>KV751324.1:19490990-19509849 GCA_001698575.1 Mola mola | reverse complement strand
AAAATATTAAATCTGAAAATGAAAAAAATCAGACAACAAATATGAAAATATATTTTAAAAAGTGAAAAATTTAAATTTATTCAAAAAACTTGACATTTAAATCAAACTTGAAAATTAAAAAAAAACCAAACAGTTTATTGACTTATTTTAAGTTTGAATACATTTTGCCTTTCTTTGAAATTCAAAATAGAAATTTTAATGTACAATTTAAAAATTTGGGTTATTTTTTCACATTAATGGAGCTTTTGGCCCAGATTTAGCTCCTGGTGCTCTGCCACAGTTTTGACTTTTTTTGACCTCTTGACTTGATGTGATGTGATGAGTGGCTTTAACGAATTGAATGCTGGGATTGAACACCTGTAAACCAGCATCAGCCACCTGCATGTGCTTTGAGTAACAACATGACGTGTCTATGGCATGGATTACATATCAAAAATAACATCTATGCCAAGACATTTCATAATGTCTTATTCCCCCTTCCTGTATCTTTGCATATTTTTTATAGTAAACTCTGATTTCTGCTTTGAAAAAAGGGGTGCTAAAGATACTAAGGATTCAGACCTTACGATCTTGCCTTGCTGTGTGGATATTTTCTGTCCTTGTGAGGTTCAAAATAAACCAAACATTTGGCTTTGCCTCTGGGCCTCCTGCCGTGCAGATTGTTGTTTTCACCTGGACAGCCCTCTTCCCATCTCCCTCTGACCTCTGGCATTCCCACCTCTGACCCCAGCCTCTTGCATTCCCCGATCCTTTTTATAGGCAAAAGGAGGGAAATGTATGAGCACCCTGTCTTCTGCTTGGCGTCTCAAGTGATGGATTTAACCATCCGTGAGTACCTTCATCGTCCTCTCCCCAGTGTCTCTCTCCCTCTCCTCCTGCTTTCACCTCCGTACCCCCCTCCTGCCTCTCCTCCTTCCTCAGAGGTTTCGCTGCTGCCATGCTTGTTTTTTTAGCTGTGGCTTTTGTCTGTGAGAGTGAGTGGAGATGTGCCAGTCGAGAGATCTGAGCAGTACCACACTGAAACGGTCGGAGGTCTGATTTTAGACCCATCTGTTTGTGATGGACATGAATGAGCAGTCTGGTCTGTCAGCTTCTTTCTTTTGGTTGGATGCCATTCCTTTGACTTGAATGCATTTTTACATTGCTTACATCGTTATCTCCTCCAGTCATTTAGTCTGATCATGTGTAAGTAGTGTGCCGAACAGGTAGGGTTTTTGTTGTTTGTTTTTTTCCCCTTCCATCACACCGGTGATAGTGAAGGAGCATCTGTTGACAGGAAAGGGTAGGGTATATGGATTTATCAGCTCCTGTTTGTGTTTTATCTTGATTTTAATCAACTCGAGTCACTCAGTGTGTCTTGTCTATGATCCTGGCAGCTGTTTGTGTGTCTTTCTTTGTGTTACGATAGTGTAAGTTTTGTCTGTTTGTTAACAAACATCTTATCACGTTTTTAATTTTCCACAGGCTAATGTTTCAGCGTTTCTGTTTTTGATTGTATGTTTGTGATATTTGTCTGATGTTTGCCCAGAGCTCTCACTCTTCGGATCTGAGATCGCCCCAGCCGATTCTTTGAAAGGGTCAAATGGGGATGAATAACAACTCCCAGTTCCCCCCTCCCCCCCGTAATGTGAAGATAACCATAGAATCGCACTAATTCTAAACATGTCCTCTTTATCTCTTCTCTCCCTTTTTCTCGCTGAAGTTGAGAAAGGTCAAAGGGATCAGAAGGATCCAGGTGAACTTATGTTTAGCTTGTGGTGTAGCCACAGTGCACACAAACACCTACAGTGCACACACACAGATCTGACCCCTTCACACACACACACACACACACTCACACACACACACACACACACACACACACACACACACTCACACACACACACACTCACACACACACACACTCACACACATGCAATTTGTGGATAAGTACTGTACAAAACATATGTATGCATGCACACAATTTACCTGTAGCACATCTCTGATATAGTATATTAAAGACACTTCTAACATACAAACATCAGCCATAACATTAAAACCGCTGACATTTGAGATGACTGTTGACCGTGATGCGTGTCCTGCAGGGATACCCTTCATACTGGCATTCATGTGGATGCTGCTCAATACCACCCGATTGCTCCAGGCACCCTTGCAAACCAAGCACACCCACTAAAACAGCGGGAACACCCTGATGACACTGGGTCCCAATGTGGGACACTGGTGCCACACCTCAGAAACTGCTTAGGAACTGTTGAAGGAACAGGACAAAGATCAAAGTTTTGACCCCGTCTCGAAATTCCCAAAGTCTGACCGAGCATCTGTGGGATGTGCCTGAAAAATTGCGGTCCATGGAGTCCCCATTGTGAATCAGCCCTGTGGGTGGCAAAGTGGAGCCTCTATTGATTTAATTGCTCTGTCATTTCTGATTGAATTGGGTTCTGGGGGATTTAGAGCCTGTGCAACTCTTGTAGCTCCTCATCACTGCTCATGTTGCCGTTACTGTGCTGTGACAGTGGCACTGTCTCGCAGGGGGCGACCACTGCTATGGTTATGGGTTAACTGTCACTGAAACATTTGGGTAGGTTTTTGGGGACAAATCCCATCCATATAAATGCCGTTACCCCAAGTTTTCCTCTTCAATCCCTCAATATTGAAACAATCAGTGCAGTTCCTTCAACTATCAGTGGTTTTATTGTTGTGGCTGATCTTGGCATGTTTTATGCATCTATTTTTAGAGTAGCCTACAGAGACTTACTTTATATCATTTCGGATATGGTTCAAGACTATTTAGAATGTTCTAGAAGTTTCATTTGGTTCAGCCTCAGTTAATGTTCTGTTCATTATGTGGTTGAGTAAATTTAAATCAACAATTTGGCAATGAAAAATAATTCAATTCCAGCCTCTTACATATTAAATGTAACACAGGAAGAAGAGAGACATAAGACATTTTAATATGGCGCTCACCATCAAATGTAACACAGTTATGGTCTTATTGAACATTATAGCTTAACTGCAGCTTACTTGATTGTCCTCATGAGGAAGTTTGTCTTGATGTTAGGTGAAACATCCAACACACACACAGAGCTATAAACATTCAAATCTAAAACACGATAAATTGCATAAATCCTTTAAAAACAAAAGCTAAAACTAACCACACAAACCCGATGCATCAGCTGAAAGCAGACCATAGAACATGCAGTACATCCAGCTTCATCCAACCACCTAACCACCAACTGATACTGCTCACATTGGCTAATATCACCATGTCATAATCCACGGTAGTGGGACACATCGGTTACTGGTGTCGTGTTTGAGGAATCCAATGCACAGTACATCATATGTCCTGTGGACACACTGTATATCTTATCGTTGTTATGCCTTAATGGTTCTTATGAAGGCACAGATGGCCACTTTAATTTCTTTAAGATCAAACCATAATTCTGAATTTCCAGTGCGCTCTTTTACAAGGCGTGATGACCACAAACTATACGGTTACTGTAATATAAATCCATGTGATCCATCCATTAGTGTCAATTAAATGTCCCTAAAGTCAATGACTCAAGTTTAGTCTCCGCTCTTTTCATATCTCACAACGATTGAAAGCGTAACCGAAATCAGGTTTATCTATTTTTACAGCCCAAATCCCAAAATAGATACATGCTTCCATTCAGCTTGAGTAGGAATGGCTCAGGTAAACACTGCTGGTTAGCACAATTGTTGTGGAAGCTACAAAATACCTCCAGTCAGAAGGTCAGTCTAATGACCACTAATGTTTCATGTAGGGTTACGTATATATGTGCTTTTGATTTCAGGTTTGTCCGGCCATTGAGTTCCATGTTTAAATTCTACGCATATCATTCTACGTAGTCGTACTGTTTTCATGACGTTTAACTGTGTTATCAGATCATTCTGTCAGCAAAGGTACAACCAAGCGATTTGGAGCTTTTGGACATTATAGAACAACCTTAAAAAAAAAAGAAAGATGACCAAAATGAGTGCGCAGAACTTATGTCGCTGGCACTGTAAAAACATCCGCTTAAAAACATATGATGTGGTAGAAACTAATTTCCTCATTTAATTATAGTCGATTTCTCCATATTAACACTAATGCTTCAAAAAGTAATATTGTTTAGTGTTGTCCAAACAATATACTGTATGAAAGGATTAAAGCCTGTTTAATTTCAAAACTGTTTTTTTTTAGTTATTTGAGGGAAAAATGGTTTTAAATGTCATTTAAATAGATGTTTATATATATACTGTATATATTTTTAGATGTTTCTGTAGAGTTACTGGTGAGATGTTTGTTGTTTTTCATTAGTTCAGCCCTACAGCAACATAAGTAATGAGTATTCCAAAGTAATAATTTCAATGTTCATGTGAATTGGACCTATTTGAATTGAAATAGAGGAAATGAATGATTTTTACAGTGCCTGCTGATATTTTTCCATGCCATGCCACCGCTCCTTATACAGATGACTTATTCAGTACCGCTTCACAATATGCATGTTTTTGATGCCACATTGCACCTCCATCTCCACTATCCTGTGCCTGATACTTCTCCAACATGAGTCTGGTTATCCTTACAAACACATCAGCTTTGTTGCTTTATGTCATGCAACCCAAAATGCATATAAGTGAGAAGAGGCTTTTCTTAGTTAGCGGTATGGTAGGTAAATATCACAGTGTAAGTGCTGTGTTTAGAAATTTTACTACACAGTTAGAAAAATAGGCAGGAATAAAAAATATCTTCTGGATAGTAAAAAATATAAAAAAATATTTTAAAAAATCCCCCTGGAATCCTGATCTGTGCTTGACTAACCACTCATCCCTCACCCTCATCCTTTTGTCTCAGAGAACGTAGGGCGCTTAGTCACACCTGCCAAAAAGCTGGAGGAAACAATTCGCCTGGCGGAATTAGTCATAGAGGTCCTCCAGCAGAACCAGGAACACCATGCGGAGGTGAGTTAGAACCCTCTCCTCCTCTCCACCTCAAAACACCTTCCCCTCTATATTCTCACTCTTATCACTCCGCCCCACAACAGGGAGTTAGTCTTATCTTCTGTAAATAAAGCTGCTTTCATCTATGGGTAAAAAAAAAAATCCCATTAAAATTTGAATTTAAGTTAGGGAAGCGTTAACTGTTGTTCGACAGGCCATGTCTGCTATGTTAGAGCAGAGACAGAAAAATAATGTGTGTAGGTCATTTCTGTACCCGCAGTTCATACCACAGTGTTGCATTGTTGCATAAGCTCTTGAAAGTGTGGTAAAATGGTAATATTTAATTCAGGGCAGTCCTGAACAAACAAGAGGGCAGGAGGGTAAACAGAATTTAAACTAAACGTGTAGGTCAGCATATGTTACTCACATCTTCTGCACCGTCTAAAGTAGAAAACCTGGTCTTTTGGCACAAATAGAAGATTGGTGGAGGATATACTTTTGTTAAATACCAATACAACAATGTAAAAAAAGAAAAAAAAACATTAGAAGCAAAAAACAATTTCTATTAGAGGCACAAAATCTACATAAAAAGTTCTGGTTTAACAGAAAATATCCCTATGTGATTGATATATCAATACATAGTACATTATTAGATTAATTTAGAATAAAGCGAGATGATTAATGGGGTTGTAAAGAAACAATTTCAGGGTAAACAAATTTTTGTTATCGTTTTTATGTGAAATATTGAATAATTGTTGCTTTTCACTGCCTTGTTTAAATAAAACCAAATAAGAAATTTTAGAAGGAGGATTTTTTTAATCACATCTAAAGCAAGTAGGGATGTGACGATATGCTATATTCACGATTCAATACAAATCTAGATACACAGGACACAACTCGATATGTATTACGATTCCAAGTCATTCTTTGAACAGTAGTGTATTGAATAGTATGGATGTTTCACCATTGCAGAAAGGTATGATTGTGTTCATAATTTCACTTTTGGAAGGTTTCTTGTTACTTCCCTGCAGATATTGTAAATCTTTCATGCAGTTCTTGTAAAATAAGTTGTCGTTTCCATATTGAACTAGATGATATTTAATGGGTTCAGAGTATCCATATGCACATTTTAAAATACGATACGATTTTGCTGAAGTATTACAATATGACTATTGTGATTTACAATGTATATTCACACCCCTAGCACAGTAAAAAGTGCAACATTCCTCTCTGAAAAATAGTAATCAATAAATTAAAATACCCAAGTAGCAATAAATTCACTTGAATGAATGTTTTCTTTCCCACCAATGAAAATAGTTTGCTTCATTGCATCCTGATAGGAGGACATGACGGGAATGTGCAGTTTTGTAGATCTGAAGGTGATCCAATGTGATCTTATAAATATACAGATAGATACAGCAGATTTATTGTATCTCTCTGAATATGCTTGACAGGCGGCAGTCACAAGTTCTGGAGATCAATCGGTACAGTATTTATATTTCTTTTTCCTCTTCAGTCCCCATCACAACCCCCCTGTATGGCATGTGCGCCATGATGGCAACAGGCACTTTTCTAGTCAGAGCCAGCTCATAGATATTGTAGCAATGGGTGGGTTTGCAGGCCTAGAAGTGAGCGCAAACATGATTAAAAATTCAAAATCACTATAGCTTGCACAACATAATTGTGATCATAAAGCATGTTCATTGGACCATAAAGAGGTTTCCTTTCTCTCCAAGCATGCCGAGCCAGTAAATTTTCCAAAGTATGCTCCATGTGAACCTTTAGAGTTTGATCCACCATAAACATTTGTTTCCCCCTCCATCCAATGATTAATTTCACAGTCCGCACTTGTTCAAGCATTACTCTCCCGGCTTCTCCTCTTCCATCCCTCTCTGCTGTCTATTCTTAGCTTTAAAATCCTTTAAAAGAAATGCCTCAAAAATACATTATGTCCTGTACATCTTCCTGTGTTCCTACTGTCATATGATCGGTGACGGTCCAAGCAGGGAAAAGAGGTATGTCATAAAGTTGAATGAGAAAATCCCATAATGCTCTGTGCATGTCCTGTAGATGATGCTACGTGCCCCCCCACCCCCCTCAGCATCAGTACACTCCCTCAGGATTGGTCCCTTGACACAGCATAGATAGAGAACTAGAGTGCTGTCTGCTAGGCCCTGGGTCTGTCTCAGAGCGCCCAGGCTCATGTGTCCTGCAGACTGGATCAAAGGTTGGAGGCCTCTGCTTGCTGACCTTTGAGTGTTCCCCCTTCCCCCACCCATGGGACACATTTACAGTCCTTCCCTTTAAGTCCCCAATACCTCTTATGAATGCTTTGGAGAAGAGCTTTGTTTGTTGCCTGTTTCTCTAAAAGTAGAGCTGAATTTGAAAAAAAAAATGGGAGCTGGCAGGTAAGTTTACGGGTAAGTAAGGCCTTGACTGCCACTGTGATGGGCGAACCAAGATAGTAAATAGTGTAAAGAAGTAAAAGAAAGCATGCAGCTTACAGTAAGTCACTTACTGAACTTGATGACATGTTGATATGAATGATAAACAATAAAATAAGCCAAGCCAAGACTGCGAGCAAAGCAACTCCTGCACTTTTGCTGTCAAAGGGTGAGGAAGCGCTGATTGTGCAAGAAAATGGTCGGCCGAAACTCACAGACTCACTCGACTAATTGGAAGTGATGCCTCAAGACATTCTGCGTGCTGCAGTCTTTGGTGTGCTGAGACGAAGATGTGCATGAGTCACATGTCGCATCTTGTGGTCTATGGGTTTGTCGGTGGCGTAAATGGTGGATCCCTCCATCTGTGGGCTTCAGAGAAAAGCATGCAGGGAGCTCCATGTCTGCATGAGAGAAACATTAAACCTACGGATTCTGCCATGAGTACAACGAGGCACAAACAACTGCTGTGTGTAATTTACATTCCTACTTTTAGACGTTGCAATCAGTGAGGGGAGTAGATTCATAGAGTATGCGATGACACACACACGTACACAATCATGAGTCCACTCAGACAGATTTGATGGTGTGCCCTTTACTCTCTGCAAAAACATGCTTGAAATGCATGTAGAGTCTACACGCAGCATGAGGCAAACATCAATACTGATGTGAATATAAAGCAGATAAGAGAGGGCGTCCACTGCATACTTAAATGGATAGTTTGACATTTTGGAAGCTCTTTGCTTTCTTGCCAAGAGTTGGATGAGAAGCTTGATGCTGTTTCTGTTTTTATTAGACATGAAGGTATAGACAGTGAGTGGTTCATTTAACTTAGCATTAAGACGTGGAGCAAGGGCAAATTGCTAGCTTGGATCCGCAAGATGGTAAATAAACATCCATCTTCTGGAAAATCTGAAGGTCTGTATTTAAGACCGCAATATCTTGTTTGTTGGTTTAATGTAATAGTTTAATTCTTGGCCATGCAAAGTGACTTCTTGGATGGCATGGTGGCTGTGTTGATCCAATGTGTGTGGCAAAAAATAGCACATTAGACCTTTAAAATGATAATGTTTTCGTTTTTGCTAATTAAACATGCTATAACGTGTTTATTAGTGAGCTGCAAAGTTGCCTGTTGTTATATTTTTCTGACCAGATAAGCTAAGCAGCTGCTGCCTTTAGCTACAGACCGAATAGACGTACGCAAGAGTGCCATCAATCCTCTCATCTAACTCTCAATAGCGAATCGATTCAGTCTATTTCCAGAAATGATGAACGATTCCTTTACAAATGAAAGGTTTTTCCATTAAAAGACCTGACGATCCCTACTTCCTTCCTGTCAGCTCATCTCCAAAGAGGACCACATGTTCACCTTTTTGCTTTCCTTCATGCTGTGTCTCCAGGCGTTTGCGTGGTGGACAGACCTCATGGTGGAGCATGCAGAAAGCTTCCTGGCCCTTTATGCCATCGACATGGATGCCGCTCTAGAGATCCAGTCCCCTGAGAGCTGGGACAGCTTCCCCCTATTCCAACTTCTCAACGACTTCCTCCGGACAGACTGTAAGCCCATGTACCGCGCTTATTTTATGGCCGCCTCAGGTAAATTTATGCTTAAACAAATGCACTAATATCTGTCTCTTGCTGGCTGTCTTTTGCGTAGATCACCTTTGCAATGGAAAGTTCCACAAACACCTGCAGGATCTGTATGCTCCCTTGGTGGTTAGATATGTGGATCTGATGGAGTCCTCCATTGCACAGTCAATTCACAAAGGCTTTGAGCGAGAGTCCTGGGAGCCTGTAAAGTAAGGAGCCTCCGTCTTTGTAGCTGAGCTGTAGGTTGGATGGAGATGCAAGGCTTTTACATTCAGATGACAGACTGACTGCGTGGAGGCTGACAAAGCTGGGAGAGCAGCCGTAATGTTCACCCAGGCTTCCTGTAGGTTCACGCATAAAGACTGAGCCAAGAGTGGGCTGAATAATATATTCCTTGCACTGCAAGACATAGGTCCTTTATTCTGGAAATAGTCTGTGACTGATCTACATATCTCACCCATTTCTCCCTGACTATTCGGGTCAGGGCAACACATAATATTTCTGTTTGCTTTTGTTAACTAACCTTCATAATGTGTGCTTCAATGTCTTGCAGACCAAAAAGGTCTATTATGTTGCTGTTTATAATTTATTCATTGTGGCTTTTATACCTTTTTTTCCATTGTTTTTATTTCATTGCTAAGTTGATATTAAGAATTTATTAAGGTAAAAATGTTTTTCTTGGCATTTGTCTTTATTCTTTTCAGTATTATGTTGCGTCTTCACGTCGCGGCATTTAATGCCATCTATGTGTGCGTCTTGACTTCAGCCCTATTTTATGGACACCAAGAGTTCCTAGAACGCTGAAACTTTAAAATAAAATAAAAGCACTGCAAGGACTCCAAGCACCACCAAATACACAAACATGCAGCAAGTAGACACAACATGTTACAGAGAGGCACTGCAAATGCAGAAAATAGCATCGTAACTGTTTCCAAAGGACACAGTTTGTCACACGACTGCTAAACGAAGCTTGGACACATTTGTCGTTACGGTTTGTGACTTGTGAATCATCAATTCTTGTTTGTATTTTGGACTGATGTGTTGTGATTCCTCAAAATTCAATTTTTCATTCTTTTCAATCTTCTTTTTCCCTATGATAATGAATGAATTATACCCTCTGCTTCTGATTGGCTTATTTAATATAACCCTGAACCAAACCAATCATCACTACTCAAACTTTATCAAGTAGTCAATCAGAGGCAGAGGGGAGCAACATTTCAAAAAATAAAATTAGTATAAGGTGTGGACCCTCCAAACATCAATAACCTCATTAGACGCAAACTGTAGCAACAGCATAAGCTGTGCTCAGCATTTTCACACCAAAATGAGCATGTACACACATTTTTTTTTCACCATGGCTAAACCTGAAAAGAATCAGCAAAATGTTCTCAGCATGTCGTCTGTGAGATGAGAAGATAAGGAGCTGCTGCAGCTTATCCTCCCCATCTATTTCGGTCATAGATGTGGTAAATATGTGGAATAATAACATAAAAACCCCAAACGGCTCTAATACTGCTTCTACTAGATTATCAGTGTGCTTTCCTGTCAGTGTCCCTGGCAGAGCGACGTGACATCTGTTCTTAAAATAGGACTGTAGGCGCTGCACTCTTGACAGAGGTGGAGATGTGTCAAAATTTACATCCACCCAGTACTTTGGTTTACATCACAGCTGAGTCTACTGCAGGGTTAATATCCCGCTGATCTACATTCACAATGCACACAAAAGCCTGATGTTAGCACGTCACTGGTCAGTGGGAAAGGGGTAGTGTCCTCTCAAAACACTTCTGCTGTCATTTTCTATTTTTTGATGCGCTTCTGTGTTCCATGTTGTGTTATTGTGTTTATTTGTGGCCCAGTTGTATGTTAGCAGTGCGTTTCTGCATTTGGTTGTGTCGTGTGTAATTGAACATCGTCAAATTAATGATGTTTTCTTGCTATTCTTGCTAGTGTTTCATCTTGTCACATGTGCTTTATTAAGCTGTGGCGCATCGAGCCTGTCTGGGTCTCTCGTATAACATATATCCTTGACAATTACTGTCCTGTTTTTTATTTTGTGTTACTGTACATTCCTGTCTTTGCCCAGTTTCTAACTTTACTTTTATGATGAGTGTTACATGGCTTTTTGCAGCTCTCACACCACTGTTATGGATTCTTTTTTTTTCTTTTTGTCTGTCTTTTCTGCAGGAGTTTAACAAGTAATCTGCCCAATGTGAATCTACCAAATGTGAACCTCCAAATTCCCAAAGTACCAAATCTGCCAGTGCCAGTAGCAGGACTATCAGTTAACCTTCCACAAATGCCTAGCTTTTCTACTCCGTCTTGGATGGCTGCTATTTATGACTCTGAGTGTGTATTCAACTAGTTTACTTTAGAATCATTAAGCAAGCGGAGACTGCCTTGGTATGAAGATGCCCACAGCCAAAGAGCATTAAAATATGAAGCATTGTTTTAATTTACAGTGTTTCTTCTTACAATGTAGCTGTGCAAAGATTGGATTGAGCGTGTTTTCTCTTGTGTGAATGCATCACGAGTCTGCGCATGTTCATGCCAAGAGCACTCTGAGAGGTGTTAGAGTAGATGGGGTTCTGCTTCCTCTAATGAGAGGCTAAAGCGCTCTCATTTGTCTCAACATGCATGCTGTTGGGGTGAGGTGCGGAGATACAGGCCAAAACGTAAAAGAAAAAAATAATAATAACCATACATGTTGTTCTGATTGGCAATTGGGGAAAACATTTTCAAATTGCAAACAAGTGCTATAACAGATGTATCTCCCCAGAGTTGTTGTCCACAGACATTTGATTTAGTGATTTTGTTGTTTTTAGCATACTGTAGATCGTTCATGGTCTTAGGTTCATCTCTGACCTTGACCACCTGGTAGTCTGATTGGGAGGTACAGTGATGGCTTGGATTGGAGGGGATGGCACAGAGAGACCTGGCAGATGCTGTTAGGACCTTTCGTTCTCTGTTTTATCTCCTCCTCTCGACTCTTTCCTGCAGCGCTTTCCCAATGAGCCCTACTCAGGCTGCCTTGAAAGGTCTGCATGGTTTACCCGGTTAATTCTTCCAGTGGCCCCATCAGCTTGGGGACATGGATGTTGAGAGAGGGCCTGTGATGACGGGAAAATAAGCTGGAGATGTTTGTCAGAAACTGATTAAAAATCTACTGACTTGCACGCCCTCCCTCACTTCTCCATTCCCCTCCACTCCTTTGTCTTCACATGGTGTGATCAGCTGCTGTATCTGCGGTGATCTTTACCTGCATGTGGCCACTTCACATCCCAGTCAATAATCATACTCCGCAGCATGGTTATTGAATTGTTCCAGTAAAGCTTGGCCGCTCCCTTGTACCCATACACTGACCGTTCACAAGCACAAACTGAAGCAAGGGAGACGTTTGGGCGGAGCAGTCAGTATATGGTCTGAGTGAAATTGGACTGTGTTTAGGTGTGGAGGAACAGCATCCTCCTCCGCATCTGTCACAACCCCCGACCCTCCACTCCCCTCCCACCACGTCTCTCCAGCAGGGTGACCTTCTGACCTGTGTTTGTGTGTGTGTGTGTGTGTGTGTGTGTGTGTATTTGGGCTGATGGCAGCAACGGCTCCGGGACGTCGGAGGACCTTTTCTGGAAGCTGGACGCCCTCCAGACCTTCATTAGGGACCTGCACTGGCCTGAGGAGGAGTTTGCCAAACATCTTGAGAGTCGCATCAAGCTCATGTCGAGCAACATGATCGAGAACTGCGTCAAGCGGTGTGTTTGAGTGTGTGCGCATGAGGGGGAGACAGAAACAGAGTTACCTTGAGGCACCAAAAGTTCAGAATTAATGCTCAGAATGTTTTCTATTTATGTGCTTAAGAAATATTTCACTTGCCTTGCAGCACTAGGATGGCATTTGAATCCAAGCTGGCGAAGAGCAGCAAGTCCACAGATTTCCGCATTTCTCCCACATTATGCACCATGTTCAACGTCATGGTGGATGCCAAGGACCAATCGGCTAAATTGTGCGCAATGGAGATGGGCCAAGAGGTAAAAACCTCACTGCATATTAAAAGAATTTCTCTGTTTAACATTTGCAAAAAGAAAAGTGTCTGTTAATTATTTTTAAAATTTCTCCTATGTGTTTGCAGAAACAGTTTCACTCCCAGATAGATGAACTGATTGAGGAAAGTGTGAAAGATATGATCCAGCTTCTGGTTGCAAAGGTGCGACAGCTGTGATAAACCTTAAATGGTTCAGTCACACTGAAATAATAACATCCACCTCAAATGTCGTACAGGCACACCTACGTGGTTTTCAGATGATGAATTGTATGACTTGGATTATCCTCTGACCTTCTTCTGGTGCCGCTGTGATGTAAATTTGTGGTTTTGAGTGAAATACTTCAGGTCAAATTTCCCCCATACTTTCATTTCTGACCAAATGAAAGGAAAACAGCTTAACTTTTCCCTGAAGGCTAATCAGTAGATGCTAGACTAGAAATGGTGAACAATAAACCTGCTCAACCTCTGCATGATGAGATTAGCAGTAATGCTGTCTTGGCTCACAGACTGTTTCACAAGTTGTTGGTAAACCCTGCGCTCTCCCTTGTCTCTCAGTTTGTTGCCATTCTCGAGGGTGTGTTGGCCAAGATTTCCAGATATGATGAAGGGACTCTCTTCTCCTCATTCCTTTCTTTCACGGTAAGACACATCTCCTGAATTGGGTGATTTTTTTTTTAAAGTTGTACAACAATATTAAGGGCGGGCTTAAGGGGGTGTGAAGGTACACTGCATTCACCATTTGATACAGATCACAATACGCAGGACATGATTTGATATGTATCACGCTACATTAACATACCAAAATTCTTACTAATTCATTACTTTAACTGTAATATATATGATATATATATATACTGTATATCTACTAAACTGTCAATGTTTAACAATATTTTGTTCTGATTTCAGGTGAAAGCTGCGTCTAAATATGTGGATGTACCCGTAAGTACAATAGCATCCTACGTCATGAGCCTCTGTGCGTTGACTTGATACAGTTGAACAAAATACTATTCGTCGTTTTAATCATCGACATTTTTTCTGCCCTTTTCTGATTGCACTTATTTGCCAGAAATGTTGTATTCGTGTCCTCAGCCTTGACCCTGTTGTGTTTCACAGAAACCTGGAATGGACGTGGCCGACGGCTACGTGACCTTTGTGCGCCATTCTCAGGATATGCTTCGAGATAAGGTCAATGAGGAGGTGTACATAGAAAGGTTATTTGATGTAAGTAAGATGCCTTCTCCTCCTCACAAGAAGGGAGGGGCCTTCCAAAATGTGGCAAAACAGCAGGGTAGAGAGGGATAAGTCCATTTTGAGACCAGGAGATGTGTTCCAACCTGGCAGCCGAGGCTTTTTTGACCGTGTACCCCTTTTGACTTCCCTCTGTCTTTCTGTCTCTCTTTTCTCTGAACGTTAGCTTCTGCCCTCTGCATTCTGGTGTGCATCGCCACAGTGCTTTTGGGCCTTTGTGTTTTTAACAAAAAACTTTTATTTACAAAGAGTCCATAAAAGCATCCTCAAAACAGGATTATCTGAAGCAGTGCTCTCTGGAAAGAACAGAACAAATAGTGACCCCATACCAGCTTATTTCTTTTTACTTCACCTCTGTACTGTGCTTTCAGATATATTCAATGTAAAGCATGCTGTCCTCCTGAATGAATGAGCCTCGGCCGTCTTGGGCTCAGTCCACAGTGAAGCACCCACAGGTTTTACGGGAACTGAAAACCCTGGGTGGAGAATGCACTGCTGGATGGGCCGGGCTGACATAACCATGTCACACTCGGAGGCTGACATGTTGTTTACCCTTGGACTGCTAAAGCAGTGGTTCCCAACCTTGAGGCCACAAACAGTAACAGGATAATTCTGCGATTTCATGAAATGATTTAATGCAGGAAAGAGGAAGAAAAGCATCAAAGCTACAGGAAATTATATTACATTTTTTTTCTTTCTGAAGCCTGTTGCACCATTTTAAATATAAAATCAGCTGTAAACTTGCAACCTAACTAAGTCAGCGAAATGAAAACACTGTAGCAGAAAGATGGTAGAAGCCAGAAATTAAGAGACTAGAGACAACATGATCCATTCATCACTTCGACTGAAATTTTCAGTCAGGTGAGGGTGGCTCCATTCCACAGAAATGACAAAAGCAAACTCTAAAATGTGCATTTCCCAGTTAATAAGAAGCGAACTGCAGCTGCCAGCTCATGGACACAATGGAAATCAGACTTCAGTTCTGCTGAGCTCTCCACGCGAGGGGGGTTTTATACTCTAGCTTGACAAATGCCATCAGCTGGCCTCCTTCCACAAAACCTAATGGGAGCAAGATTAGTGAAACGGCACTTGCAAAATGGCGTCAACATGAGTACTGGGACGAACGTGCCCGCCCTTACTTGGCACCTATTTTACTAAACAATGAATCATTGTGTAAAAATGTCAGGTTCTCTTCTTTGAGAACTGGCTCTTTTCCACGTCCACCAAACTTCGGGTTGTCTTCCAAACATTTGTTTATGATGACTGATAACGTATTGTTGTTGCTGAGCCCTAAAGCTGAGCACTTGTATTAGCAGTGAGGAGAGGCAGAAGTTTTGAGGAAGCCTAGAGGGGGGTTTTGTGTTATGGCTTTCAGGAAACACTGACTAGTTAACAGAGTTCAGTAATTAGTGGATAACTCACCTCCACTTCCAGATTTTCAGATGAACTAAGTGAGCAATGACCCTCAGGAAAATTAATAGCGTAGATTAATTCTAAATGAAATGTCAGATGAATCACATAGTAATGCGATTTTGGTGCATCAGACTACAGAGAAGGAAACAACACCTCCAGTTGCTGTTGATGAGTGGTTGTACGAGTGTGGCTGCAAAAGCTCAGTCGAATCAAAGGTTGGGAATCAGTGTGTTGGAGGGTGAAGAGAGCACTGTCTCACAAAAACATAATCCTACACAGGATACATTGGCAGCGATGTGTCCTCCATGTGTGATCTGAACGACATACAGTATAAGGCTGTGGTGTGCGTGCTTCATGTCATTCAGAAAGTGTTTGTATGGACCTGTGCCTCTGCAGGTGTGTGACGGCTTCATTTGTGCCAGCGATTCTCAGCTCTGTGAGGCGTCAAGTTCCCATTTATTTAGAAGTCATCCTTTGGTTTCATATTTTTGTTGGCTGCAGACTCTTGAGCCAGATGTGGATATGATTTTTTTTTTTTTTTCTTTTTTATTGTTGTTGTTTTGGAGTGTGGAGCGATGCTGATGTGTGGTTCTACTTTGGTCTCAGAGGTCCACACCGACTCCCCTCCATCTGTGTTGCCAGTTTTTCGAGTGTGAAGTCTCCTCCTCCGCCCCCCCCACCTTGTGTTTTCTGTGTGGCCCCAGAGTGCAACAAAATCCCGCGCAGCACCGTCATGTTGATCTCTCAAGATTTCTCAGGCTATGAATGTTTCAGTTCGAGCTTTATAAACTCTTCTTTACCTCACAGATGTCTTTCGCACTCGAATGCATTTCCTCCCACCTCTCCATTCGCATGCATGTGGCAGCTCGGTCTCGCTCTGGCTCTACTTTATCTCTCCTTCCCTCACTAATTAATTTCAATTCTTTTTGTCTCCTCTTTTCTGATTAACACCATTGCCGCTGCCTCCTCTATTCAAAAAGTGGCACTTATCTCTAGTGTTGCGTTGTTTTATCACATTATGTTGGTCGGCATGATTTTAGAGTCAAATAATCTTCCTGTGTACATCTTCTAGCATGACCCTCCTCCTCAGAGTTCTGCCTCATTTGCACATAGAGCAGTCTTCCTCAGCACGTACTCTGCCACCCACCCACCCACCTGCGAGGTCTGCATGCACTGCACGCTCAACTCGACTGTGAGGTGGACAGGCATCCGCATATCAGGCTTCAAGTTCAAACCATTCAGACAATCCTTATTTAAGCAAACTCGATTACACTCCTCACGCTTCTAATTCAGGCCAAAGAAACATTTTCTCTCTGTGTTCCTGCCTACTCACACGCGTTACGTTGACTTCTTTTCTGGAAACTGGAGGTATGACGTCCGGTTCTGTTTTCGAAGACCCGGGTGCTGTTCTCTTGTAGCTTTAAACCTGCACAGTCCGGAAAACTACTCCCCAAAGCAAAATGGAGAAAGGATACAAGAAAATAGCACCGCTGCTCCCTGCCTGCTAACCATTTACTCACTCTCATTCTATTTTTCTTTTGCCAATGAACTTGTGTCAAAACTATAATTTCAACTCCCCATTATGAAGTGGCTGTCCATCTCCAGCAAAGCGTATTTAAGTGCAGCTCGGCAGTTTATACCTGAATAAATTATGAATGAAGGCTAAGTAATAAGTAATAATAACTGATGAGTCATGTAGCCTTTACAAGGTGTTGACTTAGAGACACTTTTTGTCATATTTCAAAAGGTAATTGCAAGTTGTGGCAGATAAATCCGTCAGTGCTTAATGGCTTCCCTCTATTTCATTATTTCAAGTAGTAGCATCGTTGCTTTGAGTGATTCCTCCTTCAGGTTCAGTTCAAGTATAATTTGAGTGAGGACGCTGTGTGTGTGTGTGTGTGTGTGTGTGTGTGTGTGTTTGTGTGTGTGTGTGTGTTTGAACGTTTACTGAAACACATTGGAAGGCTCAACTTGAACAAAGTTTCAGCTCAAAGCCCCTCAAAGTTCCCATAACAGTTGGGACATTGTTTAAAATATACAAAGAAACAGAATGTGATGATTAACTAAATAATTGAATCCCCACATTTGATTGACAAAAATCAAATGTTGAATCTGAGAAACGTAATTGTGTTTGAAAATCACACCCACGTTTATTTGATGCAAGTAGCATCTTTCAACACAGTTGGGACGGGGTCATGTTTAGCACTCTGGTGCGTCACCTCTTCTTTTAACAACACTGCAAGCGTAATTACGAACTGATGAGAACAATTGGTGATTGGTGATTTTGAAAGTGGAATGTTTTTTCCATTCCCCCTTGATGCACAATTACAGCTCCTCAAACACTTTGAGTGGGTGATAATTTGGGACTGCATGCAGCTCAGTTTAGCACCTTTAATATGGAGCCGTGCTATTGTAATATGTGCAGAATGTGGTTTAGCATTGTGTTGCTGAAAATAACAAGGCCTTCTTTAAAAACGACATCGTCGGCTTTGCTGCAAATGTTGCTCCAAAGCCTGTGTATATATATATATATATATCATTCAGCATTAATGTGCAGGTTACCCATGATGCCTTATGCACTAATGCGCCCCTATACCATCACAGATGCTGGCTCTTGAACTGTGCGCTGATGGTCCCTCGCCTCTAGTGTTTGGAGGATGTGGAGGCCATGATTTCTAAAATGATTTCCAACTCATCAGACCATAGGAAAATTTTCCACCTCACCTCAGTCACCTTAAAGGAGCTCGATCCCATAGAGATGAGTCTGTGTTTGCAGATCGGGCTTATTTACCATTTTCTTTTTACATTGTGAGGTTTTGGCTTGCATGTGTGGACGCAGCGATGAATCAGAATCAGGTCGGTTTTCGACGCAGGGACATCTGAGGGCCCAAAGATCAGGGCCATCCAATAATGTTTTAATGATTCTTTTAATCTTGGCATGCTATTATGTACCATAGTACTTTTCTAGTCTCCCAACCTTTTTGAAACATGTTGGGAGTGTCAAATTGAAAATGGAAATTTAACATTTTGGTCCATTTTCCCTCAAATCGTGGGTTTCTGTGTTTTGAAAATCATCACTTTCTGTTTCTGTTTACATTTTACTCCCAACTTTGTTAAAACAGGGTTGTGGTTTTATGTTTGAA
The DNA here is from genome assembly GCA_001698575.1 of Mola mola. NCBI lineage: Eukaryota > Metazoa > Chordata > Actinopteri > Tetraodontiformes > Molidae > Mola > Mola mola. The sequence continues at coordinate 19,491,037 of KV751324.1, read as the reverse complement.
TTTGGTAGCATTTGTTGGTACGCTGGGTTTGTGAATGAATGCATTAT
>KV751324.1:19426604-19484531 GCA_001698575.1 Mola mola | reverse complement strand
CAAGGATGTCAAATAAATGTGGTGAAAGACCTTAATATGGGAGGGATGTAAGGCACTGGATATCCCTAATATAGTTATCAAAACAGAAAGAGCCTGGCACAGCTCTATAGTCTGCCTGCAGGGCACAAGTCAACATGAAAGTGGTGCCTGGGAGACCAAAGAGGACACGGGAGCTCCTCGAGGGGTTTTAATGCTCGAGATAGCAGACGTTATCAAGGTGTGTTACCTGCTGAAACTTTATGGACGACTCTGGGGCAGAGTCGAGTGTGAGATAAACGCTCTGCATCTGGCGAAGTTATGCACCATGTAGGTCAGGAGTGCTGAGGCGCTTATCTGCAGCAGGCTTGTGAGGGGAAAATGAGCGCACGAGCTCTGGGAGAACGTGCTTTCCCGTCAGACAAATTGCAGGTACACAGGACGGCCTGTAGAGTCTACGCCTCGATCCTGGTTTCACCCACTCAAGGTGTTTTTCAGACTCTTGATCTCTACACACATGACCAGACCATCCAGACTGCGCATTAAGATAGGAAACATGCGGCATCTTGATCCCCCTCTGGTGGTGGGCTGCAGTATAGATCATAAACCCCTCCTCTTAAATTGCCTCCATTCAATTTCCGCCCCCCCGCGAGATGTTTTCTGTGGTTTTAGGTAGTTCTTGTCATACTGGGGTATGTTGAAGTGTTCATTTTTATGGTCGGCTTGGCTTTAATCAGTCGCGTGATGCCATGTGATTGGGTACGAATGTGTATCAGTTGGAACTCAATACTGCGGCTGTCTCCAAGTGACACTAGCACTCGCATCCCGGATATTTCTGCTTGGTTTTCGCAAAAAAATCTTCCCATGTAAAATGTTGCCAAAGATGATTTTAGAAAATAACGTCCTGAAGGGAGTGAATACATGTGCAATCAATGTTGTGCGTTTAGTTTTTAATTCACTTGTTAATTAATGGTTGGTGTACGGATCAGCATCAGAAATAAATTCTAATTACATCCACGGTGATCTAATGTTTTAAAACATGGACGTTTACGTGGGCTGAATATTTTTGGAGACACTGCACTGCGTCAACACAGATTTCTGTTATATTTGTGAAAAGCTGAGCTTTGACAGTTGAAGTCTGAGAAGCTGGAAAAAAACCCAAAAAAACCAATGAGGCTTTGCCGATTATTTATGACAAAAAAAAAAATAAAATAAAAATTACAAAACGATATGAATCTCTGTTAAAAAACAGAAGCGTTCACATTAGATCATCTAACACATTTTAACAAAATAAGCCATAAGTACATAATACAAGACAACAGTGAGATATTTGGGCAATATGTGAATATTAGACAGGTAATAGTCTCTTGAAATGTAATAAAGAGCTTCGCCCATGCGGAGTGGAGCCTCAAAACAGTTTGATCGAGGCGGCAAAGTAACTGGGTTACGCTGTGATGTGAGATTTTACTTTGAGACATGACTGGAGGTGATTTCGCTGTAACTAAGCCTGGTCTTCATGCTTCAGGGTCTCTCAATGCGGTCCGAAGGTCTCAGCTGTGTCGTGATGCCAGGCTTTGGCTGTGAAACTCTGTCACTCACTGGGTTTTAGGCAGTAACACTGATAGTATAGTGCAAACTGGACTTTTTCAACTTGATCTTTTTCCTCACATCAACTTAAACAGGTGCAAAGACTCAGCAGGATAACATTTAAGACAAGAAATAAAAGACAAAAACAATATCAAAAAAACGTATCAGTATAAAAAGTAATAAGGTTACTCATTTAATCAATAGTCTGGCAAAAAAGGCCTCAGAAAAGTCTTTACAAATTAAGTGCCTGTAGGAATGTCCTCAGACAAGCGACTCCATGCTCTCTGCGGGGTCTGACTCATCTGCAATCACCACCACCCCGTTAGTGTCCATGTGAAGGGGGCTCAGGTCGCCCTCTCTGTTGCTAACCAGGCTGAGCATGGCTTTGTAAAGGTACTGGTACTGCTCCTGCACACACACACAAACACACACTCACACACCCACACACACACACGCACACACACACACACACACACACACACACACACACACACACACACACACACACACACACACACAGCAGGGTTACAGATCACAGTGGGCATCACATTTCTAGATATTAGAAACAAACACTGAATCAAGGTGACAATCTCTGTGACAATCAATGTCAATGACGGAAACTACAAAAACAGAGCCAAATATTCAAGGAGTGGAGAAAAAGTGAAAGTAGGCCTGTTTGCTGACACATTAGCATTTATCACCTTGTCCTGATGTTTGTCAAACCCCCGAATGAGTAACATTCATAAGTGCTTAAATGTTGCCTAAAGTCATTTGTAGGCCTTGTACCAATAAAAGAGAAAGGGGAGGGGGTCAGGATGCAGATAACACTGTAATTATAACATTGTTCTTTTGCACGTACTAACAACATTGTGAAGATACAAGCTGGTAGAAAATAATCATTTTCCACTGAAAGCAGCACAGAATATGTTGGCAACCGTAAAAGCATTCAAAATAATTGCCTTCCCACACATTTGGCAGAAAGCTCTCGTGACTCTACTTTTAGCTCTGTTGTGGTCCACTGGTGGATTAATGTGACCTGCTGCTGCTGGAAGGGAATGTAAATGCTCTGGAGCTGCTGAGGAGAACATCAGACCTGGCTGGTCCTGTTTGTATTTGAAAGAAAAGTGAACTCACTATATCAGTGAAAACTCCAGGCCTCATGAGATTGATCATCTTAGCCACCTGGTAGATGTCGACCACCCCCTCAATCTCCAGCTGCTGTGAGAGTGTGGTGAGGGCGCAGAACATGCCCGCAGACACGGCTCCATACCTGAGTGCAAATGTTCAAAATCAATCTCAAAATTGCACCTTATTGAAATCCACAAGGTCCATCACAAATGACAAAGGCAGTTTATAGTTTCAAAGCAAGATCAAAAAATCAATACAAATACGCAACGATTCAACTCGGCTGAGATGTAAAGTGAACCGATTTTCACTTTAAACAGCAGAGGGCGCTTGATCTATCTAAGTCTTAAGACTTTTCACTCTTATTTAATTTTTAGCAACACAGCAAGCTATCTGCTACATTAAAAACATAGATTTGCCCTCTTGAAGCACATATAGCAGCCTCTGACCATAGCAACATTTTACTATGCCAATAGTTGCTTATTTATATTTTGTCCAGTTCCGCGAGCTACTTTAGCCTAACGACTAGCGATGGCTTCTCTCTCTCCTGTTCAGTGTGTCAGATCTTTAGTTATTTTTCTGCCTCCTTTAGATATCATAGTAAGTGTGATAAATGTTATTTATTTGCTCCGATGGAGGCGAGGTGTTATGACTGTCCCAAGACAGCAGGGGGCAGTGTGAAGGTCCAGGGATTTTGGAGACAAAATTTTCAGTTTTCAGTTTCACTCTTACAAAGAGGATATGCGAATTAAATATGAATAATAAAATAAAAATAAATTAACTTTAGACTTTAACTTGAGAAAGAAAAGATTAGCAACAATTTTGCATTTTTTGCCTGAGAAATTTTAAATGGAAACTTTTTCCATCATGATTTGTCTTTGGCCATTTTCAATTTATCTTAGAAGAAAAAAATAAGAAAAAATATAAGTGAAATAATATTATGAGCCCAGAATTGCGAATATTATTCCATTTTGAGTTTAGTGTGTCGTTATACCCCTTCTTGGATATCATCATTTGTACTATTTGGAATGTGTAGATTTATTGACATACTAGTAAGTGCACTTCTCTGCCACCAATATTTAGTCTTCAAATTAAACACTCGAAAGCAGAAAGGAGCAAATAAGTGTCAGGCACATTGAGTGATGGAGATTATTTATTTAGCTGAAGGTCTGTAGGAAAGTTGGTGCTTGTATTTTTCAATGAAGCTGCCTTTAGATTCTCAGATTCTACACACTACAAGAACAAATTAAAGAAACATCTCAGGAGTCTTTAGATACGTCTATATCCAGATCTGACTAATGAGCAGGATGGGTGATAGTCAGAAATCAGAACGCTGTTAACAAAGGAAAACAAAACGTACTCATCATGCACGATTGTGGGGCCATCTCGTGTCATGGCCTCTTCTTTGATCACACTGATGAGCTCGAAGGTGCTGCTGAGAGGAGCATCGGGGTTGGGCCATTTAGGGCACTGAAAATGTCTGACCTCCAGAACGTAGTCATCCTGTCACACACAACAGGGGGAGTGTCACTCCAAGCAATGCTTCAAACACCACAGACACAACTGCTGATGTGCGATGCCTCAAATAAACATTGAGTGTGGCTACGAGTGATGAAGCTCAGCTTAAGGTACCTGCGTGGCCTCTAGGATGAAGTCATGGATAATGATCTGCTCCTCGTTGGAGAGGCACAGTCTGTCCTTACTAATGAGCGTGACAGTGAAGGCGATGCAGTTCATGGCCTCTTCCCGACTCGGCCAGTAAACAAATTCATCCTCAGCCTGCAGAGAGTCAACGGCAAGTCAGAGAAGGGATGACGCCGCTACATTTATTCATCAGACTTCAAGTTTTATTCATTCATCCATAATTAAGCTTTCTGTCTCTATGGACAGTGGATCAGAGATACTTACAAGACCCTGGTTGTCAGGCAACATGACGATAATCTGAGCATTATGGTCCCAAATCATCCTCCAGAAGTCCGTGGTAGTGTGGGGTAAAGGATGCTGGGTAATGATGAACTCATTACTCCTGAAGTAACCCTGAGGGGACACACAGTGACGTGTTGGCCTCAGAGCACTCGCACTGATGGATGTTTACCAAAGCTGACAGACCTCTTATCATTTTCTGTCAAAATTTCATCAAGAACTGTCAGACCTGTCGGAAAACTTCTTTAAATTGCACAGCAAGCGACACCGTACCATTATGTAGGATGCATTAATGTAATCTGTTCCTTTCATTCCAGGCAGAGTGGTGAGTCCGACCCTTGCTCGCTCCGCTGTGGAAGCGCAGAGAGATTTAACACATTAGATGTCTAATCCAGGCCTCTATAATATCCCACTGCCTAATGACACACAGTCATCTACTAGTACTCGCTGTTGCTATTGCAACAAGGACCTCCTTTTCCCCCCCATTCAGGGTGCAGATTGTGCATAGAAAGATTAATTTATAGGATCATGGAAATAGATTCTAATTTTGGAATACGAATTGTGTTCAAGACTGTACTGACTGAAAAGCAAGAAAATATAGTGTACTATAATTACAAAATGCTACAAGTCTTTACTTCATTCACTTTCAAAAAAGAAGGACAAGTATCCAACACACAGCTCGTTTTGTTATTCAATTTCATTCTTTAATTTAAGGATAATACACCTCCATTTCTTACTGTGTAAACTACAAACAGCATGAACTCGGTTTTCTAAAATCAGATAACAACAAACATGAGACACTCACAGGGAACCACTGAGGAATTGCGGTTCTTCTCCTTGTTGCTGTCTTTGTGGGCGCTGAAGCACTCCACAAAGTTCAGGTTGCACTGAGTCAGAAGCTGGAGAGAGATGAAGGCAAAGAGCAGAAGATCAGAACGTCTGATTTTAGAACCGGAGGGTGTAATGATTTACAGCGAGTCCCGCGCATCAGTAATGAGCATGTGATGCTCCGAAGGAAGTGGCAGTGTGAGCAAGCAATTAGCTTCGCTCTCCTGACGTTGAAAGAGCACTCCTGCTCTTTCAACGTCAGGAGAGCAAAGCTAATGATGAAACATTCATTGTGACATGACTATATTAGAGATAACATCAGAGGCGCTCTCAATTCCCGTTCCTGTCTGGAACAGGACAGTGACCAAGCGTGTTGTTCGCTATTGTAGCTTCTGCTCCGAGGGCCATCGCAGTTCCAGCTGGTGGAGAGGGTGGCGACGGCTCTTCTGACCGGACCAAGTCGACTCCCACGAGGCTTACTCACCCTGAACTGCTTCTCCAGCTGGGTGCGGCCTGACGAATTTGGCGTGAGGATGCCATTGACGTAACTGTGGAGCTGCGAGGCGGGCACCTCCGTATCTCTGCTCAGGATGTTCTCCATCAGAGCATCGTGGATGAAAACGTACTGCTCCTGAGGGGAGAATCAGTGTTCTATAAGCACATGAGACTAGTATAACAATACAGAATTCTGACACAAAAAGATATCATATATATAACAATATGTCATTACCCTAAAATCCAATCCAATTATTCTTTATAAAAAAATAGTTGGTAAATAGTTGGTAAAAAAGCTTATTTTATGATTATGTATAATTCATTGCTGCATTTAGAGTATGGGTGTATTAATGTGTACACCAGCTTAGCTAAATCAGATAGCTTAATCAATAATATTACATCATTTGGTAGTTAATTAATAACATGTTATGGAACTAAAGCTGTCACATAATAAAGGAGAAAGTATCATGTCGAGTGACTTTTCAGCACTGCCTGTGATGCTTTTACACTTCATAATATATTTTTTACTGCGATAAATTTCATTGTTAATTTCGTACCAAAATGATTACATTTTGTGTGTATGTGTTGATATGATGTTTCACGTCATTTCTCAGTTCACTGGCTAGTTGATTTTATTTCTATTTCCGACACTGTGGATGTTCATAGGAGGAAGTGAGCCACAGCTCTTAAGGAGTCCAGTGACATATTTTAATGTACAAAAAGAACTCAAGGCTCACAACCAAAGTGTCGATTTTGGGTCTCTTACCTCAGTCTGAACCAAGTAGTTTCGTTGTGTGCGGATATGTTTGAGGAAATCCAGGACACTGACTGTGCTTTTGTCCTTGATCTGTTGCAGCATGCTGTCAATGACGATGTACGTTCCTGTGCGGCCAACCCCTGCACTGTGGAGCAGAGCACAGCGCAATATGAGCAGCAGCACATCTGTAAATATAGGAATCCAGCACTTTCGCTGACATTCCTCTGGCTGAGGCGCTGGAAGTGGCTGCTGTACCTGCAGTGCACCAGGACGGGGCCCATGTCTGTGGTGCGGGCCGCGGATGAACGGTTGATGAAGGTGAGGACCGGGAGGGTGTACTCGGGTACTCCCATGTCAGGCCACTGAGTGTAGTGATACTGGATCACAATGCGCTCATTTAGCTTCCCTTTTGGGTTCCCCTTCTGACCCTGGAACATGAAAGCAGACATGTGACCCTGGTGAGAACACGATGCAGATTCCATTTAATATACACACAGGAAAATCAAAGTGACTCAGGTGTTTTAAGGGCAGACTTAGCTTGGCCACAACACAACAAACAATCCATTCAATGTGTAGATGTTGCTTATTATTATTATTTGTTTTGCTTCAATCAGAAAATGTGGTTTCACTACATTTGTACATAAACGTCTCTAATCATGCATGTAAATAAAACAAAAATAATAAAAGCCATTGTTTTTGTTATGTTACAGTTCTGCCACAGCCTGTCATGCTAAAGCGTCTGACTTCCTGTTTAAATGTGATGGATTTTGATTGAAGAGAGCTAATGGTTTTTTGTAACAAATTATTGTAGTCAAGAGATACTTTTAATTTTGGTAGTCGACCAATTTAAGAATATCACAAGAGACTTCTGTTTTTGTTTTTAAGCCAGTGTTAACTGATCTGACCATATGGATCTTGGATACCATAGTATGTAACTCATAATAAATGGTAAAGGGTAGTCTACCATACACTGCACAGATGCAAGTTCTAACATTGGAGCAATTGAGTCATGCACAGATTCCCAGGAAGAAGAGGAAGAGCTACTTGTACAACATTGTCTAAAAGTTTATGCATGAGAAATCTAAATTCTAATTTACTTTCTAAGACGTTAAGCCCCACCCCCACTAGTCATCTGGATTGGCTCCTTAGCTTTTCTATGGAGACCTGGGTTGTCAGAACTTTTTTTTTGTAGACTATCATTGGCGGATTGCAGAAAGAAAGGAGATACACTCAGCCATGACATTGACTGCACGAAGAGCTTTTGAGGAGAAATGTTTTGCTATACTTTGTACCATGATGTGGCCTAAATAAATTGGTATGATTAGATATTAGATATTATCTTTTGGAGATTATCATTGGTTGAAGTCTTAAACCATGACACTGACTGCTTATTTTGCTCACGATACATTAAAAAACATCATATGGACATGTTAACACGGTCAAAGATGTGATTTTAGTCAGGGGGAGTGTTTAAATACCTTTTTAACTTTTGTATTTCGTATAAGGAAACGCCTTAGTGTGTAGCAGGCGTGCACTTTTGTGCATTTCAGCGTCACCACAATGTTGCCATACTGCTCGCTGTTCTCTGTCGGCCAGTACTGGTCACATTTCCTCTGGGAGAACAAAACAGACACAGTGAATGATACTAGAGACCATGTCGGAAATATTATCTTCTCAGTCAGAAATTTTCCTTTGTACTTCTGCAGATGATGAAAGAGAACCTACCCTGCCTTTTTCCACCAGGTTGGTAATCATGATGATGATTTGAGTGTTCTGCTCCCAAACCATCCTCCAAAAGTCCTCGAATGTTGACTTGAGAGGACCTTGAGCAGCTATATAAGCTCTGGGCCGGTTGTAGCCCTGAAACAGGAGAGCAGTGAAATATCTACTGGTAAGATGTGATCAATACTGAGTAGACTTCACACAACGCCCGAGATGGCTTGATATAAGTGGCTTACTTACAAAAGGTATTGGTTAGTATTAAAACCCTCTCCTTCAGCTCACAGAAAGTGATCATATTTATTTCTCAATATCTTTTAAAATAGACACACACTTTTTATTATTTAGAGAGCTGCAACAATTAATAGACTGAAAGGAAATTCATTGAAAACTATTTTAATAATCAAATAATTGTTTCAGTTTGGTTATGAGCAAAAATGTCAAAAATTGGTAGGTTCCAGCTTTTTCAATGTCTGGATTTGATGCCTTTAAAAAAAACAAAAAAAAAACAGACAGTAACTTAAGAGTTTGGGGTTTTTAACTATTAGCTAGAGTCAATAAGCAATTTTAAGACGTCACTTTGGGCTCTGAAAAATGTAATGCACAATTCTAACTATTTTTGAAAATTTATAGAATCAGGTATTAGTCCATTAAAAGTGGACATAATTCACAGCTCTGATTATCTGTCTGACAGTTGTGTGATTATGATAATAAAATTAATATTCTAAACAAACGTGTTATGAAGGCATTCCATTCTATGAATAACTATTTTGTTTTATTTAGGACAGGACCATGCAGAGAATCAAACCAGCACATACATGGGAAAAATAAAGAAAAAGGAAAACATTGTGGTTTGTAAGACTCACATCCACATAGTTGGCATTGATGTAATCCGAATGTTTGGCATCTTTCCCTGCCAGAGCTCGTAACTTCACCCTGCTGTGGTCATCTGCGGAAAGGATTGCCATTTTTGTGTGAATTATTAAAAGGACAACAATGTGTTATCAAAACGTGACTGGATTTCACAGCAGCATCACAGCTGCACATCCTGATCAGCTCTTTACGGATGACTCACAGGCCACAATGTTGATGTATCTGTTTTTGTGCTTGTTGTCAGGATGGTTGGAGTGTTCTGCGGTGATTTTCAGGTCTGCTGTGCAGCGTTGGACCTCCTGGAGAGGGGCAAAAATACACAGATGGCTTTTACTAAACAAGAAGACACAATTAAATTAAATCCTGTAAGCCTGTTATTTTTGAAAATTCGTGATATAATTTTAAGGCTGGAACGCACAGCCCCGAATTCTGGTTCTTAGTCATGGACACCTCAACAGAGCGAACGCTTGCTGCCACCAGCTTGCAAACTCCAATGAGCAGCCGTCTTTATCTCCTTCATTATGTCACACTGCAGACAGAAACCCCTTAAACACAGCTATCATTTCCAGCAGTTTCATTCTGCTGCAGCTGAAAATCCTGCGCACAAGCTTCACATGGAATGACCCCAATTAGAAGGAATCCTCTCGGAGTGAAGCTCGTGCCTTGTCTTTTAACCTGGCTGCATAGACAGCGCATTTCCACCCAGTCGACCAACAGACAGACCTTCTCTAATTAACCTCCGTCTCTCTTGATCTTTCTCTCCATCTTTCTCTCGACCATCTGCACAGAATTAGAAACCCTGCATGTAAACACATGCACAAAATAATCTCTAACTGCTGTTCAGACTGAGCTCATTTGCAGACACCATGCGCAGCCGAGGGGGAGCTGAATAAGCAGTCCTTCCTGCGCTCCAGAAAAGAATGCATGCGGAAAAAAAACATATTCCAAAGGAATTATTATTCTGCAGGTTTCGGCTGCTTTCACACTAAACCTGTTTATTTTAGACAAACTCTGGTGCATTTTCCCATTTAGTTTGTATCTTCTGTGCTGATGTAAAAGCCATAATTGGAAAATGACTACAAAGGAGGGTCTCAGTTTGCCTCAGAGCAGACTGTGGAGAGGTTTGTTTGTGAGGAAAACCACCGCAACACTTTAATGACAGCAGACAGGTCATTTTAGATCATTTAAAAGCTGATCTGTAGTCAGACTGCATAAGTATGCTGATAATAAGTGAACTCACTTTTTATTAGCATACAATGTGGCAACCACACACTGCACTTTACAACTAACCTACAGTATATTACTTACTTACTTTAATTTACTTTCATGTCCTAAGGTGGGCAAATAAGTAAGAGTCTTGTTTTTGCACTTTGGTGTAAGCTCTACAAAGCACTGTAATATCTGCAGACAATGTTGACATTATGATCAAATACAGAATCTTTTATCTCCTATATTCCCAATATTACATCAGCATTTATGACAATACTTATCATCAATTAAGAGCTTAGAATAAATAAATACTTGTACCATGCTGCAAGACTTGCTTGGTCTGTTACCATGATTTGATTTCTCCATGTGGGTCCATTTAATACTGCGAGTCCAGATGTCTTAATTTGTCCTCCACTGGGTTAGTTTATTGCTTTATTGCTTTACTGTTCTATCTATTGTTATATTGCTTAAAAACATTTTTATCATTTAATGGTGCTGTCAGTACCTCAAACTCTTCGGAGAAACCTTGCAGGTTGTTCTTGTAGAGCTCCATGATGTGTTTAACAAAGTGCTTAACGGGTATGGCGTCCATGTCATCTGCAGGAGGAAATACAAAACGTGTGTCTATACAGTTTAGTGTCACCATGTTTTGTTGAAACGGGTCCACATGTGAGAGATTATTTGCAATACATGCACAGAAATACAGTTGTGCTCATAGGTTTAAATACCCTGTCAGAATTTGTGATTTTTCTTCCATTTTTCAGAGAATATGAACGATAATACAAAAACCTTTATTTCACTCATGGTTAGTGGTTGGGCGAAGCCATTTACTATCAACCAATTGTGTTTTCTCCTTTTAAATCATAATGAAAACACAAAACTACCTAAATGACCATGGATCAAAAGTTTACATACCCTGGTGGTTTTGGCCTGATAACATACACACAAGTTGACACACATGGGTTTAAATGGCTACTAAAGGTAACTATCCTCACCTATGATCTATTTGCTTGTAAACAGTGTGTGTGTATAAAAACTCAGAGAGTTTCTGGGCTCCTGACAGACTTCGGCATGTTTCATACAGTGCAGCACTGACACTGCTGGATTCTGAGCCATGGGGAAAGCAAAAGAATTATCAAAGGATCTGCTGGAGGAGGTAGCTGAACTTTACACAAAACACAAGGCCAAGTCAACCAGTCATTGGCTACAGCAGAAAAAAGTGAAGGTTCTGGAGTGGCCATCTCAGCCTCCTGACCTCAATATCATTCAGCCACTTTGGGGAGATCTCAAACGTGCAGTTCATGTAAGACAACCCAAGAATTTACAGGAACTGGAGGCTTTTTGCCAAGAAGAGTGTTCAGCTTTACCATCTGAGAAAACAGTGGCTCATCCACAACTACCACAAAAGACTTCAAGCTGTCTTTGATGTTAAAGGGGGCAATACACACTATTAAGAACTAGGTTATGCAAACCTTTAATCCATGATCATTCGGGTGGTTTCTGTTGTCATTATTATTTAAAAAGAGCAAACACATTTTTTTGATAATAAATGGCTTCACCCAACCACTAACCATGAGTGAAAGAAAAGTTTTTGTATTATCATTCATATTCTCTGAAAAAACGGATGAAAAGTGCTAGGGTACGTAAACTTGATTTGATGTACAACTGTACATCAAATCAGACACTAAAAGTTAATTTCTCAATATAGAGAAGATAGATTAGAAAATAAAAGTCAGTTTTTGCTGTTTTAAGAGACTAGACTCAATCATAAATGTCAAGAATTTGTATTTTGAGTATTTATAAAGGGGAGCATCTGTTTCATCAGAGCCAAATCAGCTCCAAGTCACACACGAAGGATCTTTGATAAGGCCAGTCACCCCCACACTGGGACAATAGCATGGGGGGCCCAGCTGTCATCGCTGCTGACACGGGCTGATGACTTAGCTTATGGCCTATCACAGCTGGGGTCTTTACACTTCTTATTTGCTTCAGCGGTTACAGCAGTAAGGGGAATTCTGGTCTGTTAATATGTTCATTTATCACGTCTTTGCTCTCCCTCCTCTTTCATAGTGCCTTAAATAGAGACATATCAGTTTAATCAGTTCATCAGATTGGCTCTGGGTGAAATGTAGCTTTACGAGCTTGACAATGAAATGAGGATTGGCTAGATATTTTTTTAAAAAAAAGGATACTGTACAGATGTCCATAAGTTAACAAATATGCCCAGATGTCCCACAGCACTGTGAGTAATATCAATAGTTTAAACAATGCTCTAATTATTTTCCATTCAAACATTATGTTTTAAAGCACACTATATCAAACAACACATTGTATTATATATCTATGATTTCATTTCACTTCATCTTAAGCATTCTCAACTTAAATTAAATCGTTCAGAATATAACCACTCTGGGGAAACTGCCAGTGTTCAAAGACATTGGAAGAAAACAAATGGCAAAAGAAAAGAGGAAGAATAAAGAAAGAAAAAGACAAGCATGAATAAAACTCTAATGTGTCAATGGTGACACCAGCTGTGCTCTTCAAATATGATATCACAGCATTGAAATGAATGAAAGGAAAGTGTGATATTGACTAGCTGCCACTGGTCTGATGCCTGGGACATTAATGGCTTTGACAAGTAAGTCAACTCCTACCGAGGTACTCCCAGCGTGATTTCAAGTAAATTAACAGAAAGTGCAGAGTCAAATATTAAGACAATAGAAGAAGTTATTTTAGAGTTATCTTATGCAGGGGATGCAGGAGTGGTAGTCAACTTCCCTCCAGCCAAAAATGTCCAGAAACAAGGAGGTCAAGTGCAGTAAGACTGACACCCCTGGTACACTACGGGAAACTAATGGCTTTAAAAATGGTAAAGGAAACCGTGAGTGTATTTGCACATTATTACTACTATCAAATATTAAAATACAGACAATGAAGGAAATTCAGCTTACCTGGTATAGGGATGATTGGTATATTTTCATTTGCCACCACACGGGGAGAGCTGCTCTCCTCTACATAGAAGTGAGCTGTCTGGAAGAATCTCCTTCAAGAACACAGGGAGAAGTGGAGTGAGATGCCACAGTACTGTCTATTAGGGAGTCGTTATCCCATTGTTCTCAGATTCAGTCTGTCAAGACCGGCATCTAAAAGTTGACTAGAATGGCATGGCGGTTGGCAGAAATCAGATAATGAAAACCCCGGAGCAGCTGAGATCACACGGTAAAGCAGCAGATGCAGGAAACACAATCTGAGGGTTACCAGGGGGAACAGGTAAATAACTCGACACAGTGAAGAGCCAAATGTAGATCGTTACTCAAAATACAGGCAAACACAGATTCTCCCCTCAGGACAGTTCACATTATTTCGAGTTCGTCCAGCTGGGGGCCACAAACAAGTCAAGTTTTTTACGTATTACTTTTAATGGGTCACGAAATCTGCTGGCCCCGGGAAAGCATTGATATCACTACTTGAAAAGTTTACATTAAAATTCAGTGTTTCTCAAACGCTCCTCAGCTGACAAATTGCGGCATGATGGGCTGTGAGACAAACTGCAGCTAATGTTTAGCTTTGCTTGTGTATACGTAAGGATTTATTCAATGTTTAATGTTCACAAGGATTTTACTGAGAGCTGAATTATTAGAGATTATCAGAGGGCTCCCTCTTCTGCAAAACAAACTGACCTGGTAATTAAACTGATAAAAAGACAGAAAAAGTAATCACATTAAAAAATGTTTGTTTCTTCAATGCATTTTGGCTGACATGTGATAGAAAAAATAGCAAATTAAACGAACCACTATCTTGAAATAAATTCAGATTTTCTTTTGGTTTGATTATTGTTAGGGTAATTTCAGAACACAACTCAAAAAATATATATTTTATAAAGTTTTAAGACATTTCAATATCATATCATATCAAAACAAAGGTAAATTTTCTGGAGGAGATGATGTGATTGCTACCACCAGCTGCTGTTTAATGGATACACATTAATTTCACGACTTGTATTGACAAAGCTATCCTGAGGCACATAAAATTTTGTCAAATCAGCACTTAATGCTGATAGGCTGAAGGTCTTTAGAATCTGATGTATTTAAAAGAAAAAGTAAAGAAATATGAAAAGTATCAATTTTTTAGGTTAAACAGTTCACCTGCAAGAAACACATTTTTAAAATAATCAATTCTTATATCTAAACAGACTGTGAGCAAGAATATATAAGATCCTGAAAACCTTGCACATGCCTCCTCATAGACATCCAGTGTATAAATGCACATAAAAGACTTAAGTCTCCCAGGTTTAATCTTACCTGTATTTGATGCAAAGTAGGGAGCAGATGCTTGTCATTTTTAGGACAGATGGGACCAAAGAAAACAAAAAAAAAATGGCTTCACTGTGCTTAAAGAATATAGAAAGAGAGAAGAGAGGGTCAGTGAAAGGGAGCGAAAGAGAGAGAGAGGGAGAGAAGGTTGAAAACCATAAAGAGAGGACAACCCCCCCATGGCTGACGTCACAGCCTCAAAAACTAATGGCTTGAGCCGGTGGTGCAGCTAACTAACCAGCGTAGCTGACACCTCCTCCCTGGTTCTCTCTCATGGTCTCAGAATAACTGCTTGGTTTGGAAGAAATAGGCTTTCTAAATGAATATTAATTGCAAAAAACTGATGATCGGCAGTACTGAGTCACTAACGCAATAAAAAGTTGTTGGGTTTTCTTTCAGTTGAACATCTGTTAGTCAAGGCTCAGAAGCTTCCAGATGTCTGTTCACAACACAAACATAATTCCAATACAGATTGACTCATAACCAAAGATGAACAGTAAAAAAAAATGTGAGAAATGAGGGAAGGGAACTCAAAAAGGTGACACAAAAGTTGATGGTTGATTTTTAAATAAAGACCTACTTAATGATATTGAGTTGCACTGTCACTGCGAGAGTCTATGTACACTAAGCAAAGAGTGTAAATAGGCTGATATCATCTCCCATTAAATGTCTTTTCCCAAGGAAGGCAGCCATTCTTTCAGTTGGGAATTGCTAAACAGTTCTGATGGTCATTATGAGTCTCAATGCTGCTTCCTCACTACACTCCAATGGACCTGACAACCCGGCTGTTATATATAAAGTGCTCTTACATTATCTGACACTTTTTCACAATTAGTATTTAGTTACTGATATCACACTTGAAGATATAATAAAAACGAAAAAAAAAAATCAAAGTATGTTAAAAATGAAAAAAAAAAAAAAAAAATCGAATACAATAAATTTTAAAAAATGGTACCTCTCCTTGAGGTAACAGACGTTTTAAAGATGGTAAGTATGTAAGAGACCAGCTGATGAAATGGTTCATAATGCTATTTGTAACTCATTAACCAGCCCACGAAAGACAGTAGCCTGGTCTTTGTAATTACTGATGCTCCAATAGAAAGGCTGCAAATTAGCCCAGTAGATGAAGGCACAGCTGGGACCCCTGCTGGCAATGCTGACCCCTCATTACAGAGGCGATGGGCCTCATGTGCAGTGTGCAGTTCAAGTCATACCACCAGGCTGTTTGTGAGTGATGCACATGCGTCTTTACATGTGTACAAAACAGAAACATCCTGCAGAGATGTGATCTGAATGTAGAATGGCCTAACTGGAAAATCCAGACACGCATGACACCCAAAATGTGAGAGTGAAGATGTTGGTGCAGGTGAGAGGCGATTAATTTCTTTAGGCTCTGCCTTCCGACGATGAAGTTCTAGCATCAAAACGTGACCTCGTTAATGAGGGCAGGCATGTTGAACTCACCTCCAGTAGACCATCACAATCAGCAGCATTATGAGGCAGAGCAGAGTGAGAGCCGACACAACCACCAAGGGGACAATCCACACCATCCTGCCCATGCCCGGGTGAGGAGTTCGGGTCACGTTAGACAAGACGGTCCTGTCTGGAATGAGACACATGCACATAAATACACATCTAAAATGATCTGAATGAACGAAAACAAGCTCATTTACAGAAATATGTTAAAAGTAGAGTGTGAGGGGTTCTTGTAGCATTTCCATGGGGGGCCCAGGTAATACAGGGAAATCTCTATTCTCAATAATTCTATCCATAAGTATAACAATGAGTGTGATGAGAGTTTGATGGTGATGGCTTTTCTAAAATAAACCATATAAATGAAAAAAGTTTATCAGATAGGTGGAAATTGTGTGACATGGGGGAGGGGTATATTGCAGGCTGTGCTGTTGGCAAAGTGTCTTTTTTAATGATGCCACTGGGAGGCGCCAACGTCAAAAATGTTCCCTATCGGGGCCCTTCTCCTCATTTGCTCATAAAATTGCTTTCTGGGAATTCACTGTCAGTCTACAACCCACAATTTCCAATATGAGCCTGTTCAATATTTAGTTTACTCTTAGGAAGTGTCTCGACGGAATAATAAACAGGTAATTATCGTACAACACTTAACTTAACCATGATACACACAAATTGACACGATTGATGACAAAGCCTTAGGGCAAAAGAAAATACTTTTAAAGAATGTCTTCAGGAAATTTCAAAGGAATTCCTTGAGGCAAGACCTGTGGCAACTTATGCAAGACAGTTCACATCTGCCTTCAGGCCTCTTGTCCTGGAGCTTGGTGTTTGTGTGAGACCTTAACAGACTAGCTATTGTCTTCAAGCTATTTGTCATGGCTAATTGGGCTCTTGGTAGAGTTGACAGAATTTTGCTTTGGACGATAGCTGAAAAACCTTGGAGACAATTCAAATGGGAAGGATATTCAAAAATGACAGGTCCCCCTGTCAAGAAATTGTGACATATTTGTATAGAAGAGAAAAGCTTGCTTACCAGTGTGAACAGAGAAAGGCCAGAGATTCTTCCCTTCACCATTGATCTTTGGAGACGCAGTGGAGCTCTGGGGAATCTGCATCTCTGCGCTGTCATTACGAGGTTCTTGAGTAGGCACTGAAATTGCATTGGTGAGATTCTTCTCCACTTTGACAGGTTGGTCATCTTCAGTGCTCACAGGTACTGTGGTGACTTTGACTGGAGGCTTTCCTTCACCTTTCGCTTTGGCTGTGGATGCGGGGGTCGGGATTGAAGGCTCATTGGCCACCGTGCTGTTTACTTGCTTTTCCTCATTATTATGAGAAGTCTTGTTTTTTCTCTTCTTCTCAGCCTCTCCCTCATCTTGCTCTCCCTCCTCCTGCTCACCCTCTTTTTCCTCCTCCTCACCATCACGTGCAGCCTGCTTCTCCTCAGATGGAGCGTCCGTCTCAGAGTCCTGAGGAGCTGTCTGCTCAGTGCTAGACTTTGCAAGCGGAATGGATGGACGGGTGGGGTTCTGCGTGGCTGGGGGTGCCTGCGTAGGCCCAACATAACTGGGTAAAGAAGAGATGACTCCGCCGCTGACGCCCAAGCCTGCCAGCAAGGTGCTTGTCACCACTGATGCCACTGTGGCCTGGCTGCCACTGGAGGAGGGGCCCATCCCCGTTGCCATGGACACAATAGAGAAGTGGATGCCAGAGGATGTCCAAGTGGACGAACCAGAGCTGATGGGAGCCATGTCTGCTGAAGACACTGGAGAAATTGTGGGCTGGAGGAGACAGGCAGAGAAATAGTTGTTATCTAACAGAAACAAAACAGACAAAAACAAATTTGCGTAGCCATCATCTGATCAACTCACCATCCCAGTTTTCACAATACGAGAACCTTCAAATATTCTTGTTGTATTTGCTGAAAAACAAAGGACCAGGTAAATGTTTTCTCTAAAAATCACCAATGTTTCCGATGGACAGAAAAACAACAGTTTAAAATAAATCATGGCTGGAGGATTTTGACCAGGTACCTCTGAACAGCAGTGTTTGACTGAAATCACTGCGCAGGTCATGCTGACATACCGCCTGCACTCTGAACAGGTACAGGATGTCGGGGGACACATTCGTGATGACTGCTTTCTGTAAGAGAAAAAAAAATGAACATTCATACACATTCAGGACTATTTCCATACATATCATAGGTCTACATAATGTTTTATTTTTATAGCACATATCTGGAGCCTATCTCAGCATCTTTGGGCGAAGGCGGTGTCACCCTGGACAAGTCGCCAGTTCATCGCAGGGCTGTGATATAGAGACAAACAACCATCCACACTCACATTCACACCTACGGGCAATTTAGAGTAATTAATTAACCCCCAGTTTGCATGTTTTTGGACTGTGGGAGGAAGCCGGAGTACCCGGAGAGAACCAACGCAGACACAGGGAGAACATGCAAACTCCACACAGAAACGCCCCGACCTGGGAATCGAATCCAGGACCTTCTTGCTGTGAGGCGACAGTGCTAACCACTGCACCACTGTGCCGTTTTATTTATATAGCACATTTCATTAACAGTAAACTCAATGCGCCTTATGTATAAAACAGCGATGAAAACACAAACAGTATAATGAAATCAAACAGCACAGCATGTGCAAGTTGAACATAAGACTATAATGTACATACAGATACATTAATAAATCATAGACCTGAGACAATAGATACGTTTTCATCTTGTTTACGAAATTAGGCAGTGGAAGTGGACTTATAATTAGCAGGCCTTTTGTTCCCAAGAACAGTATGACAGTAACTTAAGTGACCCTCACCGACTCCTTGACAATTGTAGATACAGCTAAAAGGCATGATTCAAAGATAACCTCATAGGTGCACTGAGGAAACAAATTATTAGACGTTCTACAAACTAGCAGTACTTTCAAGTTAATATAGCACTTTAGCAAGTAGTGGAGTATACAGTACAGGTACAGTATGTTCAAATTTTCATGTACGGGTTAGCACTCCGGCTGCTGCATTGTGAATGAGCTGGATCCCTCAGATTGATAGAACAAATCCTGAAAATATTATGTTAATGCGAGTCATGAATCATTTGATATGAGTTTTGATGTGTCAAATCATAAAAGGGCTGTTGACTGAAACATGTAGCCTTCAAATTAAAATATTATGATCAACAGTGCCAAGGAAGTAGTGACACCAAGCAATGCTAAAACGGAGGTTCTGTGTGACTCCAGACACCTTTGAACTTCAGGTAATTAATTACTCCTATGAGGGTTGTTTCTGTGATTTGCATTGAAACCTGATTAGTATGTATCACAAATTCTGGAGTTTAAAGACATTCATGTAGGTTTTCTTGTATATTTTTCATTTGGAAATTATTACATTTATTACAAGTGGACCCAAATTATTTTTTATTTTATTTTTCATTTATCAAAAATGAGAATTAAAAGGAAACAGTAAAAATGCAATTAAAAAAAAGCAATTGATATGTCTCGTTTACTTCTAAAACAACAGGATATAAATTTGAAAAAAAGTTTGGCTGGGTGAAGATGCTCACTTTCTGTCAACAATCTATGACCTATAAGTTCACTGCAGTTTAAAAGCTCTATTCCTGTCTAATTTAATTGTGTTGTGCAGTTTGCAGATGGCTTTACTTATATTAAAAGGGCCCTCGGAACGGATGGGTGATTGCCTCTGGGACTGGCAAACCACTATTTCTCTAAAATAATTCCGATAAAAAGGTTTCCAGAGATAAAAACCTGAAAATTGAAATGGAAATGAAGACAGCAAAATAAGAAAGACTGACAGCAGACAGAGACGTGGAGAGAATGCTGTCACAAAAAGAACTGATGGCCTTTAATGGAATGTAACTACATAGTGCACCTCAGGAACAGTCAGCCATTTGCAATAAATGTATGATGAAAATACAAACATATGGAGCCCAAACAGCTACAAAAGAATTTTTTGGAATAAATTACTTGCAGAAGGATTTGACAGTTTAAATACTGGTTTAAAAATGATTCTATTTTAGATTTGGTAAAATACAAGCTGCACTACAGCAGAGGGAACAAAAGAGTGGTCTATAGTCTATGTCGAAACCACAAAATACAGAAAATTAAGACAAGGTTCTTGAGATATGATGGCTCTGGCGGAGAACCTCGGGGAGCTATAGGGCTGATGGGGAGTTAAAAGGTCAGTGAATGTAGCTGGGGGATGCTGACAGGAGCAGGTAACAGCAATGGGAGACTGAATTTACTTTGAGGTGGTTTTTGTTTTTACCAGCAGACAAAAGTGTTGGCTGGTTTCTCTGTTTTTGCAGGATATCATGATGGCAAAGATGCCCTTTATATTTTAGATCTAAAATATGAAATCATTGTCATTATTGTGTTGGACATTTTGTTTTACATTTTGTCAAAATCTGCAAAAGAATTCAGGAATTATGACTCAAATTTGTTGGTAGAATACAGTGATTTGGGGTGTTGACCGGTGAAGAAAAAAACAGTCAGTTTAATTTATGCCAGAGTTGAAGAATTTCCTCAAAGACTTCCTGGAATATTGTGTTCACAAAATAGGCACGAGGTTATACTAACTGCAGATAAAAACACTGCACAAATGGAAGCAAAATGATGCACACCTGGTTCAGTATGAATTACCTGTGGTGCTGTCCCTAAATCCCGAAATTAAGGGTTATCAAGATAAAGTAAGATTAAGACAGGTTTTTGGAATATTGATTAGTACACATCAGAATTAGACTTGGTCCTAAGCTCATTTACATTTCATGAATGAGGCTCAGTAAGCACTGAACCACAGAGTTGACGCTACTGCCAACTGTTGTATCTAGTAACTTTCTGTGCAAACATCAGCTACATCTTCAGGTTCTTGGTTATGTCTAGCAATATTCTATGCTTGAATTTATTGTTCAAGTACTCATGTTTTTCTTTCATACAAACAACAAAGGATTTAATTGGTGCACCGTATATTTCTGCAGTAATAATCCGCATTCATCTGTTGAGACCAAACTCGGTCCAAATGCTTTTCAATCACAAAGATGTTCTGCAGTGGTGTGCATATGTTAAGAAGAACCCGATAAATCAGTTTTTTATACATTTGAATCAAGTCTTTTGCAATTAACTTCGAGATAGATAGAAAAACCATATGCTTAACATGCCACAGATGGAATTGCTACAGTCAACTAGCAGCCATTAACACAGCAACAGAGCAATGAAAACTTCGTTTACTGGAAAGCAAGACCAGGCTGGAGGCACTACTGCCAACAGGGAACCCACACCTGGTCTCCAAACCAATGGGTAAGTATTTTGCCCCAGAACTGTTTATATCTAAAGAAGCAGTCGAGAGAGTTGGGGGTTGGTGGGCTTTAAAGAGACACACAGCTGGGTTTTGGATTCCCACAAATGGGAGAATATGTGAAAGTGAAAAAGCTTGAAGGCATAACCTGCTGCAGGGGGAAGATATATTTCTGCACAGACACTGAATGCTCTGTTGGAGAGACACAGCGAGAACCAAAGTGGTAAGTCAATGCTGCAGGCGCACGAGCAGAATTGTATGATCACTGGTGTCAAAAACTTCAGTGTGATCTGAAGGACTAAACTCTCTCAGTTGCCTGCACTGGTTACTCAAAGAAGACAGCTTGTGTTCAAAGAGCTGCCTTCACTGCCTCAAGGTGGGGGGGGGGGGTCTTCAAGTTGCTTGTTTTCAATGTAACCTCTTTCTATTAAGTCACTATAAGAATAAAATATACAATAAAAGCCACAGGTGAATTTGTCAACGTATAACATACATGTCAGTTAGATTGGTCAGTGTGAGCGACAGTGACAGTCCCATGTGTCTTTTCTTAAGACAGGTGAGTGACAGGGGGAGTATCTAATACCTCATATCACCCAACAGCCACAAGCAGAGTTCATCACAACCTGTCACCTCCTCTACACACTGTCACTGAGCCAGTCACCAAATGGAGCTGTTGAAACCATACCAATGCTGATAACAGAAAGACATGCACAAAAATGAAAAAATATATGAAAAAGTTTGCCTGTTCCCGGAGGCAGCTGGAAATACTGACCGTTCTCTGGTCCCCAGTCTTGGTGAAGGTCTTTTCATCAGCAACATCACGCTTTACCCAGCTGTAGGAGACCATGTAACTGGTGATGGGCGGGTGGTAAACAGTCAGGGGGCGTTCCCAGCTCACCATCAATGCTGTCTGGTTCAGCGGCTGGATCTTCATGCTCACTGGTGCACTACTGCACACTGAAAGGTAAAGAGTTAGATAAAGTTGCAGCACAAAAATAGAAAAAAAGTGTCATCATCGTGTAAATGCAGCTGGGTGAAAATGAAAGGCGATGGTTGGGAGGACTGTTTGACCACACGTATTTGTGTCTGTTGATGTGTCTGTTGATGTGTGTGTGTGTGTGTGGAATGTGTGTTGCCTTTAACAAGCCTGTTATTACTGTCTGCTGCTGCCTTGGCTCAAATCCTAATGTCCAGTTTACAGAAAAGCCAAAGGTGAAAAATATACAGTAGCTTAATAACAAAGACACACCAAGGGGTTTCACTGGAGTCAAGGACAATGCCTCAGGTACTAGTGCAGACTGTCAGTCCAGACACTTGTGCATTTTCAACAGCCCCCAAGAGAGGCACAGTGCCGTACAGCTGGGGCATATGCTAAATATGTGGGGCAGATATGCAAACTCCCTGCCTATGTATAATTTAATCTGCTGAAAGGAAAAAAAAAAAACAACAAACTGCTACAGCCTCAAGGTGGCAGTGTAGGCTGCAGCAACAATATTTTCACAGTGACCTGTCAGAGTGAGTAAGGGACAATCTGGACATACTGCTCAACACATCAGGGTAAGAACAATCATGGACCACTGTCAACTGATTTTACACATGCAGGGTTTCTGTCAAATTGAAATTGCCACCGCAGTTTCCTCCATTTACACAGCGAAGCTATGGTGCAAATTATGCACCATGGGAGACAGGGCAGAAGAAAATCAGGCAGTTGGAGTCGAGGCAGGCGAACAAACTATAGCAAGAATATCGTGGGGTGTTGATTAAGTGTGACAGGTGTGAAATGTATTATAAGTCGTCGCATGTCGATTGTCAGCCTCAGTAGCTCAACGACGGTTGAAGATGTTGTGGTTTCACCGTCTGCATCATTACTGAGATGACAATCATCATCCTTTTCAACATCAACACTGGGGCAGCAGCAACACTATGCGCAGCAGGTATTTTATCGATCCCTGTTCTAAGCCCTGCAATACAACAGTGTTGTGATTTTTTTTATCTACATTTTCTCTGCCTGTGATATAAACCTGAAATTATCCAAGACAGTTGTTCATTTTATGTAAAGTCAAATTAACTAGTGTTCATTGAAAAATCTGTTTGATAATGGGATTTTGTTATTTCATTCAAGTGGAAACAACATCTTCAACTGTTACACAAACATGGGCAAAACAGTGGATACATTTAATTAAGATGCCACTCAATCTGTAGAAAATATTACTATTAATATACTACTACAAAAAACAGCAGTAACACTGCTTCTTTGCTCTCAAGCTTGTAAAACATGATTTAAAGTAGCTGTGTGAAGACATTAGAATGATGAATGATGAAAAACAACTGAAACCACAAAGATTGACTAATTTTAACAATGATAATTGGTATCAAGTTTAGTGATGCACACAGCACATTTATGAGAACGTCTTCATCTTCTTACATTTATCACTATACTGAAAAATGATATTAGAATATTAGACCATGTTAATTCTACTGTTTGAATTAATAATTAACCCACTGAATTGGAAATGTGAGTCATTTTTCAAGCAAAGATGCTAAACATGAATTGGTTCCAGGTTCTGCTATTCCTGCTTTTCCTCTGTTTTAAAATTGTACATTTAATAGATTTTAGTTTTGTATTGTGTAAGTACACAAAACCACCAATTTCAAGGAATGTCCTTTTCACTGTCAACTATATTTTGTATTAGTGATTCATAGAAAACACAATCTAAAATAAATAATAAAGGAAAAAAGAGTTTAGCCCTATGGACGATATCACCACTTATTAACCAAACTGAATACACTAAAATCTGCTCTGCTTAAGGAAAAGGTTTGCATGCACAGTTGTGTGGTTTTAAAGACATGCACATATAGAGTTGGAGAAAACACAAAATCAAAGGCTTTCCTATATATGATGTTCATTACTACATAATGAATCTGCACACATTGTCAACCTATGCTTTGCAACAGAAAATGCTGCCTATGTGTCTACTGCCCAAACGGCTTTCATGGCCACAATAAGCCACTCTGATGGAAAATTCACTCAAGGTATGGCCCTGGCTCTCACAATGTTCACAGGCGAAGGCATCATTTACTGTGCACAGATAAATACTCATCTTGTCAGATGTCACCGCTGAAGATAAGACTGACACTCCCCGCACCATTCACTAAGTATGAATTCTTATACAGTATCTCAACACAGCGAAATAGAAATGTGAGAGTCACAAAGACAACATGAGAAAGAACCAGGGGAAATAGTTTAAAAAAATAAATAAGAGAGGGGCACTGTGCCACATACATTCTGCCTACTGGCATCCCACAAAGCATGTGTCTATTTTAGCTGTGCAAAATGTTAATGATGATTGCTGATCGGCTTTGTTAGAGCACTCCAGCTTCATCGCAATTATTCCCAATCAATTCTCCAGGCCAGACACCAACAACATCACTTTAAAACGCAGCCGTCTTCTTTAATATTCTCATATAGTTCCGATACTGTGAAAACAAACGTGCAGGGATGTACATGGAAAAGAGAGAGACAAGAGAAAGACTCTTATCGAGGTCTGCAAAAGGTCTGTGCTTTGTGTTAGACATTATTTGATATGAGGAGTTGTTACAGTGAAAAAAATAATGCTGTAAGCTTCATTCAGAAATACACTGAAATTTCAATTGTCGCCTATCATTTATAAAGTGCTGTCAGTAATTTTAAAAAGAAAAAAAAATAATTTAAAAAAGAATTAAACATCAACTTTCCTTTTGTAATAATTCATCACCCGATTTAAGCTGGGTCCTACAAATGTATCTTCAGGTGGAGCAGCTTAACGAACTTCAGAACTTGGACCCAAAAGACTATCAAAGATTTAACTTAACCGCAATCACGATATATTTTATTTTTATTTTATTATTAGAAATAAAATAGTGCGGCAAATTTACTTGAGTTCAGGCAAGTTCCATCAAGTTTAGCTCACAATCCCAATTAAAATATCTCATCTAAGGAAAGTGCACATTGTATGCATCAAAATGACAAATCTCAGACAGGGTGTATTTCTGGCCTGTCTGCTTTTCCTGCTTCCTCTGCAAGCCATCCGTGTGTCTGTGTATGTGCTTGAATTAACCCTATTGATCATCAAAGCAATCCAAGTTCATGATAAGAAATGACTCGGCAGACCAACTGAAATTCACAAGAGAGTGGCATCTGAAGCACAGGGAGCTTTTCATGTAGACAGCTGTTTCTATCCACTGGAGCTCTACCCCGACACTACTCTACCTGAGCAAAGCCAGTAACGAAGAAAACACATGGAAAATGCTCATTCTTTCTGCATTGGAAATGCATCTACATCTTCCTTTTAAAAGTCAGAGTCTATGGTCTATCATATGCTGAGGAATATTAGCTCCAGCTCAAAGCTCAGGCCATCCTCAATTCTCAAAAAGCGGGCCCATATTCATCATACAATGACATGGCTTTACTACTCTGCTTCTTCTTCTTAACTCACTTGCTATGTTCCTTGATCCTAGAAGTTCATTTAAAATTAATGGACCAAGCTTCATCATTATGTAAGTGTTATTGGCACTTCTATTCAGCTGCTCAGTTTGAATCTTCTTCTGCCACCACGATGTAAGCAGGGTGAGCCAGGGAGGCTTGCCTGCTATGGTTGTTTAAGGGGTTTGTTGCTGCTCCTCTCCGAATCTCAAGCTTATCATGTAGGCCCATGAGATCGTGAGAAGGTGTGATTTACGTGTTTTTACGTTTTCCCAGAACTGAACCATACCAACATATATAACTCAGCACAAATGTAATTATATACATTTGGTTTGGTGCTCATGTTCTCTTATTACTCACTAATCATGTTACCTTAACTACCAATCCATATAAATTTAGCAAGACTCCTTGTATATCATTTTAGATTATGATATTTGTACCAACTAACTGTATAGTTAGCTCTTGCTGGTACCTCCATGTGAGCACATGAAAGGCCAAGGAGGGTTCCTGAGTTTTATGGGTCTTAGTTGCTTATCTCCCTGCCTTTGATTTTCCAAAGGGGGCTAACAGAGAAGCAGGGCAGGGGGCTCTCCCTACTTTAGAATTTCCATGTAGAGAGAGGGATATAAAAAAAAATAAATTTGGGAGCTGGAATGGAATCGCTGTAATGGGATATATTTGTGTGTACCAGACCAGGAGCAGAACATTTGCTTCACCTCTTCCAAAGACTGTCTAGTTATAGTGGGTAGAATAACCTGTCAAAAGGGTTTTCTTTACATGGCGAAGCAGTGTGTGTATAGCAATGAAATCCATGTAATACCTGACAACATAGAAGTTTAAGTAATGGACTTAAAAACAAAAAAACAAACAAAAAAAACATTAGCTACCATCACTACCATGGCCAGCTACCTAGCTCATAATTCTCGGTTATCCTGCTGGGGGATCCTGCTGTTGGGGACATAATTGTTCTGTGCACATGTTTAGATGGGTTGTATGTGTCAAAATTACAGCTGCATGAATGCAAGGATCCATAGTTTTTGCAGCAGTCTGCTAGATTAGAATGAGATGGTTATTGTTAAACTTCATTTGCCAGTGATTTCAGTGTTGTGGCTGATTGTATAAAGTGACAGGGGTAATGTACTACAGTGGAGTAGACAAAGCTTACCTCTTGAAGCCTCAGTGCTATGAGGGCTTCCAATGACCTCGGTTAAATCTTTTTGCCAAGCATCCTTTACAGCCGATTTGAAGACTTTCCTATTTTCTAGGCCCTGTAGGGGTCGAAAGTTGTTCCTTAGGTAGTCAACAGACTTGACATGGTCCTGTTGTTCTGTTGTTAAGATGGAGTAAAAGGCCTCCAGCTGAAAGTGTATAAAAAAAGAAAGAAGAGCAAATGAAGCATATTCACTCACTTTTGTTACCATTTTGTTAAAAATGTGAGTGACACCATTTGTACCCACTTGCAAGCGAGTGACCTTTCTCAATCATAACAAAGTAGTTTAGTATTTGCAAGAAATGTTCACACCAAAGGTGCATGAAGATGTGCTTCTCAGTTATCATCCTGGCTACATACGGGGCTGTAACTTCTCAGTGGAACAAATTTGTGGTCATTGATTGCCATGAATGATGTCCTGCCACGTACAGTAATGACTACATATTACAGACACTGGGGAATCAATGAGTCCTCCGCATGCTTGAAGAAATGAATTACAGGTTCAACACAGACTATCTGGCTATCAGTATTCCAGCAGTAAAAGTAATTTTTTAACAAAAAAAATCTGTTCTTTCACTAAATGTTGGATATTCCCATAGCACAGAACCCTCCAGAAGGTATATACACAAGATAGGGACCTAGGTAAGCCTAAATTATATGTAAAAAATACACAATACTGAATATGCATGGAATTGGATTTGGCATATTTTTCTTTCAAAATTAAAAATGGTAAAAACAGGTGGTAAGCGGTTGTAAAAAAAAAAAAAAAACAACAAAGTTGAGTGCACATGTAGCACAGTTAAATTAACATTAATAAACATTTCTGCACTTGAACAATGTTAACAGCATGACAAGCAGCCTCTACGTGCAGCAATGTTTTATTTAAGACCCTATAATGGCTGTCTCAGACAAACATCATGATATATGCATAAGTGCCAACTAATAGGTTCATTCAGATGTAAGTAATTGGCTTCCCCTCCTGCTTAATAATCTATTATATATAGGAAGTTTTGGTTTAATATGCAGAGGAATTGGGAAATAATGAAGGAAAAACGGAGAGTAGAGTCAGATGAGCTGAAAAATTTCTTTTGCATCGACACTGTGGGACAGCAAGTTATCCACTGACTGTCTGCAAATGGGATCTGACAGTGCGTGCAGAATATAACTTTGTGTGTGTGAGAGTGTGGACTGAACACACCTGTGAATGGGACAGATACACAGGTCTGGGGAAGATGATCCACTCCACCACCTTGCTGCAGGGTGGTGTGGTCAGGGAGCCGGTGTATCGGTAATAACTGTCAACTGATGATGGGAGCAGATCTCTGAGGATGAACGACCTGAGGCTGGTCTCTTTTTCTGGACAAAGCAAAGGATCGGTACTTACTATGACATGGAAATTAAAAAAAAAACCAATAACTGTACAGGTTCAATAATATAACATCCTACACATTTCAGTGGTTTTTGTAAAAAACCTGCATACCCTGCATCCGAGTTATACAACTTTTATGAGGTTGTTTAATTTATTGTATGTGCTGCGTTATTACTGTTCTCCTGAATCCTCCACTTATGAAATGCTGGGGACAGTTGGTAAAAATTGCAGCACTTGTTATCACTCTGGTCAGATCTCTCTACTCAGCTGGGCTGAGCGAGGATCAAAGGGAAAGTATTTAGTGAAAATGGTCTGCTCTGACTGCTGACCTGTGGTTGGGTGGCAGCCTGCTCTCTTCCTTGTACAACTGTGGCATGGGCCACAGGGATTAAGACTGAGCCAAATGATAACCAGATCTGCTCTATCTCCTGTCTTCAGACCCAAGCATGCTGGAATCAGTTTGATATCCAAAGAAGATCCCATTATCTCTTGAAAATCCAGTGTGTAGAGGTATCTAAGAGGGGTTCTTTTTTTTCTTTGAATTGTGGAATTACAAACCAAGATAAAACCGAATTTACATTCAAATGTAATCTCTCCTTATCCGAAAAAAAAAAGGCTTAAGGTTATAGGACTTATAGGACTATTGCAGCAATGTGTCCATACCTCAGCTGTACTCAAAGTCAAATTCAGTATTCACAGCCGTTGCTCTCCCTGTCTTCAGACAGTGTACGTGCCCTATCGCTCATGGGCCGCAGAGATGATGACGGATAGATGACTGGGATAATGAGCTAGCGGAAAACAAACCACCCGAATAGGGTGGAGGTGGCAGCAGGAGGCAGGAAGCATTAAGCAGCCAGCAGTAGGAGACTCCAAGAACCACTACACCCTCTCGGTGACTTCTTTCAGTTGAGAGATGAGAGATACTGGGTTGCTAGCAAGAACATCTGTAGCTGCACAGCACAGCGTGGAGTGCAGTGAGGAGCTCGACCACTTAGAGACAGATGGATATTTGGAAGAAGTCTAGTATAACAGAAGCTTTTTTGGCAAGAGGACATAATCAAGGTTACATAATATAAAGAGACATGGGTGGTAAATACCTCTTTTGAAGTGAAATGCCCTCCTATTTGAAAATAAGGATATTTTCTTTGTTGCAATTTTTTAATTAAATTTCAAGAGCGAGAATGTCATTTAATGAAGTGACCAGTTCTTTTAACGTCACATCTTTTCAAAGAATCTTTAGTGGCTTCTCAGTGAGCTTTATTACCAGTCTTTCCCTGCCCATTCAAAAGTTGCAAACTTTTTTTCTCTTCCACACAAAAAGTCATCATCCCGCCAATATGCATTTCACAAAATCAAATATCCATCTCTGAAAGTACAGAGAGAAACTGTAATTAGAAACAATTCAATAAGGCTCAGTACTACTCCAGGGAAACCAGCAGGAGTACAATACAATTTACTGTGTTTCTACATACACCCTCATTCATTTATGTGCCCTTGTTAGTGCATGCTTTTGCTCACATAAAGCCTTCAGCAGCAGGTTGTAAAACAAGTCATATGTGTCCGTGTAAACACAGCTGCCACAACACCAAATGTAGTAAAGGATTACAAAGTAAATCTGCTGCTGGTCTACATAAGTCATGCAGTCAAATCAGCACATCAGCATTCACTTAAGAAGTTTATGTTTAAGTTTTAGATGCAAATATGACCATTTGCTGTAAACAACAATCTGTATAGCCTATACATGTATGTCTGCTTCAGAAAAAAATGGATGTGTTGTCTAATTGAGGCTCAGATATAACAGTATTTTTCTGGAATGAAGCTCCTTGGAAGTCTTGTACTGTGAAGCTACACAAATAAGGGAGAGGCCATATCTAGCAAATTTGCCTCCTTTTGAAGTTAAACTCCACTCATATCTTGTGTTTAGAATCTAATTTGGGTTTTAAATAAAATTGGGCCCAACACTTAAGCAGCAAAAAGAAAGAGGAGCAATTTTCTGAGGTTGGGAGGAGCACAGTTTATGCACTATGATGGGGTGTATTTATCTCCAGGGATCATCCAAACCATGAAAAGCAATGCCAGAGTGATTTGCAGTGAGCAATTGCTCTACATGAAACAATAGATAGTTTTAAATCAGAGATTTAAAACAAAGAAGTCAATATAAATATACTGTGTATCATTCCGTAAGAAGCAGCGTTTGTGATGGGGTTACTTCTTTATTACTTACCATGATGCACTACTCTTTTCAATCCCTGGATGATGGAGTCCACAGCGGGATTGTCTTTTTCCCCGAGCTGCAGGAATTGTCCAAAGACAAAGGATTACAAAAGGGATTAAAAAACAAGAATAATAATCTAACAAAATGACTAAAGACGATCAATATGAGTAAAAGACAGGAGATTGACAATATAATCTAGCAGCATCTAACACAATCTGTTACCATCATGAAGTTTGTAAAAGTCCATTTTTGATGGGATTTTGTGAGTCGACTGTAGAGCGGGTTTAATCCTGAGACTGTTGCTATTGCTGGTCGACTACATGACTAAAGTATTTGTGTATTTTCTTTCTTTTTTTTTTTACAAACAAATGTTGTATTTACTCACAATATCTAAATCAGCAGCATTTAAGTCTTCTTAGAGGGATTTTGACATGTAATATTATCAAATTATTACATTAAAGTTTGATATTTAGGGTTGTACTTTTGGGATTCCTTACTCTGTAACCTTCTGTGGTTGGAGGTGTATAGTAACAGAGGCCATTTAGTCTTTCCTTTTGTCCTTCCTGCCTGCTCCAAATTCCTTACAATGACTGGCACGTAACGTGCATCCCCACATTCTTCAGTGAACCAAATGTCCAACTTCAAAGAGTAGTTTGTTCAACTTGATTCAGTGTCAACTTTCATAATAGGAAGAACTGCTGTGATGCTATGGAAAAAATGTCTATGTATTGTAATGTAGGGACAGCCACTGAAATTAGCATGCTAATCAGCTAGCTGTGGCTAGCTTGTACCACATGTGCCTCAGGAGGCCACAGTGTGCCACTGTCACCTTCAGTGGACCACATGAGGGGAAGAAGAACTGCCCTGGGGGTTTGTCAGTCATGTGGAGTTTATATCCCCCAGTTGACACAGACACTGAAAATAAACAACATTTATCACTATCCCAAACATGTGTTTTGGGGATGGGACCATGTTCGTAAACAAAAACAGGAAGCAACACAAGCAGAAATATTGTAAATATTGGCATGGCTTTCCACTGCTGGGGACAGCTTTTGGCAAATCACACACAGACTTTCAAACACACAGTCTAGCATTTCTTTTTGACTGGTATGTAAATTTGAAAAAAAAAAGAAATCTAAATTTAGCTGTTTATTTAAATGCATTTCCTGTGCAAGTAATGACAAAAAAATAAAAACACTGCAAAAAGATTAAATATATCAGTATAAACTAATGGTCTTTACATGGATGTTTTCCTTGCTAAGCTGAGCTAAACAAACTGTAAAAAGTTACATTGGGATGGAATTTTGAATATACTTGCGCTGCTATCACTTAGAAATTGCCTTTATTTACAATACTTAACATTAGTGTTATGAGGTGATTTGAGATTTGAAGAGTTTGAGATATATTTACTTGCAATGTTTATTCAACATGTCTAAATATATACACCATAGAATATTCTCATTTGAGAAGGGATTAAAAACTAAATACTAAACAGTCTCTGTCATTCAAAGGTTGTGCCTGGTAAATTAAAGTTGCGTCTTTAAGAGGCATGATTGGACAAAACAGTGTTGGGCTGTGCAGACAAATCTTCTACTGGTCAACATTAATTCAGGTACATCTGCAGAGGAAAACATCAAACTGAATGCTGAATGTGGATCATTTGCACACCTTAGAGGCCGTTAATAGGCCTTTGGGGAGAACAGGAAGACCTCTCCTTATTGATTGGAAATGGAAAATATGAGCCAGTGTGTGTGCTTGCTTAAAAAACCTTCACAGCGTAAACTGTAATTCAGTGGATTGTGTATGGTGTTGCTAATTGCAGTAAGCAATAGGGCTGTCAGCATCCAGCGGAGGCAGTTAGGTCCTTGCACACACACTGTTTCATCAATGTCTGGGAGTAAACCTACATTGCAAACACCTGTGTCCCCACTCCAGTCACCCTCTACCTGAGAGCTCACTTGTCCCTTCATTATATTAGGCTGAATATTAGTCCGCATTGATCACCTGTCACCAATCGCCAAGGTTGTGCTAATAGAAATTAGGTGGGTAACATCGAGAGGGTGCTGGTGTGTCCTTTTTTGTGGCTCACAGATCTCCGAGGTGTTTTTACAGTTAAGTGGAATATGGACCAGTTTTGTCCATTAAGAGCTTATGTGTGCACACATGCAGGGGGCAATATGTCTTGTAATATGGACGGACTGATGCTAACGACATGGTTAAAAATGTAAGTATTCTTGTAGTTTTTTGTAATTTTTCCAGATTATGTTTGTGTTGACCTTCAGCCTCAGTGATACTCTACCTCAAAGAAGACAGCCATGGCTGAGATGATGCGTCTTTCCTTGATGGCAGCGCTGAGGCTGTCAAAGTCATCTGAATTGTAAAGGTAGATCTGCATCTGGGATGGGAAACAGAGCATAAAGAGCTCAAGGAGTGGACAAGGAAAACAAACAGTCCAGTCATCAATCACTTGGACACACAGCTGAGAAAGTGATGAAAAGCTGTTTTGAGGGGCATAAAAGAGGATGTATTTATCCCTCTCATAAATCTCCTATAATCGGTGTCATTCTTTTTTTGTGTTCTGCCAGTCCTGGGGGAATAGTAGAGAAATACAACATCCTATTCCTCATGGCGACTGCCCACATAAGAGACAGTCGCAAACAGAGAGAGGAGCTGGAGGACTATGCTGTCCCTGTGGTGAGATCTGACAGAATGGTAGCCTTTTAATCACCGCTCACAATTACCTTAAATCACCCACAGCATCAATTCTGATTTCACAAGATGGCTTTGGATGTGCAGCATATAATGTGAAAACCGTTATACACAGAATACATCATATAACTGTCATGACTCTAGTCCTGCAAAAAAAAGAGATGCTTATTCATTTTATATTTCAAACCAGAACAATTATGGTTGTGCTGATCAAAGCCATCGAATGATTCTAAAAGTAGCAATTGGAGCTGTCCATCATCCTACTATCTTGAACCTCTTTTAAATGAAAAACTCTTTCATGTCAAAGAACAGAGTTAATTGGAAATAAAAAAAAAGAGGTCCTAAATGTTGATTTAATTAAAAGCTATGCCGTAATCTTTTCTTTTTTGTGGGGAAATTTCCAGCTACAATTGCTAAAAAGGGCCGCAGTGTAAAAATAAATCTAGTATATATAAGGATAAATCCATTACTGCATCTGGAAGGCCAATCCAGGTACGAAATGACTCAGTCAAGATAATTTAATTGAACTTAAGTTATCACTTTCCTCCAGAGTTCCTTTAACTGCAGCCTTTAATTGAACTAATTTGTTGTCTTGGAACTCAGCAACGAAGATGCCTCGGCCATTCATCACCCTTCAGATGTTATTAACTGCATCACCCAATTAAACTCGCCCCCCCCCCGCGGCTTCATTTACTCACTGACATTAGCTCATGTGACCTGCTCTTGTTAACGGCATACTGGAAAACGAGATATTCAATTATCAGACACTTTCATAGCGGCCAATAAAAACAAATGTTGCCAAAAGCCATTTGAATCACTTGATTGCAAGCTTTGTTTCATTGAATGTTTGGTGCTCTGACACAAAATCCCTCAGTGGAGGAGATTTCGTTCACATCCACAGTTTTAGCAAACCAATTTTTAAGCTCTCTCAAGGCATACACATACATATGTTATGTAAATATGTTTGTTTTTCAGAGGAAAATTCACCACACTGTTTTAGAGAGTGGTAAATCCATAAATGTGAGCGCCACTGACAAACAACAGCTTGCGGGAGACCGGAGGTATGAGGAGGAAACCAAAGAGACAACAAAACATTATTTAAACCGGTTTCCTCGGGAGACAGCCCATGTTGTCCACGTCCCCTGAGCCCATATTTATTCTAAACTCATTTGAACCCCTGAAATTTTTGTTTTGTTTTCAGGCAAAAGAAGAGCGCAAACACAAATGCTGAAAGCAGCTCTGCATTCACTAGTTCCATTAAGCTCAAACAGGTGAAATGCAAAGACATGTTTGGCAAGATTCCCCCGGACAGTAGGATACTGAAAAATGAAAAGAAAACTTCGACATATAAGAGGCATCTTGGAATTTATCACAGCGACACAAATTTATTCAGCTTTCTGTTCAACAACCGTGGTCCTGCAGTTTTTTTTTTTTTTTTGTGTCAACAGATGAATGTGTGTTTTTTTTTTAAACTGTATGATTTCCTTACTCAACCATCCAAGTTATGCTTTCACTTGGCAACCTACAAAGTGATGACTACTCATTTTTAGAGAGAATAAAATGCAACAAAATTTGTATTAAGGAAGAAAAACATCCTACATAGATACAGTGCACATTTAAAATTGGCTAACGCTTAATACGACTGAGTGGAATTTATACAAATACCTGTTAAATAACCATCACCGCAGGTCCCAGTGCAACAGTTAACATCACCATCTCCATCACTACTTAACATCAATGCAAAATGCCATATGGCTCGTTATGAAAACATATTTCACTGTGAAGATGATGTGTCACTGAAGCCATGATGGCGGCTGCCTGTTGTGAATCAGACAAGGTCAAATGCGCAATGCAAGGCAGCTGAACACATCACAGACAAAACACAAATAGATTAAAAGAAAAAAAAACAAAAAACCCTCACCTAACTGCAGATTTTTTATATGAATGCAGATGTGTCAAGACACTTAGCATTAGCCTTAGCTGCCCTATTCATCATTGCCATTTTTCAGCACCAGTGATGAACTGTGATGTTTTTTGCCTGTGTAAAATGTTAATTACTGACAAAACTCAAAAAGTTGTGCCTCGGATGAAATGTGGTGTGTGGCTTGCGTATGAGTCAAGAATGAATTGTTTAATCTTTAGACAGGATCCGGAACTGGATTCTGGATCCAGATCACTTAGACAAAATCTAAAGATGAATGGATAGATTTTCATGTAATTGTGTGTGTGTGCGCTGTAAGTATTAGCTCAAGAAACAAATGTCTAAATTATGGGAGACATTTTTTTTACTGGCCTGGATCCTGAATCTGTGTCCAGATCAGTTTCAAACATGGATGTAACTCACAAACTACTGGTCAGAGCAGAAATTTATGTAAAAACTTTATTTCAGCAAACACAGACCAGTGGCACCAGAGGTAGCCAAAATAAAAAAAAAAAAAAAAAATTAAAATTAAGCCGTTCTTTCTCAGTAGTTCATAATGTTTTTACTTGTGTTTTTTCTTTGTACCTATGCTGTCTGATTTAGCATGTGCCTCTTGATTAGGATTTATATTGGTTGCCAAATGTGGTTCCAAATTACCAGCCTTGTTTTAAAATAATGTTTATTGTATGTTTTTGTTATTTGTAAAACTTTTCATTTATATTTATATTTATAGGTCTGAGGTGTACCGCTCCATGCAACAACTAACTTTCATACATCGACAGGAATGGGTGCAAAGACATACCCTTCTCAATGTGTGATTTGTAACCCATGTTTAATTAATCTAACCTTGGCGACACCTTAATATATTATGAGGGAATATCTTTCTATTGTACTTGGAGGCAAAAAAGAGACTCTGTTTTTCATTTTTCATGGGGCTGTTTGAGCAAACAGGATGTCCTTCTATTGATTTTGCCACTTCATTGAAGAAAAAGGCCATGGTTAGATTAATGTTAAGCTCAGGAGCCACAGGCCGACCCGCCACAGCTTCTTCCCGTGTTCTTATGTGACTGTGCTACAAAGGTAGAGTAGCTCCATATTACAGCTCATTGAATTTGTCTTTCCACCCTCTGTACCTAACGTGTGAACTATATTTGTGTATATTTTAGAGCTTCTGGGCAGGTGAGATAAACTCTTTTTTGTTTTTTTTGTTTGTTTGTTTTGCACTCTAAAAGTAAATGCTTATTGCATTGTACCATAGACTCAGGGCGGAATGTGAGTCATTTGGAGTGGAGAGATAATTAGACAGCAGATAGGAAAAAAATCTTTGTTTAGCAGAGACAAATAAGCACTGGAGCTCAACCTCCAAGGTCATGCTGGTTCAACTCTCGAAGAACAAAATGTATGCACCTCAAACCAAAAGCCAAACTCTGCTTTAAAAGATCACCGTGTTTATCAGGCACACGCATTTATCCCAGGTAAAGTTCTGTTGCGCATGCCCTGTCAGATTTAATATAATCTCGGATACATCAAATTCTGTCGAGGAATAAATATGAAATATGAAAATGCCACATCAAGCAAGATTGAAGCAGTTATATGGCCAAAGGCTAGATCCTGCATAACCATATCCCCCCCCTCCCCTATATTCATCATTTGATTTCACTTTTTTATCTTCTGGGTCCTGCATGTGAAAGAACATGTCATGTCTTATGTTGGCTGCTGGCTGTGCTATTTCTTCATAGATTCTCCACACTACAGTTTAGACTTAACATAACTTAACACTTTGAAAGCTATTAAAGTGTTAAGTTAGTTTTCCACAGTGGTGCTTACGAAATACTCAATCCCAATCATACTGTGTGTCCAATCAGTTCAATCCGGGCTGCATTTTCATGTTTACGGAATAATTTTATACCAGACCGTGTTTGCATTAAAACGACTTCATGATAGCTGCTAGGCATTCAGATTCGATGCAGGAACACTAATACACTCACGCAGCTGTCTTTGTCTGATGAAGCCCTTCCTTCCTTGAAACTGGCAGTCATATCTTCTATCTTGCCAAATTAATTCTTTTATAATGATTTAAAACTCAGTCATAATATGTAGGATTTTTGTAATAATTCAATAAATAAAATTAAACAAAAAATTAAATGTATACCCTCTATATCATTGTTAATGGCCCAGTAGAAATGTGTGTTGGTGTGTGTATCTGTAGAGACACTGCTGTGCCTGTATCTTCTCATTTTCTAATTATGGTGGTCTGTTTGTTTTTGAGTGGCAAACTTGGGCTGGAGTGCGTGTCGCCCAAAGCCACTAACGGAAGGCACAGGGAGCGTAAATTGATCACGACCTGGCAAGTATCAGAAGCGACATTAATAGTGAAAACGGCACAAAAAAACACAAGTAGGACAAACACGTAGCGGACAAACATCGTATTAAAACCAGAGTGAATTTTGGGTTTGGTTTCACACGTTAGAGAGCACTGAGAATAAGTGTGGATAAAGCACAAAGCGAATTTGGCCTGTTCTCATGTTTGACAGTGAAGTGCTAGCTGTTAACTTAATTAGCTTGCTAAAGTGTCAGCATTTCAACTTTTGTACTTGCTTGCCAATACCTTTTTGTGTACTTGTTCAAGTGGTACAACTGACCTAAGTTGGTTAGATTTGTTTTTTGTGCCAATCGAAATGTGACTGAAACTTAAGTATAGATACAAATTGAAATATAAATCCACTTATTGTATTTATGCTTCTTCTCAATCTTTCCATGTACCTCTGCTATTAATGTTTGTTTTTTTTTTTTTAGGATTTTAAAACTTTGTCCATTGGAACTGATTTGGGTCTCTTTTATCTCATTGGCATTAAAAGCAATTAAACATACATTAACACATAAATAACTTAAAATAGTTGGAATCCATTCTCCTCGACAGAGACGTCGATGCAAAAACCGTGGTCCACATACCAAGATATGTTATGTGTGTGAGTCATATTATTGTAGTTTTACCAAATGCTCTAACTGATCATTAAAGTGAAATCCACTGTCTTATTTAGAAGCACACCATCAATGGAGCAACATGCACAACAGCTTTATGTCGGCGGTATACTGTTAAAGCCTCTGCCCTTTATAACACTGTGTTCAACAGAGAATGATGTAGCAAAAATAAATCTAATTACTCAGCCATACAGCATCAAAAGCCATGCCCGCAGAGAGGCCTCCAAAGAACAGGGCCAACAAAACAAACAGGACGACTCTAGCTGCGTGTTTGAAGATAAGACAAAGAGGCACACTAACATTAATTTTCTGTTTTTCCAAACAGGTATATTCACTCTAATTATTAACCATTTGACAAATGGGGAGGTGATCACATCTTTTTATAACCCCGTAAAATGTGTGAGTATGACAACTTTGAGAATTCATTTTCAAAAATAACATAAAGTTCAGACTTAGGGCTCTTACAACATGTGTGCTACAAGAGGTGATACTTACTTTTCTTTATTGCTCACAATCTTTTTGCCCTTTGTTTCTTTGTGGGTGTTCTTTGTGTTTGGCAATGAATAGAATTAAATAAGCTGTTATTCTCTTGTGGAAAAGTAATTTTAAGAATAAGAAAAGTCTGAACCTCTGTTAATTATCTTAATGTTATCTATTATTACCCTAATATATCTATTATAAATAATTTTTTAAACTTTGTAAGAAAAAACTTTGTTTTCCCTCCTTTTGTCACTCACCTTTTACTGATTTGATATCCTTGACTCTGAATCAAAGATTGTCTGTACGGTATTTTAAGCTGTATCTATTCCTTGTCATATGGCTCCTTGTGCTGTAAAAACCATACTTGAAATGTTGATGATGTGATAGTGATGCACCGTTATAAACTCAGTGGACTGCTGCAATCTTTTAGATAAATATGCAGATATTTGGGATACATGTAGCATTAACCTGTAGCCTCACAGTTTTTACTCATTTTTTGAACATACTTAACCAATTAAGAGGAAATGTATTTTAGATATTTACTGTTTTCCTTTTTCCTTTTCTGGCAAACTGATAGAATTAGAAACACGAGTATTTTGACAGTGACACATTTGTTTTTCCATAGTACACAATAACAATTGATTAAAGAAATGCATTAACTATTTAGGAATTACAGAAAATTTTACAAAGTCCCTCCATTTTCAGAGGCTTATAATTAATTAGGCAATTCACTGACAAGCAGTTTTATGGCCAGCTGTGGACTTTACAATCATTATTTCATGACAAATGAATCAGATATAACATCTGGAGTTGATTGAACCCTGCATTTGGTGGCTGGTCATTGGAACTCTCAATCTGAGGTCCAATCCAAGGTGTCAAAGCAAGTGAAGGAAGCATCAATAAAACATTAGATGTGATAAAATCAACCGTTTGGTACATTCTTTAAATGAAGGCATCCAATGAGAAGCTCAGCAAAACCAAAAGGGCTTAATTAAAGGCCACAAAAGCCCACTAAAGTGGATGATCACAGAATTATTTTCTTAATAAAGAAAAACCTCTTCATAACATCCAGCCAAGTCACAAACACTCTGGAAGATGTAGATGTATCACTGTGAAAGTCCATCAAGAGATACCTTCATGAAAATAAATACAGATGATTTACAACAAGGTGCAAACTACTGGTAATCCTTTACAATAGGAAGGCCAGATTAGAATTAGCTAAAAGTATCTATTGAAATCTGCACAGTTCTGGAATCACATTGTTCAGACAGATGAAACCAAGATGAACTTGTAACAGAATGATAAGAAGAGGGAGTTGTGAAGGGAAAGGAACAACTCACGATTTGAAACATACATTTTTAACAGTGAAATTATGGAAGCTGTGTCATGCCAGTGTTATGTATGGCAGTCAGAGGAACTGGGTCACTAGTGTTTATTGATGATGTGACTACTGCAGAAATAGCAGGATGAATTCTGTGGTGTATACAGCTATACCTTTGATTCACACTATGCCAAATGCTGCAAAACTAATGGGACAGCGCTTCACCTGCAGATGGGTAATGATCTTAAACATACTGTGGAAGCAAGCCAAGATCTTCTCAAGGCAAAGAAATTGGATATTTTTCTGTATATATAATGTATTTATATATAAAACGTTGTCCAATTACTATGGATCTTTTGAAAATGGCAGGGTTTGTGTAAAACTGCCTCTAATTTCTAAATGGCTAGTGCAATAATCTTATGACATCCCTGGGTTAAGCTCCATAAATGCTGGGTCTTACATTTCCTACAAACCTCATATGTTTTAGAGCCTTTGTGCCTGGTAAATAGCCACATCTGTCAAACTCAGCACCCCCACTTTGTAAACAGACTTTCTGTTCTAAGTTTGTGGTCTCCAAGCACAAAATCAGATAAACCCCTAATGACATCATCAGTTATAGTCAAACTAATTCTTGTTTAGATTTTATTTTTTTGTGTGTGTGTGTGTGTGTGCAAACGCTGTAAAGTTCCTCTTTCTAACTATTAGGATTTGGGTTTAAAATTTCCTATTGTAAGAATGTTTGTACATTTTGGTAGACACATTTTTACCACTGAGGTTTTTAATAAGGACTCTCTTTTGAATATGATTTTAAGTGGGTCCATCTCAGCATCCTATGAAAAAGAAAAAGTTTACCTAAACTTTTGACCACAATGAAAGTCGGGGCCTCCGATGGGCTAAACTATTCTGAGCACTCATGAGAGAGCCTGTTGAAAACAAGTTAAAACTTGAATTTAGATGCTTAGTTGTGCTGCTTCAATACTGCACCACCTTTATACCACTTCTGAGCTTGTGATCTCTGCAGAATGTTTCAATATCTATCGAAAACATGTCAAAAAGTATTAAGCCTGATCTACAAGCAGAATTGTGTTTTATCCTTTACTTTGATGTTCAAAGCACATTCACAAGCAGCTTAAGGGAGAGATTTTTTTATTATCTATATGAAATCCGCATACGTCTAAAACTGGGGTGGTAGGGAGATGACCAGCCATAATGTTTTAGGCACAATTTGGCCTCATAATTACATCATAAGAAAAAGGGTCCAATTTAAAATCACTGTTTATGCTGCTGAATTTGTTTATTAAGTAAAACTGTTAACATAAATAAGAGGCTTAATTAGTATTAGTTTTTTCATGATCAGCTGGTAAATGCATAAGCACAGCAGGCAAATTGACACCTACATGATGACTTAATTAGGGTAACTTGGGATCCCAGTACCATTTTTCATCTCGACAGTACAATACAACAAGAGGATTTCGTAGTGCTGCAAAGTTCACTTGGTAGAGTGTGTGCCATATACAAAGGGCAGCAGCCACCCCCTCATTCACTCCCCTTTACTGTCGTCAGATCAATAAAGGAAGACCAAAGCACTGAAGTCTACAAAAGGTAGATCAGGTGGTTGCTGCTTGTGGATGATGGTGGAACACCATTAAGTTTCAATTTTGGTTCTCTAAGGAAAAAAGTTGGAGCACCTCTTATGTAAACACTACAGTAAGATGCTTGGCTCCAACATTCAGTGCAACCCTTGAAGCCCCTTACTGCACATTCATCAAAGTGTGCCATGGAAACAGAATGCTTTACCTCTACAGGGAACCTTCTGCCATTTATGCTGTGTTCTGAGCCTGCTGATCCATTACTCTGGCCCCAGTGAAACTCCATCTTCTCAGCCTTAAAACGCCCTGGCAATCCAGCCCCTCTTACAAAGTAGTCATCCTTCAGGAGAACAGCAACTGGAGGCAAAAAGGAATAGAACAAAGAAAGAAACTTACATATACGAATATAAATACAGTTTTTGATTAAATATTACTAAAAACCAAACTACTAAATTCAACATTTTGTTATTTTATTATATATGGATATGAGATAAGGCATTCGTTCTTTCAAAATAATAAGCAAAATCAGTCATAATCGGTTAAAATGGCATCATTTTATTCCTTTTATATTTGAATACATTTTCTATTTTCATAATACCTTTGATTCACAGGG
This sequence comes from Mola mola, assembly GCA_001698575.1. NCBI lineage: Eukaryota > Metazoa > Chordata > Actinopteri > Tetraodontiformes > Molidae > Mola > Mola mola. The sequence continues at coordinate 19,442,063 of KV751324.1, read as the reverse complement.
AGGACTGATGGGCTATCACAGTCTCAGTCCTGTTTTAAAGTCAACTACAAGAAAGTTTGGCTTTTCACAATATACAGACTGGGATTTATTCACAGGTAATAGCAGCATTATACCTGATAAACATTCCTCCTTTTACTAGATGCCATTTAAAAGGTTAAGGAGCTGTTAAATCTTGGAAAAACTCCTGGTCATGACAGCTTTATTGCTGCCGGAGGGGGGCAAGATCACAATTAAACCACTGTTGTACCTCGGGATGTAATGATTACTAAAACCATTCTTTGGTCACAATCACATTTTTTTTTGCAAATAAGATTGAACATAAGCATAGTGAAACATAATTTGATTAACATTAAAGAGTGAGATAAATAGCCCCACAAGTTGAATACTTAGTTTGCTTACCGTTAGAACAATAATTAGGGACAAGATGGAACCACTGCTCTGTGTTATTGCTATCTGCCAAATAAAGGCCCAGTAATCCACAATGTCTGATTTAATTGGAGAAAAAATTTTAAAAATTACAAACAGCATTGTCGCCAGATATTTTTGAAATACCGCTTTAATGTCTGAGATGTTTCTTAAGGTAATAAAATGTTCACCTGTTTGTAGTGCATCATATAATACTCCTCCGGAAGTCAAAACACGAACCTTGGTGCTCTTTGAAGTTTTCACGTGATAGCATCATTTCGTATTTACCCATGGCATCTGAAACGTCATCATGACATGGCAGATAATCATCCTTCTGCCGTCCTGACTGAAGCTACATGTTAATGTATAACCCTTTACCATTTGACATCATTAGCCAAATTAGAGGCAGTGCGCTGCAGACTGATCCCTGCCATTCCGGGAGGATTTAAACATCCTCTTTGGATAAGAACAGCCCACTTTTAATCAGTAAACTGACAGGATGAGCATGTGGACAAGCAAAAACAGACTGTCAGTAAACACAGATGACATGCTGAACAAGCTGTGCAGCGAGATGGTGATAACAAGGTAGACAGTATAGGAGTGTGTTGATTAGTAGTATGTACTATACAAAAACAAGTGTGAAATCCAATGGAAAGGACAAATTACACAAGGAAATATGAAGTGAGGAGGATCCTGTGTGATGAGGGTTGAGCTGAGCGTCTGTCAGATGGCAGGAGATGCAGGAGATTTCACAGACTTACAGCATCAGGTCCCAGTGAAAATCAGTCTACGTAGGAAGCAAGCCATTGCATGATAACATTTGAGAAACTCATTTGTAAACACATACAGATTTACCAGGGATTTATTTACCAGGGATGGTAAAAAAAAACAAACAAAAAACCTGTTAATGCTTGAAGTACTGAAATGCAGTCTCTGAAACATAAGGAAAGTCAAGCAGCCTTTCCTTGGCTGGCCATGGGAGTTTCATTAGAGATGCAACCCTGGGTGTGTTTGAACCGTCCAACAGAATAGCAGGAATTAGAAACTAAGCCAAAAGGACCTTGAATCACAGCCAGTGAAAGAAGAGGAGAGTGTGTGAAAGTAAATCCTTGATCAATGCAAATGTCTCCGGGGGTCTTCTGATTCCCCATGAATTTGGTTGAGAGTTGTTTGAAATTTTAAAGAAAAAATATTTTGTTGAAGAAAGTAGCTTGAATGGTGGCCAATCAGCTCCATCTCAAAGTGGATCAAGGCACAAGGGAACATTGTAAAATCAATCTCAATGAACATTAAAAGATCTATTCATTTGGCTCTTAATTACAATACTGACTACAGGATCGTAGGAGGGATGTTAAGGCGAGTTTGTCTTCAGCACAAGTGAGAGCTTAAAAAGAAAAAGACATTGCAGGAGACAGCAATTTATGCAGTTTAATACAGTCAATACAGTCAGATTATCAAAGAAAATGTAAAATGGCATCATTTTGCCAAACAGTATTATCAAATACATTTTAGTTTTAAGTGGCTAGAATTTATATTATTGATTAACCTACGGAGAAAAATCACCTAAATCTGTAGATCCTTTGGGTTTACTCAGATTTATTTCACATCAATACATGTCTGTCAAGCCAGCAACTTTACTCAATAGGAATTATTGGCTTTGCATCAAAGACTAAAAAGACAAAACGACATTGAAGAGCTAACAGACTTCAAACACAAGCTATCCCATCATTATTGAATATTCTGGGGGCTATATTTTTATTATAATTGTTATTTAGTTTACAACAAGCAACTTAATTTCAATGAGAATGAAATCCATAGGCAATGGCCAGAGCAAGTTCAAATAATCCATTTTTTAATTCTTTGAGGTGAACTTCCTATTTATTAAGTTGACCCCTTCTAAATAGTGGTTGCATAACAATATTTTGTGGTAATTTTGTTCCATTTCCCTGATTTTTACAGTGCTTGTCCATCTAAAATTCCCTCTGTACTGTTTGTGCCCAAAATTACAGCCAGCCCTCTTATTTCCATTTTTGTAAATAAGCAGCCCGAAGCATTGCTTTGCTGTCCCAGCGGCCTTGCTTGTCATGGCGGCTAACAACTTTCATTATGATCAAACGCAAAAAGATGAAAATACTCTCTGAGAGAAACAGTGCCAAAGGCAGATGAGATCAATGCAGGTCAGGGATTTCACACCAGTGGTCCAGGGATTAGATGATTAAAAAAAAGTGTCAATGGTTGAAGTCGCAGTTAACCCAATAAGCTCCAACAAGTTGATACATAGAGGATCGTGAGAGATAGACGAGATCGGGCCCAGTAAAATGAAGGCCGTTATGAAGGAATTGCTGAAACAGACGACGGACTGACAAGAATCATAACAGCCTGACTATAAGTGATTGTAATCTGCTTCTGAGATACATCAGAGCCTGTCTTTGAAGTTTGATGTGAACATTAGAAAATAAAACTATAAAGTCAAGTGTTAAATATTTGTTATTTTCTTTTTGTCTGGTAAATATATAACATTTAAATGGTTTTAAAAGTCATGCAAATGATACTACAAGCACACACATAACTCATTCTCGGCCACAAAAAGAATAGAATTATATGAGTGAGTATTTGTGCATTGTTGTGCATTTATCTATCATTTAGCTGGAGGACGAAGTGAGAAGCGCTCGACTGTCATCACACACACATACACTCGCTGTGTAACTTCTCAAATGTTTTCGACTTTCGGGGTGGGGATTAGGTGGTGAAAAATTCCTGTATGTGCAAATATAGATTCTTAACTCAGAGCATTCCTTAAACATTGCTCTGCATCACTCAGTATTTATAACTGTTAGTATTTGTATGTACAGTGGGCCTAAGATCTTTTTAGTCTGAAGATGATTTTAGGAAATGAAGCCCAGTCTATTAGGAATTACAGAGGACATGTGACACTGGTGCCTCTTAAATTGTGTATTTAGAGGGAATAAAATGACAAGACTCACCAACAGGAGCGAGAATCACTCTCTCAAACCAACATTCGGACTTCAACAGTGTCAAAGACCAAGTGAAAGTGACAAATTAAAGCGAGATCCCTGCCTCCTAAGTCTCACAAGTCAATTACACAGCAAGCATAGACAGCAGTGTGAGCGTGTTGTGTAGTTGCAAACATTGAGGAGGACTAAGCATGTGCTCTGTAAAGATGAAAAATGAAACTATTTTTTCTGTGACTTGAAGACAAAAAAAAAAAAAAAAGGAGATAAAGATTTGGTACAGGCAATCTCAACCAGTGGGATGTTGTTTCTACTTGCCTTCTCGTGGGTCATGATTGGTTTCTAGGGGTTACATTGGAAAGTTTTCTGAACATCTACTTTATTTTCTTTTCATTCACAAAGCTTCTTGTTTTATCCAAATATTCTAACTAATTACCATGAATAGGAAATGTCAAACTGAAATACAGTCATTAAATGTCCAGTGACATTTCAACGTAACTGCATGTATTTGGCCACTAGCTAACTAGTTACTATGACAGCAGCATACAAAAAATTCACAACATAATGGCCTCATTTTCAATCTTAAATTAAACTAAATGTTTATGTACTTACAAATGAGGAATACCTAAACCAACAAACATTTGGACTTATAAAACCTTTGCACCTGCCTATGTGTGATTTCCATTAAAAGATCCCAGCTGGACTTGGAAATGCATGTTAATCTGTCTTGTATCCCACCCCCTACACACCTACACTCACCCAGAATGCAAAGCACCTCATTAGCGTTTATTGTAAATCATGGCAATGATGAGGGGAAAAATGAAGAAAATTATTTTTTTCTGACACAGAAGTCAAGGTGCCTGTCACCCACATACAGGTGGCATTTAGAAAGTACATGTTGTGAATTCATCCATTCATTTAATCCTTAAGAAAAGCAAGGACAAAGCCAGTCAGTAAATCCTCATTCAATAGGTGCTGTAGTATTTCCATGTCCACTGTGAGTAAAGTGACACATCTTTCAAAAATGACAGCTACAATCAGTGGAATCCTCGACCCTCGGATGTCATTTGAAAATGTACGTTTGTCAGGTTTAATTCTGCTGAACTTGACCTGTATTATGATAAAGTGGGGTGTAATGATTGTGCAAGAGCTGTCAGAGCAGTAATGCTGGACATTATATACTCTATATGTACCGGTGGTGTGCGGTAAGGTGAATGGAGAAGGCAGAGTGCGTGTGGCAGTCACCGGCTGTCCCCAGGGTGCTCTGTACAATACAGTCATGTTCACAGCAGAGAGTTACACACAAATCCTACATATTTGTGGAGAATTGACTGTATTCTGTAATTATTATGTGCAGTTTGATCTTATCTTGGATTTATACTATTGATAATTGTATTTACCATGCAGTTACATTCAAATTTTATGCACCGGTGCTAATATTCTCATTCCTTCCTCCTTTTCAGGCCTTCTTTTGTGTCTATACAGCAGTTATAAATGAGAAAACAGTTTATTTATCTCCTCTTGTTTTCCAGATATTTTTTTTAAGAATCAGAAGTGGGCTTTAAGGTACAAAAGGTTGAGAACCCATGGTTTTAGCCACATAACCATATGTGTTTTGAATGGGTGATTCTTACTGAAACACCACAGTGTGAACCTAGGACAATGCAAAATACATCATTGTAAAATAAAGACAACAAAAGCAGCCAGTGATAAAAAGAGAGAGAGGCCAGAGAAAGAAAAAGAAACAATCTGTTTTTTATAACACTGAATGCAGTGCTTTATCAAAAGGGACAGCTAACTTAGGTTAAAAAAACAAGGCAAAACTCCCCATATAGTAGCTCTATATTTAAATCATTTCATTTTAATAAAGTGTTAAGGTATTTTCATGTTAGTGGGCATCATGTGATTTAACTATAAACTGATGTAAACCTCAGTTCACAACAGTTGGTGATGCGGACCTGTTTTCCCTGTGTTTTTCATGGTGGTCTGGTTGGAGGACTCAGCGTTAAACTTCTCAAGCATCAGCTCCTGGTACTCCTCCGAAACCAAGGCTTGCTCATCTGCAATATCCACAGGAGATTGGTTCTTCGCAGCACATTCTGGGTATGAGGCTGACCAGCTTTGAAGTCCATGGTTCCCTGCAGAAACAGAACAAGTGAGCAGTCATTAAAAAATTAAGTCTAGCTCCCAGAAATCTTTATTGATACATTCTAAACACTGGGAAAATACTACCGCTACAGTGGCAGCTGGGTTTTAATGTGTCCTTAAAGGAGTACATGGAGACTTAATGAAAATTCATTATCTGACTGAGAATTCCAGCATTAATTGTTCACATGAAACATAAGTATCTTAAAAGTGGCCAATTCCTACATTGCTACACTACTACATTACTGAAACGGAAAAAAAGTCTGGAATAAAAACAGAATCAATGAGGTATACACTACAGATATATATAAAAAGAAAAAAGAAACATTATACCAAATAGGCTATCAAATAGAAAACAATTCATTTTAACAAATCATGTGCTGTGTGTGCTGCAAACGAACTTCCTGTAGAATCCCCAATTCACTGTCTGCTCTTTTAATCCTCCATCCCCTACAGTGGCGCCCCTACAAAGGAATAATCCACTACAGACAGGGGTCTCCTTGATCTCTTCTCGGGTACAATGGGCCAATGCAACAACTAAAGCTGAGGGATCAGGGGAACAAGGAAGCATGCATGGATTTGAACTTTTCTGGGTTAACACAATATCCATGGTTCCATTCCCTAAGATATAGGGCAACTATGCCACTGGCTCATTAAAATGATATGAGAACTGTTCTTCACTTAGACACCCTGGATGAAATGTGGCTTTATGTCTTGCTATGAATAAACACCTTGCAGCCAAAGACATTGTTCCCCAGTCCTTCGGAAAGACAGCACATTTCAGGATTAATCTGAATCTCACTATGTTAACTAGAAAACAACCATAAACATGCATCATGGGATAGGCAGCCACATAAACAACCATTTCCTTTGACTCAAATTAATATGTCACCAGGTTAAGACAAGGGAGCCCTAAACACTGTTGAGCCAACAGAGGGTTTGTCTAGTGAAATGTATTTCCTTCTAAATACAGCCTTCAAGGTTAAGGATCATTGAGGTCTGGATTGCGCTTAAATGTTTGAATGGATTTAAACTGCATTTGTAATTACTGACTGCGTGAGCAAGCTGGACTAAATTTGTCAATTACAGATTTAGATTACCAATATGTCTGTAGCAGTAAATCTCTCAGTGTTGCACACCCTGGAAATTAACTCATTGAGAATGCTCAATGAGTTATGAATGTTAAAATTATGGAATGAGAATGAGTTTTATATATAAATTGATTATTTTTTTGCATTATTCAAGTTAACTGTGGTCTGTGATTAATATTTTCTTGTAATTCTTCATGTAAAAGAAATACCATTATTTATTGTCATTGTTTTGTGCTTGTTGAAAACTTTGCCATAACATTGTCATCAATGTCGTCACTTGTGTGAGGCTCAATTACACTCATATACTCCAGAAAACAATGTGGTTATTAAAATGGTTAAAGACTTATAAAGCAATATTTTTATATCAACACAAAAGCAAGTGACTGCATGTCATGTTGCAACTAAGGCCAAGAAAAGCAATAGGAGAGATGGAGAAAAATATATTACAAGTTAATAGTAAAGGAAGAGTTAAGGGACCAAATGCCAGAATGAAGGTCGAAAGGAGAACAGCATAGGGATTCGCAGATTGCTCTTTTCTATTTACTGTGAATAATTCAATATTAACTCACAGGTTTTTTTCCACTCGACTTAAATATTCTGTCTGTAATTTCGGCCACAACAGATGTCAAAGTCAACATAATCAAAACAAAAGATGCAGTTTGATGATGTATTGAAGTTACATGTGGTAATGGTAGGTACAAGGTAGGTCTCAACAATATTTCAGTCCTCCTCAAAGATAATCCAGCTCCGGAATCCAGTATTTTTTAAAGCATTCATCATTGTATTGTAATCCGTGACGGTCGTGTCAAATGTAAGGGAACCGCATCAAAGGTGAGGAGGGTCTGCAGTGCCTGATTGCACTTCTTGTAGATATATTGTTGTAAATAACGGAACACTTAAAAGAAGTTTTAATTTGAAAACACGTTACATTCCGATCAACATAACCAAAATTACAATCTTTAAAAATCTGTCACATCCGGCGATTATAAAGTGAGCATGACCACAGATTAAGACAGATGGTTTTGCCCATAGTTACCAAAGTAAGCTTTGAATCCAGTCTCAAAAAGTGTAAAGTTTGTTCAGTACCTGTCTCTGACTTAGCAATACGCTCATAAGATCTGGATATCTGTATATCAGATGAAGACAAGTGGCAATATACAGGATTAACATTAGTCGGCCTCGTATGTAATATGTATGTAAATGTACATGTATGCATTAATCAACATGATGGCTCCAGCACCAACAAGAAAAGCTATTAATTTAGTTCAGTAGTATACCCACACAGTTATGTTCATTTTCATAGTACATCTCTGAATGTTTCTAGGATAAACAACAGAGCTCAGAGTGAAACAGTGAAGAGTTAGCTGTATTTATAGAGTTTGGGGAAATAGCAATGATAGAGATGTACACACTTGAGAATCTTGTACAATTGGTTACTCCCATCCCATTTGTGTTTGAAGAAAATATAGATTCTTTTTAGCAGAGCTGTCTCAAGTTCAGTGCCTCCAGTTACTTTTAATTTTACCATTCCCCTGACCAAAAAGTGTGCTATGTGGGCTACCAATAATAAAAAATACTGAAACTATTCTTCCCTAGTGGTTCTCTAGTGGAAAGTTTCAGTCCCCATTTTCTTCCTTTTCTTTTTTCTCCTCTTGAGTGAATTCATAAAAACAGTTTTTCAGACACTCCTGAGATATATGGGACCTCACAAAAATGTGACTGACTCACATACATATCTCGCAACAATCATGACAAATTCCATTGGTCAGCTGTGTGTAGAGTAATATTTGATGACTCAGAACATGAAAGGAATCTGGGGAAGAAACAGTCCTAGATGGAAACCACATGCAAACATAAAGTTAAGACATAAATGAATACCATGATACAGAAAACTTTTCAACAATGAGAAAGTCATCTAATAAGTAAAATGTACTGGGTTCAACCCCCCCTTTTTTTATTAGAAGTGTAGCTTTTTTGAAGAAAGTGTGATTTTTTTTTCTAATTTCCACTTAAAACACACACTACATCTCACTTAAAAACGAAGATAATTCTTCTTTTCAAGTAGAGAAAGGGAGGAGCAGCGTTAAAATCAGATAAGTGAGGGTTGCAGAGCCAGTCGATTAATCTGTCTCATTGCCATCCATCAGAATGACTACACTCCTAATGGTTAAGCCTTTCCTGCTGCAGCCTTGTCACTCTATCAGGCTGAAGTGAACAAATTAAAAATAAGTGCATGCTTTAAGATGTTATTGATTGATTCACTAAAACATTGCATGCTACATTTGCAACTACACTCAAGCGCAGGGCTCCGAGAGAAGAGCTCATACAGTGGGATGCATGACACTTTTAATCTGATGAAAATTTTTATAGGTGGTATCAGGTAATTCAGGCAGTATGCTAAGTTTTATATACTGTACTTACAGTATGTTACATTGATATGTCAGCTCACTTTCCAAAATATAAGAAGATTTGGCACAGCTTGTCCACTACAAGAGAACCTCAGTTTCCTTTATAAAGACCTCTTTGTTTGAAGATCTCAGAATCTCTGCAAGCATCTCTGATTTTGGTTTGTGCTTAAAAAAAGACATAATTTAGTGAACCAAAGTGGTAGTTGGCCTGTAGTCATGACTAAAATATGTTTGATAAAAATAAGAGAACTCATCTCCAATTCCGCAACCACTCCACGACACTAACTCTTAAGGAAAGTTGCAGCTGGTCATTACCAGATACCAAATTGTAAGGGTTGGTGAAGGTTTTTGTTTTTCCCCACTCTGGTCTGGTCTACAAGCTTACAAGCTTACAAGCTTAATCATCTTGTTTTAATTATTTTGAGGTTTAACTTTAGAGGAAGATAACCGAATGATTGCTGGAAAAAATAAAAATCATGATGTGTCAGAACTGTCCTGAATCATGGTGGTGCTGTTGCATTTTTGTGTTGTCATTCATGGGGTCCCATTATGTTCCACTTGGGAGCGGTGAAGTGTTTTTATCCCAGAATTTCTTACCAAAATATAAGAGAGAAAGAGATTACAGTGAGTGTAAAGCATATTTTTACAATAACTGCAATAGTGAATTGCAACAGCAAATCAGAATTATTTTAGTTAGCATATAATCAATCTAGAATATGCAGTATTAAATTGTTACTTTTTTTTTAATAACGGAAGAAACAAATACTCTTAATTTTGAGCTGCATTACTACTTTGAAACAAAATAAAGATCCTTCAAGATAGAATCAGAAGTGCATCTTTACATAAAAGCTAACATTGTGGACAAATAAGAGGACGGAAATAAGTGACTAAAATACACAGAGTGATTTATCGGATCAGCTGTATACAGTAAGAAGGGGCAACTTCTACATGCAAGACACGATTACAACGTGGCACATTTGTTTAGTGTGATGTCCTTGAATGCTTCGAACAATGACATTTGCAGTGTGTACAGCAACTGTTTGCTTTACATATTAATGTGACAGAAGCACAATAAAAGCAAAGTATTAATTAAGACCAATACAAAACAGATTACTCTTTTATCAGTTTCAGCAACATTATTCAAAGATTTAACGAGAAATGATTCAATCCAAATCAGGATTGTAATAAATTCAACAATGCTTCCATTTAGTTATTCATGGTTTATGATAGAATAAGATGACTGAAGACTAATGTGCCTCCTGGTTTTTAAATCAGACCTGTGGTGGTCTCACGTCTATGCAATTTGACATCACTTTCCGCTAGCTATTTATTTTAAGTAAAAAAGGCACATTTTTCTCTCAATCTGGCACTTCTAGTTCCAAGCGTCATCCCATTAACCTTGGGATAAACAGCCATGCCTGTGCTACCATGGCAATGCTGACAGAATGGCGATTGCTTTGTCATTTCCGTTTTGTCCCTCAGAGAGAAAGCATTCATGCTGTATGCTGCCTGGCAGACCTCCCAGGATTGGCACACTAGTATTTGGAAGGAAAAAAAAAACAACCTCTGATCACTCTATATGTATGACAGAATATGGCCAAGAGAAAGACAGCCCAGTGTCATGACCACTGAGATAGCTCACAGCAGTTGTCCAGATGGAGCAGATGCAAGCAAAAATAAGCCTTGTGTATGCTGCAGAATCCCTACAGCCAATGCCGGAGCACCGGATAACATTCTGAACAACATTACCGGTGTCGATTTCAATATGCTGATAACACTCCAGATGGTGTAGGCACAGGCGCTGCAGCACTGGGGAGTATCAAAAGTCTACGTTAGACAACTGAGGAGCTTAGGGCTTGCACAATGTGGGGACCAGAATCATCGTCAGAATCACAACTAATGATAGACCTTTCCTCTTATTTCGATTGAATTGAATTTATTTGGCAGAGAGAGCAGAGGCCCATGCAGACTTGCGCAACTCTTCCTTGCACAACTTCGACAATTCAGTTTTGCAGTCTCCATCTTCCCGTGCAATGAGAGTATTAGTGACATTACTGGACTGCTCAATTAAGTCAAACTTGCAACTTGATTGTTTACAGCCTCTTTCAGCTGCTGGCATTTGTTGCTTTATCTTTGTTTTAGATACACAGATTTTGAGACCTCACCTTGAGGTATTAAAACAAAATCCAAACGTTTTCTACAGCATTGAATCAAGGCTCTGCCATTGCAAATGTAATCATGAACTAAGATTTATCTTTGAATTTGTAATATGAGTTGTGTCAAGGTAAGAAGCCTCTTTAACAACAGTATGTTTGACACAGAAGTTTTTGTGCTGCCAGACTTTCTTTTTTTTAATGCCTATTTAATCTCACTTTTGATTTACTTCTAAATTTTATGTGGCATTCTTCTGCTTTTTCAGAATGAACTCTAAAATATAGTAATACAAAGATACTCTTCTGCCATTACATAACCATAAGGTGGTTTTATCTTCTTCTTCCCAACAAACCAAATGGACTCACTCACTTCTGCCAGCATCACTTTGTTCTACAGTCTATATCTAGACATCTGAGTGCAGACGGTGAGACAAATAAAAAAAAAAAAACGTCTCAGATTCTCATGAACGTTGCCAATTGCAAATTTATAGATAAATAATACAGATAAAAGCAAATATAATCAAGCACCCAGGGATGAATAGGATTTGCAACTTGAGTCCCTAAGCAGTCAAAATGTCTTCAAATCACTAAGACCTAAAGTGGAGCTCAGTCTAGCAGTTTAACTGCATTCAATTACAATCAAAGTGAGGAAAATCATCCTGGCAAAATTGGGGCAGCCAATTTTGGTTACTGACTGGTCCCTGTGTCTAAAACAGGTCATGCTGCCAAACCTACAAAACGCAATACCAGAATGGAAATGTGGAACAGTGCAAGAACGAGGTCTTTCTTGCTCTTATTACTGTACTGTTCAACAAGTGAAATGTTTTTTTCATTATTAACAATAGTTATAAAGTTCAAACAGAGCCACAGAGGTCTGTGAAAGTTTTTTCATCTGAAAGAAAATATGGTCAGGAAAATAAATATTTTGCAACCATAAGCTTTCTATCTGTGTGTGTACTGTGTGTGTGTGTGTTTGTGTGTGTGTGCGTATGAGTGAGAGAGTGAGAGAGAGAGAGAGAGAGAGAGAGAGAGAGAGATTTTGTATTCATAGGGATTTGTACTTTCAAGAGTTTCTTGTCAGATTCTTTTACTGCCCAGTCTGCAAGACATCTCAATTATCAGTGAGCCATGAAGGTAAAAACCCTAATGCCCTTAGCAGGCAATGGTTGACTTCAAAGACAAGCAAGAGAACATGCAATGAGGAATGGTGAATACTTTTTACATGGAAATTATAAAACAAGAGTGGAACAGCAGATGGTTACAGTGCTTAAAGGTTTTTGGGTTTTTTTTTCAAAATTGTCCAAAATCCACTTCTCTGTGGTTGAGATCCAAAAGAACATGCAACCAATATATCATTGCAGTTTGCAAGAATAAAAAGGGCGTCTGGAGTCATTGTGGTGGACATAAAGGCGGATGCATGAGTGAGTTTTCAGTTACACTTCACTAAACTAAAGGTGCATTTATGTGACTTTGTCAGTCATGCTGTAACTTCAAATTGAGCCCTCAAAAAATGAAAAACTTCCATCACTTTATTGGACATTGGGACAACAAAAACTATTGCCTAAGAGAGTTAATTAAAATGACAATATTTGGTCAGCTGAAACGGGAGGGGAAATTTCTGTCCAGGTAAGGAGGAAAACCATGTTTCTGTCAGGGTCTGCTAGTGTCAAGTGTCTGTCTGTTAGGGTCATTCGGTGTTTCCTGTTTTACTTTGAAGTTGTTTGTGTCTTACTCCTGTGTTCTGTCCTGTCTAGTCTTGTCCCTCAGGTGTGTTCGATTACTCCCTCTCCCTCGTGTATTTAACCCCCGTGTTCCCTTTCTCCTGTGCCAAATTGTCTTGTCTTTCTAGTGAGCAGTCCAGCGTCTATTCCATGTAAGTCTTCTTGTGTCCGATCTGTATTCCGTGTTCCGATTAGCAAGTTTGCCTTATCTGTACCTCTGCATAATTTGAATTCCTGGTTTTGACCTTTATTAATAAAACGACTACCGATTCAGAAAGCTCCTTGTGTGTCTCTGCATTATTGGAGCCCCCAGACCTGGTACCTGATAGTTTCTTGAAACCTGCACCTTTGAATCTCCCCTAAAGAATAATTAGCTGTAAGGCATAATTTTCATTTAATGTTGTAAATTTAATACAGTGCGGCCATGCAAGAAAACATGTATCATTTGTCAGCTCAGACCTCCACCAAGGCTGTAAACCTCCCCCCCACATAATACTGCTGCAAAAACAATGGCAGAACATATGAAGTTTTTGCCCTCTTTGTTTTTTCCAAGCATTCTGTTTAATATTTGTAGAATTACAAGCATTGAAATTGTCCATTTCGCAATGGTGAAGAATTTTTCAATCTGTGATCTGAATCACATCCAAAATCTACTCTTTATTTTTTTCCTTTGGCCATTTCTTACCTCTTCGTCTGTAACTTTTCTTAGTTATGCTGTTAACAACCCAAACATTGAAACTTAAAAACATAACTACTTTTATGGAGGTAATGAGCCTAATGACTAATCATTGCATTAAACCAGTGCAATGGGGTCACTGATGTACATAAATGGGACACGGTGAGAGTTCCCCAAAAGTAAAGCCAAAAAATCTTGATAGCCCTAATAAGCCATGCCCCTGAATAAGATGGGATGTAGGTCGAACAAACACCTCAAGAAACATCTCAAATAATTCTGTTATTTTAGGAGCTTTTATCACAATTACTTCTTTTCAAATGTCAGATTTGTCGGATGAGTCTGACTTAAATTTGTATTTTGATGTGATAAAATTTGTTAAACAAAATTAGCTTATAACATTTGATTACATAAATAATTAATTAGAATGTTCCATCAATCTCTCTAAAACCGCTAGAGTATAAGCTTTCCCAGAGTTAGTGCAAATACAAGCCGAGACGTGTGATTAAAGGTGAAGCTGCTCTGGGAGATAGCTGTCAGGAGGTTCAGATGAGAAAACTGCTTCCAATCTAAGTATAATGCCAAAGCCAAAGTGAAAAGCAGACAAGATCCAATGATTCATCAGATCCCATGGATCATCAGTAATCCTCTGCTATCTCAGCCATCAAAATGAACTTCTGCAGGAGTCGTTTCTACGTTGCACTCCCTTTTGCTGATGCTGCGGGTCACATACTGGATTTTATGTAACAAGGAGCCAGTTACTTTAGTTTTGGTGATGACTGATATAATAAGACGCAAGATTTGTTCAATGATTCTGAACTTATGAGGCAGGTTTCCAGGCTCCAGAATGCTTCCTGGTGTGATTTGAAGTGCTATTTTAATAGTCTTGCTTTAGTACACTGAAAGATCTGCATTGATTAATCATCTATTACTTATAGCCCAAACTATCACTATGCTTGCTGCAGACTTGTTTCAAAGCTGCACCATGCTGCTGTCTTTGAGGCTGAAATTAAATTCTTGTACAAGGACAACCTTTAAATGTAAAATATTCTGCCTGCCACTTCATTAGACACACAGATTTGGATTCAGCGCAAGTTTTCTCAAAAGTTTCTCTTCTCTGAACAGTCTACTTTTCAGACAAGCTTTCCAAACTCAAACAACAAGAATTTGAGAGAGCAGCGGTCTCAACAGGTCCCACAGAGAACACCAGCATCGAGAAAATAATCGTTTACACTCCTAGAAGTTTCTCTCAAGCATTTTAACGAAATCTGACAATCAATTAGCAGGAAGGAAGCCAAATGTTTGAAAGAGAGAAGAGGAGGTTAAACATATCATCTCCAGAGAAGTTAGTAATCATATCCTTTAATGTGATGAGGCCATAATAGAGAGTCCTTGTTGGGGGGTTGGGCTTGTTCATATAGAACTGTGGTTTGACCCTGAAATAGTCCGCACTTATCAAAATAAAATAAAATAAAGCTTTAAAGCCAAATGTTGTAGATTTCTTTATGACAACATACTCAAAAAGATAGGACATAGTAAAGTTAGGTTTTGGCTTCTGCTCTATTGTCTCCTACCATTATCTTCGTCTGATAAGTTAGACAAACTGACACTATCTGGCAGGCACCGGTGGGCAACCAACCACCAAAACACTGCAATCTTTCTTTTTATTTTTATCTTGAAGCAAACAGCTTTTAGGTTGCTAGTTTTTACTGAGACAATAATCTGGCCTGTGTGTGACTCAAGTTTCTTTGCTTTCTGAAAGAACCAGACTGTAAGAATTGGTTTACACCCGAGACAAAAAAAAAAAATAGTAATGCTAATTTGACTGGCATAGTAAAAAATTCTAACTATTAAAAAAGTACTTTTTTTTATAATTAAACTTGAGCAGTTC
>KV751324.1:19400856-19423761 GCA_001698575.1 Mola mola | reverse complement strand
TCTATTATATTTATATTTTAATACAAAAACGGCAGAATTTGCATTTACAAACTGCTTGTAGCTTGTGAACTTCACTGTAGTTGTGTGTCAGTTTTTTGAGAGGGTCCAGATGTAAAACGATGCACAAATGCATTTTTTTGTCCTGGAGGGATTCTCTGTAGTCAACCACTTGAACGCAACTGCACAGCAGTTCCTGAATAAACATGTTACCAACTTGAGGTCAGTATGTTAATTAAGGGAATTTCTGTAGCTTAATTGATTTTCCATCATTAGTATCATCATTATTATAGTATCACTTTTCATTTCTTACAATACTGACAATACAGTGCAGTGCTGACATATTTGAGAGTTGCAAGCAAACTGTAATAAATGAAAAGTTGACTAACTTTCATGATCAGACTTCACATGTTGGCAAGCTGACAGGTTTGATTCTGAAACATCATATAATGTGTAAATGTTAACCGATATCAGCCATCTGTTAGCTGCAGCACTGAAACACTGTACTGATGTTCTGATGATGGAAAATAGATTCAGCTATAGAGGGATGAACTCCAAAGCAGGTTCAGAAGATCCAGGCTTTCTTTGTGAGAGCCGACTCAACAGGCCCTGAAGTTCTAGTCAGAGATTTTAGGTGATTATCGAATTTCTTTGTTTTTTCTGCTTCAAATTCTTCGCACGTTCACATAAAAAGGGGCATTTTGTAGGTCATTTGATTCTTCTTATGAACAAAATGAATCAATCAAGTGCTGCCTTCTTCATTTATCTTGAACAGGCTGTTACCATGGAGAGCTGTAAAGATTATTAATAAAATACATTACGGCAAAAAGAAACAGTGTTGCAGAACTTGAACTACAAGGGAACAGCGTCAGATCATGAAAATTCGTCATGTCTATACGTATTTCACCACTAAATTAACTCTCATGTCTGCGATTTCATTTGTAATGTGATGAGTACACGTGGCGAACTTTAAACTAACATTACACTAACAAGAGATTAAGACATTCCATTGCATTTAGGTCTCTTCTATATTGAAAACTTACAAAATCAACACTCAAAGTGAAAAAGTTTTTAGCAACTGAATATTATCTGTGATAAATGTCAGCAGAAGAATCAATTTTTACAAGCAGTGTTCTTTTAACTGCAGCCGCATCAATATAAACAGACTCTGCAGCCAATCAGAAATAAAACGGTCAACAGCTGCTGAGTCTTCATCATTTCTTTACTGTGTGGATGTCTTAATACTATCCGAAGAAAAGACAAAAATGTTTCTCTGCATCAGTGACTGCAGATTTGTAGCCATCACCTTTAATGATTTTCCTCTGCCCAGAATCTATATCTCACAGACAACAGCCATTAATAGTCGACTTTATGCTTTTTAAACTCAAAACATAACTTGGTCCTGACCAGGTCATGTTCACAGCATGAATTACCATGGCGATCTAGCCAAATTTAAGGGGAGCCTGCATTGTGAAACTGACAACCCTGGCTTCCTGCTCAACATACCTTGCTAATACACTAATCTCACTTCCTAGTATACCCCTCAGACGTTCGGCCTCCAGTGAATAAATATACCGACTTCAGTTCGGTAACATAATTATTCAGGAACTGCTGTGGGGTTCCATTCAGGTGCTTAGCTGAAAAGTAAAAAAAACCCATGTGGGGGTGGTGAACATGAGCGCATCCTCACAGCTGAAAGGAGGGGGCATCTGTTTCGCTATAGAAAATCCCTACTGAAAAAATGCATTTGTCCATCGTTTCACATCTAGAAAGTGTCAAACACAAAAGAACAGTGAAATTGACAAACCACAAGCAGTTTCGAACGCAGATTCAACAGTTTGTGTAGTCACAACATACAGTACATACATGTTTTTGATGGAAATTGGTAACTATTTTAGATACATATATTGGATATGTGGATTTTCATTGTATATAGTTAACAAGAAATATTTGTAGGCATCAGAAATACATTGGTGAATTTTGAGGCTGATCTGACAAATCGTTTCCTCTAACAGATCTTTATATAAAGTAGATTAAATGAGATGGTCCATGAAATACTTATATTTAGTGTAATTCAGTTTACCTTTTATAAGATTAAAATCTTACATTTGTCAATATAACCAAGCGGCCGGCATTGTATACAGGAACATCTGCGCCAAGTATGGGCTGGAGGTCCCAGGATCAAAGTGAACAACACCTCCAAAGGTGATTGAGAACAACCAAGCTAAGATTCTGTGGGACGTCCAGATCCACAGGGAACAGCGTCAGATCATGAAAATTCGTCATGTCTATACGTATTTCACCACTAAATTAACTCTCATGTCTGCGATTTCATTTGTAATGTGATGAGTACACGTGGCGAACTTTAAACTAACATTACACTAACAAGAGATTAAGACATTCCATTGCATTTAGGTCTCTTCTATATTGAAAACTTACAAAATCAACACTCAAAGTGAAAAAGTTTTTAGCAACTGAATATTATCTGTGATAAATGTCAGCAGAAGAATCAATTTTTACAAGCAGTGTTCTTTTAACTGCAGCCGCATCAATATAAACAGACTCTGCAGCCAATCAGAAATAAAACGGTCAACAGCTGCTGAGTCTTCATCATTTCTTTACTGTGTGGATGTCTTAATACTATCCGAAGAAAAGACAAAAATGTTTCTCTGCATCAGTGACTGCAGATTTGTAGCCATCACCTTTAATGATTTTCCTCTGCCCAGAATCTATATCTCACAGACAACAGCCATTAATAGTCGACTTTATGCTTTTTAAACTCAAAACATAACTTGGTCCTGACCAGGTCATGTTCACAGCATGAATTACCATGGCGATCTAGCCAAATTTAAGGGGAGCCTGCATTGTGAAACTGACAACCCTGGCTTCCTGCTCAACATACCTTGCTAATACACTAATCTCACTTCCTAGTATACCCCTCAGACGTTCGGCCTCCAGTGAATAAATATACCGACTTCAGTTCGGTAACATAATTATTCAGGAACTGCTGTGGGGTTCCATTCAGGTGCTTAGCTGAAAAGTAAAAAAAACCCATGTGGGGGTGGTGAACATGAGCGCATCCTCACAGCTGAAAGGAGGGGGCATCTGTTTCGCTATAGAAAATCCCTACTGAAAAAATGCATTTGTGCATCGTTTCACATCTAGAAAGTGTCAAACACAAAAGAACAGTGAAATTGACAAACCACAAGCAGTTTCGAACGCAGATTCAACAGTTTGTGTAGTCACAACATACAGTACATACATGTTTTTGATGGAAATTGGTAACTATTTTAGATACATATATTGGATATGTGGATTTTCATTGTATATAGTTAACAAGAAATATTTGTAGGCATCAGAAATACATTGGTGAATTTTGAGGCTGATCTGACAAATCGTTTCCTCTAACAGATCTTTATATAAAGTAGATTAAATGAGATGGTCCATGAAATACTTATATTTAGTGTAATTCAGTTTACCTTTTATAAGATTAAAATCTTACATTTGTCAATATAACCAAGCGGCCGGCATTGTATACAGGAACATCTGCGCCAAGTATGGGCTGGAGGTCCCAGGATCAAAGTGAACAACACCTCCAAAGGTGATTGAGAACAACCAAGCTAAGATTCTGTGGGACGTCCAGATCCACACTGATAAGATGGTGGTGGCTAATCAACCGGATATCGTGGTGGTCGACAAGTAGGATAAGAAGGCGGTATTGCTAGATGTCGCAATCCCAAGTGATAGCAACATCAGGAAGAATGAACACGAGAAGCTTGAGAAATACCAAGGGCTGAAAGAGAAGCTGGAAAGGATGTTGGGAGTAAAGGCATCAGTGGTACCAGTGGTGATAGGAACACTCGGGGCTGTAAACCCCAAGCTGGGAGAGTGGCTCCAACAAATCCCAGGAATAACACCTGAGACCTCAGTCCAGAAGAGCGCAATCCTAGGAACAGCTAAGATCCTGTGCAGGAACCTCAGGCTCCCAGGCCTCTGGTAGAGGGTCCAAGCTTGAGGGAGACACAAGACCGCCCACAAAGGGTGAGTGGGGAATTTTTTTTTTATATTTGGGGTTCTTGAGTAGCAGGTTAGTAAACAGTAAAAAGAGTTTCCTGGTATTGGACAGTCCATCGAGTCAGTAATCCACAACTCCAATTCTGGCATTTTTGGTGATATCAGGAGTATTTCTGATACTGGTATCAGAAGCAGAACAACTTCAGACGATGCTTCAATATCAAAATATTTTAATTGTATTCAAATTGTAGTCAATATGATATTTAAGAATAATTTCAGTGATCATTCAAATCATGGAAATCGTACAATGTACAGAAAACACTGGGGCAAACATTTGCAAAAAACACATTTACTGTACATTGGTTTGTTTCCTATAAATTGAAACCTTGTACTTTTGAACATTACACAGACACACACAAGGAGCAGAAATAGAACAGAATCCATCTCCAATTTGTCACATCACCATTTCCATCTATTTCAATTGTTATAGTTCTTTTCAGTGAGCACCTTATCTCACTGTAAGCCAGCACCTCTTTCTGATCTGTCAAACCCTCATATTCCATTTATGCAGATTAATCCATTAGTTTAATTATCTCTTCTTTTGCTCACAGAACTTTCACTGTTAGATCATGTGAATCACTTGCAAGACTTCAAAATTTTTACCTAAGACAATGCTGGTTTCTCAGGCTCAATCACTGTGGTCCAACTGGGTTTAAGGAGAAACGGTCTATATTATGTTCTCTGTTCTGTGTCAGTTTTAAGTACACAATTTGTCATGGTAGGATGAAATACAATAAATCATTTTCACAATATCAGTTTGTCTATTTAGGCTACCTAAAATGGTTTGGTAGTCCATGATTCTCGTTCTCTGCACAGTGACAGCACGTTTATTACTTCTTATCCTACTCTCTTTAACTTCATACATGTCAAATGACCTACTAGACTGCTGCATGTGCAGATACGTTTACAGTACTCTAGGGGCTATTAGTCAGAGGATAACATTTATATAATGGCAATGCTCACATACTGATATAAGCAGGTATAATGTTTACCATATTCACTGTTTTGAGGAACAGGAAGGCCATGCCAGTAACTCGAGATAAATTCCTAGCAGAAGCAACCTAAAAACACAAATAGTAGTAGCTAAGAATGTATCTATTTATCTATTTTTTGACATATTTTTATTTCCTAACCTAACCAAAACCAAACCAAAAACCAAAAAGTGATTTATTTTTGTGGACAGAGGATGTTAGGGTGATTTAAAATGTTATTTTTGTTATTTTTTCTCATGCATGCTCTTACAAGAAACAATTGGGGTGTAATCATTATCCCACACAGGAAAATGTTTGCTTTGCAAAATATCCATATTAGTGTGAGCACACCCTTAGAAATCTTGGTGTTATAAAGTGATCGAGGTATGCATTTTGATCAACATATCATATCGGTGGTGTGTAGATGTTTCTTTGCAAAAGTCAGTTTAATTTCTTCAAAACAAGAGCTAGAAATGATTGCTCATGCTTTTGTATCATCTTAGCTAAATTACCGTAACTCTCTCTTATTATCCTAAGTAAGTCATCAATGGACTATGTACTTACAAGCTTAAAACAATGGCAAGGGTTGGCCTACATTAAACAGCCAGGTCACTCCACATGTGGTGCATTTATTGGAAGGATGTGATACCATATAATATTGATATTAATATTGAATTAATATCTTTTTTTTACCTGAGATGGTGTTGGATGAAAAGCAAACTGTTGAAAACTGTCAATGTTTGTAGCAAATATCATGGCAAACCATCCAAGAGCTGTTGAGACATTTCATTCAAAAACACAAATACTAAATTTAGGGTAGCTTTAGAGAAATACAAGCAATCACCATGGTCACACGGAAAATTCCCCTTGAAAACCTTGCTGGCTATAAAAGAGCAACTGAATGTTGAGATATTTTACAGATAAAGATTTTCACCTGCTTGCGGCACTACAGGGATCACATGTTGGCAGGATTTAAGTCTCTGCAGCACCATTCACATCCGTACAAAATTTTGAGTTAATCCATCCAAGAAGTTTAAGTGTGGACAAGAGGTGAAAGACATTCACACATTGCCGTGCCTGAAGTCTGAAGGTAGTGTGGCTAAAAAATGCCAAACACATCTCAAAGATTACTCAACTAAATGTGCCACCAGCGTCGCATAAAGCAGATGTCTGCCAAAGGGCTGTCGCGTGAATCTTAGTCAGTGATGTCTGAGTCAAACCAGCCTTTAGCGTGAGATATATTGGAAACAGACTGAGACAGCTAGAGGGTAACTTAACATATCCTGTTTGGTGGAAGTGAGCATTAACTTCCAAAATTCCTATCTCGTAACTTTCGCAGCTTTGCACTTTGCCCTGGACTAAACAGACAAACATTTATTTTGGCAGTGAATCTTAGTCACTGCAGATTACAGGCAAAGGGAAACAGGCAGGCTGCTCTCTCCTAGGGGCCAAAGGTTAGAGACCACAGGTGACCACACAGCATGGGGTCACCAGTAATCAGACCATTAGCCACAGTCCACATTTAGAGGCGAAAGATCTCAACCCACACAGTGAACCTTTACAATACATGTTGTCTGGCATTTGTTTTACCCTCTTACAAAAGCAATATTAAGAGAGTTCCTATTTTAGGTGTTAGATCCTCTAATTTGATATTTTTACAACCAGAGGGCATTTCAATAGACCACTTTATATCATCCAATGTCTAAATCAAGACACTGTTGTTAGCACCCAATAAAATAATTGTCTTTTTTACTATTCACAACTTGGTGACAATTTCAGCATCAGATACAGACTGTGAATGAACTCAGAGTGAATCCAGAGAGTGTCTTTTTTTTGTTGCAACAGAAATACAGATGTATTCAAACACTCTCAAAATGTAGGACGGGCAAGATAAACATAACAAACAATGAAATGAATCAACAATGAAATGTTAATGTAAAAGCAATACTAAAATTGGTCTGACTGGAACTACTAGTGTGCGATATTTTCAATCAATGATAAGTTAAGTTAGATGTGCATATCAGAATGAAGCATTCCAAAGTGTTATACTAAGGGTTAATGTGACATGTGTTTAAGTGTTAATGTTTTGGTTATTTTAATCTTAATTAATTACTACATGTTACATAAAGGGTTTGGACAGTCATGATTTATAGTTGAACCCTGCTTGCGGTTGAATCAGCTACTTGTGGGGGCGAGAAGTCATTACTGTGGCACCAGCGTCCAACTGGTTCTGCACAGACTCTGGCTCTGAAGATGGCAGTGGCCATAAATCCGGAAAATTCTCGCTTTCTTATTTGCAGAACAGGAAGAATTGGAGATGTATCTCCATCTATGTGTATGTCAATGATTCACTCACACGGTAGCCTTGTTTACATGTGCAAAATTTCTTAATCAGATTTAAAATTTGAAGGATTGGAAAATCCAAATCCGCTGTTTATATGGACGCTAAATCAAATAATCCGATCATGACGTGCATATACATGCACCAAGCTCAGAATAGCAGCATTTTGACATGCGCAGATGTGTCTAATTTCCTTAAAATAACAGCAAAATAAAATGTTGTACTTCTGCTTGTGCTGTAAACAAACGCCAATGTGGCTACACTTTGCACTTTCGCGCTTTTCCCTGTAATTTAAACTCGGCACTATTAAAGAATGGACCTGCATCAGGTTCTGAAAGCCCTACTTTAGTTTCTACTGTTCTCCATGATCAAGCTACGGGCTCAAAAATGCATAATGCTCCTGCGTTACAGGAGGAGAGAGCAGGAGGACGTGAGCGGCACAACATGCGCAGTGAGGGTAATTTTACCCCAAACAGGAAGTCGTGATCGGAATAAGTGCGTACATGGATGCGGTTCGGAATAAGGATCAGCATAAACCACCCCTTTTGATTGGAATATATTTTCTTTCCGAATGAGCCGAATCAGATCAGAATCTCCCGAAGTGTTTACATTAAGCATTTTCATTCTGATCAACCCTTTATTCCAAATATTTGTGTATATTGATACACTGGCAGCAGAGGCAACCATCTAAGTTACCACCTGATCATCAGAATCAGTAACCATCCCTCACACACACTGATGAGTATGCAAACAGAGTGAAAACCTATATTCAGTCTTATAATCTCCTGACTAGTGTTCTGGTCACATAATAGTTTCAACATTTAATAGATGCATTCTTGTTGGTTTTGTGAACTCCCTTAGGAGATCAAATCTGAACTCGGGGAAGTCTCAGTCAAACCAGCCATTAGTGTGAGATATGTTGGCAACAGACTGAGACAGCTATAGGGCAACTTAACATAACCTGGTTGGCGGAGGTGAGCATAAACTTCAGCCAAATTCCTATCTTGTAACTTTCACAGCTTTGCACTTTGACCTGGACTAAACAGACAGAGGTTTACTTTGGCAGATGATGATAAATTGGCTGTCTGGAGAAGTCTCTCCCTGCACGGCTAAACCCTTAAGTTTTCCTGCTTATTTGTGCGCATTCAGAGTCAGTCCTTCACTTGCATTTTTACATGAAACCATGTGCATATGTGGGTACACGTGCTAGCAAATGGATGCAGAGGAGAAAAAGAAAGTGAAAGAAATTCAAATTCGGAGAGAGCAATGGTGCAAGTTCTTAGCCATGCGTACCCAAAAACCACCAGTTAGGCCAAAAATCACCAGATGAGCACATGACCACCTTCCCAGATGAGTGTTAAGCTAAGCACAGCAGGTGGATGTTTTAAAGCCAGCCTTAATCCGGTCTGTGTCTCCTACCCAGCATCCACACACAAACCCTGTGCTCAGAAAGGGGGAAATTAAGTAAAAGAAAAGAGGAGGGAGCAGACATAGATGAACAGAACAATTTCAAAAGAGAGATGAATGCTGGTGAAGTTCATTTCATATTTAAAGTTGGTGTGGCTTTTTATCCAGCAGTTATGCACAAAAAAATACAAGAAAATCTTTCTGAATAAGTACTCTACATATCATCTCCACTGACTCTCTTTGCTTTACATTTAATCAGTCTTCCTCCTACAGACACACACCCTTAGAAATCAGTCCAGCTCCAGACGATGGCAACTGAATGAAACGAAAATATCAGCGTGGTGATGTTACCAACTCAGTTAATGAGATGAAATTGTAGATGCAGTGGTGTGCCCATGGATAACTGACAAAGTCGCCATTTGCCCTCTTGCTTCAAAGTTTCAATCTGCTGCTTGAGGCTAACTATACACTTTGATAAAGATTATATAACAAGGAAAGGAAAAAATGGGGACACTATCCCACTCACACTATTTTTAAATATATAAATTACTTTTGCTAAAGTCAATTTAAAAATTCTGTGAACTGCTGCATCGAAAGTCTCTTGTCAGCTTTGTTAGAAGTAAATACAAACAGGAAATCGGTGAGGGTGTTTGCACATTCCACAAGCGTTTAAGACCATCCAACATCTACAAAGCAAACAACAGCTTTCCCCCAATAAATTTCATGATACAGCTACTTTATTTATTACCCCTTGCAGGTATATGAACTCCCACTTAAATGAGTAATGAGGTTCTACAAGACAAAGTATGACAGGCCTGAATGATCTTCCCTCTGCCTGCTACTGTAAAAATATGAACCTGGACTGTCAGTGGGTTTGCAGATAGATACTTTTGGCTATATTCATTTTTTTTTTCTTTTAAACACAATATTTTAAGATATCCAAGAGAGTAAATCTGATTGCTAAACAAAATTATAAACTTAAATTCACAGATTTACACATGTTTGTGTATTCCTTTAAACCATATCACCTACCAACATGCACCATTAGCTCACAAAATCACAGTACAAAAAAAAAAAAAAAGAATGAATCACTTTGATCTATTGCCGAGCTCAGCCCTTCAGCAGCCAATGCTCTTACATGTTGCAGTTGTTCTGCAAGCTACGCAGGGACAACAATGACCATATGTTTACACAGCAGGACCCTTATGATTTAGACTGCAGACGGGGATCAATAGTTAACAATGGAATTCAGTAAACCTTAGACAGTATAACAGGAAAAACGATTTATGAAGGCTGCAAAGCCTTCAGTGATCTAAAAGCATTGCAGTACTGAAATGCCATTAACTGCTTTTATACACTTAGTGCTCAGTGAGTTGCCTGAGTAAGTGTAATTTTATGCCAACATACCTTTCAGCATTCCGAACATGTGACTGTCAATCAAACACTGTTTCATAATTCTTCCAACATTTAACCATTATGCTACTATTACAGTCTTGCCCCCTACAGCTAAGTCCTGACCTCTGGGGGGATATGTACTCATTACCAACTAAGTCATCATGATTATATGTTTAAAAATTTGCTGAGCTGCCAGCAAGCTCATTCTAGTTCATCAGCATAACCACATTAGAGAGGAAACCTGTGGGCTGGCAATCTCACACTTCCTCAACATTGCAATCCCAGCAGGCCCCGCATGTCCACATCCATTATGTTTGAACTGAGCCACAAAATAGGCCTAATATGCAGCCACAAGGCACACCGACGCCATGTGACACCTGAAATTAAGTTAATTAGGTTTTCACAAAAAACTTGTCGATCCAATACATCAATCTGCCTTAAATGGAGAAACCAGAACATTTGGCAGTACTTACCGAAGTTGTTGTGCAGTAGGCCTGTGATACACGTTTAGAAAAATACCAATGTGACAATATAACCAATCAACCAATCAACAATCTGCGATTTAGCCATGAGCACAGGTATTCTTAGTTATTACCATACTTAATATATTCACCTCATCTAGAAAAAGGAAACATTGTCAGATGCAGTGAGAAGTAAGATGATTTTGGAACTCAATTTTGCTAAATTGGTTGCTGCCAGCATGATACATCATGGAGAATTAAGATGCCTCTCACCCAGCGCAGAACTTCGGCAGTCATATTGGCACATCTGTCAAGGGCCCACCCCTGACAAAGACAAATGGACCGATTCTGGCACACAACGGATGATCCAAACTGCTAGCAATAACCAAGATGACTAATGAGTTAGCTTGGGCCAAAGCAAAAAATCATTTTTAATAATTAGTCTTCCTGCACCACTCATTTTCTCATAAAATGAGTGTAGGTACAAGTACAAGTTGATACAACACATCAGCAGAACTAGAGGAATATAGATGATGTTACGTTAAGCTTCCATCATCGAAGAGAATGGCTGTGACTACAAATGGAGGGCAGTAAGACAGATGACTCTCTCTCTGTTCTCCCAGGAGGAGGAAATTAATCAAGTTCAGAAAGCCCTGTGGCTACGGGAAGGGCTAGACGAATGTTGCAGGATAAGCAAAACAAAGTTCAGAAAATCCTAAGGGCTTGACTCTACTGTAAATGAACACTGTCCCTATTCTAAAAATAAAGATAAAAGAGGAAATCAGTCTAAGCAGGAAATGTTGGTAGCTCACACGAATGCGCCATTAGATTATTTATACAGAGGTAGGAGTCAGGGTATAGTAGCAAAGGATGTGCCAGGGGGTTGTAGACAGCTGGCATGCATGCAAAGTTTACCAACTAGCAGACTGGCTGCATCATTTCATCAGGCAAACATTGACACAAGGTTAGGTCATTTACATACTTAAATCATGACGAAGAGAAGATTGTACAATTTTATTATTAATTAATTACCTGCACCAAGGGGTTCAGTTAGTCAATTGAAAGAAAATTAATCAAAAACTATACTTAATAATCAAATAATTATTTCATTCTTTTTTCGAGCAAAATTCCTAAACATTGTTGGTTCAAGCTTCTTAAATTTCAGGATTTGCTGCTTTTCACTGACACGAAATGACACTGACACTGACACTTTGGGCTTTTAACTATTGGTTGGAGCAAACAAACCATTTGAAGATGTCAGTTTGGGCTCTGAAAATGTGATGAGCATTTCACTATTTTTGACACTTTTTAGAGTAAATGATCAATCGATTCATTTTGAAAATAATCAGATTAGATTATGGTTAAAAAATGTGATTAAATAAAAAAAAAAAATACACAAATTCCAAAAATTCCCCAAATTTTTCAAAAAATTCTATTGTGTTCAAAACTTAAATAATGTACTTGCACCTCATATTTGTTGTGATTGTTTAATACCAAAATAAGCTTGGCCTTGAAAAGCAAATGTCAAGGTCACACCAGCTGATTTTATAAAAAAACAACAAAACAAAACACTAAAATACTAAATAACTAAATCACTATATTCCCTAAGCAGAATTCTTTCAGATTGCAACTGAAGTATCTATTAAGATTTAAACTTTAGGTATCATTATTTAGAAAAAAAAATCCCTTCATGTACTGGCAGCTATTTCTAATTTATCTTTTGGAATACACAAATATTTAATGAAGATAAATTAAAGGCCTTAAACTAACACTAAACTAAGACGATGTATAAGCGAAGATCCGTAAACACTCTGTAATACCTGAAACACCTTTTCTGAGATTCCTCTTACTTGCAGGCACAGACCACACTGTTTAGAAGATGGTTATGTCTTTGGAATTAGTGATAACTGTAAATGTAATTCAGATGTGATTTTAAGTACGTATAAAAACATGGTTATTTAAAACATGACAATAATAATCAAATGTCACCACTGGGAGCCTAATAAGATATTTAGAGCTCATGAAAAATTTGCTTCCCTTTTTCCTGCCCTCCTGTACGGTCGGGAGCTTTGCCTCAAGTCAAGAGCTTCTCATAAACTGTCTACCAAGAGCAATCCTCCTCTGGATTCAAAACCTCTGGGAGGCAGAGCTCCTTCGTTGGGCACCATGACAACATGGCATTGCTCCTTTCCGTCCAGTCTAGCGGGGGGTGGGGGTCAAGCAGCCACAGACAAAATGCACTGCCTTCACAAGCACCAAGCCAGTTTAAGGTTGCATGAATGATTCAGCTTAACATGTCAAAACCAACTAGCCAACCTGAGAGGCAAAGTTTGAAATAACCTGAAAAGTGCAGTCTGAATCCCTGTGGTGTACTTGTTCAATGATTTATGTTAATGTTCTGCTATGGTACCATTACAGAATAATTCACATTATCTTAAAGACCTAATCATGGCTACTTATTGTTTAAAAATGTTGTATAATGTGACAAATTTGAAAAGAAACAAAAAAAATATGAAGCTACAAAACAGGTGTACAGCAGTAGAATTGAGGGTTAATTCTAACCCATACCATCAGCCCTGGCAGTCAAGAACAGCGAGTTACCTAATCTCGTTTTATACCCTCTACAGTACTAATTAAGCTGGATCAACAAAGCAATTGATTGAAAATGACACTTCATTCATTTCATTATGCGAGACATGAGTGGAACGATTGCTAATGATCATGAGCAACGTCTGTGAAGTGGAATAAAATAGTCATGCTGAGGGGAAATATAATCCAGGCATATCAGACAATCGCAGGCTCTTTCGATGGCCACAGCAGCTTGTCAGGGTGGCTTCCATCCAAACAAGCATGGCTGCTGAATGAAAGCAGACAGTGAAAGCTCTGTGCTGAGGGTGGAGCAAATTGCAAACATGAAAAGTAACTGAGCTGTAGCACCTCATTTGCTGAGACTACTATATAATCTAATTAATTTACAATACATACAATATGCCATGCATTTTTCATTTCTCTTTTTTCTAAGCAAAAACAACATACAGTAAATCTTTGATGATGCACAAGTGCTTCATAACAGTCTGGAACAAGCTGCAAGATTGGACAAAACATCAAATTGTTCTGAGGATAAAAATCGATTGGAAGACATTAATATCTTTCTGGATTTAATGCCATTATTTCTTTGCTGTCCTTTTTGTCACCCCCCGCCCTATTCTACACAATATTAAAGCTGAAAAAGCATAATGCCTCTGCAAATGCATATTAAAGTACTCCAACTGTTATGCAGTAATTAAATAGAACAATAAGACAATCAAAAGCAAACCACTGCATATATTGGCCAGAAGCAGAGAGAAGAAGTGAAAACCTGCGAAGTTATAAAAAGAAGAAAATCCTGCATTGCCTTGTTCCTATGGGAGTCTTATAGGGAGTATGATATCATCCCTTTTATGAAAAATGCCTATACCTACACCCCACACCCCATCCTCTCACACAGCATGCCTTAAATAACGTTTAATCAAATTTCAGGGTGTATTATTCGAGGCCTCTTTACAATTGGGTTCTGACCAAAATACATAGGAAGGTAGTGTGTCACTGGCTGATAAGAGCTGTCATTACACTGAGTGCTTCTTTCATAAATGCAATGGACTGATGTGTAAAATTAAAGGATTTGCATGAAACCATGGAAGATATTTTTATACTGACGGTACTGATATCATTTGGTACGGTGAAAACTCCAATCAATGTGTCATATTTTGCAAAATGTTTAATGCATTTCATAAATTATAAAGACAAAAATAGGCGATTTTTTAAAATGTCTTCCATTTTAATAATAGATATGTGCTGCACAATTAAATTCTTGCAACTCTTTATCTGATCAGAACTATGTTAAAGATTTCAGAAATCGTGAATTTCAGTTTTGTTTGCTACTGCTCAAGGTTGCGACAGTCATATTGTTTAACTGTAGACTTAAGGATACACAGTGAGGGGTGTGGAAAGTATGTGGGGAACAATGGGTGATATGGGCACATGTACATTTTATACTCAATACAAATCTAGTTCACAGAGCTGAACCCTAATTTGAAGCAGTACCCTTTAGCTTTAGACTAAGCCTACTATGTGCATTTCTTTTACACACACACACTCACACACAGAGCAAATGACCTTAATAATCCATTTAGCTGCCAAGGCATGCTTGTCTGTTCCCCATTCACTGCCTTGGCCACCAATTACCTTTCCAAAACAATGGACATTCTGCGGTCAATGGACCCTCAATGCTTGCTTTTTTTCTCAGAACAATCAGCCAGCTGTGTTAAAAAAAGGGAATTAGTGCACTCCACATTACAAAATCAACCCATCAGCCAGTTCCCTGATCCAGTGCTTATCAATGGTTTGTCCAACTTTTCTATATACAAATTAAAAATAATAACTACAATTAAAAAAAAACAGAATAAGTATGACAGCCCTCTAGACACTTGACATTCTGTAAAATAAAAGAAACAAAACTCTAAAATTGACTTGACCAAAGAAAATGTGAAATGTCTGACAAGCCTGATGTATGCACATATGGTAGTATATACTACATGTGTATATATGCATTTGTGATTTGTTTTTATCAAAACAGCAGTGGAAAGGAGAAAATATTCCATTAGTATAATATTCCTTAGAATATTCCAAAAGCAGAGAAGCTAAGTTAGTTATTTAAAAGGCGATGTTTCTGACCTTGGAACCAGTAAATATAATCTTACTGACAGACTGACTGACTAACTTTTTCAGCTCATTCAATGAGGTGCCCTCGATCAAAGCATATAACCTCCATTTCCCACCACAGTTGCTCAATGGCCAACCAAAGGCCGTATTTATACTAGGGCATCAATGCATATAGCTCAATGAGAAGCTATACCGTCTGGGAATACTGATTTGTGTTTATCAAAACTGTATCCAGCCAAATAACACATCTCCTGGTCCGCAAACACCTGAATAAACAGCATCACACTATTGACAAAGAAGCATTTATGACCCCATTGACACCACGCTGGATAAGTGTGAGTAAAACGAGCACACTGCATGAATACCGTATGTTGGTAGTACTTAGAGTAGTGAAGGGTGTTTATAAAAATTTAAATTTGTTTTTATACAAACTGCATTTCTATATTGACACATACAACTATTGCTTGATTTGTTTTTTTGCACACATATAAACATCTCATTAAAGCGTCTACGTCGGTGTTAACATATCAATTTGCCACTTTCAGTTTAAGAACGCAGTCCAAATGCACCACCCTGATATACACACGCAGGCAGACACTACTGTATGTTCACAAGCATTAAAGTGCATGATGAAGCATCCATTAGTGTGTACATCTGACTGCTCAATGTGGACTGCTATATCCATCCATCTATTGTGTTTGTTTGAGTGAATAGCACAGAGATTAGGAGAGAAAAGGAAGGAAAAAATGGCAAGATAAAGTAAGAGGAAGTCAATATATCATAAAATTGGAGCAAGACAAAACCGTTACATATTTCAAATTGGTTTATACTTTAACTACATTTCCCCTCTTACTGAAAGCACAGCAGAAATGAAAGCTCACCTGAATAAGACCAATAGGGGTCACCGACTGCCCTCCTCTCCCTCATTACTCCTGCGTTCCCATGGTGCCCGTCTCCAGCGTGGTGGGGTTGGCCACCCGATGAAACTGTGGGAGGCATACAAAGATAGAAATAAGAAAATCCAGTAGGTTATATTCATTTACAGCCTGAATGAGTAACATCAGAGAAGATATATGCAGCATGATGGCAACATAATGAGAGGGTTAGATAGAAGGAAATATATGTCTTTAAACTGTTTTTAATAAGTACAATGCCCAGTTTATTCATTAGTCTTTTGTAGGACACAAGTTTTATGGCTGATGCCAATATTCAGTGCTAGTGCAAAACAAAGTACCGTGAATGATGATGATTGAAGTATATCTAATGTGGCCAAGTCTGAATGGGAGAGCCAAAGTTCAGTCTTAGACAGCAGCAGAAGCATTAACAGCACAAAATTGATGTCAGTTTAAAGGGAGTGAGCCGGAAAGGCTGAACGAAGAGACATGGCTGTGATTTTTTGTCGAGTGAGAACCGCATCTGGGAGATCTAAAAGAAGCTTGCAGCAGATTGTTCTTCTTTGTTGAGTTTGCAACTAACCGTGTTTATAAATCGTGGAGCGTTTTAGGAACTAGTTTACCAGATGAGCAGAGGACGAGATAATCTGCCACATAACAGGGACTGCGAATGATTCTTTTTTTACCATGTTAAACCACAAAGCTATGACCATTGCCTACAATCTCACACTAGACTCTGTAGCTGTTGTGACCATTGCGGTGCCTTTTTTAATTGTGGAACTTCAGCTTCCTATCTTAAATCTCACTGGGGCAGCATAATGACGCTATTGTTTTGCATAAAAGAGTGGGGTCTTTGTTGCAGCGATATTGTGTAGTCTCTGTGTAAAAGGGTCTACAGTGCATATGCAGCAGTGAAGCATCAGTTCGTAGCAGCAGCAATGGAATAGACAAACTTTCTGTGCAGTTTCCTCCAACATTTCCTTTGGTGACCAAATTGAAAAGCTCTGCCTCAGTAATACAGTGCAAGGTTTATTTTAGATAACGTTACATTAACCACATTTTTCTCTCATCTGGTCATGAGACATTTCACTTTCTCTAGCAAAAAGTTTAGAGCCACAGGCAACTGTTAATGTCTAGCACTCCGTACAGCATCAGCTTCACTAGTATTAGTGCCAGAGGGTTTTAAAAATATCAGACTGCGGAAGCTAAAATAGTGAAATGTAGACTGGAAGCACAAATAAACACTTCAGGTCACATTTACACTCACGACACTGCAGAGACACAAGCCTGCATGTAACCAGTGCAGACAGATGCACAGATTAAAGGTGCATTTTGTAAGGTATGACCACAATTTTATTTTAAATGTGCAAAGAATAGCCAACCTTGTCAAGAGTGTGAAGAAACAACAGTGTCGACATTGCAACAAAGCTGCCTTTGTGCTATATTGTAGATATCCCCTGAAGTTAGCACGCCAAAGATCTAGTCAGTCCCTGTCTAATAATACCACTTCACCTGTAAAGGTGATAGTCCACTCATTTCAGTGGGGAGATGTATGGGATTGACAAATTTGTTTCACAAGTTCACCAAGCATTTAATGCTATAACTTTATAAAAGAAAATCAAACTGTTAACAAAGGAAATATTGTAACACCTGGTTTGTTATCAAGCATAAAGATATTTGACGCATAAGTGAAACAAAATTCCCCAAAACCATCCTGTTTTATCTTTCCACAATTAACTCTGCTATGTGCCAAATTATATTCTCAATTCGCCGTGCAAAAATATACGATTCCATCTCTCCTTATTACTTTTGATTACTGCTAAAAGCCACAGCTGCCTTCTGTGTTTTATCGTCCTCCAAGTCTTAGTCCCCCTTAGAGCAGCTGTAAATCACCTGTGAAGAGTAAACTCCGCCTAATTGGCCCACACTGGTGTCAGAGGCCGACAGTTTTCAATCATGTTAAAGCTGCGCAGTCGAGTTGAAGCTGAGCCCCAATGCTAATGGCACCTACTGTGTTCAATATTGATTGATTTAAATCAATTTTCAAGATAACCACACTGTAGATGGAACTGAATTAAAAATGTGTCACTGAAAATGTAATGTTTTCACAAAGCGCAATTTAATTAATCAATGTAACATTTTGCGAATGGGTTGGAAACACACTTAGATAATGCATATGTCATTGAAAACTAGAACTGACACCTAGCAGTCATATACAGAGTCCAGACTGATAATAAACAGTATATAGTGACACACAGACTAGGTCAGCTGGGTCAGTAACCATTGACCTTTGACCACCATAATGTTATCAGTGTATTCTGGGATCTAAATAAAAAATAAATAAATAAATAAACATTTGCACCACCTTCACAAGAATGGGACTGATGTGAAGTCACAGTGACTTTTGACCTCAGACCACCAAAATGTAATCACTTCATCCCTGTGTCCAAGTGAATTTTGCATTCGCAAACCTTAAAACATAAGGCCTCCAACTAGAGTTTAGGCTAGACTTCCTGTCCTTCCTGCCCTCTCATAAATGTCACAGAATATTTTGTTAATACCATCAGCCGTTTCATGATGTAACCATTTGAATTTCTCTTGCCATTCTGGTTTGAAACACCTTTTTGTTGTAGGACAGTTGTCTAATCGTATGTTTCCTGAAGGGCAGTAGCTTGAGGCTTGTCTATGGATGTGCTGGCATCAGCTGAACTATTTGCTGCTCCTTCACATGCCTTTATAACAAAAAACTATTCTAGGGACATCTGCTTGGCTATAGCCATTTCCGTGTGTTTACTTTCAAGCTGAAGCGCAGGATTATTTCAGTTTGGATTTGGACCAATAGATTACACCTGCTTCTGGATCAATACATTTCTCATATCCCTGGACACGTGGACATCTTAAACAGTCTAATTATTTTGTTATTTTCATGTTGTTGTGTTCTGTACTGTGACATGTATTGCATGTCTGTCCATCCCGGGAAGAAGGATCCCTCCTTTGCAGCCCTTCTCTATTTTTCCCTGTTCATGGCTTTTTTTCAATTTTTCCTACGCCAATTCGAGGGTTTAAGGGCAGAAAGTATCATATTTGTACAGTTCGTAACAGCCAGCTGAACCAGGATATCGCCTACAAGGAGGCATAACAAAATAACAAAACATTAAAATTTCAGGTATATTCGTACATAGTGTGAAATAGCATTATTATTTTTGTTTTCCCAAATGTTTAATTTCACATGTCCACATGGATATAGAAAAACAACAGCACATTCGAAGTGTGAATGGGAGACCAAAAGCAGAGCAAAATGTTCTCTTTACAACCTATTCCCATACTTATATGGACAAAACCTAAAATATTTGAAAACAGAAGCAGGAGCAACAGCGGTAACTAAACAGATCCATAAATAAAAAAATAACCTCCCTTGCTTTGAGCCCAGGTTCCATCATTTAGTACAATGGCGCAATGGGTGGTAATGACCATCACCATCAACGATCTGCAGCCACTACATTGCTTCTTGCTTTCCTAAAGGTAAAATCATTCAAATTCTTTATAGCAGCCGGGAATGAGCTGGCCTGGTAAAGATAAAAATACAAAATATACTGGACAGTCAATATGTTTGAAATATTGCCACAGCTTCCCTGTTAAGTTCATACATGGGAACTTGATTTAGTAAAACACAGACACACAGTTACTCAGAGAGAAGACAATCAGTCCCATGTCTTTTAGGCACAAATGTCTCATTCATTGCTTGGGGCAAACTGCCTGATAGACATAAAATATTGTCAACAGAATTATAGCAAAGTGCTGAAGGCACAAATTGTAACCCTAAGCACACTCACTCTTGGGCATGTGTAGTTCCAGACTTGCAATAATCAAGCTCATTGGGGAAAATACACCCTTGCAACGGATGCAGCCTGTGCCCAGGGAGAACAAATGTTGAGCTGAATCCATTGTCAATCAGCTTGTATGAGGAAAACAAGCTGGTTTTTTTTATTTTGTTTGTGGCTGTAAGCAGCAAAAACCCACTGTGGCATTTCAAAACTTGGAGATGCAATGACTAATAATGGTTTCCTGTTGCTGGAAGGATGCAAACAATTGGTTACGCAGATTGTTTCTATCTAAAAGAGAATGGCAAGAAAAACAAACAAAAGCAAAGATGAAAATCTGCAAAACTCAAAATGGAGGCAGAAATCCTTGCCTCAACACTATTTCTGAATCCATTTAAACTTACTTCAATGTTTTGTGCAACCACTTATATATTTCACTTAGTACTGTGTTATTTTTAAAAAATGTTCAACATATTTACACAACGAAGGATTATTGAGTAATAGAGATTCTGCTTGGTGTATGAATTAACAATCACTTTAGAAGGTCTCAGTCATTTGTTCCATTCAGTGTTTCATCATGACAGAGTTAATGTGACAGGAAGTGTACATCACATTTAGAAGCAGTCCCAAGAGGTTAAAGATAACGCAATTAATAGTAGAAATCCCTGGACAGACTGAAGCCAACCACCTTTGAAGCTTGATCAGCATCAACACACATCAAACCTTAAAACACAAACACACACACACATCTGCAACCACTTCAGACAAGCTCAGCTATTACTAATAGTTTCATCATTACTAGGGATTTATTAAACTAAGCACTACATCAAGCCAAAGCTTTTCCTGCACTTCATATGCGCGCTCTGCTCTCTCTCCTGTTTGCCAAATAAATTCATTGCTGAGAGGGAGGTCTAGACGGGTGAGGTCGTAAATAATGGTTTTGTTATCACCACAGGTATCAATTCACGTTGGATAAACACGGTTAACATGGAATACGAAAAACAGAGAGGAAGTCTCTGTGGCAGAGACTGAGAGCATATTTGGAGGCAGGTTGTGAGACAGGAGGGCTACACAGCCTTTGATCAGGCAGCACAGGAGACAGCACCATGTCAACAGTTTACACTTATCCATGTCAGCTGTCCCCTGTGGGCAAAGGATTAAAGCCACGGCATCTCTGATAGAGCCGCGGAGACAACGCAGGCTGTGCTGGGCCTGAAGGAAGAGGCTGCGAAGAGTCACGCTGCACATGCGTTAACCCATACATAGAAAATTCTCTCATGTGTGTCTGATGTGGTTTTTGCAGGAAGAAAAATATAATTACCACATTAAAACCCTTAGAATGGCACCTTTCTGCACAATGAAGCTCAAACAAGAGAGAGAGGACACATTTTTGACTGGAGGGGGACTTTAAATCTAGTAGCCGTTATGTAGATTACCGGTTAATTTCAATGAGATATTTACATAAAAGCAAAGGCGCAATTTGTAAAATATATCCAAAAATTGAAGGTACCTACAAAAATACAGAAAATATAGAGGTGAGCATATCATTAGAACAATGGCCAACTACACTGTCACTGCAGTGTCTGTTGTAAGTGAGTTTTCTGAGGCTGTGTAATTATGTTTGGTTGTAGCTAATAGTGAGTGTAAGTTCAGTTAACAGTGAAACTAAAGGCTCTACAACTCCCTGCAGCAGCAACCAGGTTCTGTGGCCAGAGCAAGGCCGGGAGCAGAACTGCCACTGAACACAGCCTCCTTCAACATTTAAAAGCAATATGAAATTTTGCTTAATTGTTCACTTCTGAGCATGATTCGGAAGCTGAGAGGGGGGAAAAAAGGCTTCCACAACGCCTACGGAACACCATGCACATCAGCGTCGAGGCTAACGAAATCATTTTCCCTTTTTTCATTGCCCTGAGGGCAGTTATATCATCTACACCACCATTAAGCCCTGCTTTGTGTTCCACAATATCACACTCAACAACAAGTCTAGAACCCCTGAGAGCCCTTGAAAAACAGCAGCCTAACAACAACCACAGGAGCGCTTAACTTGCATTAGTCACTGGGGACCTGAGTTAAAACAGCAATTTCACAAACAATGTAATCAGGTATGCAAAGGACAGCGGGGCTGGCACTTCCATTAACGATTATTTGGGGATAGAATGAGCTGTTAAAATCCATCTCTATACAATGTTGCTAGAATGTGGGTAAATGATGAGTGATACGTAGGTGAAGAGGAAAATTCTATGTTATCGGAGTAAAATACATGTCTAATTGTCAGACACACAACTGATGATGAATGAAGATGAATTAATACCACACAATCAACACCCAAATTATCCCCATCAAAACAATTTGCTTAGTCTATTATCAATAAACATAAAAAGAGGTGGGAGAATTAATACTCCACAATAAAAGTGCATCATAATGGATATTCTTTATTTTGTTGCCATAGCAAATATAAAAGCCTCCAAAACACACAAAAAAAACAAAAAAAACCAAAATGGTTTTAGCAGTGCTTTTTTTTGACAATTTAGGGCCCAGAAGAAGCAGCTACATCAAGCTTTGGATCATTGTTAATTTGGATGTCTTTATGGGATTTTACGACCCACTGTAATAATATCCTTCTGTTTCAAACACACCTTTAATGTCTTTAACTGGGCCCGACATGTAGCAGTAGAATAGCTGCAATCCCTTTTAGCCACACAGCAGTGGTGTTATTTTGTTTTTCTAATTATCAGCAAAAGTGCTTTGTTTATCTACACTTAATTACTAAAAGAAAGACATTAAGGTCTCTTGCCCAGTAATATTTTACGTGTCCTCACACAACTTGACTAGACAAGTAGA
>KV751324.1:19365737-19384077 GCA_001698575.1 Mola mola | reverse complement strand
GGGCAGTTTGCGCCATAGTCCCGCTGCCTAATCAATAACATGCACACAGATCAGCACAGAGGGCTAAACGTCTACGTAACGTCGTAACCGGCCCAGTAATCGCCACAGGGGCCCGGTTCGGGCCGGTCGGCTCCTGCGAAAAAATGCCTAAACTCGACATCCAAAAACTCGGGTTTCAGCCCCGATTTAACACCGTGTGGACACTGTGATTCGCTCGGGCTACCTAAAACGGGCTAACCCGCGTCGCAGGCACTTACCAGGATGACAGGCTTTGTGTTTGGGCAAGGTTAAAAACACCAAGGGTAGAATCCACCAGCAACTCGGTTCCCGTATTCTCCGCATGTTAGATAACTCATCGAGAGGAGCAGGAAGGCAACGAGTGACAAAGTTTTGTTTTTTCCCCCAGTCTTTTCTCCTCTTTTACAAGGAAAATTCCAGACACACACACGAGCACGAAGCTGAAAACGAAGTTGGCAGAGCAGCCGGGAGAAGGCAAGAGCATCAAAGTCCTGTTTTAGCGGCGAGGCGGCGGAGTCGCTGCCCGGTTAGAAACGCACATCTGTGGCCGTCCGCCGCGAGCAGCGGCCGCGTACAGCTCCGACGAAGACTACGCTGCGCACGCCACAGCTGTGCAGGAACTGTTGAAAATCCGCTGGACTCCGCCGTGCCTGTAGCGGCTCTCCAGATAGCGACATTCCC
Source organism: Mola mola (assembly GCA_001698575.1). Taxonomy (NCBI): domain Eukaryota; kingdom Metazoa; phylum Chordata; class Actinopteri; order Tetraodontiformes; family Molidae; genus Mola; species Mola mola. The sequence goes on along the minus strand of KV751324.1, from coordinate 19,383,378 downwards.
GAAGTGTGGTGAGGGTCAATCGGCGCTCAATCGCTGTCGTAACTACGGCAAAAGTAATCGAATGCTATTGATCACACGTGGTCGTTATTGAGTGATTATCCGGAGTGTCAGCGTGCACACAGCGCGGAGAAAAGTGGAGCTGGAAATGTCCCATTTTTCCATCCAGGAAGTAGACTAGCGGGCAGGCATGCACGCATATCGGGCGACTGGTTCCATCCTCTCGGACGGGCTGCGGGGCGGGAGCAGCGGAGGGAGGGGAGGCGGCTCTCCCATTTGCTGAATGCAAAAGGACTCGGAACGGACCCAGAGGCAGGTTTGTCTCTACGGCACCGTGAGAAGGCAAACTCGGTGACTTGAGTCACCAAGTTGAGAGCGGATGCCGCTGCCTCTCTTAAATGTTGCATCAAATGATGAAACACTGTTAGAATATTAGCTGGCCGAGGCCTTATCAGAGTCCACAGTGTTCAAAGGGACGAAATAGCCCCCCTGTTAAGCCCACTGATTCCAAAGCCCATCCTGTCATCCCAGTGTTTTGTCGCTTCCTCTCAGGCCCCTTTATTAAAATGTCCCTCCTGCGGCCACACAGTGATGTCCCTTTGCCTCCTGCTGGCAGAGCTGTGAATGGAATTCTTTAGCAGCAATCATCACCTGGAAAATCATCATAGCTGAGTGTGTACTGATCGGAGGATTATGCATCCACCGGTGACACTCCCTTAGGTAAATGTGTAGTCAGTGGTGCTCTTGCAGAACTATCCAGCTGGACATTTAATTTGAGAAATCTGATTAAATTCCTCATTTAATTACCCAGTTCTCTGCAGGGCCATTGAAGATAGTCACAAGGGCCCTTCGCTTTAAATGTTGGCCATCTGCTTCCTCTCCAAAATGCCTACCTTTTCAAAGCCCCCGCAGCCTCATGGGCATCCTCGCACGATCCTCCGGGCTGCACTACACACTGTGAAACATTAGTGTGCTTGGAAGTACTCCAGTCCTGATTCTGCTTCAGCTGATCAAGTGCAATTAACCTGAAAAGAAGTTTCTGAACACCTACCAGTCATGTTTTCTGTCTTGATGTGTCTGGTGACATTACAGGACACCCCTTTAGATTAGTCTTATGGGCTCAGACATTTCATTTTTTTTGTGCAGCAGACCCAGCAAGCTTATCCGTTTGGCCTTCCATATAACCCAATCAGTGACTACAGGTCAAATATCATATATAAACACTCAATCAATAGTTAAGCAATTTCTCATGTGAAAATGCAATTTTACTACTTCTCAGTAATGGCCGTTTGATGCGTTTCTTTCTCTTTTACCACAGTGAAATATCTTTGGCATTTGGACTGTTGTTCTGGTTCTTCTAAAAGTCAAACAACCCATTGATTGATCATGAAAAGTTTTGACAGGTTAATCGACCGTGGAAATAATTGTTTCATACGATGCTTAAGTTATAGTGAAACCATAAAGGTGCCCTTGGTGTGTCCTTTCTCACTACTGCTTTAACAAATTACTTTTCATAAATGCAGCACCAAAAAATCGGAGAGATAGCTAGAACGAAACAGAGGGGTGACATTTCCTTCATGATAAACCTTAACTTACTTTGGAATATTAAAAATAAAATGCAAATAAAGGGCTTTGCATCAGATGAATGTTGTACATTTAGGCTAAATCTCAATTTGCTCCTGAATAGTGTCTTTTCTGAAAGATGTTAAATAACAGCAGCAGTGTTGTTAATTACACGCCAATAACATGCCGTCATGGAAACCTGGCTTGTACAAATGCAACCATGTAAGAGCAATTACATCCTACTACATGTAATCTGAGCCTTGACTATTTGTCGTCTGTCTCAGAAGCATTCGCAGATCTTCATGACAAGAAAGCTCAAAGAGGCACGAAAAGTAGCATTCACTCTTTACGGTATGCTTTTGCAATTTCTTGTGGTTTCAGAAGATTTCTGTAACGTGTCCTCTCATGTCTGATATTTTAATCTCTTCCACCCTTTGGTAACTGAAACCCTAAAGGCATTCTGGCAGTTTAAGTGTGATTCAGATTAAAGAGAGAAAAGAAAAACTGAGATATACATGATTCATTCGAGTCCAACCATGACACCAGCATTGTCCCACAGGCCTCCCCTTCCTCTTTGCCCTTAAGTGGCTTGAGAATCCCGCTTGTATTATTTTTTCAAACACATTTCACATGTTGACAGTTGGTACATAATGTACGACCGTGTGCATCAATTATGTAATGCAATTCAGGCTATGACCATATATAATTTATTTGATTCTCAATCTCGTACATTATTTAATCAAAAGCTATTTTTACCATTATTACCCTGCCCAAATAGTTTTATCTTTTGTTGTCTGTCCTCTAGTTTTCCACATCCCCGTGTCGTGTCTCTGCACTGAATCTACCCTGCTTCGAGAACGTTTCACGACTCCGTCGGTCGGGGCCAAAAGGCATCTCTCCAAAAGCTGTAATGAAGAGATCAAAAAGTGAGCCCCCGGCAACCAAGTTTTTGTAGTTTTCTTTAAAAAAAATGAAATAAAAACTAAGATGTCGAAGTGGAAATCACCACAGTTGCACAATGTCATGATTTTATAGCCAATTGCATTTTTTTTGTCTCAATCAATGGTGAAATATTGCTATAACTGATGTCATATCAACATTAGAACTAAATCATGAGAAAATAATCCTGAACTTTAATGTACAAAAACACACCAGTAGACAAATATTCCTTCAGTAGTTGTTTATCGAATAATAATGTAGCTAAATTTAATGAACGTGTTCCATCAGCAGTGCAATATTATGCCTTGACTCTCTTGTTAATTTCATTTGCTTCCAAATCGATCATATCCCTGATAGAGTAGAAGGTGCCCTCAAAATGACTTTAGAATCTATTGCTCCTATAAAAAAGAAGGTTTTAAAAAAAACTTGAAAACTTGCTCCATGGTATAACCTCTAAACCCGTAAATTAAAGCAAATTTCACAAAAATTTGAGGGAAATGTCATTCCACCAAATCAGAAGAGTCCCTCTTGGCCTGGAAAGATAGCCTTAAAATATAGTTACAATTCTAGTGATGCCTACTTCTCATTGTTATTAGAGGAAAATAAGAACAACCTGAGGTTTCTCTGTGTAGCAAGGCTAACAGAGTTACACTCAAATAAGCCTTAGTAGTAACAATTTAGTTTAACAATAACAATTTAACAATAGTAACAACCTTTTAGATGAAAAACATTTACTTATTGGGGACAGAATTGATTATCTCTGGCCCCAAATGATACTGGTTTCTCTTTAGATACAAGTACATTGGAAGCAGTTTTAACCCCAGATATATATATATCTAGAGGGCTTCTCTGCAATCAACCTTCAACCATTAAATGCAACAATTTTAACATTCAGACCACCAACATGTCTCTCAGACCCTATCCCAGCTCAGCTGCTTAAAGAAGTTCTATCACGAGTTAGCACTTCCAGTCTAGATACGATCAACCTTTCTCCGCTAACAGGTTATTTACCATAGTCCTTTAAAGTAGTCGTAATTAAACCTCCTCCTAAAAAGCTTTAGTTTAGACCCTGAGATGTTAGCCAACTATGGACCTATATGTAATCACCCATTGCTCTCTTAGATTCTTGAGAAAGTGGTTGCAACTTATGTAATTTTCTACTCGACAACAGTTTATTTGAGGTTTTCAAGTCAGGATACAGAGTGCATCATAGTACAAAGACTGCACTGTTTAAAGTTATAAATGATCCTCTAATGGCATCGGATGAGGGATTTATCTCTTGTCCAGTTAGATCTCAGTGTTGCATTTGATACCATCGACCATCACATCCTTTTGCACAGAATGGACAGTTTAATAGGCATTAAAAGAACTGCACTTAGCTGATTTAAATCCTGTTTACCAGACAGATCCAAGTGTTTACATATACAATAAATGATGAATTGTCCCTCCACACAAAAGATAGTCATGGAGTTACGCAAGGTTTTTGCTTCGGCCAATTTTATTCATTTTATATATGCCCTCCTTCACTAATATTATTGGAAAAAATTCTTAACTTAAGAGTGTTTTCTTAACTCAGCTTTTCACTGCTATGCAGATGACACCCAGCTATATTTATCACTGAAACCAATAAGCTAATCAAACTTCATGCATTACTTAAAGATATAAAAACCTGGATGACCTGCAACTGTCTGCTATTAAACCCAGACAAAACTAACGTTATTGTGCTGGGCCCTGAATTTCTTAGAAAAATGTCTTATCTATAGATATATCTGCTTTGGATGGCATTACCCTGGGCTCTAGAAAAATCGCATTTTGTTTTAGAAAGACAGGCTCCATCATATCCTACTGAGCTCTTATTACCCCACTTCTCCATTAGATCCTTAGGTACTCGTGATGCTAAGTGTTCATGATTCCCAGAGTGTCTTAAAGTAGAAGGGGAACCAAAGCCATTAGTTATCAAGTTCCTCTCCTGTGGAACCATTTTTAAGGTTTACTATGTTTAAAACTAAAGCTTAAAGTTAGAGTTACATTAGGTTTACCCATAGCTGTGCTGCTATAGGTTTAGACTTCTGGGGACTTCCCATGACACTCTGAACTCCTCTCTCCTCCTCATCTCCTCCTATCCTCCAATCGATACTGGCAGTATGGAATGAATATGTCATGGTAACTTGACTTTTTGTGCTTTCTTGTCTTATAGGTTCCCATTTTTATAATAGTAATTTTGTGGCAATTTACTTGATATCAAAGTATAAAAATAAAAGGAAATTTACATATATTTGTGCTGTAGACTGTTTACTATAAGTCAAATGCTTACAACCTGGTGATTGATGCTGTCCAATTTTCACCTGTATCAGAAACGATGTTTCATTATTATTATTATTCATTTAAAAAAAATTTTTCTGATTGTTAATAAAAATAAATTTGTATGCTACTTTGCCTCTGCTGCAAAGAAATTTAGTGGCATAAAAGTCCACTATTTGCCTCCAAAATATAATGTATCGGCAGAAAATCGAAATACTCAAATAAAGTACAAGTATTTCAAAATTGAATGTAAGAACTCCAAGTGTAACTGTAAGTAAATGTTACATTACAGCCAATTAAATTGATCCTCTCAGGGATTTAGGGTTGTTCATCGACATGAAGGTCAGAACCTCTGTAGTTCCTGTGAAAAACAAAACAATACAACAACTATTCCTGAAATATTGATTATCGATGATGTATTTGTCGTTTCTTTCCCCCGACTATGAATGTTTACCCTGGTAGAGAATGGTAAAACATATAAAATGGAATTCTGTACTGCAGAACTACGGAACATTGTGTTTCCCATTTCTATAGTTATCCTTTGAACCACCATACAGTTGTTTCATATGTGCAAATGACTTCATCCATCAAAGTAACATGACAGTCTTGAATTCAAGAGGTTTTTCCATGATGTGGTATGATGGTGCCGTTGACCTAATTTTGGAAGATGGAGAACCTTCATAATGCAGAAATAATGAGAGAAACATGGAAAGTTTAGGATGTGGGTGATCAGTATTGGATAAAGGAGATGTGAGTGGAGGAATGATGAGTATGGCAGAGCGGAAAGGAGAGTTATGACTTGAGTGTTTTGAGGCTGTAGTAGTTGCTATTTGGAGCCAGTAGAAGGTGTCTGCAAAATTCATGCTGCCATTAATCACTACAGTTGTTCAAACCACCTAGGACTATCAGTGAAGAATATAATAGATTCATTTGTCACAGAAGGCCGACGAATCCCAGCAAAGAACTTGGATGGATGATTAGAATATAGAGCGTCAGGGTGTTCAATATGGTATATTGAAGCCACATTAATATATTTGCTGTCAGTGCGTGAAGGCCATGCATGGAGTGTTTGTGCTGCTCTCTCAACTGGTATCCACTTCCAAAGAAAAAAAATGTGGAAACAAGCAAACATAAAAAACATGTTATTTCTCCTCTCTGACTTGTTGAGCTGTGACACACCAGTTCATTTTCTATTCTATACACATGGCAACAGTTGTTCTGCATATGGCGTCTGCTTTCTTCTTCCAACACAAATGGAAAATGCGGAATATTCCACGAAGCAAAAACATCAGTGCTTTTATTCTCCTTCAAAAGATAATTTGTAACACTATCAAAAAACGATTCTGCATCAATTTTCATTTTGCCTCCAGCTAATGTTAGTGTCATAGAAGTTGGTTCAAAATTATCACAAGTTCTCATACAATGCAAAACTGCTGGAGAAAAAAACAGAGAGAGGAAACAACTGGATATTTCTTGACTTGCTCAATAAATTTGCATCACCTTCAGCTGAATTCTAATGCAAACGACATGGGTTATGGATGATATGGGATGGATAGCACAGCATGAACATACAGGACATCAGAATCCAGAGAAGAGTAATACCATTCTAGTCTAGTAAGTCTTGAGCTTAATTTCTCCCCTAAATGATGGCTGTAATGGTAATGTGTTTGGCCATCCACTACAGTCCGCCCACTTTTGTTTTCCCATCGTGTCTGGATGCTGTTGTGGGATGTCCACTGTTTCTAAAATAGATTTTTATATGGCTCATTGATAAATGAGAGGCTACTATTATGCCCTTGCTCTGACTGAAACGGGCAACAACGCTCCTCAAATTCCTTTTATGTCCAAAGTCATTAAACTTAAGATACCTTTGACTTTCCTCAATAATTTACAAGTTGTGACATTTATCTCCCTGCTGGCACTGGCTGGCGTCTTTTTAGGCATGGACTGACTGCTCAAGCTGGCAGATGTTTGGACGCATTGGGCACAGAGCGCTCTACAAAGTAAGCTGTCAGAGCAAAGCATTCTGAGAAGAGGAAAATCAGCTTGTCAGCAGAGAAATTCATCGTGCACACCGCAGACAGAGCACGATTTAAACATCATACCATGTATTAGTTTCTGCTTGTGGATCTGGGAAAGTCAATTTGCGGTAATTAACTATTGCAAGAATAAAGAGTGAAGATCCTCAGTCTTCTTGTTAAACTATAGGTAATCACGAACATAAGGCATCCCAGTTGTCCGCTTGCCACTACTAATCATTTAAATTAGTCTCCATTCACCTGCATATAAAACACCAAATCCTTGAGACTGGAATCCACAAATGACAATTTATTCCAAGGTAAATTAAACCTGCTGTGAGAGGTGTTGCAGAGGTGATCTCATGAAATGACACTTCCTTTTTTTTTTTTTAGCTTTTTCAGTAGGAAAGTAGAAATTTTTGCCCATTTTTGGTGCAACGTGTAATTCAAATGATGCATTTTTGGTTTCTTTTAAACCAAAAAAGGCACAGAGGAGGTCTCAAAGATGACCTGCTTTATTTTTTACAGCGTTTAATCATTGTGTGCCATTTATTTTTTAGACCTGAAATGATGTCTGTGGTGTCAAATTAAACCTAACTATCCTTTTAAATAAATGCTGAAAGTTAGTTTACTACAATCTGACAGAGGGGTTTATAGTAAACATAACAAATAATTATCTTAATTTAAATCCTTAAACTTTATGGAACATAAAAACAAATTAGAAATCAGTTTCATCAAGTTACATGATGTTTAATAGGGCATAGGCAAAAATAACAGATATTAAATATCTTGTTGTTTCCTCTCATAATATTAAAGCATATTATGATTTAATAGGGAGTGCGTCTGGGCCTGAGCATGATCACTACTTGTAATTACACCATCACTTCGGTAGAACTTAGTGCCAACTTTACTGACTTTGTGGTCTTTTTTGGAGTCCTTTTTTAATCACATTTGCAGATTTATCAATTATGCAGGCGCTCAGTTATATTGTCATGTCCACATTGCGCTTGTGCACGAGTAGCCGTACCGTGCCAAAGCACACCTCTTCCAACTGTGCCAGAGCCAAGCGTGCCATGGTGCGGAGCACTGACACTACGCAAACAATCAAGACTTTGTGACTTAAGCATGCTTGGGCATGGTACGGATGGCCTGGTGTCAGCGCGTCCTCAGAGGTGTTGTTAGTGACCTGCCTAACTCCTTTACATACAGCCACATCCTCCAGATGTTCCGAAGGAGGTGTCAGATGATCCCAACCACAAAAGTATGGTACCAAGCCACAATGTCCAAAGTTTGCTTACAGGTTCATCACAAGTGTGTGGAAAGAAAGTTGTATAAAGCATTTTCAGACCCCAGAAGTTTAGAAAATGAGAAATAAATCTGCAGATGTGGAGTTAGAAGTGGCCTTACCAGACCTTTGTGGCCTGCTCCTTACCTTGGCTTGAGGCTTGCAGCTCGAGGCTACAATGGCTGCCAGGTTTTGATGAGGAACAAGAATGCACAGAATAAAAAAGAAAAAAGGTTCTGTTGCTTTAACAAACTGCCCAAAATGTTTTACCATGTTTTACCATGTTTCAACCATGTTTTAAAATGCTTAATCAGGAATGAGACAATAAATTGGTGCAGCCCTAGTGCTTCATTTCCCTTCGTGAGCATATAAGGTTTGTTCATTTATTTATTTATGAGGATGGTTGTCACCCAACACATTCCCCAGCTTGTAAATGGGTTGGCATTTTTGTTAAATAATCTAAAGAGTTTTCTCAGTAGGTAATGTTGCAGTGCAACAAGTCACATTTTGATTGCTGTAATTTAGTGAATTAAGAAGGTTTTTTAAAAGTTAACACTAACCAACACTCCTGCTAACTGAGTAAGCATTCGCTATACAACCAACAGTACCCTCAACCACACTCAGTGCCCTCAAATGTAAAAGCACTCATCCAGGGAGAATTACTGAAACCCTAAAATGCCATGGATTAAACATTTTTTTCCTCTGTTATCTCATGATAACAGGATAAATTATATTCATTAACCTGAGATCAAGAGCCAATTATGTTGCTATTACGAGATAACAAATATTGTTACCTGTATCTGTATCGTATCTCATGATCATAAGATAGTTAATATGAGCTCACAAAACAAAGCTAGTGATATATTAAAACAAACCTATTTCAGGCGGTGTAAGGCCTTGATTTCAGTGAAAATTCATGCTCAGATCAATATGCTCTTGTTTGTTTGAAATTGCTTTGTATATAGCAGTGGTTTATACCGTGATTGGGTCTAGCTGCAGCCATTGAATCTTGTGATCTCAGGAAAACAAGTTGTTATTGTGATTAATGATCTTGTGATCTTGGCAGCAATGACAGATCTTGTTTCGTGATAATGGCATAATTTTCTCATGATCTCAGGAAAACAAATAAAGTTAATTTTGTTATCACAGGAAAACAAAGGAAATAAAGTATTTCATCCACGGCCTTTTCAGGTTTCCATCCAGAATAGTAATAATGGTTATTGGATCATAATTAGTGTTGTATAAATATGTACATTTTTTTTTTGTAGTATTCTGCAAAGTAAATTATAATTTAAAAAGTAAAACATTTCCCCTTAAAATGTGGAGTATGAAATAGAATAAAAGAAAGGGAACAATCACTGGTGCTTAAGTGCTGCACTTGAATTACATTCCAAAGCTGTGATTGCATTGAGTAGTCTGTTGAAGCACACAGATGTTCTTGTCCCAGCCTGTATTATGTGAATGTATTCTAATTTATGGGAACACCAGATAATCACCAGATGAAGGACATACATACATTTAGTATAGAGGCTGTGCACAATGCATGGTCATAATGCAATTATGCAGTTACAGATGAACGTGCAACAACATTAATATCTGTGAAAGTATGCAAATGTATGTATAACTGATAATTATATCTAATTTATTCAAAACTGAGGTCTAAATATTTTACTAGCCTCCTTTTTTGAATTTCCAACGCAAGTATGAAAAATAACTAGCCAGAGTCTGAATGGAGCCATGGGAGAATGCCAAAAAGTGCTGCTGGGCAGGTGCCTGGAGTTCCATTTGAACAATGCAATCATGAAAATTGGAGTTATGCAAATGAACAAAAAAAGGATCGTTTTCAGGAAGAGCGACGCTGTCCTTTACTCTTGTCATGCACACTCAATAGAAAAAAATATTCATAACAGAACATTTTTTTAGGGTGGAAGCTATGACTCTGTTTGTGTTGAAAAGGCTTAATTTGAATGTCTCTTTTCTGGTCATGGTTTTATTGACCCAATCAAGTTGCAAGAAAAAAGCATTTGTAGGACGTGGCCACGCTTGGCAATACTTATAATTACAAAGAGCCGAGCAGCAAGGTCAAACTGCTTACAGCATTTCCTCAGCCTGTTTTATATGAAAGAACATCGAAATGCTTCAACACTGACTTGCTTGAGTTGTCTGGATTCATTTTTATGTGGACATTTATCCCAAGCAGTACACACACACACTATGCTGATTGTCTTTGTGCTTTGATGACACATCATATTTATTTTAAAACAATTTTGTTTTGAATTTTGTTCTTGCCCATATATGCGTATCATACTTTATTGAAGGAGATGTTTTTAAAGCCTCTTCATCTTTTGAATACAGATTTCATTTTATGTGGCATTTGTCTTAATGTATTCTCGGTGTAATATATCATCTTGAAGGCATCCTGCAGGCATTTTACTGTACATATAGGCAGAGGAAAACATGATAAAACCACGCAGTCAAGGGTGAGATCACTGACATACTTCTGAAGTTACTCTATATAGGATATGTGATATCACATGGAGATGGAAGTACAAAAATCAATTTCACTCTCATTGCACTCAAAAAGCTTCTTTATATGCATTTAAAGGTTTCATATGGTTGTTTTTGTTTTTTTGTTATTTTGTGGTAGCCTGGTTAAATACATCTAACTGAAAGAATAAAGTGTGACCTTTATACGATATAATTCCCATTTGAAGTATAACACCATGGTTCTCTGCGGGAGAATGGCGGCCTAGAACTTATTATTATAGAGAGTACTTTTTACTTTACTTATTTTAATCTGAGCTGGTATCCGTCCAGTGCTACAAGTAGAGTTTCTATGCCTGCACATTAATTTGTTCGTTTTGCAGAGAGCTTTGCAGTAGAAGCCCCATTCAGTCTGTGCACCTGTATCATTGCTAAAGATTGTCTTCTGAGCTACTTGTGTGTGTGTAGTGGCTCACTTCCAGTACAAGCTTTGCTTTTAGTCCCAGAGGAAAAAGAAGATGGATGGATCCAAATCCATCTGTAGAAAAACTGAAGCTTACCTTACCTGGACACCAGGATTGTGCCATGAATCAGATTAAAGAACGTTATCAGATGCACAGAGAAAACTGAAAATAAATCAAGCCTTATTGTTTGCAGGAGGTGGATACATATCCCTCGGGAGAAAAGACAGCTCACAAGATGCAAAAGAATTTTGAAAGGAAGTACGCTAAAGTACTGCCGTTTTCAATAGCGACAAATGAAGCATGTCTTTTCGAATTATGTCGCCCAGGTGCCGTGCATTTATAAACTAAACTCTCAGAAAAAAAACCCCAGCAGAAATCTATTTGTGACAATGAAAGCAGCCAAACACGTTTCTCCTAAAAATATTTCGCCTTCCATTGCATCAGATTTCTTTGCCGCATTGCTGCTTTGGCTGCGACTCACTCTGCAGATATAGGATACAGGCTGGCACACAGCGCTACGATTCAATATAAATTTGTGAAGGCAGGCCTGGCAGTTGGAAAAAACTATACACTCTATTCACTCACCCAACCTTTGTTTTATCGACCAACCTCCCTCCTGGAGTCCATAATAAAAATGCATCAGATGCATCTCCCTGTCCGCAGCAGAGTGTCACTTAGGCGGTAACATGTAGACATTTATGAGAGGTAATGACCCACAGCTTTTAGAGTCCCACAACCATCAGCATAATTAGGTTCGAAGCCTGTGCTCAACCTTTCATTTATATGCCCTTGAAAGCAACAATAGCTGTGGTACTGACAAACCAACAGAGGGATCAAACTCAAATGGCAGGGATTGGATATTTTGAGGTGGCAACAACCGTCAGCTCAGCCTGTTACAGAAATGCCTCTTCCCATATGAACAACAGTAACGTTCTGAGACCCCCTATTTAGCATATAAGGTGCACTAAGACGCTCAATAAACTGCTTGACGTATACAATTATGTAAGGATTCACATGTTATTTATTTATTTATTTATTGACATGAGTGGTAGTCGGACACAGCCAACCTTTTTTGTTTTTAATGCTGCTATCTGTAGATTATCAGAAAATGAACAGCTTGTTATGACGAAACAAACGGTTGTGACCTCTTATGATGTTTCTCAGAAAATAAATGGTGTTTCAACACCTGTAGCAGCCGATTAATGCTATAAAATTCCGATCAAACAGTACCCATCCAAATTACACATCACTTGTACTTCAGAAGTTTAGAAACATATAAAACCATATTATACCAATCAAACGCCACCAGTGTGTGTTGTTCTTTTTCTGGTTCTGTGTGCCAACAAACATTTGACTGAACAGCAGCACAGGTGCCTGAGAAGTTTATCAGTATATAAGCCTGTCCGATACAATATGGCTGTAATGTAAAAACCATCAACCTGTTCTCATCCAAATGTTCATACAAAAGTTTGTCTCGTTGGTTTTGAACTTCCAGACCCACCTCAAATCAATCTGCCTGTTATTATTTTAAGAATTCTGAGTTTTGTTTCCTTTCGCTCTCCAAGTGATTCCATTGTCACGAGAAAACGAGCTTTGTTATCTCTAGATGATGACGTAATTAACCCGTTTTCTCCCAACAGCAGAACTGAAAAGTACAAAGTGTGATTTTTTTTCTTTGTTCTTACGTATTTGCCATCATTGATGTCAGAAGTAACAACTTCAACTCAGTCAGCCTCCATTACAGTTCATGAAACTGACACATAAAACTACACGCAAGAAGATGCTGCGTTAAAAAATAAACCCCCCTAACCCCACTGCTGGGCCACAGAGCCCACAGAGCACATGCTGGGTTGACCCAACCTCATGAGGGATATCAATGCTCTTGCTGGGACAAATATTGAAGCGCACCCAGGTTGCCAAGTCGTGGGTGCTGAACCTTCAAAGGCACAGAACAATGCTGAAACTCTATTTGGAAAATGTCAAGCAATGAGTACTACGACTATGAGTTGATAAACAAAATTATTTCTAATCCAGTTGCCTTGCCCGCTTCCATTGCTACAACACCTGCGTGGATAATTGGCCTCTTATCTGGCAACTCGTAGGGACATTTAAAATGGCTGTGTGGGACTGCCTTAAAACCACTTCCCTGCTCTGGTCAAAACAAAAACATAACATTCAGCACCAGAATCATAAGTTAAGAAGGAGGAAATACTGGCTGCATTACAGTCAAAGGAGCTAAAATTTCAACACAGTATGATTCCTTAATGACTGACAATATATCAAGGTTGTTTTATGATTTAATGCAGTAATCATCATCAATATATTGTAGAGTTACAGTTAATGATATTGTTTGATGTTTATTAAGAAAATCTGTAGGTACATGTTACCGTTTAAACACTAAGTCTTATATGAATATATAAAACGATCTTCCCAAACCTCAAATTCAGACTCATCTCACAACGCTAATATCAAATGGTGTGAAAAAAGCCGACTTCTAACTGATAGACGTACGCGATTGCGTAAAACTCAAACACAATGCTTTCTATGAGTCTAATAGAAACATTGTGAGCTCAGCACCAAATCGCATGTTTTTCCAAGAAGTGTCTCCAGCAGTGGAAAGACACGTCAATATCTTTTCTTGTTTCGTTCTTTATCTTTCTTATTACAAACACGTGGTCACTCAGGAGTGGATGTTTGGGATGGCGATGAATGTTGTTTAGTTTTGGTCTGTTTGAAAACTGGGGGCTGTAAACTCCCAATTTTGTTTATTTCCTCATGCCGCATGCTGGAGGCCACAGGGACTCAATATCACCTCTAAAGACACACATGATATTACCAAAAAAAGACCGCCAGTTGATTCTCATGCTTTATTCTTCAAGGCAATACTTTTTGGGCGCAGCATCTCAATGGCCACTTTTAGGTTTGACTTGTATGATATTTATCAAATTACTACATTATACTGTACCTATATACACACAAAACATTTTCTGATGACTTCTTATTTTTATTATTTCTTTATCCAATAATATGATGTTCATAATAACAGATATGTGATGCAAAGCAGGCATACACAGATTATGTGCATGTATAGTAACATCAGATTTCAATATTAGATTTCTGTCCTGTTCCCCTCTGATTAATTTTGAATTTCGAGGATGTGAGAATTATTTTCAACACTGTTTGGCCTTCTTTATTATCAGATTAATTCAGAGAGACTGTATGAGGTGACACCAATTCTCCAATTCGCTGTGAATTCAAAGCTCGACTCGTCTCTGACAGGAAGTCTTAGTAATTGGGGCAAAAATGAAAGGAACCCAATTCTCAGACGGTACTGAGAATAATGACTGGATGGATTTGTTGTAAAAACTGACAAAATATATAAACAAGTTTCACTCTTGAAATATAGCTTTGCATTTTTCAACATTACAGCAAGCCCTAGTGTATTTATTCATTTCACATGCCAGAGAAGTATTTTGCAAAAAATGCATTGTGGCAATCATATTTAAATTCAGACGTTATGATATGCATTGTTAAGTAACACTGACATCCCTTTTAATGATTATCCTTCTGCGGGGTGGCTTAAATGGAGCTGAGAACAATTGCTCCACTTGCCCAAAGCGAGAGTGACAAAAGGAGAGTTTAAGTCTCCACTTTAAATACAGCTCAATGGTTGTCTGGCTGATTTCTGCACCTTTATCACATTCCAGTTTATTTTAACCGTGTCTCGCATAAATGCAGTTATTGAGATTACATGCGTCATTCTAACTTTGCACTCGCCAGCTCCGCTTGAAGAGATTCTGGGAAATGAGGACGAGCCTCAGCTCTCCAAATAAAAAGGGTTTTTAACATGATTCACTTTAAACTATTGTCTCTGAGTCCGACCAAAAAGAAATACAGGAAGCAGGGACCTGGAACCGCCATTATGGCCTAATGTGTTATCACTTTGCGCCTTTCTTTGTCTTGCTGTTATAATGCAGTTTATCTAGCAGTTTTTCAGTTCCTACGAAGACATCAATTTCACTCTGTCTCGCTGTAGAAGCTTCTACTTCAAAGAGATGAGTCACAGAGAGAGCGAGAGGGAGAGAGAAAGAGCTTACCCAATTCAGTACATCTAGAACCATTATGACAAAAATCACATTTACAAAAATCAGAAGAACTCTCCCCCTTCTGGCAGAGTTACACACACAGGGTTAACATGCTTATGAAGCTGTTAAAATTGGAGCAGGTGAAGCTATATTTGCTTCCCCCTTTCTTATCTGGAAAACCGTCTATGTTAAAATCCAGCTCCAATCATTAATTAAACCCCTAAAAGCTCCTGTCTGTTTTGTAAAAATTACATATTCCGTTTTTTTTTTTCATTGAAAATATCTTTGTGGTCTTAAAATGTCTCGGATGTAATTCTTTGCCTTATCTACGTTGTGTGGATCTATGAAAGTGTTACTTTAACCCCACCCCACATCCCTTCGCCACTCTGCCCCTCGCCCGCAGACTGAGCTGGAGATTACCTACTCTGTCATCCTTTTTTTGTTCATTTGCTTATGCGCATTATGATGTCATCTGAAATTTTCTTTCTCTTAACAAAGATTTTAAATGCTATGATTTTTAATGCAAAGAATCATAGTTGACCTTTTTTCAATGTGTCCTGTGAGTTTTACAGATGTATCTTTTACAATGTTTGTAAGTGAGGAAAATACTTAAAGGCTGCATTGGAATTTTTTTGTTGCTATATCACTAATGGCCAAAAATGGAAGCAAAGCTGAATGGGTCAACTTGTCAAAAGAGAAAATGCTCATGGTGGATCATCATTAGTGATTTCTAGATTTCCTTCATTATTTATGAACTTTAGTGAGATTTGTGAGGACTTTCTGCTCAGTATATGTGTTTTAAAAATGTGACAGCAGAATGTCTATCAGCTCAAAATGTTGATAATCCGTGGTATGGACAGTATGTTTATTGATGCTCTGGACATTTGATTTGATGTTTGATATTCAACGATTCCACCAATGTTTTTGGATTGTCATTGAATAAAGAAATGGACTTTAACAGTGACATGTTTTTTGTTGTACCCTCAAATTATGGCTTTTTAAGCCTCACCTTCCAGCTCAACTCTCTCCTTACCACAATGGACTAGTATAGTACCTGCATCACTACCGCTCCATTTTCATTTGAATTGTCCTGAGACCCGAGATCCTTGAAATCTTCCTCTTCCCCAACCCAGAGTGGGCAAACCACCCTTTTCCAGCTGAGAGCTATGACCCCAGATTTAGAGGTGCTAATCCTCATTCATTTTGCCTTACACTCATTTGCAAACTGTTCTTCTGCAAAATGGAGGTTTCAGTTCAATGACGATAAAAGTAGCATGTCATCTGCAAAAAGCAGAGACGGAATCCTGGTGACAAAGTGCAAACTTGGCGCACTCCTACCCTGACTTTGACAATACAAGGCTCAAATGGCAACAAAGGGCCCTCTACCCCATATTCCTCGCGCATCTCCCACACTACACCTTGAGGAACACAACTAAACGCCTTCTCCAGATCCACAAATATAACCACAAATATTTTATTTATTTTCTTGCTCTGTGTAAAATGGCCATGAAGAAATTATGAAATATTACAAAATAAAGGAAGAAATCATGCATTAAAAGAAATGCTCCATCCCAAAAGTGGCAGGTGTAATCAGCCTTTTCCTTATATGAACCCATTTTGTTGCATTTTCATTAATAAACACTACGTTTGGTGGTCTCTTCAGAAAAGTTTTCTGTTTATTGTAAGATATCAGGATGTGAACAGGCAAATGTATTAAGATTATGGGAAAAATAGGAGACATTGAGTAAGTTACACTCAGTAAGCACAGATTACGTGAGAGCTCATATATTACACTCTGCTGTGGTGCAGTGCATATCTCACTGATGACAGCTGCTCGAACTTTCAGACCCAGGACTCTAAAGACGATCAAGCAATCCAGTCAGCAGTGATGCATTCCGCAGATGGTATCAGTCTGTTGCTTAACTTAGCTAGAATGGAGAAAAATACAAGTTGGGCACACTAAGGCGTAAGGAGCAACTCGACTTTGACTTCCTTACAACGCAACCTCCAACATGTAATATGCTACTAGCTCCACTACAGATGAGGGGCAGGCAGTTACCTCTGTGCAGATAGCTGTGGTCAAAATGCAGGGAAGCAGTTGCGGCGATGTTAACGATAACGAGGATAAATGAAGAAAAACATGTGTTGGAGTTTTTGAATATTGGAAGTTGTGGACAATCTGACAGCTGCTAGATGAAAACATTGTTAAGATGTTTCATGCTTGCCATAGTTGCTAGTTATCTAAAAATAAAAGCTGTATGTTTGTTGCTGCTGTTTTGAGGATGCCGTGTCAGCTTGTTTATTGAGTATTGACAGGCCATACACTACTTACACACTTGTTTGTTTGTCATGTGTCAATTGATAATAAACAATAAAATAACATAAAATGTCTCTTTTCGAGCTTTTGCATCGTGCTGCAGTGCATATTCTATCAGATGCAGCTTTATGGCTCATATATGTGCATCCAAAGTTGTTTTGTGTCTTAAATACATTACCATACACCAG
>KV751324.1:19346739-19365688 GCA_001698575.1 Mola mola | reverse complement strand
TGACATACACTTACACTCATGTGGCAAAGTAGCCGTAATTGAGGAGTTGGTCCCGAAAAGAATGCCACATTAGTATTCTGGAGCAGGGCCACTTTAGCTAATACTGACAGCACAAACAAACATAATTTGTAATATTTGCATTTATTTGATAATGTTCACATGTTGGATGGCAAACACAACAAACCTTTTTATGCGAGTACAAAAGCTACAACTGTACATCCACAGACTATGGGACAAAAACAATCAACTCTAGCTAGTTCAAGACAGGCGCTTTGTATGACAAGCCAAGTAGGTACTGGAAAGAGGTGCCTGTCACAGTGATATTTTACCTGATATGGAGCTGTAGCGAAACTTCAGTCAGATGACATGTACACCATATTCAAATCTGTTAACTTCCTGCCAGTCACTCTTCTCTCTCACATCACTATCACTATCATATCACCTATGTTTTGGTCCGGGCTGTCACTTCATGATCAGCTGATCTCATCTATCCATTAGATCAGCTCCACACTCGGCTCATTAGCCCATCATCTTGTTGCTGTCCTTTTAAATATGTCTCTCTTCCTCCTTAATGTTGATGATGTTCGCACCACTCCACCTCCCCGTCTCCACCCAGTTCTGGCAGTTACAGCAGCTCCATCACTTCCAGTCTCAGCACAGTCATCAGTCACCACCACCACCAGTGTCTGGACTCCATGGGGGGATCTGTAGTGCTGCTGCTAAGGAAGACAGCCGTCAATCTCAACCATCTCCATTTAGAGTCCAAACACCAAAGACTTTACTGCCATAATTGATCATCTTTATTCTGTTCAATAAATATTTGTCACTTCATACTTGTATCCCCTGATTGAAATGATATCCTTAAAAATTTTGGAGAATAGGATGTTGATCTGCGGTACCAGATACCCAGCCACAAATAGTCTTTCAACATGGTCATTTCACAGCTGTACTAAAAATGCTGCAAGAAAGAAAGAATCAAAAGAAAATTCAAAGCATCTGATTTTTTTTGTGACAACAAGTGATTTATGGACTAGTCGCACTTAAAGACCTTTTTTGAGTTTGACCATGCGTTTCATTAAAGACTGGAAACTATGTGTATGAATGTTTTGGACTGAAGGGGGAGAACATGACCTGCATGAGCCGTGGGGCTGTCCTGGTGGGGGCCTTAGAGTGTGAACGCTGGAGCTAGTTTTGTCACTTTGTTAGACTTTTAAATTTTCAAAATAGGAAAATTAGTCTGGTTGTACTGTCAAGTAAATTGCCAGAAAGATCATTGTGTGTTTACGTCGTAATGGTGTAATTTTTTTTTTTTTTTAAATTAGAAGGAAAATCTATGATGTTGATCACCTCATCCTCTTATCAGCAGTGTGCTATTAATTGTCAACGTTAAATACGTAAAGGAATATGAGCAGAGCCTTCTATCAGTACTCTGCATTCATTTTGGCCGTATTTCTACATGTTTCAAGAAAGGTTACGCATACCCACCAAACGGAGCAGTACCACTGGAAACTGTGGGGGCAGTGTGGCTGTAACTATCAAATCTGTAGTTCTAGTGATGCACGAAGAAGAAACTTTAGAAATGGCAGTACTTTTTGAGTAAAGAAACTCTAAATATCTAGGTAATTTTTATCTTCATCACTGACCACCGACGCCTACAACGCTGCCTCTGTTTTTGTCTCTTTGTGAGCAGGTACATTGTCACTATCTCTTCCACGGTTATCATATTTGTTGTTGAGTTTGTTGTTGGAATAAACATTTGATTCTTAGCTGCCCCCTGGTGGAAGTACTGCTTGACATCCATCTCGAGGTAAAGGATGCATGGAAGCACAGCATGTGGACAGAGAGGATAATATCGTTCGGAACGAATGAATTAATTTACTTACGTAAAGGGAGCATAACCTTTAAAGAGCCAGGTCCACCGTATATCAAAACTAGACAATGATTCCTCTTACCCGTGGAAAACAATACATCCGATGATGTGACACTAGAAGTCTAATAGTTTGAGATTACCACTTAACCTAAAAGTCAATAACGGAGGATGTATTGTTGAGAAATACTTTTAATAACTCAAATACTGATTAGAGCTGCGGCCCTGCAAGCTCCGAATGTTTTCACATGTCAGCTCTCTGTATGTATCTCCCTCCTCCTCAGCTGAAAGGAATAATGATGCAAAGATTATTGGGCCGTCACGCTGAGTGGGTAGGCATGAATACACAGAAACACCTACTGAAGTTACAGTCAGAAGCACCAGTCCTAATGTGTGAGCAGCACTCACTCACTCACTCTCCTCGTCGCCGCACTACTTGTAAGAGGATGGTCATTTGGAAAGGTATGTCTTTATTGCATGTTCTACAGAACTGACAACTTATGCTGCCAGTATCTCAATAATCACGTTCCCTCCTCCAAATTTGTCATCCAACAATTTGCTTTCGTTCTTTTCCAGCACAGAATAAGCGCACCCACAGAAATCTGCTCTTGCTTCCCAGGCTTCATTTTGGCACTGATTTTCCCTTTGAGCAAATCCCACACTGCACTGAAATGCATGACTATTAATATTAAGAATAAACAAATAATTACTACAGAAAATGTACAAACAAATGAATCATAATGAGCCATTAATCACACTTTAGCATGTGTTTGTCACAGCGAGGCTCAAATCTCCTTAATGAGCCGACTAAATGTTTGCCACAGTCATTGTTACCATGTCTATAATTGCATCTAATGAAGGTGATGATATTTTACTCCACAATTCCTAGCTGTTACTCTCTTAACAGAAAATGGTACTGTTTTGCGAACAATAATGCTTGTTATTTGTGACAGCTGCAGTTCTCCTGTGTGCATGCTGAAGTGTCTGAAAGCGATACCACTGAGGACTATACCCCAGTGAGAGCTGGTATTACTGAGATGCAAAGAATTTGCAATAGATTCCCATTAGATTGATGGTCCCTTCTTTCTTGTGCATGTTTTATTTCCCTGTTGCTTGCCAGCAACAGCATGGCTATAGCTCAACGCAATTTTCCCCGCATATGGGAAGTTTTGCAAGTCAAATTTCTGCCCTTGATCTGAAATACGAAAAAGGGCCGCAGATGTACAGTGCATTTGCATCAGGATCATTTAATATTTCACCGTCAAGGGTCGTTAATCTTGCACTTGTTCACATAAAAAGTTGTGCATCAATAATGAGGAACAGGAACAAGGGAGAAATAAATCAAGGAAAACACAGTTGATTCATCGCACATCAAATTTTTTAATCAACCAAAGAAACTGAAAAATTAACAGCAGATTCATCCTTGTTTCATGTTCCTGCTTTAGATTAATTAGGTTAGTTGGTTCGGGTTTAGGTTGGTTCAAACGACAGACACAAACACTCTAATTTGCTATTGTCTGATTTGAATGACAGGAGTCTAACAGCAGCGTTGCATTTAGACCCTTTAGCCAGCTCATTAAGCACTGCACTACAGCCACAGTTTAATTAGCTCTGTCAGTATCATCTGCAATTCCGAATGATTTCACAGCATCTTTTGATGCTTTGCTGAAAGACACATTTTTCTGTAATTGAGTCATCTACCCATCTAATCATCGTGGGAGTGTTTTCTCACGTTAGTGGGCAGTTAGCTATGATCTGACGGCCTACATTAAAGCCTATACTGTGACTGCGCAACACTAACCGTGTGACATGTGTGAGCCACTAACTGTGGCGATGATTAATGAGGGAGATCACATGACTTCTTTCATCCCCTGTGTTTCTGTGGAAATACATTTAGAGCCAAAATATTTCAGGCTTCTCCTTGTTATGTTAATCAACATATTCATGTGTTTGCATTTTACAAATTCAAGACCCACCGGGGAGGGTGTACTAGTTCCTATTTGGTGGATATATTCCTGTTTTTATTTCAGTTTTCTTCAACTTGGAATTCATTTTTGTGGTTTCGGGCATCATTTGCTAGCAAGTTAAGAGCTCAAATCAAACAAAACACAAGTGAACAAACTCTCAGACAACCTCTAAACAAGGACACAGATAAGTTATTTGAAAGATATTGTTAAAAATTCTGTTGCAATTATCCATCGCACATCTGACATTTTTGCGCAATGTTACCATTGACTACATATCAAGTTCCAACACTTTACTGCCAAATAAAGCAGTTTAGATTATTTGTGTATATATTCGATTTGTTTACGTGCCGAACACCACAGATACATATTAAATTCAGTGTTCTGCAGTGCTTCATTATTCAGAGCCTGCGTAAAGCTGATAGCCCACCTCACCACTTAGCATCTCATGTGACGGTGTATGAACAACATGCCACTTTTAAGGACATTTGCATGTCATTTCACCCCATTTGTGTAAGTCACGTGACTTAAGGTTTAAGGTTAGGCATATAAATGACCTGGTTAGGTTAATGCAACAAAACAACTCGGATAGGTTGAGAAAAAACCTAATGTTTTGGATTAAAATCAGTGAAGCATTCAAAAACATTCTGTGAGTTACTGTATAATATAGTAATTATTATTTATAGACCTATCAAAGCAGAGTACAAAGTGCTTAACAGACAAGACATTAAATGTGTATGTATATTAGAAGCAACATGAAAAAGTTTAAGGTACCAAATAAAAAAACCCAATAAAGACTGTCACAATTATGAAATTGAGATATGGTTTTTCTGTATGATTTCTAACATTTTGCTTTTGAGGAATGTGTGTTATTTAAATGTATTATTTGTCATATCATGGAATTGAGTTTGTAGTATATTTCAAGTTTTTCTTTGTGGGGTCTTAGCCTTTGTATTGTTCTAGTTAACTCCTTCGTTAACTCTTTCATGTGTTAAGTTTCCAAATGTTCATTTTCTGTTACCTGTGATCGTTTCTAGTGTTTCTGTTATGTTTTGAAGGTTCTGTTTCGGGTCTTGTCTCCTGTGTCTTCTCTTGGTTTAGGTGTCCTCCCTATGTTTCCCTCATGCCTCTCACCTGTGTCTCACCGCCTGCCCCTCTCTGATGTGTCCAGTTACCCGTTCCTTTCTTGTATATTTCACTCCTTACGCTCCATTTGTTGCCTGTCAGATCGTTGTGCTTGTGAGTATTCCTGTGAGTTTCCCGTACTTTTTGAGTTTTGGACTGGTTTTTTGAAAATGTTTTTTTGTTATAAAGCACATCAGCAATAAATAACCAGAACTAACTCTTTTCTGCCAGCACTGTCCCTGTTCCAGAGTGTGTAACACACAACAAAAGATGATAAAATCAAATCATAAATGCTCTCTGAAAAAAATATGCCCTTAAAAGAGGACACTGACATTGACAGCCTTCTGTTATCTTTCAGACATAAACACATAAGTCACACTGTAAAAAAAAAAAAACCCAGAAGAGAATAAAAAGACTACTTGTTTCAACTTAAAAAGAAAAAAGTGGTGTTCAGACCACCTTGGAATTTTTAAGTTTGCTGAATACAGTTGAACCAACTTCTTAATTTTTCCAAGCTAATCGAACTTGTCTTTTTAGACAGTCCTTCCTGGTGTGCTCCAGCTGGACTACATCTATGCATCTGCTGGATTTGATCCAGCTGTTTAGCAAGTTGCATTTGCTCCAATGAGCTACGTACATTAGGTGAAGAGCAGTAACAAGACTTAATCCCAATGAGAGAAGCCTTCACTATGTGTGGACTTTGAGCACACTTTACCACAGCAGCTATCAGAGAGCCTATATCTGTTTACAACATCAGTATTCCTACAGCATAGTCTCTGATCATTACAGTCTCTGTTGGGGCTACGTGAACCATTTTAGTACCATTATCGCATTCTTATATTTATGCAGTTAACTGTGGGAACAGTATTTCCTGTTGAGAAATTCTGAAGTACTCATCTTTGCTTTTCCTATGGTCGATATCACCAGGGCTAAAAACAGGGAATACCTTTGTAAAGGGATAACCAATGGCTGTATATACAAGCAATTCTTATTGCTGGTTTGTTAAGAAAATGATGCAGAATTTAAATGAGGGATACGAGGGATTGAGGGATAGTTTTTGTGTGTTTATCTGACCAGGTAAATCTTCTAATCTTTCTAATTTTCTACAATTTGGCTTTATCTTTGTACCTGCAATGATGGTTTTGTTTTAGTATTTGTTTGTTATATGCAAATAATATTTTTTTCTTCTGCATTGGATTATGCACACTGAAAACATTCCCAGGATCATTAGCTGATTGAGAGAAACATCACCAACCATGTTTTGGTATTATTATGTTCCTCAGTTGTTTTAAAGTTTTCTACTTTTAAAAGATATGTGTCTCTATGGAAAATTAGACAAGATTGTTAAACATTAATTTAGGTATTGTTTATGCCAACGGCAGAGTAGAGGTTAAGGTTTTGTCTGAATCTGCCCAAATCTGTCTTGGGTTTCGGACGAAACTGGTCAAACGCTAAAAGAAAATGAAAACTGAGTCACATTTAGTGAAACTTTTTTTTCAAATCAATCAGCAAAAAGTTTCAGGTCATGTCCAAACCAAGTGAAAGGTTATTTTGATGCAGCTTTTGTATGGGTTCGACAAACTAGAGACAGGACACCTGAGGTGCTGCCTGTGAAGAGAACCGAGTTCGGTTATGACCTGCAGGTCTTTTCTGCACAGTAATGGGGCTTCAGGTGACTGATGCAGACGTACTTATTACAGCTTGATGCATCTTTTCACTGCTGGTAACATCAGTACTTCTGAAATGTGACTTGCCTACAGTGTGGAGGACATCAGCTCTTTTTCTTCTCTTTTTTTTCAGATATTTCTCTGTGTCTAAAATAGACAAAAACGTCTGCCTGTTCTTCTGGGTTATTTCAGTTACATCGATTAGGTTTTATAAAGTTATGGATTCAGTGAAATTGTTTCCCATATTACAGGAATTGCAAAAGTATGATTTTTTTTTTTTTAAGTACGATTCAATAAATCACATCCTATCCGTCATGTTCATTTTGAGCATGAAGCAAACTTTACTCTTCCACTCATATCACTTGCTACAGTTTGAACAAGACAAATCACCAATGACGGATTCCTATCACAAGTTGAAGTCCCAGAGGCCCCTTGCAGTCATGTCTACTCCACTTTAAGATGCACTGAGCAGCCAATTTCTAAGCCAGAGTACAAAGAGACAGACACAAACACGTTGATTTGTTGGTTTGCAGCAGAGATATCTTACATCACACACCGGAGGCAGCTGTATGAGGCAAAACAGACAAGAACAGCAGCCTCATATTTACTGTAGATCCTGCTGCCATTATTTAGTAGCTCATTTCATGCCACCCACAGACACACCCGGTCAACAGACAACTTGTCTGTTCACCGAAATTAGGATTCTTTAAAGCTTTTTCTTAATAGTATTATTACTTTCAGAGAGTTTTAGGGCAACATTGAAAACATTTTTTTTTTTCATTACTTTACGTAAGTCAAAACTTTATAAGATTTATTTGCAGAAATAAAAAACCAAGCAGGTCCTCAGACAGATTCCAAAAAGAGATGATTATAGGGGACATTCACTTTTACCTAAAGTAATATTTTATGCCTTTATTTACAATTAAGTATGAGTTTTGAGTTATTACTGAAACATTATGATACAAATCCGCAAAAAAAGAGAAATGATTAATAGCATGTGGCTCGCGTTCTTTATACTGTTTTTATAATAAAATTTAACTTAGCTTAACTTAGCTCCACTTGTTTAATTTTACACACACCCTTATTTTGCAGAGAGAAGCATGAATAAACATTTGGGGAACAGCTGCTACGGTGAAACATGCAAATACTGTAACTGCAGCTACAATATATTGATTATTAAGTATTGATAAATCAATACTTGTTGTATAGAAATACTGTAAATTCATAGACAGCTGCAGAAAAGGAGAATATATGAATATTCGGTCCATTAAAAATGAACACGAATTCAGACTCATCACAGCAGCTTTTATTTCAGCTGCCGAAGGAAAAAAAACAACCTTTTTTCCTTGTCGTGTTTAGCTCAGACTTTGGGGACGTAAACAGACGTGTCCCAGATGACCTGAGAGGCATTGATGGTTGGCAGAGGAGCAGCAGATCAGAAATTAGTTTTGGTTCTAAACCATTAGGCGCCCTGTAAAACATTTTAAAATCAAGTCTTTGACAAACAGGTAGAGAGTGTGAGTTTCTTGTTTAGGTGAATTTATTAATTGTTTGTCAAACAAAAGGGGGGAGGGGGGATCCTGCTCATCACAATTACCCAGAGCTCAACATAACATCCTCAAACCGTTCCTTTTGTCTAAACAGAAGTCCAAAATCAGAATCATATTTGTCAAAAAAAAATCAGCAAATACATATTGTTTAGCAGCTGGAACCAGCATATAGTTGAAATATACAGATGCTTGAACCATGAATTAAATATTTAATCAGTTATAACTCATTGTTATTCATATTGACCAGTTGCAGTTCAGTAGTGACAGCTGTTCTGACACGGTTAAAAAGCCGCAGATCCAGTAGTTACCCATCGTGTACTATACATCCTAATGTTGTATTTGTTGGCGGGTCTGAGTTTAGAGGAGTTTTCTAAGTCCATTATCGGCAAAATGTATTTACAATATTGCAGAAACCAGAATTAGGAGTACACACAGCTTTATGATGTGATAATTTCTGTGCCTCTGTTTTGGTGTGTAAACACAGGTGAGTCATCATGTACTGTCTTTGTTGTTTTTGTGATTTTGTTGTTGAGATATTGCATATTAATGCTAAAAAAGGTATAAATGGGAAGTGTTCTGTTCCTGAGAGAACTAATGATGAATGACGATTGATGTCAGACTCAAAGACTCAGACCCCTTAAATTTAAAAGGCGGACTTTTTGGGGGGGATTTTTTTTTTTAAAGATGATTCGCACGCAGAAAGGTGAGTTTTGTAATAAATCTACATAGTTTGTCATACAAAAACTAATAGCTGACCTTATTTGCTATTCGAGGTGTCCGGTTTTACGTGTCCTTGTGTGAGTGAATATGTTGTTTAGGCCACAGGAACAGCCCATTATGAATTAAATTGTGTTCAAGGTTCAAGTTTCTGAGTCCAAACTGAATCTGAATCAAGGAAATCCTTTTTATTCTGGCCTAAATGCAAACTGATAGACTAACCGTTGACATCACTTGATATGATTTGCAATGATGTGATAGCAGGGGCAGAATGAACTTGAAAACTTGTTGCTACACAATAGCTGATCTCCATTACTGAGCAAACACCACTGAGATAATGTTTACTGTGCTGTTTGAGGTAAAAGTGATTTGGGGGTGTAAATTGCTTTTGTACATGGTCATAATGTCAAACTATCCTCATGTGGTTCCATAAATTCTGCACGGGCATGCTCAGTAGGCACTAATAATATAACCGTATAAACCTTATTTTGTGTCCACAGGAACACAACAGGAGAAAATGTGAAAAAGTTTGTTGCTAACAAATTCTAAATGACAAGTTATTTCCAGCAAAGGTCACAATCACCTAGAATCACAGTAGCATGAAGGAGTAGAGCAATTTTGCTGAAAGTTGATATAGCCTATTACATTTAGCAGAGGCAGAAGGAAGCTAATCTATAATACTTTGCGAGCTGCAACTCTGCCTGACAGTAGCAGGTGGGTGAATTTGATGTATTCGGCCGAAAACAGCTTGTGTTCATTTCCTGAAGCAACAGATGGAGGGTGGTTTTCTCCGAGAATGCCGGGTCATATGCAAGCATGATTATACAGACGACGGCGACGAAAAGGATCAGCGGAACTTGTTTTCAGCCTATTTTATATAAATATGTCAGTATTTATCAACTGGATTGAGCATCAAAATCTGCTCACGGATACAGAGACTCAGAAAAAAAGCTGTAGCTGCAGCTGGCCAGATTTGGATCGTTACATTAAGTGACGGCATGATCATATAATTCTAATTGCAGTATAATGGGCAGTCACTGTATTATGAGGATGTTGATAATCAGAAATCACACATTTAAAAAATATTAGTTTTTCACTCATTGTACAAACAAGAGCAGGAGTTGGGGTAAGATCAATAAGTTAATTAGGTCAGAAAATCGTGGCAAGTGACGGTGTGTGTTTTGGATTAGGAGAGGTCATTGTCATTGACCGTATTTAGCTTAGTCTAATCAGGAGAAAAACATGCTTATCTCAATTAAAGAGAAATTCAGCGTGTATTCAAAGGGGTAAACACATCAACACCGGCAGTGTGAGAAATAATTCAATACTCAAAGTAATGTTCTGCCTCAGTGAAAGGGCACCACAGGCCCTCCATTACTCTCTGATTGGTATGCATAAAATAAGACACGCCTGCCTGTATCCTCTTCTTCACCTTAGTATTAATTGTTTGCTACAGTAATGACTTTGACCTTCACTGCTGACTTGTTAAAGTGTATTATGTGCACTTCCCTTACATCTGTGCGGCAGCAGGCACTTCTTGTCATACTGAGTTTACAAAACATCTATTAACTATTTTCAAAGTTGCAGCTATTTAAGGACGGTGCCTCTAGATTATATACAGCCGTCAGTATGTCAATGTTTTTGATATTTCCATTCTACACCAAATGTTCTTTTGAACTATTAAAACTAAAATGACACAGTTAGGATATAAACATGTTTTCTAGGCTGCATTAGCACTGAGTATTGAAAGCTGTTAAGTACTGAGATGTGGCATAGAATTCTTGCTCGAATTCTTCGATTGACCTGTTGATGTTGTATAGCTCCAAGCACTCCAGTATCTGTGGGTGGCATTGAGTCATAGGCTCAATCCAGGTGGTTCCTGGTCTTGCAGTCTCTGCTCTATCATCCAGTAGTTGGTACTTGGCTCCTCTTTTGTTGCTACCAACCCCTTTCTGGGCCCTGCTCATGTATTGAGCCATGTGCCTCCACATTTTGGCCACAGCAATGCCTGACAGGAGGTTCCATGTTGTGCAGAGGCAGGCTATTGGCCAGAATTTTGATAGTGTTCCCATCCGGCGGTCC
The DNA here is from genome assembly GCA_001698575.1 of Mola mola. Taxonomy (NCBI): domain Eukaryota; kingdom Metazoa; phylum Chordata; class Actinopteri; order Tetraodontiformes; family Molidae; genus Mola; species Mola mola. Next base: position 19,354,716 of record KV751324.1, on the reverse strand, counting down.
GTCATGATCGGGTCTCTTCGACCTTGGGTTAACAACTCTGAGTGGGTCCCATCTATTAGTATCTGGTTCACTTGTGCAGCCAGTTGTCCTGGAGTGCGGTTAGTTTCTCTGGCCAGTATCTGTGGATCATCACAGGGCCTGGTGCTGTCCAGCTCTTCATTCTGGAGACTCTCTCTTGGATGTCTGCCATTGTGATGGTCAACCTTTTAAAAGTCTGTATGTGACCATTTTGAGTCAAGCATTTCACCTGGCTGTTTTTTCACATACACTCGAGTGTAATTGTTCTTTTTGTTTGCTTTTTTCAACAGCTTTTTTTGTTTATAACCTACAGAGTCTCTCTGCACCTCCTGACTGAAAGCATTATTTTGTCGAAGACATTAAGTGACCTATTTTTAGACAGAGATGGAACACTTTACCATCTTTGAGGAGAGCTTGGAACCCAAACACTAAGTGATTTTCAGAGTAAACAGAGCGTGTTTGTCAGTTACAGAAACCTCGACTGACGATCAATTATGAGAGATACAATTATGCAATAAACTCTCTCAAAAATGATTGATAAACATTTATTGCCTGTGTTTGTTTGAGTGAGAGAGAATTGGAGAGCCTATCATTAACTCCAGGAAGTTACTGTATTTGGTTTTTTGCACAGGTGGCTGCTTTTCAATGAAAATGCATTTGCAAACATGATTAAGTGTCACATACAGGAAGAGGTTTACCAAAGTTATGTAACTCTTTAGTGAATAAGCCAGCCTGGATCAGCAGGATTTTCTTTCATAAATCATCACATAAACGGCTTTGCGTGAGACTCATGATTGCTGTATATGAAATGTCAACTTGCCATCAGTGCTTTTTCAGCCTTGGCTACATTATCAATCCTCTTAGCACGATGTCAGATTGAGCTGTTTGTCCTGGTGCATTCACAGGCGCAGCAGCACCACACCAGCAAGGTTAGGTGTCGTTTGAATTTTAGCGATTCCGATTCTTCTTTACGATTTCGGTTGCTTATTTCACAGAAAAATAAAACAAAAAAAACAAAACCTTATTTTTAGAAACGTTTGAAACTAATATTTAGCCATATTCACATCACAACTGCTTTAATACAGTTTCTAAAAGTTACAGATACAGATTAATTTTTTTTGAGTCATAAAATGTTATGTTTAAATTATAATATCCTCTTTGTTCACTAATACAATAACACAGCAGGGTTCCTTAAACAACTGTTTGACAGTACAATGCGTGTGATGAAACCAAGTGAGTGAGACAGAGTGAAGTAGCAGCAGTTAGCGGCTAGTTAGCAGTCCAGCAGTGTTTTAAATGTTATTTAAGAAGCTGACTTGTCGATAAATGAAGCTCCAGCTCCTCCAGTCCGAGTTGGATGTTTCAGTGCTGCTGCTGAAAGTGAAGGAGTTACTCCTAAAGCATAACTCCTCTATTTTCATAGACACAGAGCAGGAAATTGCTAACACTGACGTTCAGTCTGCAGTCATCGCCACATTCTGACAGACAGAAGAAGATTATCATTCTGAATGTCCATTCCTTCGCTGCAAACATTCTAGTCTCGTCTTGTAAACAAAAGCTTAACAAAATTGACGAGGAGGTGTTGGCTGTCAGCCAAGCTGGGAGGACGACGGAGGAGGACAGAAGCTGGTGCACTCACTGATTGCCACAGCGTGCACCTGGCAAAGGTGTTTTGCCATGTTTTTTAGTGCCCCCTCCCTTGCAGGAAATACATTTCTAACAGGTGTTGCATTGTGATGAGTCTGACGAGCCATCTTTTTAACAAAATGGAGCCACAGTTTTGAGGGTTACGGTCATGAAATCCTACAGTTCTAAAGTTTTCCAGACTCGTGTGGTGTGCCACACTGATTTAGGAATCGATCAGTGGAATTGAAATAAAGATTTCCTAATGATTCTGGTGGGGTCGGATGTGGAACCGGGCCTCAATACCCACCCCCTACACACCAGCAGTGTGTCTCCACTGTGAGCAGATAACTATCATCGGCTATCACAGCTCATTCAGGCCCTGCACCAATGTCAGGAGCAGCCCTTTCAAGATGTTAACGATTAGCATAGGTTTCGCCTTGTGGCTAATGACATTTCGGAGCTTATTCCAATGACAATGCTCATATACTGCACTCATTAGAATTCCTGCCGCGGCGTGCTGGGTCAGAAGGGGCAGGCAGGCAGGCAGGCAGACAAGCTGGAAGTCTGACAGCATGCCAAAAGCAGCACAGCTGTCCACTTTCCTGAAGACCACAAATGCCCCCTGAGTCGGTGCAGTCTCACCTATAGGTATACGCATGTTGGTACTGCTGACTCACCTGCCGCATACAGTGAACACAAACCCACTGTGATGAATGACAAGCAAGTCAGCCGGGCCCTCTTCCGTCTCAGTTATTTTCTATACAAAAACATAAAACGTGATGGAGGGACATAAGTGGGAAGGTGCAGCAGAGACAGGTGAATGTAGCTCTTCAAAGTATTTTTCTAAATGCTCTTTGAGAAACTACACACGCAGGCAACATGAGAAAGAAACTGGTCACAGAGTCCAGTTTAGTCCAAGACGACTGGAGCGTTGCCTTTGATGTGAAACCCCAATGGCAGTAAAGAGAGACAAATAATATTAGAATGACACATTACAGAATGCTAGACAGCCTTTCTTTTGATCTCTCTGTCATAACATGTCATAAAATGATTTCTTTAAAATATTTTTTTCTCCTTAGCGTGCTGCTGAAAATAATGCCATTGTAATAACCGCTAAACAGTCACAGTAACAGATGCTGACAGAGAAGTTGACAGGTGGCTTTTTTGAGTCCACTGAGCTTGGTAAGAAAAACAAAGAAAAAGAAATAAATAACGGGAAAAGCTGCAGCGTGGAGGAGATTAGATGCAACACCATTAGCATTTATTTTCAGCAGAACATAGATGGAAATACACACTGGCTACATGCCCATCAGCTTGGCATTTAACCCCAAACAGGTGTTGGGTACTGAGTCAGAAAGATGATACAAATACTGGTTTTCCTCTCTTCTGTTTTAAAAAATTGTAAATGCTAAAACCTATCCTTTAAAAGCAACCTTCAGTACTCTTATGTGTGTGTGTGTGTGTGTATGTAGATTGGTGGGTGGGGTGGTGGGTGGATGATTGAACAGGGGGCAGATACTCAAAATGGTAATCACATATCTCATTGCATGTATAATGAATCACTGAGAGTGAAATGGCCAATTTAACCAGCAGTCACATTTTAATTTTTACAGCTTATGTGAAAAAAAAAAACCGCGCTTGTTCATTTAAACTTATATAAGAAGGGGATTCAGGTTTAATTTTTTTATTTTTTCGAAATTAAATCCAGAACCACAGGATGATGTGTAGATAAATTATCAACCAATAAAAATAATTTTACTCTTAGACTGTTGTAACATTTTTGCCAGGTCGTCCTCACCAGATTGAGTTTATTTCCATGGCACCTTTTAACACCAGAGTTACAAGGTGTTTGACAAAATACGATGCAATACAATACACAGTAGGTTTATCAAAACAAGGTACTACACAATAAAATGAGATATAATATGATTGACGGATAATAAAATGTCCGTATTAGAGTTTCTATATGTCAGCCCTGTGATGAACTGACGACTTGTCCAGGGTGACCCACCTTCGCCCGCTGACACTGGGATAGGCTCCAAACCACCTGTGAGCCTGCAAAGGATAAGTTGGTAGAAAATGAATGCATGAATGAATAAAAAAGAACCGTATATCAACAGTTGAGTGGGCGTTATCCTTATAAAGGAAGGTTTTTAAGAGCTTTTTAAATCAGGCATTGACTAAAACCGCGCTTGTTCATTTAAACTTATATAAGAAGGGGATTCAGGTTTAATTTTTTTATTTTTTCGAAATTAAATCCAGAACCACAGGATGATGTGTAGATAAATTATCAACCAATAAAAATAATTTTACTCTTAGACTGTTGTAACATTTTTGCCAGGTCGTCCTCACCAGATTGAGTTTATTTCCGTGGCACCTTTTAACACCAGAGTTACAAGGTGTTTGACAAAATACGATGCAATACAATACACAGTAGGTTTATCAAAACAAGGTACTACACAATAAAATGAGATATAATATGATTGACGGATAATAAAATGTCCGTATTAGAGTTTCTATATGTCAGCCCTGTGATGAACTGACGACTTGTCCAGGGTGACCCACCTTCGCCCGCTGACACTGGGATAGGCTCCAAACCACCTGTGAGCCTGCAAAGGATAAGTTGGTAGAAAATGAATGCATGAATGAATAAAAAAGAACCGTATATCAACAGTTGAGTGGGCGTTATCCTTATAAAGGAAGGTTTTTAAGAGCTTTTTAAATCAGGCATTGACTAAGCGGATTTATTGATAAGGGGCCGATTGTTCCACAACTAAAAGCATTAACGCCCTTTTGTTTTAACTTTGGAAAAACATTTAATTTTCCAACTTGGAAGTAGAATATGGCATTAAAAGTGGAGCCAGTCGAGGAGATGATTTAAAGTAATCAATAAAATATTAAAAATGTCTTTAAAATGGTGCGTTCTATACATATAGTGTTTGTGAGAAGTCTTGCTGCAAGAAGTCTTCTCACTGGGGAACCCGACACAACAATTGAGCAGATGAGGAGCAAAAGTTATCCCGGGTGACCATGGCGAATAGTGAATATTTTGTCAAATAAGTACAATAAAAACCAGTAAAGAGCTCTTCTGTCCAACCCGATCCAGGTTCTCAGTTTGTCCAGAAGAACTCTGAGGTCAATGGTATCAAAAGCTGCAGTCAGGCCAAGCAAGACAAGGATTGTGACATTTCCAGTGTCGGCACTCATTAATATGTCATTTGAGAAAGGTCATTTCTGTATTATGATTCTTCCTAAAATCTGACTTGAATTTTTTAAAATAAATTATTTCCTTCCATTACTGGTAACACTTGATAAACAACAACCTTTTCAGCGATTAGTAATTTGTGCTGATTGTGAGCATCCACACTATTGTTCCTTATTATTATCTTTACTACTGCTACTACTACATTATTTGACATTTCCCTTTATGCTTTTTACTATATTCAGCTTTTTCTGGGATTTCCCCCCCCCAACTTTGTCTTCTATGGAATTTAAAAAAAACTGAAGACAGTTGAAGGCAGATTCATGATCCAACATGATTTTTCTGACTCTTTATCTCACATTTCTGCAATTTAGCACATGCAGAATACAGGCTTGTTTGAAATAGTGAGTTTGTTTGAAATAGTCAGAGAACTGACCAGATAGGAGAAACTCACTGAAAATTTCAAAAAGCCAGGGCGCAACAACGACAAAAAACCCTCTTTGATCAACTCAGACTCAGTAAGACTATCGAGAGGGCAGGTTGAGAGTTTAATGTTAGACACAATGTCAGCCAAAGCCTTAAGAGTTACGGAGGTACGTGAATGTAGTAGCATAGTGAAGGGTGGAGGGTGAACGAAATGAAGAAGTGATAGGAGGACTAATGGATGCCTTGATGTATTAATCTTTCCAAAAAATGTTTTAGTAACCTTTCACAGTACTCAGCAGAGGTGAAACAAGGTGGGCTTACCAAACCATGAACGGTGTTTTTTTGAGGCAACAAAACTGTAGAAATACTGGATATACTAGGTGTCAACATATTTTAATTTGTAACTAAGCACAACAACAGTCTTATCTTTCGTGATGTGCAACATTTCTATATTATGAATGTGCTTTATTTAACCCATATCTTTGTTTTTGCTTTGCTTCTTAAACCTAACAAATTAATTGTTGCCTGAACCTAAGCAAGTCATTTTATTAACAGTGACTCCAACCAAACTGTCACTTTTTTACTGCTGTAATCACGTCATGACAAACATCTGGTAGTCCTGTCAGTAATACTGTCCAACGGTCATAAGGCCTGTGTGTCACTTTGGGTCATATTTGCTTTTGGGAGTCAGTAAGTTATTAAATTGTTAAGGTTAGAGGATATGATGTTCCTGCTGTTGATATCATTTTGATGTCTGTTTTATGGATCATCTCTGATGAAAATGATGTATTTTACCTTCTTTCATGTCCATATTTTGTTTTCTATGTATGATGGCTGAGGTTTTCCGCGTCTGTTATACAATCCACCAATGATAATCTCCAAAAAATGAATTAGGACACGAACAAACTCTGATAACTTTAGGGGGTGGGGCTTAACGTTATAAAAGCTGAGTTCAATTGTTTTTCATACAAATGAGTTCTTTATTTCATTTATACATTTTTTTTTATTAAATACAGGAATCTGTAATGATCCAGAATTTTGATCATGGTGCATCCTTCACTACAACCCATCTATGTGATATTTTGCTGATTCGTCACATGCCACCAAAACAGCTTGAGCAGTCAGGACAGGTACAGGGGAGCTCTTATATGGTCCAGGGGCACCTGGCAATGTCTCAATGTCTCAAATCCACTGCCAATATCCAGGATATTGGCAGTGGATTGAGTCTGGTGGGGTGGAGCCTCTGTTCCTTCCATAATCTCTCATGAATTACCTCATGAAGTCTTGGTTGGATCAGGATCTGTGGTCAAAGCTTTGGGTTACCTGTCATGTTCCTCAGACCATACCTAAATGACACAGTATTTCATTTCTTGGGGTATACTAATTTGATTGGGCCAGGTTGGAATGGTGTTAACATGGGAGGGTCAGCTTGTTCTGCATTCATGTTTAGGTGCATGTACATGTCAAAGTAAAATCCACGTGAACGCCAGGGCCAAAGTTTTCCAGCAGACCACTGCACTGTAACAAGATGCTCAATGATATTCACTTTGCTTGTCATTGGTTTAATTATGGCTGATCAGTGTACTGTACATAGTCTTTTTGGTTACACAGGAAAATATTGGGCCTGACTGCACCTCCTAAAATAAAAATATAATTTTTTACTGTTGGTGATAAGAATTGTGATGTTCCACATTCTGTTCTATTTGATATTCTATTTTTTTTTCTAATTTGCATTCCATACTGCTTAAATCCCACTTCTGTCACACCTTCTTATGTATTTTTAAAATGATGCTACTGTTTACTTGAGCCCTGGGTGCTGGCGGAGAAGACACTCACATTGCAGTGCACATCTGTAGTATTTCAAATGTTGGATATACGTAAATGTTGAAAGGAAACTAAACTATCATTGTTCATTATACCTGACAGGTGTAGCATGTCTTTCCAACTGTGGATTTTGAATTGATATGCTTGTAACAGTTTATTTAGCAAAATGGGTGTGTTATTATGCCAATTTATTTCCAATTTATATATTTTCTTCCTGTGTTGCCACATTATTTCAGCTTGGCTAATATTTGGTATTTGCTTTTTCCAATTGTATTTCAAAATTCTGCTTTGCAGTTTGTCACAGAACCCGGACGGAGGTGTTAGCATCTTCACAACTGAGTTTCAGGCTGTCAGACATAGCCAGACAACGTTATTTAGTAATGTATTTGTATTTCTTTATTCAAATGTCGCTCTACCATAGTACTTGTGCAATTAAATAGCAGGTATGGAAATGACATATTATTTTAATGCCTCATTATTTCAACTGTTAAACTAACTGACTAAGTGTGGCCTCTACAAAGATTAGCTGATTGTGAATGTACCAGCTAATAATGAATTCACATCTTAGCTTTGAGTCCTCAATAGATTTTTGCATTCGTTGTCCAGAAGGTTGTTAAAATATTAAAAATATTAAAATGAAAATGATCACAACCTTGATATGTCTGTAAGAGCTCTTTCCACAACTTTGCTGAACATGATCTTTAAATCAGTGACCCTGAAGTACCATTATGAAAGGTGGTCAGATCTCTTACTTTGGCCTTTTTTCATTCTGAATGATAACAAAAATATTAGTGTCAGCAATATTTCTTATCAGTCACATTTCTTGGTTCCATCATTTCAAAGGTATGGATGTGACATTAGAGGTTTGTGATACTCTGTCA
>KV751324.1:19333769-19346582 GCA_001698575.1 Mola mola | reverse complement strand
ATTTAGGCCAATTAACAAGTTTTCACATTTTTCATGCTATATGTGTTTACAAACGCATGAAAAGGTTTGTTTTTTTTAAATCATATCGTACTCAAAGACAACTGAGCTTCTCCTAAGTTCTTGAAGACGTTTCACCTCTTACTTCAAAGGCTTCCTCAGTTCAAATCCAAGAACCTACAGTGTAATAGTGAATCTGGGTCACGCACTTAACACGCACTATAGAGTGTCACATGGTGTACCAAATCCCAGTTATCATCAGAGAACTACAGATCAAGCATGAACCCTGCATTTTCACATGAAGACAGCAGGATAACCAAACGTTAAGGTGAATCGAGACCTCTGTGCTACGTGCTCTTCACAGATCTAGCCTATGTGAAATCCAGCCGAGCTAGTCTATTTGAAAGTTAGCTGAAGGCAGTCGAGGATGCAAGCTTTCTTCCATTGACTGCATTTAATGGCAATAGTTTTAGTGGTTGACTATGTAAATTTAAAATACTTCAGAATCTTTTTTTTTTTAATTTTTGGATGCGGTAGGTCAGAAAAAAATGTTATTACTTGTACACAAATTAGTGCATTGGTGAAATAAAGCTTTATCACTATGTACCTGTGCAGAAAGCTACATTTGTGTGAAACAAAACCTTTAAAAATGGGAAATGAAAAATCCACTTATAATCAAAGCACTACTCACTGTTTTTGTGAAGATTATGATCAAGGAACAATTAGAAACCAAACAGGCTGTGTTTTCAGACCCGGCTACACACTGAACCCCCAGAGCAGGTGTAATTTGGGTTTGGTACAAGTCCACTGAATCATCTGTGTCGGTGACATAGACCATGGCAGCCATATTGACCTGAAATCACAGGCAAATGCAGTTGTAATTAATAAAATTGTTTTAAATTCTGTTCCTTTAAGTGTGGCCGAAACTCCCATTGAGCTAACGTGCACAGAAGCAGCACCTTGATGTGAATGGAACAGGACCTTCTGTGGTGCCATTGTTAACGCCTGTGTTTATCCCCCATCTTTCTTACTAAAAATGCCTGCTGTGAAAAAGATCTATATGCTTGCTTCTCCCTGCGTCTTACTGCATTAACGTCATGTTGCTGAACGTCTGGAAGTGGAGCTCAGTACTACTACTTGTTTTATATGCAGTTGGTTTTCATTGTTTCACTCCTTCTTTAAGTCCCAACGTTTATGATTTAACAACCACTCTCTTTTTTTTTTTTGTCTCGGTGTTTCAGCTGAAGGCAACCGGACTTCTTATAGTTCCTTGAAGACGTTTCGCCTCTCATCCAAAAGGCTTCTTCAGTTCGGACCAAGACTACCATGACCTGGATGACCGAGAATCTCCACAGACTCTCTGTTTCGTTGTTTCATTATACTTTGTTCTCTTGAGCAGTGTTTGCTTTTTTGGTGTTGTCCAACGCTATGATTTGAAACTTGGATAAGGAGTCCTGTACTGGTTTCAATTCATCATCTACTAGATGGGGTAGTCTCCTCTCCAATGGTTACTCTGCTAAGTTTTTCAAGCAATTTTAGACCCATTAAGGCAGTGGTTCACAACCTGGCGTCCGAAGCTACCAACGTTCACGGGGGGTCTGCTAAATTTTGTCCACTCTAAGGTCATCAAATGTGTACATGTTAAAATAAAATTATAATAACGCATTTACTGAACAATTTATACAAAAACCTGTATATAAAACTATTCAGGAAGATATATTTATAGTCCCGACTCTCCAAGAAAACAGGTTGGAAACCACTGCACTGCACGTGGTGAGCGTCCACAGAAATGGATAAATAATGGCGTTGCCTGACATGATTAGTGTAGGCGTGTAGTAGAAGCAGCGCGGGGGTTGTCTTCAACATTATCCTTTTAACACAGTTTATTTGAAACCCACACAACCTGCTATTAACAATGTCTATATTAAGTCATTATTTTATTTATAGGTGCGAGCTAGATTTGTTCACTGCTCATCTCATTCTATTTCACATGAAGTCTCCCATTCAGTCTATACCTGATGAACTGAACATGTTTCAAGAAAATCCAAAACTGATTAGTGGTAACACTGGTAATCAGAACAGTATTTGGATAAGGTGTTTTGCTTTTTCCTCCACTATCATGTTTTGGCCAATGTATTCTGCCTCTTTTCCTCTCCAGCCAACTGTTTACTGCAATTGGAAACAAAAATGTAGCACATTCTGTCCACTGCCCACGAATTGTGCATTCATGTGCAGATTAACCACTAGAAACAGGGATTCTCAGACTGTAAGAAACCTGTGCGGCTCTCCGCCTATCTCTATCCATCCATATTTATCATACACTACCAGCCAGGGTTTCTTATAATGTGCTGTAGTTATATCTCTCTGTGCAACTGCGACACTCATAGCATCCTAATAGCTCTCTGGCCTTTAACCAGCATTGCAGTCAAACTGTGAGTAGTTTTCAAATAGTCAGTAGTCAGATGTATTTAAATCAAATTAAATGAAAGCTTATCCCATTTCAGGGTTTGAAACAAGTTCATGAAACATGCTATTTCTAATTGAAGGCCAAAATGTACCTCAAGCAAACCTGTGCGCGGATCATTTTACATCTAGAAAATATCCAGAAACCTCTAGCAACTTCAGTTTTTCTTGGAAAGGGGTTGGTGACTTGTTGACAACTCTAGTCTGCACCCTTTTTATGTGTGAGAAACCTGGCATGCATGACATAAGTTAGGCCATAAAAACTATATGTCACAGTTTTCTGTACTAATGATCACATCACTTTAATAATGGCTTTAAAATAGCAGGTCATCAGAGCAGGTATCAGGTTTGATTCCTGATCCCTGCAGGCAGCATGAAAGAGTCTTTCGGCGAGACGCTGAACCCCAAATTGCAACCGAAGCTGCGTAACATGTGCGTGAATAAGTGAATGCTCTGTACTCCCAAGATGATTCTGTGCTTCCACCCGTGCGTGAATGTGACGAATGCTGTAAAGGAGTCTCTAACGTAGCCATATAAATGTCCATAAAAGGCAGAATAGAAATATAAATTTTTTACATTAGATAGAGATTATTACACTATTTTAGACAACCTCTCAATTCCCCTAGTCACATACGTTTAAACATCAGCCGATCTCTTTTTTAACAAGGATTGAACGAATCAGACCGCACATTCTTTGTTGTCTGACTACATTTCGTCTGACATGACTGAATGTGTCAGGTAGTTGTTGGTCTGTGTACATAATTTGAGTGATGTCAGCTGCCTGGACTTGATCTCTGATCCTTGTTTTTTTGACAGGAATCAGCATAACATTAGCAGCAACACCTTGTGCCACTGTTTTATTCAAAAGGCCTTGATATTATTCACCGCTAGGATGGCTGCTCCCACTGGACCTGTGCTCAGTAGGAGCTGAACTGCTGCCTGACTTGAAACGTGCTGTAACGCTTCATAAAAGCGAGGAGAGCTGATGAGAGAGAGAGAGAGACAGTGACGATAATGTGCACCAAAATTCAGTTTTAACTTAAAAATACAGATTTTGCTTTAATTTAAGGCTCATTTTGTCAACTTTGTGTTTATATGACTTCAAAACTAAACAGTGCCATTGAATTATCGTACATGTGATGGGTAGTACCAGCGCATCTCAAAAATTAGAAAACCAAGGAAAGTAAGAAATTATATTGTAATATAATTCAAAAAGGTCAACTTTCATATATTTTATTTTTATTACATGTTACGTGATACATTTGAAGGATTTTTTGTTTTCATGTCAATCATTATGGCTTACATAGCGGCACCGAAATATTCTAATTAGGGAGGTCAATATAAAATGTTTCCTTTGATTAATTAATTAATTATAGGAAAAAAATTAAAATAATGCTGATTAATTGCACTGTGTGAGGCCCCTTGACCCCATATGCCACTGATCATACTTTTTCACGTTTCACAGCTTTGTAAATATGGAAGGCAAATGAGAAAAGACTGTGTAGTGTACTGCACTGAGGATTCACATTCTGCTGACAACAGATGGAACTGCTGACAAGACAACTGGCTTTTGTAATTCACGTGGTTACGAATTTTGGTACCATCGGAGCAAATCCAGCCTGAAATATCACCTCCATGCAAACACATAGCCGTTGGCTCAGAGGTCAGCTAAGCGCCTGACGCTAACCTGGGAACCAGGCTTGTCAAGCTACATTGGATGATACCTTCACGGACTATATATGAAATTTGTGAATGTACCTCATTGATCCTTCTGACACGTGACTAATTTGGGTAAAAAAAAGAAAAAAATATTTTTTGAGCTCTAGGCAATAATACGCCAAACTATCCAACCAGAAATAACAAAATGTTTATGTGTAATGACTCTAAAATATATGAAATGTTCACTTTCTTGAATACCATTGAAAAAAGAAAGACATTTGAATAATTTCAGATGCACTTAGTATTCCCGTATGGAAAATGCCATCTTTATCTCGGGACAGTATATTACAGTGTTACCTGTATTTGCATGACCAAAAATAACCTCTTTACGATGCAGCGAACACCTTCATTCATGCTTAGAGACGTCATCAAACATATAGAATATACTTATTTTCTCTCTTGGTCCAGAAATCTCTCCACTCAAGATTCTCGAAAGCTTAAGTGCTTCGATAACTGATTACAACACACCATAATGCCTAATTTTAAAACAAACTTCAGATTAGACTTAAATGAAATAAAACTCATCACAACCGTCTGTGTTTGTCTTTCCATTTTTCAAAAAATCATCAGCTAAGACACATAGTGGGAATTTATCTTTAATTCTAGTTAGATAATCTATCTAACTGAGAACAGGCATATGAGCACAGTATGCAAGCCTCTGGACATCACATCACATCACATCACAAACATTCAATTCAAAAGTAACAGATTTCTTCGATTGAAAATGTCACTAAACAGCCTATTACTTGAATTACAAAACAAACTGTACTCATTAGTTACTACAATAACTCTGTGGCACATAACTGACTGTAAAGGTGTAAAGGTTCAGGCTCATACAAAGAGCAAAGCAGTGAAAATCGTTCAATGGGATGTCATGGAGGTATGAATGCCAGGAAATGAATCGGTGTAAGATGTGCCATCACAAGTAAATGTAACTAGGAAGCATGCGGGCTTTCACTGACCCTGACCCTAATATTAACCTTAAGCAAGGTAAGTTGATAGAGTAAACATTTTTACAACAGTTGGAATGTATGAAAGGAAGGCAAGACTGCCACTAATAACATCTTGTGCTTCAGGAATGCAAGGCTGAAATGTGAGGCTTGTAAATGTGCAGTAACCAGTCCTGTTTGCTGGCGATGAACAATCCAACTTGCAGAAACACCTTATCTAGTTTGATTAATTTTGGGTCAGTTACTGTTAACGTTTCCGAGAATTATAGCTTTAACAGGGTTATTAAGGACGGACTAATGTACAAAAAGCTGTTGAAATAATCAGAATAATGCTTGAAAATGCTGTATGAACAGTTTCTCTGCAGCGCAGTTTCACAGCTTCTAATGTCATAGCCAACATCTGCAGTCGAGGAGCAGGAGTCTTAACTAATGTGAAAGTGCTACAAAAGCTTTGATGTTGAACATGTTAAAAAATCCTTAATTTTCGTTAAAACATGCATCACTTTCTCGTCACGAGCAGCAAAGATGCTGATACCGGTCTTCAGCTTTTCTTTCTTACCAACCAACACTTGGGTGACTCTCCCAAGTGTTGGTTGTCACTTTGTTGAACTACAAGAGGATTGTTTGTGATTATAAAAAGCATTCTTGGTCTAATAAAACAAAGGCTGATTAGTGTATGCGCGTATCTGTGGTCACTGTCCCCAGGTGGAGTCCGTCTATGGGAACTGTCACAGTCTGATTTAATTGCCATAAGCTGCTTCAAAAGGGACAGTGGGAGCAGCCGGCACCCAGCTCCCTCTCTTCATTACACTCCCAAAGCACATTTGTTTCACTTCCACAGACAATCCATCTGCTTTTCGAAAACCCTGTTTTGTCAAGAGTTGTTAGCTGCCTGGCCCACGGGACAAGCACTGCGGGCTATTATTAATCTTGTTTGTTTCGTGTTTCTCTGTCTCTGTGCAATAAGTGGGATTGAATGCCCGGTGGACTCTCTCTTCCACAGACATAATCAGTGATGTAAGTAAGTGCAGATTATTATTGAGACTTGTGAAGGAGAAACGCCTCTGAGGTCCTGTGTCGCTCTGTGTGTCACCTCGTGAATGAAGAGCAAGCTCTGCCGAAGCAATTTTACTCTTGTAAAACTGAATTTCAAATAAATCAAGTAAAAATCCAAGGGCAAACTTTCAAGGGGAGATATCTGAAGATCAATTCAGAATGCAAAAAGAATTTCTTCACTGCGCAGCAACAAGAATTGAGTTGTTGTCCCACAGTATGATAAAAGTGAAGCTTATTTTCTGTTATTTACATTTCCGAGGGGAATACTCCCTCCGTAGGAATTTGTAGCTACTACTGCAACACCGTCCGTGAGTTTAATTTTCACTAAAGTTATGCTGACCAGTTGTTAATGCTGTGAAGCCAGTGGTGGGAAGAGCTGACTGAGTCCGATCCCTGATAATCACATCTTGTCGGAGAAGGACGGGGGCAGAGGAGAAGGACACTGCTAATTCTGGCTCCAGCTGCTTTAATCTAGCCAGCAGCATTGAGGGTTTCTGAGTACCCATAATCAATACCTTTACACCCATGTTTCTCATGTAAGTGAGATCTGATCTGGAATCAATCTTACTCCGATGCCTTGCTGACCTCATCTTTTTTCCATCACATTAGCATCGAAGAAATGAGCCGCGTCCCCTCACGCCGCCTCCTCGTCCCACGGGCGTGTCAGGAATCGCACTGCAAAGAAAAATGATAGAAACCGCTCTGTGGGTGCTTCTTCGCTCGATGCAAACAACTGCGTAGTTCCATGAGCTCATGCATTTGTTGTCACTTTATAATTGAATTTCTGCAAAAGCAATGCACTGAAAAGTAAACAAATCTATTTGAAGAGTGAAGTTTGACTGCGAGTGCAGTAAATCACAGCAGTTCTTTTTTCTACTGAAGCCAGAGATTTCAGTTATAGTAAAATTCAAATGCAGCACAGATTGGATTTTTTTTTTTTTAAGATCATTATCACTACATTTATCAAGTTAACACTTCTCACCACAATGAATAATGTGGATGAAAAATTTAGCGTATGGTCAAACATGACTGAATCCATTTTATGGCGAAGCCCTGAGCTATTTTCGATTATTCATTATTTTCACGTTACTCATTTGGCAGGTACAAATAAGGTACAAACCACAATAGCTCAGTGGGGTAAGGCAATTACAGCACTTCTGTAATAATATGGGAAGCTAATAGTTATTTATCCATTTAGAAGTATTTGAAGACAAACTAATTGTCTAGAATGTAGTCTGCTTTTATGCCACTGCATTAGATTTTCTTCACCGAAAGGGCTTCCAAGAGGACATTTTCTCTGGCACACGGAGGTATCCAAAGAGGTCTGCGTCCATTAATGTACCTAGGTTATTTTTGTTAGCGCGGTAAAATTAGCTTTTACCTCAAAGCACTGCTGTTCCGAGGCAGAGACCTGCTAGAGTGGCTGCAGACTTGTTTAGTTGTTATTATACAGCAGACATAGTATTGCGTTAAAACAAGAGCAAAATGATAGGAATCACTCTAGTGATTGTACTCTGTAATAGTAATTTTTTTAGTTAAACTCATTGTCAAGGTGACAGTTCAGTCCAACATTTTCTCTGCACCCAAAACAGTATCATAATGTCACGAACTGAAGGCTCGGTTGAATAATGTAAAGGTGAATGCGTGTGGTTTAGGCTGGACAATTAGGGGAGCGGCTCGGTTGGTGACGAACTCCGCATACACCAGGTCTCCAACTGTGGGCCACTGCGTCACATCTCCGGGTTCCACGTTTAAATCTTGTCATTAAAAGTCTTTGTTTTCTTGTCAGTAGGTGGCTAACTCAATCAAAGGAAAAGGAGGGAAAACAGGCACGTCACCATGGTAACTCTGTCAACTCCCGGTTCTGTGGTCATCTCTCCACCACTGGTCTTCTCATTTCCACTTATGACTCCTGCTTAACCCACACCAGACCCCCAACCTCCAACGAATCAAACCATTACACAGACTGAGATCAGTGGGGGATCTACAACCTATCGAGTGTCTCCTCCCCCCAATAGATGTTTTCATCCAGAAGTCATAAGCCTCGTTTTGACCAATTGGTGCCGTTCAGCCCAGTTTGGTACGGTGAGCTCGTTTCCACTGGCGGCCATTAATTTACCTGGTGGGTGGGGTATGCACTGGGCAGCCATAGCCATACTGGCAATGCAAGCAGTATGACATCATAGCAATCCGGCACAGTGATGCACAGGAATATCCTCTTTTGGAAAGACTTAATAAAGCCTGAATACAGAGCCTAGGAGGTGCAGAGGTCTAATCTTTCTGTAGACCACTTGAATTACAATATACTCACTATTATTGTGGAATTTATGCCTACTAATGCCAAAAAAAACCCCACATACCCCAGCTTTAAGCAAGGACTATGGGGGGGTGGATTCTGTTGTCAAACCAATGAACCAATGGACTGTGGAGCAATGGACTGGAGTGGGTCTGACCCCTCCTTCATATTAGCGGATAACTCTGGTGGGTACCCCAAGCAAAGGGTGACGAAAATGGAATGGTACATTCTGCTATTTAGGGGCACCATTCATTACTTTTGTCAATGATAACGCTTCTCCTCTTTCTTCTCTCCCGTCCTCTCTCCCAGCCCCTTCGACTCTCTACACCGCAGACTTCAGCAACTGCAAAGAGACCTGCCACCTTGAGAAGTTTTCTGATGAATCAGTAGTGGTTGGTAACAGACTCAAAAGGCTATTCAGGCAGGCCAGCCATGTTGAAGGGGGGAATTTGACTTCACACCCTCACCATGATGAGCTGATCAGCCATAGGAGCTTGTTCAGCAACAGACTGATACATCCACGCTGCACCACAGAGCGACACAGGAAATCATTTCTGCCCGTTGTTGTCAAACAATATAACTCCAATCTATAAGAACCATCTGCAATATGTATACTGTGTATACTTACATGTATAAATGTAAAATATCTTGTTTTTATTTATCTTGAAATGTTTATTCTCTAGCTTTCTTTCTTCCACTCAGGTGCTTTTGTAGAAATGAGAATTTCCCTTCGGACATTAATAAAGTAAAGTCTGATTCTGATTGATTCTGATTCTGAAAAAAATGCATGCCATACCAAGCTAAACTGAACCGCACTGCTTGAGTGGAAATGGGGCTATACTAATATTAAATCACAGGCAATTAGGTGTAATTAATAGAAATTATTAAGGCAGTATTTGATTTAGTATGGTAGAGTCCATCCTGCAAACCAACATGTTCAAGAGCAACACCTTGACTGAATTTGACCTGAATGGAAGAGAACCTTAATTAGCATCATTGCTAACACCAATGTTTACCATTCTATTTCTTTCCAAAATGGCTGCTGTGAAAAAGTTCTGTTACTATCAGTACGAAGCCTATACACGTTTTCTCAATCACAACAATTATCCTGCCGGGTGACATTTAGAAAAATGTATCAATGCTTTGTTTTGTTCTTTTTCCACGAAGAGGAGGCTCTGAGCTAAGGCCAAATGTTTTACTGTTCGTTTGCAAACTCTGCTGTAACACTCCAGCAAACATTTTCTCTTACCAAAGCTGTTGCTGCTTCTCACATAACATGATAGCAAGTGTAACATTTGATACGGAGTTATTACCTTCACCTACCAATCTCTGCTGTGCTGGATTCGGTCGCACAACGGGGATGGAAGCCGTAATGGCAGACCAATTCATTTGTCAGTGTTCACTGCACCCTTGTAACAAGTTCCATCAGTAATAAGAGCATATTTTTTATGGTATCAATTATAATTTCACTCAGCATTTGTTAGATTGGTTTCCTGCAGCATGAGATTGTTTGACTAAATACTGTCTTGTCTGCAGACCTCTTTGCGGTGATACAAAATTACTTGTGAGCCCCAGTGGAGTTTTTGGCCGGAATACCTCATGAAAACCGTTGGGTTTTTTTTGTGTGACCCCTGCATGATTGCTCATAGAACAATTTGTAGTGACATGCAGGAAAAAGCCAACAAAGATGGAGATGGGGAAAAAAAGGACAGGCTTCTCCCAAAGCACAACATTTTTGTTGTGTCCCTCAGAAGAGGTCTGCAATGTGCCTTTATACCAAAGTGGGTTTGGTCACAATTTTCCTAAGAATTCTAAGGCATCTACATTTGCAGGTACTGAATATGTTGCTGAAAAAATTTGGCCATTTACAGATATTTACTTAGAGAAATGTCTGGATATGACTGATGTTAACGTTTACCAACCTTATAACCAACCTTTTTGACCTGTCACTGAGCACACCATCCGTTTTCTTATACTGTCACTAACACCGTCACCACCGTCTGCTGCTCAGCGATCCATGTGAATGGACATGCTTTCTGACTTTGCTGTGCACATAATCCGATTCACACAGCATGAGACACGCCACAGCTGCAGACCATGTATCTGTGTATCTGTGTGTTCAGGCAAGGTTTTAATGAGCATTTACCACAGAAACATATCATGTCAAATGGACAGACAATTTCCCTCAAGAAATAAATCATGTTTTTAACTATTTATAGATAAAGATCAAAATTAGCAGCAAGGAATAACGTAACGAGTTCGTAACACTCACCACTTAATAATGCATATGTTCATCAGTATTCAGAATGAAATCAAAATGAATCATTCAAGAAATGCACTGCATATAGCACACTCATGCACACTGTAGGGCTTTTCCCAGCAAGACTTTAGGACTCCGTTACAACACAAGGCAAAGACAAAGAAAAGAGAAACAAATTAAAAATATCTCATCGCATTAGATAGGGGAGCTGACCACGATGAGCTCCACGTTAAACCTGCAGTTGGAGACTTACAAATGAATTGGCCTCCTTTATATGAGCCGCCCTTATATTTACAGCCCATGCAAAACTAGTTCACACAATGTGGATTATTTTTTAGCATCAGGACGGAGTTTTTAAGCCTCCTCACTGGCGGTAGCTGTGGTCAGAGGTATCATGTTTTTGGGTTTGTCCTCTGTCAGTGGCTCTGTATTTCCGTACTTTCCATTCTTGTAAACACAACACCTGAAAAACTTAATTTACTGAACTTGTTCAGATTTGGTACAGACACCCTCTTCGGTGCAAGGATTAAATGGTTAAAATTTAGTGGTCAAAGCGCAAAGGGAAAAGTCATGTGTCCTCACAAATCACAATTTTAGCAATAGCTTTCAAGATAAAAGAGCTGGGTCTGCAGCAATGGATTAATTTACAGCAACTACATGTATGTGGCATCATAAACTCATTGACAGTGCGTGTGTAATTACTATTTACCAGAGGGCCATGTCTGCGTTGGTGACACAATAAATACAACACAGGAGCATGTAATATATGTGACGATGCAGCACTATCAGCTCCAAAGCATTACGAACAATTCAATTTGTTTATGTTTAGATTTTAGTGAGGACATCAGACATTCAAATAGTGGCTGGGAGAGTAGATGGATGCACCACATACCTCAGAAACAACAATTTTTATACTTTTGTCAAAAAACTGCACAAGTCAAATCAATTCTCATCAGGTCATTTTTGTATCTGTATCCATGGTAACAGCCTCTCATGGTGCTCAAAATAGAAAAAAAATAACCTGAAAACCAAAGCACATTTAAAGTTATGGGGCACTTAAATAAACAGGAAGATAATGAACCACATCTGACCATTATGGAGCCCTCTTCCTGTCAAGGAAATTGTTGTTCAGCACAAAGTCGACTAAAGTAGATTTTAGTGGAAAGATATCCTGCAATTAATGTCTACCTTCACAAGCTGATTAGCAAGCTGTCTTACTGAGACAGGCCTTTAAAAGCTAAAATGTGCTACATGTCTTCGTACAGCTAAAATGAATTTAAAGGTGGGTATAGACTTCCTCATGTGCTCTCTTATCTCTTAAAGCTGTCAGCTGAAGTGATGTCCCGCTCTGCCTCATTTTCTTCAACATGCACTTCTATTGTAACAATGGTCGTCTAATGGCAACCTGCGTGTACCTGCATTTCTATGTAAAGCTTCAACCTTGTGTTGCAACCAGTAGTGTAATGTGGTGGTTGGTGAGACTGGGTCATATTGTGCAGAACTTTTTCAGTGCGTGTGTGTTTTTTTTTTACAGGGTTTAATCCGTCTCAAAATTCACAAATGCACACAGAAGGATTTACAAATGCCTTTTGGGATTTAAATGTAAATGACTCTCTCCACAAAAATACTTGTTATTTTATATACATGTAAGAAGAATCAACACACAAATTATTAAGGTTCACAAATGTATTTCTGATGCACACACAAATATGTTCTTGTTTTAAATATGTAATGGAAAACTATGTAAATATTAAAAATAATGAGCAATTTTCATCAAAAACATACATGTATGTTTTGATTTTTACACACAAACTGTTGACTCCGCATTTACAAACTGCTTTTGATTCGTCAAATTCTCAACACACAAATTATTAAGGTTCACAAATGTATTTCTGATGCACACACAAATATGTTCTTGTTTTAAATATGTAATGGAAAACTATGTAAATATTAAAAATAATGAGCAATTTTCATCAAAAACATACATGTATGTTTTGATTTTTACACACAAACTGTTGACTCCGCATTTACAAACTGCTTTTGATTCGTCAAATTCACTGCATTTGTGTGTC
>KV751324.1:19285257-19320944 GCA_001698575.1 Mola mola | reverse complement strand
TGGGCTTGAGGTCAACACCTCCAAAGGTGATTGAGAACGACCGAGCTAAGATCCTTTTTGGACTTCCATTTCCAGACCGATAAGATGGTGGTCGACAAACAGGACAAGAAGGCATTAGTAGAAGATGTCACAATCCCAAGTGATAGCAACATCAGGGCTGAAAGAGGAGCTGGAAAGGATGTGGGGAGTAAAGGCATCAGTGGTACCAGTGGTGATAGGAGCACTCAGGGCTGTAACCCCCAAGCTGGGAGAGTGGCTCCAACAAATCCCAGAAACAACGCCTGAGATCTCTGTCCAGAAGAGCACAATCGTAGGAACAGCTAAGATACTGCGCAGGACCCTCACGCTCCCAGGAGGACACGAGCTTGAAGACCGACCACAGAGGGGGAGAGGGGAATTTTTTTTTCTTTTTTTTTTTTTAACATACGTACATACATATAGGCATATATATATGTCTATATGTATGGGGGGTTGATTTGATCCCATGGTGCTTGATCACAATCCCAATTCAGTGCCCACATCAAGTTATTTGGATTAGACTTTCAATGTATAATTTTAATCTTTTGAGCAAAATACAAGACCAACATTTGCAAAAAAATATGCATCTAGCACCAGAACGATCTAGCTGGATGAGTAGCACTACAACAGACAAATGAAAGAAACTGTCCAACAGCAAACTGGAGCAGCAAAAAAGGCTCTTACCATGGAACAAAACATTTCTTGTTATTGAGAATATAAAATCAATTATGGAAAGTCATTCACTGGAAATTGTAAAGAAGTTCAAGTTTAGAGCTCTATCAAAGACAGTGAAATGAAAGAAATCCAGTGTTTTTAAAGATTTCTGTTTTAACAGTGTAATTTATTTCTTGTTCTTAGATGTTTGATGACTTATCTTGCACTCTTTAACTCGTAGTGCACACATAAATGTGTAAATTTTTGCATCTTCCTCCTCCTCCCTCAGCTCCTATACAGCTCTGTATTAACTAAGCCACGTGTATTTCTAAGCACTTCAATCAAATTCCTTCACTCGTGCTCTCCATTATTACCAGAGTTATATCGAGCATCACCTTATTCACACACCAAGTTCCCAGTGAGGAAAAGTTCCCTTACAGAAATGACCCCAGCACATTACTGAAAAACTACAATAAAATTTCTCAGTGTTACATATTTAGAAGAGGACAAGGAGCACTTCTAAGGTCACTTTCTAATGGCTAACAGGTTGACCTGAGGATGCCACACAACCACAACTCCAACAGGCTTCACTTACCATAGAAACACATTACGACAAGTAAGGTAGAGGAGGTCTCAAAAAATGCGAATGGGTGAAACAGATGGTGGACAACATATTAAACAGAA
The DNA here is from genome assembly GCA_001698575.1 of Mola mola. Taxonomy (NCBI): domain Eukaryota; kingdom Metazoa; phylum Chordata; class Actinopteri; order Tetraodontiformes; family Molidae; genus Mola; species Mola mola. Next base: position 19,319,588 of record KV751324.1, on the reverse strand, counting down.
AAAAAGGCTCAAACTAAAAGATTCTGCATAATTAGTTGTATGCCTAACACAGTTCCAGAGTATCAGTGCAACTGTGAAATGTGTCTAGCTCAAAGTCATAGTTTGCTCTACACCTGTCCTGTGGAATGCCTGCACTAAAATAAGTTTCATCAGGGATGCAGCATTTTAACTTGTTATCGTCTTTAAATAGACCCCGTCTCTTTCTTTGTTGTTGTTGTTTTCCCTTTTATTCTAGTTTGTTATAATATGAAATAAATCAGTAATGTTGGGGGTTGGGGTATTTGAGGAAGCAAAGAGATGTCAAAATACCCTATAATATTATGAATCTGCCTGAACATAGTCTTGCCGCGCTCTACAAAATGCCATCAATGGAGCCATTGTGCTCTGTGCTAGATCTTGTTTTAAGACCAGTTTTAAAATCTCAAAGGCAAAGTTCTTTTTATGAATAATCATTTAAAAATGTGCATGACATGACATGAAGATCTTTCTACTGAACTTCAGTAAATTGAAATGACCTGCTGGATTCTTATAGGTATGAGCAACTTTTAAATTGTTTTGTAAGAGGAGGCTGGTTTAAAGGCCCAGGGTACTACAAGAAATTAATTATAAACTGAGAAGGAGTGTGAGTTTTAATGACATTGTAAAATTGCAAAAATTCCACCACTAAAGTTATGAACTCAGGTTGCATGGCTGTCATGTAATTCCATCCATTTCCCTCTGCTAAGATGGCAGCAGGCTCGGCAGGGTAGTCAAGAAGTCCTTCTCCCCAGCAACACCCTAAAGCTAATCCTGAGGGACGCCGAGATGTTTCCAGGCCAGATGGGACACATCCTGGACAGATGCCTGAACTTTATCACAATTGGCATCTGTTGATGCAAAGGAGCAGCAGGAGCTTTACTGAGAGCTACCCCGGATGTCTGATTTCCACACCATATCTATATGTAGAGCACACCCACCCACCTGAGGAAACTCAAATTGGCAGTCTTCTCTTCTAGGTCAATACCCAAAGATCATAGCAATTAGAGAAGATTGAAAATAAGATGGTAAATCTAAAGCTTTGCCTCCTGGCTTCCAGCACAATATCTGCATTATAGCTGATGCGGCACCCAACCATCTGTCCATCCCATATTGATATTCATGAACAGGATGTTAAAGTGCAGAGGGTTGAGAAGAGTGACCAAGTTGGAAACATCGGAAATGCGTCTCCACTTTTTTGCATCTCTACTCAGATGATGTGGTTCTGTTGTTATCAGTCCGGGGCCTTGAGCATGAACTGGGAGTCAATAGCACTGGAGCAAAACAGACACAATCTGAGAAGAAGCAGGATTTTGTAATGAGCACTGTCAAGCCTCAAGGCTTGTTCATCCTTTTTGGTTGTGAACTCAGGCTGTATGATTGTCCTGTCTCAACAGTAAAAAAGGAAATCAATAAAATTTGCGATGTTTAATTAAACTAATGACTAACTCTCTAAGGGTCATTCTAACGACTTATAACTATAGACCCATGTGCAAAGTAACTCAGCGCTCCACGCATAATTAAAGATGGACATCATTTTAACACTTAATCATATTGTAAAAAATAAAACACAAACCTCAATGATGCGAGCGCTGCCACCAGAGTCTGGACAGTAGTGACCGGACAGCAGAGCAGCGGTATTCCCATTTGAACACCCATCCCCTAGATCATGAGCAGATCTCAGTTATTGATATTATGTTTCACCTTGTGTATATGGCATCAAATTAGGTATTTGAGTTTTTTGTTTGGCCAGAAAGAACTGGGGAGGAGAGTTTTCTGAGCTGTAGTACAGCCAACTACCAGCGGGGATCAAGATGCTTGGCTTCTCTCTAGGTCTCTGTCATGTCAGTGCTTTTATATGTACATAAAATAAATGTATGTATTTATGTTACAAAAATAATTTAGCATGCTGCACACATAGTTGGTTAATTTTCAACAATAGCAAGGGAAACAATGCAACCCATAAACCAAAATACTTTCAACACACACACACACACACACACACACACACACACACACAAGGGATGTAGTCCACAAAACCACTGTCACTGATAAAGATGTCTAAACTAGAATTAGAATGAGATGGGAAGTTTGAATCTCCATGGAATCAGGTAATGTATTCATGTGAACCAGTTACATTGAATTGCATGTTTGATAGGCAAAAGATGGTATTGTACTTTACAATATGACCACAAGAATTAGCTCACCTGGTAGAGGTCTGTGCCAAAGGTAAAACTGTAAGAAACTGTAATGAATCTGAGCAATATTTTACACCAATATGTTCCCTCAAATGATCATATTTGCTTATTTCAGCAACAACAACCAGCGAGTTATATGGAAATACTAATGAGAATACTAAATCCACAATTTCACTGTGTCACTACTTGCCAAAATATAATTCAAACCTGATGAGAATGTGCTGTCGACTCTGCCAGGGTACAAGTTTGGTGGTGCCACATCTTGGCATGTAGGGTTGTTGCAGTTATTGCTGATGTCATAGAAATGATACAGCTCTAGCCACATTTTGGGAAATCAAAACAACATGAGACAGGATACACTAATTTCAGTCCAACAGACTTTGAATCCCATGTTTCCTCTAAGCTATACTTGTCTAGTAAGAGTAATATTATTCTGTGGGGATAAAGAGCACTGATCGGGAGAAGGGCTATGCCATGAATGTATTGCTATACCAAAAAAACAGACAGATACCTTCATTTTTTGGTTTTTTATTTTATTACACATGAGATAGGGGTCAGGGAGGCATATGTCTTAGATTTTTTGCCCATGAATATTTTAAGCAGTATAACGTTAAATATATCTGATAGCAAACACCTGGATTTACCCTGTGTGGCCTTTGGAAAGCAAGGGCACGTCCAAAAGACAATTTGAAATCTTTTACTTATGTTTAAAAGACCCTTATAAATGTATTTTAAAGGATCACTATCAACGTAAAATTGACATCCTCAAATGGTTCAAAATTCAAGTTTACACAACATCAATTTCAGACTTCTTTTCAGTATCAGTATAAAAGCATTCAGGAAAGTGTGTACCTCCAACTACGACCTAAAATAGCACTAGAAAATAAATAACTGGTCAGTGTTTTGTTGTACAGCAACAATAGTAGTAGTAATAATAGTAATAGTTACTATATGGTATGAAGGTATATGTGTCTGTGTTTTGAATGAAGCTATGAGTGTGGGATGATTTTACCAAGGTTGCAGATATACTGTATGTCTTGATGTTCGTGTTTAGCGATGTACTGTCCAGGATGCGGGGAAGTGTAGCGCAATGTATGTATTGCAATTTCAGAGTTTTTACATTTAAACAAATTTCACAGACATTGTGTGTGCAAAACAGATGTTAATGCTCCCTTATCCTGAAAGATAAAGTGAATGTGGACACCTTCAGTTCGCTACAATGCCTGCTATTTTTGGCTTTAGCTACTGCTGAGCATATGACACACCTTGTCTGTGCATCCTGCTTTTATGCATTTTGCTTCTTGTTACCTTGTGATGACCTTGAAGCCTAATCCTTCATTTTTCCCTAAAATGGTCAGCCTATGGTTGCCCGTTCTTCCTTGCAGCTCTACAGAGGAGCAGTGGCTGCATATGCTGTACTGCAACAAGGAAAGGGGTGGGGGAGGCGGTGTTCCGGTAACTCAGAGGGAGAAGAAAAGGTCAGGGAACGCATCAAAAATCGAAAGCATATGGGGCAAATTGGCCTGCCTGTGTGTTGGCTTTTATAACCAAACAAACAAAAACAAACTTGTCTTCCCAAACAGAACACTGCTATAACCAGAGCATAATGTTCACTCAAAGTCAGCAGGGTAAGACCCATAGAAACAATTGTTAACGGTTTGCATTTCATAACTTCTCTGTCTTGTCCCTCCAGCCAGTGGTTTCTGCAATTGTTGAATTAGTTTAATTTAAAACCACAAAAACAAGCAGACTGAATTACAGTCAGTTCACATTTTCCACTCTGTTTCAGCACTACGGAGGGTGCTGCATCACCTCTACCTTCAATATAACCATGCCTGTTTTTATTCATTTCACTATACAACAGCAAAAAAGCCCCCTTGCTTTTCGTCTTACAGGAATCATACACCAAAAATATGTAGACATCAAAAAACATTACACTCCATAGCAGCATACATTACATTGTTTATATTCCCAACCCTCCAAATCAATACGTGTCTCCTCCTAATGTGTCCTACCTTCATGCTTAATTATCCAAAAAATCCCATAAAACATTTATAGAGCCCTTTGCCTTTTTTCACCTGCTTTTATCTTTACTCTCCAGGCTTCAGGCAGTCTTACATTCTTTTTCAATCCATGACCTCACGTATGGAGTGGGGTTTTACTCGGTCAGCAGTGGTCTGACGGGGCAAAGAAAGAGTAGCGAGGAAATTCAAGATGAGATGACCTATTGGCAATGCAGATGAAGTTCATCTGGGAAAAGCCGTCTCACACTCTGCATTGTGATGAGGACAGTGTTGACTGCAGAGGTCCTTAAGTCCATCTGAAATAAAATTCCCCATTAAAATCCTGGTATTCTCTGTATGCCCAATTGACATTCCACTGGCTATTGATGCAAAGCCACTGGCAGAGTGGCAAAGCGTTCCTGTGTCCTGCAGCCAATATTGTAGGTAAAGCACCTTTAAATCAATGATTTGCTTGCCATGTCCTGCTTGGTGTTTCCCTTTTGATAGCATGCATTCCTCCAGATATCTTGCCAGACTCCCAAAACACGCCCTTGGTCCAGGGTTTTATTGCGTGAATGCTCTGTATGTATGAGGACACCTTCAAGTGAGTTTTCCTCGAGCCCCCTCTGGCTCAGTTGGCTATGCAGTCTGGGCCCCCAGACATATCCTCACCCTGACATAGTGGCAAATGGCTTTATGTGCCATTATGATTGTGCATTCTTGATTTTGGAGCTGAAGAGATGGCTTAGACAGTTCTTGTAGTACATTATACATGAGTCCTAAATTGTTTACAAAGGCGTTATACCTTTCCCGGGTTGTGCTGTTGTGGAACACATCATCTGCTTTTGGAAGATGTTTGAGAGTTAGCTTTGCCCTTTCTGAGGCTAGGTGCCACCCAACTGTTGTTCCGCACTGGACAAGTTTTACAGTACTGAATGTCTAAACCGTTAGCAAATTCCCTGAACTCCATTTGTTTATTGTTGGATGTGCTATACAGTACCAATTGTATGTAACCAACTGCAAGCCAGTGCGTGGAGCTGTCCTACACTGTGCACCATGATGTTTAGGAAAAGGGTTTGGAATGAAGAATCCTCCCCTCATCCACACCATTCATGTCCTGGCCGTATATTTCATTCTCTAAGCCATAAGCCCACCTATGTTGGTTGGCTTCTTTTAAAGCCTTGCCTTTGCCTTGTCCAAAATACTCAAAGCTAATACATGTGCTTTAATCTTTCCTTACTCAAACCTTTTTCCTTAAGGGCTTTATGTCGGGTGCAGATTATCTAATCAAGCCTGATATTAATTCTTTAGCAAGCTTCATGCCTGCAGTTTTCTCAGTTACCCCAGTTTTTATAGAAGGAATATTTTTTTTTCATTTTGAACTGTCCGCAACAAATATTTGCCCGCCTGCTTAATCTCCATCATCCTTTCTCCCCAATTCAAAGTTTTCATCATTTTCACCTTGTTGTTCCCTGTGCGGGCCCTCTACACTAGCAACAGGTGTGTCTGCATTAGCATCACCCCTACTAGCAATGGTATTGCTACCTGTTCTGCTCTCTCAACCAGGGTCCCCACACTGTAGATTTACCAGATGATTTTGGTCTGTGTAGGGTCTGACCGGCCGGCTGGTATGAAATTCCAATTTGATTGGCTTTTGCCATTTTACCGGTTTTGTTATTGGCTCTGAGGTCAGGCTTGCCTAATTCAAAATACAGTTCCAAATCACAACATCATCTCATGTGATATGCAGAATTCCCGCACTGTGTAATTTGAACTAACCTTTGTCTTTCTCTGACTTTCCCTTTTTCTGAAAAAAGAACTGAAGTGCACCTAAAATAGTCAAACAAGGGATTTTCATCTAACTACATTGGGGAATAAAAACTAACAAGACAGATAGCATTCAATGTTTGACAAAGGTTTTCATAGTGATACAGAGGGTGCCAACTTGACAGGTCAAATTACTGAAGCCCTGGTGCTCTGTATGTAAGCTTGTACTGTCTGTAAGCCCATGTGCTCTTTTTGTGTCCTGGGCTAAGCCCCATAGCGCTACAACCATCAACAAACCATCCAAAGTTTGTCTAACTGGCTAGTGAGTGCTATCACACTAGCCTACTCCACCTCAGGCCTGCAGGCCTCAGCTGGTTTGCAGGTTCATTTAACTAAGGGTCTTTGGCTCTAGTCTCTATCCAGGATAGCTATGCAGCAGCTAGCTGGTCATATGTCCTTAAATCTGCTAGAATTTATAGGTTGGATGTCAAATCTCTGAGCCCTGCTCGTGCTGTTTTAAGTGAGGTATCCTCAGGGGAACTGCCTCGCCCAGGGGTGGATGCTGGTAAGTCTTTGACAGGGATCTCCATATCCCACAGTGAGACACAGAGAGGAAGCTTGTAAAAAAACAACTTTTCTCTGAGTAGCATAAGTGATGCTCATCAATCTCTGCTGCGCCAAGACCTTGTCTAAGGCCACAGCTGCATTAAAGACTATACAAACAGTGAGACAAAGTTTTTGGGAAACATTTCTGTGTGCTGTTAATGTATCTGCAACAAACCCTACTCTTGACAGACAAGATTACAAATTCAGCAACAAAAACCCTAAAATTTGGATATCAGCTTGTCTGTCTTCAACCATGTATGAGAATTATCACCTGTCATAAAGGTCTGCCATTCTATCAGAGCAGACAGGCAATTTGGAAACATGAAATTCTGACAAATTAATTAATGCTCTCCCTCGTGACAGATTTTACAAGCTTTGGCTTATGCCTCAGGGTAATTTATTCAGTGACAGCCCCTTGCTCATTACCTGTTTTCAGCTCTTTTTTCTTCTTTCAGAAAATGTACAAACCAGCCACAACACCAGGACAGAGCATCACGCAGGAAGTTGTGCCTCTTGGTTTGAAGAAGGATGCAGTTTAGGTACAGAAGAGGTGTCACTCTTTGCAGACAGAGCAACCCCCTGCTACCCTGGATTTAATCCTCTTTTGCACAAAGGCCACTGCGCATTCCTTTTCTTACTATGAACTTAGACATAACTAAGATGTAAAACAAACCTCTGTAGTTTACGTTGACCTACCTGTGATTATACTATTGTAGCTGAATAAAATCCAGTAAAGAACATCACAAATAATGAAGTGATGTACAAAAAGAACTGAGGTTGGACATTTTTAATCAAGATCCTAGTGTACTGTTAAGGCTGGGGTTTATAGTTTATTTCTGATGTCATTGGGTAAAAATTCCATAATAACCTTTTAGAATATTGTAATTAAAGCAGCCTCAAAAAGATTAGACTACTCCTCTAGGTTCTGTATTCGGGCTTTAGTAAAGTCTTCCCCTCCAGAGGTTCTTTTCGGCCGATAACAGGTCAGAGGGAGGGTGTTCCTATTGGCTTATCTACAAAGGTACTATAGATGTGCATGCACATCCCCATAGATGCCATATGTGCAGATCTACATCTGCACATACGGCAAAGCCATCATAAAAACAAAAAGGTGACTTACATGTCAAAACCATTGTCTTCTCAAGGACTCTGTGTCTGAATAGGCAGGGTGGACTTTATTAGACTCAAAAATTTCTCAAAATACATTTTTTTCTTAAAAAATTACTCCAGTATGGAGTTGGAACTCCTATCACCATGGCTACCACTGATACCTTTACTCCCCACATGCTTTCCGGCTCCTCTTCAGCTCTTTGTATTACTCAAACTTCTCTTGTTCCTTCTTCCTGATGTTGCTATCACTTGGGATTGTGACATCTACCACTACTGCTTTCTTCTCCTGTTTGTCGACCACCACGATATCCGGTTGGTTAGCAACCACCATCTTATTGGTCTGGATATGGAAGTCCCACAGGATCTCAGCTTGGTCGTTCTCAATCCCCTTTGGAGGTGTTTTCCACTTTGATCCTGGAACCTCCAGCCCATACTTGGCACAGAAGTTTTTCTGTACTATGCCGGCCACTCGGTTGTGATGCTCCAAGTATGCCTATCTTGTACCCCACTGTTATATGCTGCACGGTCTCAGGGGCATCTTTGCACAGTCTGGACCTTGGGTCCTGTCTGGTGTGGTACACCAAGGCCTCTATCAATCTTGTGTTCAAGGCCTGTTCTTGTGCTGCAATGATCAGTGCCTCTGTGTTGTCCTTGAGACCGGCCTTCTCCAGCCACTGGTAGGTTTTCTCGACATCAGCCACTTCCTCTATCTGTCGGTGGTACATCCCGTACAGGGGCCTGTCCTTCCATGATGGTCTCTCTTCTTCCTTCTCCTCATTTGGTTCCTATTGCCTGAGGCATTCACTTCGCAGGTCATCATTCGGGGCCATCTTCCTGATGTATTCCTGGAATTTTGCTGTTTCATCTTGGATAGTGGCTCTGACAATCACTAATCCTCGACCTCCCTCTTTCTGCCTAGTGTACAGCCTCAGGGTGCTGGACTTGGGGTGAAACTCTACATGCATGGTGACGAGCTTCCTTGTCTTGATATCTGTGACTTCTATCCCTCCTTTGGCCAGGTTATTATACCAGTAGGGTATCAGATGACGGACAGGGCATAGGTGTTGATGGCTCGGATCTTGTTCTGACCATTCCGCTGACTTCTCAGGACCTGCCTTACTCTATGTAGGTATTTGGCTCTGGCTGACATCCTTGTGATGTTTTCATGATTCCCATTTGACTGTGGGACCCCCAAGGTATTTGTAGCTCTCCTGAACATCGGCTACGTTGCCTTCTAGTAGTTCAACCCCTTCAGTTGTGGCCATTTTGCCTCTCTTTGAAATCATTCGGCTACACTTGTCTAGCCTGAATGACATGTCGACGTCGTTGCTGTAGATCCTGGTGATGTGGATCAGTGAGTCGATGTCTCCCTCACTCTTCGCATACAGCTTGATGTCATCCATGTAGAGGAGGTGGTTGATAGTTGTTCCATTTCTGAACTGGTATCTGTGGGCCACTATTTGTGATGATCTGGCTGAGGGGGTTCAGGCCAAAGCCAAACAGCTGGGGGGATAGGGCATCTCCTTGGTATATGCCACACTTGATGCTAACTTGGGGAATTGGCCCTGAATTGGCTTCCAGACTAGTCTTCCACAGCCCCATCGAGTTCTTGATGAATGCTCTTAGTGTCCTGTTGATCTTGTATAGCTCTAAGCACTCAAGTATTAACGTATGTGGCATTGAGTCGTAGGCTTTCTTGTAGTCAATCCAGGCAGTGCACAGGTTGGTCTTCCTGGTCTTACAGTCTCTAGAGACGGCCCTGTCCACCAGTAGCCGGTGTTTGGCTCCTCTGGTGTCACTGCCAACTCTTTTCTTGGCCCTGCTCATGTATTGAGGCACATGCCTACTCATCTTGGCTGCAATGATGCCTGACAGGAGCTTTCATGTCGTGCAGGGCCAGGTTTTTGGCCTATAGTTGGATGGAATCGTTCCCTTCTGGGGGGTCCTTCATGATCAAGCCCGTCCGACCTTGGGTCAACCACTATGGGTGGGTCCCATCGTCCAGCAGCTGGTTCATCTGAGCTGCCAGGCATGCATGGAGTGCAGTTAGCTTCTTTAGCCAGTAGCTGTGGATCATGTCAGGGCCTGGTGCTGTCCAGCTCTTCATCCTTGAGACTCTTTCTTGGATGTCTGCCATTGTGATATTTACTGGGTGTTATTCTGGGGGATGGCTGAGTTCCCCTCTCAGGTCCACCAACCACTGAACATGGGTGTTATGTGACGCCTCTTTCTCCCATATGCCCTTCCAGTACAGTTCAGTCTCACCCCCCAGTGGGTCTGTCCTCGTCTTATTACCCTCCCACTGAGAGTACACTTTGGATGGTTCAGTGGTGAACATCCTATTGATTCTCCAGGCCTCCACATCTCTAGTGTACCTCTTCAGGTGGGCAGCCAGGCCTGTGAGCCTCTGTTTGGCAGTATTTGGCTGTGCTTCTTTAGTACTGTGTTAGTCTTGCCCTTCTCCAGCTCTATAAATTGGCTAACCTCTCTCCGTGTTGCCTTGATCTTGTCCTCCAACCGTCTCCTCCATGGAGTGTACTGCCCCTTATGGCTCATATTCACCTTGTAGCCAAGCACATCTGGGATTACTGTTGCTGTTGCATATATCAGCTTGTTGGTCTCAGTGATGGTTACATTAGGGATAGTTTGTAGTGCCACATTCACATCTTCAAGCAGAACTTCTGAGGGTATTCTGCCACTATGCCTTGGTAACCGTTCCCAGGGGTTCCAGGTATCCATGTTAGCTATTATCTTACTTCTTATATCACCTGTCCTTGTGCTAATGTCTTCCGGGCTTCTTATTGGGGCTTGGAACCCAATCGCTGAGTTTTGTGGGAGATGATGAAATCCCCCCACTGACCTGTCTTCCTAGCTCCCCCTTGCCGTAGCATCGCTGTTGTACTTCATCGATCTCTAGTTGTGATAATGTATGTGTGTGTGTGTGTGTGTGTGTGTGTGTGTGTATTGTGAGAGCCTATAAGACTGGGAAATAAGGCTTAGGTTGAAATCTCCCTTGAACTCACACAGAGAATAGTTGAATAATAGTTGATAATTAAAGATGTATGGGTGAGATGATTGGGGTCTTATTGGTCAAAAAAATACTGTACGAGCAGACATGAAGTATGAAATGCTATAAGATTTTACTCACGAGTTTCTTTTAAATGTTAAACTTTTGACTTTGTGGAAAACAAAAAAGAGTCAACAGTCTAGTGATTTAGATTTTTTCCCCCTTCCTGACCGCACGGCCCTAATCCAAAAGTTCCACTTTGATTATTGTGAATTTAAACTAAGTCTTGGAGCAAGTATAGTTGATGTTTAGATTTTGCATTCAAGGTTGCACATGTGTTCAGGTTTTATTCAGGTGATTTGAAAAATACCTGTTCTGTTGTTTAATATGTTATTGAGGTATGGGATAAATTTAAAACAAATACAAAAAGCATAATTTTTATGATATAATATGACGTTAATGTCCATCCTATATGGGGATTAAAAATAAAATCCTCAAAACCGCCAAGAACTCAATCTCTTAAATGTCTTAAACAAGGTTGCTAAATGCAAGACTCAAAAATTAATATTTCTGCATTGACTTGATAAGAGGAGAAAGAAATAACTTGACATCAAATACAGTGTAAAGACAAGAAAAATGCTCTAATAATCTAATATGATTTACCACAGTGTTAGTGGTTTTATGGTAGTCATTTCAATTAATGAAGACTTATGAACATAAAACCAGTTTAAATGACCTGATAAATAAAACTGTCTTTTACTAGAATCAACATTCGTCTCGGCGTACTGTACGTATTATAATTGCGCTGTCCACGATGTTACAAAAGTCCTTTACAAATGCTATTAATAAGAAACTTTTTTATTATTATTTTAATAATCAAATCCTAAGGACTGTTCGATATCCTATCGTATTTCCAACAGTGTGTTTATTTTTTGGAGAAACCATTTTCTTGTCTTGTTTTAAATGATTACATTTTTTATTTTGAATATGCCGAAACTTTAGAGGTGATAACCATTTGGAATCGAAACACAGACTGGATGAAAACCAGTTGCGGATCTCGCTGTGGCTATTTCCTCTGCAAGGTAGTTGAGCATATTAGCCTCATTTCCCCCCCAGAAAACAAGCTCTTTAGAGAACAACTCACATTAGATCATTGGTAAAGACAATTTCGTATTGTACTTGTTGTACCTTCGAACGAAGAATTGCAGAATATTACCAACATGAATATGATCATTTCAGCAATGATCATTGCAACATCTTATTGTCAACATGGATTATAGCAAACCTAACATGGTCAACATTAATTGATGTGTTTTGACTGCTGCAAATAAATAGATTCTTTTCCAAATAATGAGTGGATAATTAGTCACAATTAAGTATGGTAACAAGCACTGATTTATTAACTGATTTCTCCATACCGCCTTCGTCAGCGTTCACCGCATGCCAGGCTCTGATTTAATGAGGCTGTCTGTCCCAATCAGTATCAAGCCATTCCAATGGAGAAAAAAGTCATTTGTAAAACTTTCACTGCACCACGCTCTATTGATGCTATTTCTATCTTAGATTATTTTACATAAAGTGGCATAATGAAGAAGTAATGATTATAATCCCAGGGGTGATGCTGCAGTAAGAAAGACTACAGTGGTACAATAGTAGTACTTCACACAGGTCCTCTTCATTATAGTTAAGAATGAGTCAGGTGAAGGTAGCGGCATCAAAAGATAATAGACTTACAGTTGCACATATACCAAGAATAGATTGTTTTAAAAGTACAAACCAAAGTCATTTGTTTGATTATCAGATTTGTTCCTGCCTACTCCTGGAGGACGTTAACAGCATCATTGGTATGACAATGTGACATGAAGCAACAAAAATGACTGCTGACAGACTGTGCCGAGCACATTCCTGCACTGTCTTAGAGGCATTATGCCAGGAAAAATGGTGGCATCGAAGGGGGCCAGATAAGCTGCAGCCATTTACTCAACCCTTTTTGTCATTTGAGCAAGGTGCATTTTAATACATATGTTGTACAAAACGTGTACAATTCGACATATAAGACGAATTGTAAAGAGATAAGTTACAATGAGTCTCATGCATTCATAATAGTGTGAACGTGAAATAAGCAGCCAAAAGAAGTAAAAACACACAAGATAAAATGAGGCAAAAAGAGGTTATGACATTTTTTGAAAGGCCCAGGCTAGAATCAAATCCACTGCAGTAAGATATTTTGTGTTCACAAAGGTCATCTATTGGAACGACCTGAGAGCCCTTTGTTCTCCCCTCAAACACAGCAGAAACAAAAACATCATTATCGTCTTACTAAAATTTGATTATGAATTACTTCATTTGCTTGTTTTCTCTTTTGTTCCTCCTTTTTTTCCCTTCAACAACTCAAAAGTTTGTGTAGCCTACTTTATAGTAAAGTGTTACCAAATTATTAAGTGTTCTCACCATTCAGTCTGAAAAAGTTCATACAAAAATGCTTAACTTCAGCTCAGTCTTTCTCTCCCTCACACACACACACACACACCGACAACATGAAAATGGGACAGGGTACAGTGTTCAACAATAATCTCGCTGCAGTCAGGTGTGACCGGACAGATTTACTTCTTTTTCTGTGGCTTCTTTTGTTCTGTATCCATAAATAACTGAGACCAGCTCGTATTTGAAGTCAGATACATACAAAACATGTTAATAAGCTGTAAGCCACACTTCGGGATGTGGTCTCCCTCCGTAGATAATTAAAGAGGCATCTGTTTGATCTCATAATAGCCCCGCTGCCAGGGTAGACAAGGCAAGTGACAATGACATAATAATAATAATAATAATGTATTTTTTTGTATGAGAGATACAACTTTAATTCATGTCTATTTTAAGCTGTTTTGTTTGGTAACATCTCCGGGTGGAAGCCTATTAAAACCTTATGTCTCTCTGAACCTTTAAACGGTGACTGGTAAGAGAAAATGCTCCATTGTTGGCAGAGATAATGCATTCAGCGTGAGCATTTTGAAATGTAAAAGTCATCCTACACAAAACAACTCTACTCTCACTGTTCAGATCAAAACTACAAACTCTCTGAATTCTCTGCCATCTTTCTTGATGGAGGCATGAATACTTTGTGACTAAAGTGGCAATATAAAATGAAACTGGGAAAGCTTCTGAAATTAAAGCTAGCCCACAATGGACTCTTAGAAAAACAAGCAAGCCAAGTCATGTTTAGTCTGTATTGAAAATATTTATTTCATGTTTTATGACTGCGTTTGCATTGCAAACATTGTGCCAACATATGAATGGTTTTATCTTGCTAGAAACTCTCCCCAATGTGGGGTTTTTTCCCCACAATATTAAGGGGAACGCAATTTTGTTTTTTAATTAAATTTGGAACTTCAGACAAGACTTTGAAGGAAGAAGACTTTATGAACTGGGATGTCCTTAATCACTGTAGGCTACCTGAAATTATGGGAGAGAAGTACAGCAAACGACAGCCCCACAGAACTTAAAGAGCCTAGAGCTGTTTCTGAATACTTACCTCACTCAGGTAAATTGTAGGCAGGCCTGCACATAGCTCAGTTGTGATGTAACATATTGGTTCTCCATATAGATTTTCTACAGTTAGTTTTCTATATACTCCCAGTTTCACGGGTGTGGTCACCCTTCTGCTAACCTTGCAAACTAACAAAAACTCTAATTAATGGAGACTTTTCACGAAAGCCATATTACATGAACTTGCAGGAAAACACAGGCATGCAAAAAATACACAATAAATGTCCTTTATGGTTAATTTTTTTGTTGGTCATTCTTTCAATTGCTATTAACAAATAAATTATTGTAACACTTTTCAGTGTAGATGGGCTGACACTTTAGGCAGTGACTGTAGCATTAAAAAGTATCCCAGCAGGGTTACTAATCGAATCCCTTAGTGTTAATTGAACTCTGTTTGAATAAGGAACTCTGGCACAGTGTGAAATGCTTAACTATTGTGAAAGTGTCCATGTAACTGTAGAGAGTGTGACGCCATATACACCCCGAAAACGTGTTGAAATGAACACCGTGAGATTTAATTCAACATTTGATTTTTTGCTGTGCATAATTAATAAAATATAAGGTTTTGTTGAATTTAGCAGGAGCCAGCAAGCACAAGAGCAGCACCTTGACTCTTGACACAGAACAGCAGTGTTTACCTGGTATTAATGTTAAAACAACTGTTGTGAAAGGGTCTGATGTTTGTCCACAGCTAAACAACACAACACTAGATCCAGGCCTCAAGCAAACATTTCTCCTCATTTCCCTTCTAAAAACAATTTTTGTGTGTGGGAGTTCTTAAGGCTTTTGGAAAATGAGTGAAGTCTTAACGTTTCTGGCTACGGGATGAATGAATCGGCACAAACCTTTGACTGAGTTTATTTCTCCCATTAGCATGAATGAACTGATCTGCTACCACTCTGCTGTAGATGTGGTGCAGTGACAAAAGCATACAGGAGATGAAGTGTGTGCCAGGGGGAATAGATTTTTACTTTGGGTCTCTTACAATTTGTAATGAATAGTAAATGGCAGTAAGTAATATTTATTCCGAATATTTATTCATCTGAGAAATGTCAGATGTCACTTATATTTAAAGAAGTCTGCCAATCATTTATTCACTTATTTTGTTACTTTGTTAATGTCTATTGCATTATTGGTTGACTTTTTTGTGCTGTTATTCCATTTCTCTTTTTATTTTGGACTTGTGTGACTGACTTTTTGCACATTACATTATCATAATAACACAATAAGCATTCTTGTATAAACTTTTTCCTTTTGTCCTTGTAAAACATATTTTGCTGCCCAACTACTGTCCCTATAGTACTGCTCGATTGATTGATTGATCAGAACAGAACACAAGCCAGGAAAGCCATGAAATACAAATGTAGAGCTGGATTTTAGGTCCAGTTGGTGGAAATGAGGGAAAAGCATTAAGATAAATGAATCAGCAAACAATATTATTCTTGTGTTTTGTCGAGAAAAGATATACAAAATATATATAAACAGGGGATAGAACAAAAAAAAAAGGAAATAAACAACAAATGGACAGTGCATAGAGGGAGAAAACCAAGGTTAATATTTGAATAGTGAGGATTCTAAGATAGCGGAACGCAATACCTTGACCTTTCTATTTCTTTATTAAAATGTGCAATTTGCTGTTAAAACAATGAAAGAGGGGGTATTTCCGTTCCACTTGCATGTGTGGATATAATATTTCCCCAATATAATTGAGGTTTAAGTCAGTAAGCGTAAATAAATGTATTTTGTCTATTTTCAGTGAAAATCCAATCATGAATGATGAGCCCAAACGCGTTAGAAAAAGTACATATGAAAAATAAGTTTGTTTGTTTGTTTTTTTTCCCCCCCAACAACAGAAGATACACAGGGTCTCCTCCACTGTGCAGACGGTGACTAAGGTGACAGGATGCAGCTGATGCACCTGCACACACAGTCAACAAACACCTGAACGTCTCAGCCCACAAACACAACACAGGCAGAGGTTGATGGTGATCCAATCAGCGGCCGCCGTCAGCGTCAGGTTACCATGGAGATGTGTCCCGCGCCACCAGAATCCCCAGCTCGTTTAAAAACTATTCTCTAAGTCCTTTGATACTGAATCAAAGAGCTCCTTCTATAAACTCTTTATTACTGGATCAAAGGGCTTCGGACGGCGTTAAATCGCGTGAGTTTTCCTCGGAGTTGCCCATGAAGCGGCTCTGAAAGAAGCAGCTGTGACGGTTTGGCTGCAAAAACGAACAGGAAGCAGCAAGGACCGGCCTCGATCGATTTGCTTGCCATCCAACGCGAACATGTTCAGAAATAACTATCAGGTAAGGCCGAGTTGTGTGCGTGGTGATCCGTGCACGGTTAGCTTGAGTTGGTGCTGACAGAGGTGTGCGTGTGGCAGGGTGGAGCCGTGGTGGAGCTCTTCAGCGGCCAGGGAAAAGACCCCACGGCCAGGTGGAGACTCTTCGGGGGCCCGTCGGCTGTCCGCAAGGTGAGTTTCTATCTAGCCTGGGTTTGACAAAGAGGCGGGCACGGCCTGACAGTATAATTCATAAACATCACGGGCTTCTGTTTACTGATTCTGTCTGAATGGTTAATGACCATTGACCTTGAGGAACAAGTGCTGCACATTTGAACTTGTCAAGGCAGCAGTTACGCCATCCAAGTTCCCATCTCATCCTAATACTCATCCTGGTCTTGGCCAAAGTTTCTATCTCAGACCAGATGTATGCTCACATTTGCAGTCAGTGGCAGCGTGGCACACACTTCAGGTCATTCTCTAGAGGATTTGCATGTCTTTCTGTGTTATTTCTTCCTCCAGGAGTTTGATAAAGAAGTTAAGGGATTTGTTTACTGTCTGGAGGGAAGCAGCCAGACAGTCAAGATGCAGATGCCTGAGAATGGGAAACAGACTCGTAAGTCAGTGCTATCCTGTATAACCCACTTGTAAACGCTTTTTTAAAATGTTTTTATTTTTTTTATTGTGCTCACATGTTAACAGCGGCCTTGTTCTCTGCTTATGTTGTTTATAGTGGGGCTTCTCCAGCGGTTCCTCGTCCTTCAAGTGAATGTCCCTCAGAGCAGAGACTTTTCCATTGAGCTTGTGTAAGTACAGCAGTTCTGATTCCTGTTATAAACGTTTTTTCAGGGCAGCTCACTTTGAATTGTGAGAGCTGTCTCAATAAATCTTCATAATGAAACATTTAACTGTTATCGTGGCATTTCGACAACATTTTTGACTTTTTAAAAACAGAGCGACGAGAGAATACCGAACATTGTAATGCACAGTAACATTCAAAGAACTTGTTATTTAGACAGCGTGTTAACATTTACTGCTAAATGCTTTGATAGCCGCTTGTGATTAAGGTTAATACTGAACTGTTTATGAGCCAAAGCAGTGAGATCTCTAGAGACCGATGATTTCCTGTGCAGCTACATTCATTATCGCTCGATGCTTGAAGAACTTAAGATCAGCAGCACGAGGCTCAGCTGGTTCAGTGCCATCCCCAAATGCAAAGCTGTCCTCTTGAATGGGTGCGTAGAAGGCCCGTGCTGACACATTATGGGCATAATCCCGGGTACATGTGCAATCACTCTAATGGTTAGTCACATTTAAGCAACCATGTGTTTCTTTACCTGTCCACATTGCTTGCTTGAAAGGATATTCCCCCCCCTGTGACTCAGAATGTGAGGCAGCTGATTATTTTCCGTCCACACTCAGTACTTGGTCTGCCTGACTGTAACACATTGAGAAATCAAATACATAAGCAAACTAAACAAGCAATGTAAAATTGAAATCTTTTTCGTCGCCGCAGTAAACTCTACAGGACCTACAGCATAAAACTCAAAAGTATGTAGTGTGGCTGTTTATTGATGCTCCTACATTTAATCAGTAGAAGAAGGATGTTTTTATTTACAAGTACTTAATAAAACACCGTTTTCAGTATTTAAAGTCTCGGTTGTCCTCAAAACTCTTTTTATATGAGTTTTCTCAGTGGTAGAATTCAGTTACGGACAGGCTGTGGTATTGAGCTGTGCTTTTGAAACTTTTTTTTAATGCCAAGGACCCCTAAGCTGGCACAAACTAGACCACAGAGCCCCGTTTGATTAAATTTTGTTCCAGCAGTATATTCTGTTATTGGTTTATCTGAAATTAAATTATACCCTGGATGCCTTTTGAGAATCCTCTGGGTCCACAGACCCAAGTTTAAAAGCTGCTTTAGGTGCTGCTGTTTAGATTTAGTTAAATAACACTATAGAAAACAAAGGCATGAGGACAAACCCCAGTCGGCGAATAAGTACTTTCCAGAAATTGTTCTATATCTGTGCTGTTCTTCTGTCATTAGAATGTGTCATGTAGCTGATATCACAGCATTTACAATAAAGTGAAAAGGTGAAAACACCTTAAGAGCTTATGCTTCAATAAGGCCTGAGGCTTTTTCTCCTCAGTCTTTGTGGGTCTCAGTGACTCCACTGATGCTGCTGACCTTTTATGCTCTGTCCTCTTATATGTTTACAGAATAACAGATTCAGAGCACCTGAAAAGAAGACTTCACTTATCGACGGTGCATAAAGAAATGTCTGTCAATCCTTTACATGCAAAGATTCCTTTTGTAGGATTAAAACGCAATCATGTGAGTATGTAACCTACAGTCAACATTCTGTCTGCATCAGTTCTTTCATGTTTTGTTTTTCCAAACGATTTTATCTAAGGGATCCTCATTGTTTCTGTCGTCCCAGTGGTCGACTTTGTGCATCGACCTTGTGTCATTCACTCGCGAGCTGTTTAAAGGCTTTATGAAACTGGACGTCATCTCTTTGTTCGCCACCTGCAAAGTACGGAGGATCTTCACCATGAAAACGGAGCCTGCGGGAATGTCGGATGGCGGTATTGCATCATCACCATTACTAACACTAACGTCACACTAACGAATGATGTTGAGTTATTCCACGAGAGGCGATTAAAGATGTACAATAATTGAGCATTTGCCACTGAAACAGTGAAGTCTTCACTTTGAGTAGGTGTGTTATGAGTCTTGTTGAGTCCTAGTTCATATGAAACTGTGGGTGTGTTTGGAGGAGGAGAAACTGTTTTATTTACTGTAGAGCTCCGCAGTATCTTTTGCTTTAATCAGATTTGCCTCAGTGGTGCCAACAGCTGCACTCAGTGGTGGCCACTCGATCGCATGCACTGCATGCTAATAAAGACAGCTTGATACTTTCTACTGTTCTGTTGATCAAAGTGTTGCCTGCAGTGGGTTCTCTGATGTTTTTGTGAGTTGCACTGCCAGCATAAATCTCAGTTTGTTCTCATTTCAATCTAGATATGTGTCTCAATGGGGCGGGTCTTGTGGACTTGATCCCACGTAGTTGCCAGTTCCCACCAGATGTCAGCCATGTCACTCAGGTGTTGAACGTGGAGAACTTGCAGAAGGCTGGGCTGTTGAGTTCTGACTCTGGTGAGTAAGAGCAACTCGCAGGATTGCGAATTTAGCATGACCCGGTTTGCACACTCAGTATACTACCATTAAGATCCATTTTCTGGTTAAGGAAATATTGCAAATAAGGTGTTTACATAGCAGCAATGATAAAATTCCCGTTTACATGTTAATCAGCCGATTTTGAATAAACCAAAGACACACACTAGTAGTGGTAGCGGCGTCCTGACACCAGGCGCAGTCTTTCCTGCCAACAATTCCCATCCCATCCCATCCAAGGGAAATGAACACTCTCACTCTCGCATTGCATTATTATTATTACTACCTGATTTTTTTTTAATACTATGGTGGACGAGGATGCGAGGAACTGGGTGTTAGAGCCATGACACGCATGCAGTATAAATGATTAAGGTGATCAGAAACTGCTGTTTACATGGCAGTGTCTTATTCAGAATATGATCTAATTTGGGTTAATATAGGAGTATTGCTCTCTACGTGTAAATATTGCCAGTGGTTGACAGTGATTTACTGTGATTTACTCACTTTTTAACTGCCAATTAGAATGACTTTGCTAAAGTATCACTTTTAACTTCCTGCTTTTCACACCATTACATCTATCTGACTGCATTAGTTAGTATTTATATTGCAGATTCAAACTAATTACACAAAATATAATCAACAGTTTTATAATTTATGCTCCACAGCAGTATATAAAGTGGTTATCAGACGCACAGACCGAATAACTCACAACACAAACCTGGGGAAAACTTGGGAGGTTTAAAATTGATTAATACACTCACTGTTGGTTGGTACACAGGCTCAAATCAGTGGTCAAACAGAGAGCACACAAGGTTTGTTAACATGACGACCAAACAGCAAAACAACTGGAACGCTCCAAATGGGGGAAATGCCAACTGGCATGGAGGCGAGTGGAAACACAGCTTAAATACGACAGGAAATGGAAGGCAGGATGTGGGGAATGGTGCGGAACAACACAGAGACTGTCAAAATTAAACAGGAAACAATACGCAGCACAAAATGACACCAGCTTGACCTCTCTGTTTCAGTTCTTTATGGAGTTATGGCAAAAAGAAAAAAAAAACCAAAACAAAACATGCTTTTTGACCTTTGGCCACCAAAATCTAATCAGCTGTAGGTTTTTCATCATAATTGGTCCCAAGGTTTTTGTTTAATCTTGCTAACTGACAAATAAACAAACCAGCCGACAAACAGACAGGGGTTGTCAGTGTTAATAATGTTTACGTAGCCACTTAAACAAAGTCTGAGTGAGACAGATCATGTTACAGAAAAACATTTAACTTTTGGCCACAAAGGAAACAGCTTACATCATAAACACAAACGTGGACTCCTGATCACTTTGTTTTCCTCGTATGAAACTCCTGTGATGCTCGCCACATTGTTCATTTGCACCTCACCTGTTCTCACAGAGATGCAATTATCTCCTCGTATGAAAAGACATGCACCAGTAATCCAGTTCCGCCACCACCGTGGCCTTTTTTATCAGCGCATATTTATTTGTTCTGACAGCTGTCGAAGTCATGTGGAGTCAACCGACAGCGCCTATAAAAGAGTAGTAAGTGCACACAAGAGAGAGCTTCTCACAATGAGCTCCTGCATTATTAGCATAATATTCCTAATCATAATTAAGCCGATTGCTATGAAAGTAGGCATACAATTGAACTGTGACAAAGTTGCTTAGTGAATATTGTTGCTTCAGAGCACAATCTGTCAGAAACTATTAAAAGTAATCTATAGTACTTTCTGTCATTAGGCAACATTCGAGCAGTCATTACCTGGTAGACCAAAACATTCTGTTCCTGTTATGGTCCATACATTTTCACCAGTCCAAATCACTATATCCAGGATATCAGGTGTATCATTTATCATATATCTCACCGTATTCCTTGTTGCATTATTTTATGTGCTCCAGCTGATTCAAAGCACTCTGAAATGTAGCCTCCTTTAAGTGTTTGTCACTTTCTCAGTGACAAGTACGCTTCATCAAATAAGTCCCTCTTTTTCTTAACTCTCTCCGTGGCCAGCGGGGGTCTTTCTGCACCATGTTTACCATCCTGTGCGTTTTGTGGAACGGAAGTGTCTCGTCTCCGCTCCAATGAGGATCAGACAGAAAGTGTGTTTTCTTATTCGTGCTGGAATAAGCCGAAGTAGACCTAATGATTCCCAACTCAGATGCGGCGGGGTAAGGTCATGGCCCTAACACGACTCTCCCTACAGCCCATTATTTTTACATGATGGTATGGAACATGTTGATATATTAAAGAAAAAATATTGATTCAGTCAGTTGAACAGCGGAGTTAACAGCAAACCCAAACCACCTCAGGGGCTTTAAGAGACAGAAACAAGTGTAAAACACCATTAATACTGGACTGAAAACTTGAAGCTGTTCAGCAAAGCAGCAGCTGGTCTTGAAGTTTATCGTAGCCTTTATGGTGTTTTCAAGGTAGCATAATACATCTCAAAAACATCCTCTGGTGAACAGCGCCGTACGCAGAGTTTTATATGTCCAAAATGATCTAAATATATGCATTCAAGATGTTTGGAGAGCAAATTTAGACCTCAATAGCTTTAAAACCATGTCAGTGGGCAGCATTTTTTTGTATGTGTGTGGGTACAAATCTGTGGAAGCCCTGAAAGGCCCTAGTTAAAACATTTTACTGTCTCTTTTTTTCCCGTAATAGCAGATTCAATTTTGTTTTCCTGAGATCACAAGATAATTAATGAGCTCACAAGACAAAGCTGCCATAAAGCTGAAACCTTGCCGAAAGTCCTATTTGATGACATATACGTAGTTTGAGTATTATCCACAACAGCGAGGTGTATGCCAGGGGTATTCAATTAAACTTCGGACCGGTCCAGGAAAAGTTTCCTGAAGCAAAGGTCTGGAATGGAATATCATGATTATCGATGGTATAGAAGGATAAAGACAAGCAAGCAATATGTTTTAAATTAAATGTTTTATCACATTTTTCACACGTTCTGGTCCTGCAAAATGAAACAGCCTATCCTAGCCTTTTAAAGTAACATTTTCTTAACCATGTACATTTTAAAATTCCCTGCAGCTGCAATTTAAACAGAAACAATACAGTATAATTTTAAAAGATGAACTAAAATATTTCCATCAGGAGAGACCAGAATGAAGAAGATGCAAATGCTTTTTGAACACAATAAATGATTAACTCTTTTGTGCTTGGACTCTATAGAGAGATTGTGATTGATGGCTGTCTTCCTAAACAGCAGCATCATAGATTCCCCAGTAGAGTCCAGACACCGCTGGTGCTGTTGGCAACTGATGTCTCTGCTGAGACTGGAAATGATGGCGCTGGTGGAACTGCCAGGACTGGGTGCAGATGGGGAGGTGGAGGGGCAGCAGCAGCAGCAGGGAACAGAGACATATTTAAAAAGACTGCAACGAGATGATACACTAATGATCCAAGCGTGACAACTGTCTATTGGATGGATGAGATCAGCTGATATGAACAGCTGATCGTCAAGTGTCAGCCTGGCCGAAGCAGAGGTGGTATGAGTGACATGAGAGACAAGAGCTCCATTTGTTATCATCAAACATATCCAGGTAGTATGTGTAATGTTACATTTGGCTGCTTAAAAATAATCTATAGTGGTCAATGGGATGAGAGCGGGTTTGAGTGCATGTGTGTGTCAGCGTGTCTCATTCAGAGCTGGTCAGAAACTGAAAGTAAACAAGAATTTCTCCTCGCTGTGAATTGCTCTGATGGAGTGTATTTGGACACACACAGATGGATGATTATCGACACTGTAGTTAGATATCTTAGTTTTCACAATTCTTGCAGTTATAAAACCAGGGTCATCGTCAAACATTTTAACACCCGACATCCCTACATTCTGTCTTACTTGCATTTCTGTAACCCACTTTATATCATTTGTTCTTTCCCCCTGCTGCCTCTCCCTTGTGTGTAACTTATTCCCTCCAGTCGCAGCGCGCTTCAGAATTCAGATTAGATTGGCTAAAAGGCAACATGTGAGATTATTTACAACATATGCGGTTGGTCTGTGCTTAATTAATGCTGCAAAGGCTACAGACAAATGTGCTGGTTTAAATAGAAACGCTCCATCAAATGACAATTATCAATGAATTATTAAGGGTGGGTCCGGATAGGACGGCGTTTGGGTCCAGAACTAGACTGCACTCCACCTATTGGTGACCTCTGGTGTAAATTAATTTAACCTGTCTGACCTTGATTAAGAAGAAAAGTGACATGTAGATCAATACAGGCTTGTTCATTTGACATTGGTCCGTATGGAGCAAAGTTGGTACATCTCGAGATCTTGGGAAAACAACAGCTGTTATAACAACATAATTGTTTGATGATTTCAGGAAAACAAATACAATTTATGTCATTTATGTTACTTCCATTGTCACAGGAAATCAGAGGAAATAAAATATTTCACCCGTGGCCTTTTAAGGCTTCTGTACAATCAGTGCTCCTAACGTTCAATTTTATCATTCCTTTTTACACATTCTACACACCATTCCAGTTTGTGGCAGTAATGTGACATAACTGCTGTAAAATTTCTCTTGTTTGATTAACTACCATTACTTGCACTTTATATATATAATATTTCAGTACACTTTATATCAGGAAATTACTTTGATAGATAATTACTGTAAATATTAGACACTTTAAAAGTTTTACTCAGGTAATAATTGGATTTTGATTTAAACAGTACATAAACGTGGATAAAATGTGTGTTATACAATGGTATATTTATACTATATACTATAGGCTTATAGTAAATACAGAAATGTGAACAAATTTTAACAAACGCTCATGTGCAATTTTCTGTAAGTGTTTTCTGCAAGTGGAGAACTATAATACATGAAAACCAGGCATACTGTCACACAGCTGAACTCATCTGCATTATGTATTGGGAGAGAATGGTAGAAGCTTTTCACCTGTCCCACTTGAGCTACAGCATAATGTGCCACACTCGAGCGACAGCTTCAGACCAACATCACCCTGAGAGCTGGACAGACACTGAACATAAACACGAAAATGCCCAAACATCCACGTCTCCTGCACCACTCGCTCACTCAATATGATAAAACCTGCTGTACCCTAAAGTATAAGGTCTCCAATATTTATGCCAGGGTTTTTATGGTGTTTTTTGGTGCAAGGACCTAGAGCAGAGAGGACCGAAGGTGTTCCTTGGCACTAAAAACTCTGATTTACTTGTGGGGGGACTTTGGAGAGTAGAAGATATGAGCTCTGGTTGTCGCACCACCAGCAAGTGGGTCTGCGTTACGATCTATTGGGTCCTCCTCGAGGTATTTGGTGAGGTAGGTACGAGCCCGAACCCTCTTGGTTAAGGTTGCAGCTGCAGGGTTGGTTTGCAGTGACTTCACGTGCTCCCAGAGGCTTGACGTAACATTGGGTTTAGCCTCTCTACTGCTCCTGTCTGAACACGAGGTGAGGTGATGTGACGTCGTTTGCGATATTGGCGGTGAGTGTCCATCCACCGCGGTTGGCTCGTTAATGCCGTGACAGCCCTATTCAGAACACTTGAGTAGCATTCAAGAACAGAGAAATGTTCCCTTTGTTTGCAACGAATCAAGAATGAGAGGCAGCCAAAGGAGTGAAACCCCTGTAAATACACTGAGGACATAAGAGAAAACAGTTCGTCGTAAACAAACCCCTTCACAATAAATACTCTTGAAAGTGGGAAAAACACACACATCCAAGGAAACATATCCTTTAAACTCATCTTTGGTAGCAGACAAACGCTTCTTACTGACCAGCATATAATGGTTTTCTGAGCCTGCAAGCTTTGCATTTTTTATTTTGTGACATGAAAACCTGAACCATAACATCAAGGTTGTAGAGACTAATTATTATCAACATGACTGACAGCAGATTAAAGAAAGTGCTTAAGATTTGCAAGCTTATACTGCCAGATAGTCAAGACCCAAGGACTTACTGTAGTAACACTGTACTGCATTTAAATATAGTCTGTTATTTTTCGATTGAGAATATGTGTCAGCAAAAGATGTTTAAATTTGAAAAAAAACAAAATGTGAAGGAAATCAATAAGTCTATGAATAATAATTAGTAATTTTTTTTTTTTTTTGCAGTTTCTGAAAAGTCTGCCTCCGCTAGCTCAACCTGTCATCGAAGAAGCCGACCCCCGAGTGTACACACCGCCGCAGGCTCCAGGGTTTCAGGGCCGCCCACTCAAACTGGACGAAAGATCACTGCAGCGTCAGATCGAAAAGATATAAGTGACCTCCAGATCTCAAACATGGTAAACACATGAATCACATAACCCCTTTGAATGATTTGGCCTAATATGTCATAAATAAATAGTAACTAGTAGAATGTGTTGTTTTATGGTTTATTGCTGTGTCCGACAGGAATTGTCGTCTAGTGAACTGGACCAAACATTTTCTGTTGAAAGTGGGATTCTTGGCAGCTTGAGTGAAACATTTTCACACGGAGAACCTTCCCACTTTCATTCTGAGGGTAAGTTTTATCATTTCAAGGGATTGTTTAATCCTCGTAACATGTTTTCCACTTTCAGTGCCAAAGTTGGCTTTATATTGTGTGTTTTTAGTCCAAAAGGCTGCACATTTCTGTGTCCAACTGGTAATTATCCAGAGATCTACAATGCTGGACAATGTTTATTACTGTAAAATCAAATGTGTTATACAGCTCATGTTTTAAAAATTAAACATATAGTATATTCATTAGGCAATATCATAGTGTCATCTTCATGAGAAAATCAAAATTTAATTTGATTTCTTGATTAATTTCATTTGTATTTAATTGGTTTTCTTGCATGCATATTTAAAATGCTGAAGTGGAAGAGTAAATTAAAAAACAGCATCTGCTTTTAGTGAGATGGGAAATATTAAAATCAACCAAATCGACTGAAATTGGGTTGAAGGGTCTTTCTTTTCCCCCCTTTGAAATATTTGCATACATTTCATAGATAATCATCATTCCATTTGTATGTCCATGTGAATATACTCGTTATATCTAATGACATCCCACCACATGTAAGCTTTATCTGTGCACCAAATTTAAGGCTCTACACCATTAAAAGCATAACTGTAAACCAACAAACGAGAGTGTAGATCTTACAGGGCATGTTATTCCATGTGCCTGTTACCATCAGTAATATGCCATCATCGGAGCATGACTGTAAGCAAAGGCAGATGATTAAAATATGTTAATTCAGCCAAACATGATGTATTTGGATGTGTTCTCTGTGTTGAATGAATGCACAAAGCTCAGGCTGTAAAATGCCTTCATTAATAGGGATTTTCACAGTGCATAATCAGTTCACAAATATGCTTTGGGCAAACTTTCAGTGGTATTGTTTGGCTGTTTGGTGCTTTTAAAGATTTTCTAATGTTGAAATATGTAGGAACACCTGGCAGTATACAGCCCCATCCTCTAAAAGATCGAGACAAGCCTGGATGTAAGAAGCTGCGGTTCGACCGTGCTGGAAGAGAGAGACAAGCATCTTTAGGTAAGCTCTGTGCCCTGCGTCTTAGATTGTGCGCATATGGGAATATAGGGCTTGGTCTGGTTTGTTTATGCTTTAATATGCTCTTAACAGCCCCTTCAGATGCTCTCTGTGGTGACCACATAAAAAGAAGCACAACCAGGGAGAAGTGCACTCTGCCACCCAGGCAAGAGAGGGAACTTGTGACTTTAAACACACAGCAGCTACCAGCAGGTGAGATTCATACCTGATGTAAATATACAGGGAATTAAGACACCAGCCGATCCGTGGTTGGAAAAGTGTAGAAAGATACCAGGGGGATGGGAAAAAAGAGAATGATATGCACGCTAAAGGGATATTGATGTTTACTTTGTATCCTCTGATTTTAGATGTCTGAGGGAGTGCCTTTGTACTCTAATCTCACTCTTAATTTAAGAATTAGATCACTTCAAAATATTGCATGAATTTTAACAAGCCTCCTTCTACTCTGCATACACCATCGCTTTTGTTCCCCCTTGTTTTTAATTTTGCATGACCCACACCAGGCCATTTGCTGGATTTTTGTACCCTCTAACTCCAACTCATGAAACCACCGCCACCACCCCTCCCCCCACGCGCACACACACACACACACACACACACACACACACACACACACACCTACAAGGCATTGTCTGCACAAAAGGAGTGTGCGTGCTCTGAAAGCTCATTTATAGAGGTTTCTCTGCAGCAGTAAGCCCCTTTGCTGCAGCCCTGCCCACAGAAAGTAGTCAGTTCATTAATGGTAATGTGGCACATTAAATAAAAGTCATAGGGACATCTTCCCTGGCCCAGGGTTTGCCACACAGTGGGCAATTAGAGAAAGTGATTATACTGTCAAGAGGTTCAAATGTGCTCACTCATTCAGATAGGGCTGCCTCTGCATTTGAGGTCAGGTCCTTTGTGGAGCTTAAGGATTCTGTGTGTCTTGCATGTGAGTACATCATAAACATGCAAGACAAGGCTGAAAAAGAAAAAGACTGTTGGATATCCTCTGGAACATTGTCTGACGTCTTGAAACACTACTAATTGTCTATTTGCTTCAATAAAAGCAAAGACCAAAAACACTGAAATGCACTCTGCTCTGTTATCAGTCGGAACTCCTTCTCCATGCCTTAGATACTAAATGCTGACACCAGACTCATTCAGTATGAGCTCTTCATCCCAGTGCTGGCCTCTCTGGCTCCCTGTCAGACTTCAAATTGATTTTAGAATTGCATCACTCACTTTTACTTCCTTAAATGGTCCTGAATATGCAGTAGCTCTAAATTGCCTGGTATGAGCCATCTCGACCCCTGTGAACTGCACATAGAGCCCTGCTTGTTCCTCCCAGGTCCCACTGTGTGACAGCTGTGATTGAGGTTTTGCTATCAGAGCTCGCATGCTACACAGACACCATCTCCAAAAAGTTTTTCTTTCTGCGAGCTTTTTTGCCGATTTTGTGTATTTTATTCCCATTTCTTTCTGCTTTGTGTGGTTTTAATTCTCTTGTTATGCACATTGTTAAGAAAGGTACCATGTTCATGAACTCCTTGCTTTCCTCACTTTTGATGTTTTTACTTTCTTTTCACGCTGAATTTATTTCAGGATCCGTTTTGTTATGCCTTCCGTGGCCTGGTGACAGCCAGTGACGCAGGCTTTATGGCCATCCAATGTGCATTCGTCCGGGCCATTCTTGTGAACGCCATATCTTTAGAACACTTAAAGGATTTTCTTTAAACTTTGCACCAGTGTCTCTGACTCAAGGATGAACTGATTAAATTTTGGATCATAGGTCAAAGGTCTAGGCCGCTGTGCTCTGAAAGCTTGTCAATATCGCAAAAAGGCATTGGTTTTTAACAAATTTGGCACAAACCTACATTTGGTCTCGAGGGTGAATCGGTCACATTTTGGAGGTCGCAGTATAGTGGGATTTTCGGCCAGTGTGAAACGGCTATAGGAAACACCATCCTGGTCTCTACCTTGACAAATATTCAGTTAAACGTTTTGTTGATATGCTACTACTTATATAAGAAGACATACAAGAAGACCTGTTCCTATAACGCCAGCGTACATGTTCAAAATACCCAGCCCCTCTTCTCGACCCACCACTTTAGATTCACTGTCCGCTTTGTTTACCTTGTTTACCGCCAGGCGGTAATTCCTCTATTTACCTCTATTTTATGGTACAATCACTCTGCAGGGTGGCAGCGGGTGGGATTTTGAAAGGGCAAAGCTGTTTGTACTGATGGCCAAAAAACACAATATAAAAATCATATTGAAAATAAAGGCAATGTTAACAAGGTTTTGATTATATTATAAAAGATTAAAGCAGGATGGAAGTGGCATTCACATGTAAAATAGGTGTTTGATTTGTAAAGATGTTTTCCCTGAGCTGTCAGTGGTGTTGCTGCAGATTATGTGGTTTGTCATATTCTAATTAGCTAGTATTATAGCACAGCTATTAACAACAAAATAAAAGAATTCAGTGCAAGGGAAATTAATGCTTGCATTTGGCAAGCTGTGGGATTCATACAATTTTGCATATCGTTATACATTTTTATGTGCTTATAATCAAATGAACTTGAATGTGATTGGCCACATGATGACAGAATTAAAACAGGATTTATTTCTTACTGTAATTGGATTCTAAACATTGTCATGTTCTTCCTTTTCTGGGTATCATCACTTGTGCTCTGACATATTCATGTATTATACGATTGATAAAAAGCCCTAAATTCTTTATTTCATCAATATCCAAGTGCCAATTCGAATTTACTTCAACTAAGCTTAAAACTTGTTTTGGTTTCTAATCCTTCCTTTCAGATGAGTGTAACGGCAGTCCTGTCAGGGAAAGTTGTGGAGCTTCTCCCACTGCAGCAGAGTCTCTCCTGTGCTTGAACTGGCCGGGTTTGTCTGGTGACCTGCAGGTCTGTAGCAGCTGGGAGAATAATAAGGTGTCCGAGCCGCAGCTCGCCGTGCACGAGGAGGTGTTCTCCTTCTCATCCCAGCTACACTCGGGCCAGGGTGACCAGGAGGAGGTGGAGAAGGGAAAAGATCAGATTCAGAGTAAAAGTGGAAGGCGACATGAGCCGCAGCCTGAAGACGACTTTGTCGGCAGTGAAAGTGATGAGGTATGTCCGCTCTCAGGGGGGATGTAGGCATGTTTATGGTATGTATCTGAATGTGCCTTAAATGATCAAACGCTGGCAACAGTTTTCAAACACACTGTTTTGTCAATTTTGGAAATTTATTCAGATGTGTTTTTTCGTTAGTTTGGTTGACTATGTCTACAGTTTGATTCAGTTTCACTTCACTATCAGTTGAACTGGAAATTTGAATTGTATTAAGTGTCTCGAAATGCATACAATATGCTTTGTATTTTGGTGTTTACTCTTTAATAATATACAATTAACACTATAAAGTATGACATATACTTCACAGTTCAGTGGGGTTATTTATCATGAGATAATTTAATCATCGCTCTGAGACTCATAATAAAGAATAATACTTTTCTTTATGCTGAACAGGGCAATTAAATTGTTGAGTTTGAAGATGACTATCTTCAAAGATATGCTAATTGCTTTTACTTATTTAAAACTTTATAATAAGTCTGATAATTCATGCTTAAGAGTCTCGCTTTGTTGGGCAGCTGATTAGTCACACAGTTTTTTTTTTAACTTTTTATGATTGGCATTTCCATTTAAATTTTGCTTTACTTCTTGGTTTGACATATATATATATATACAGTATGTATATGTGTGTGTGTTTGTATGTATATATACATACATATTATTTCCTTATATGCCATTATACATCACTTTTCGCTAAGTAATTTATTAAATTAAATTCAACACAACACTGTGAAATCACATGAAAAAAAGATACAGACACAATGACAATGACAAGATCACTTTAGTTCATTCATTTTGAAACACTTATTTTGAAAGTTGTCCTAATAATCATACTTAGAAGCGGAGTAAATCCATCATCAGCTAGTATTACCAGTTTGTATTTACAGTTTGTTTTCTTTCAAAAGACTTGCTATATTCTACCATTTGAACCCGGACCATATATCTGAACACATGATTTTCTACCTGTAGGGGTGAGGCAACCAGTAGTATGTCTATCACTTGTTCAGATCACTGGCAGAAAGAAAAAGAGATGATGCATTGCCCTTTCCTCCTGTTGTATGAAAATTAAGCCAAAATGTGTACTTTACGAACGCTGGCATTTTGTGCTAGCCTGAAGTCACCGCATCAACAACAGAGCTCAGCATTTAATCACCCTTTTTTTATAGCATCACATAATGAAAACTGAACAGAATAGAAAATTGACCCCTTAAACATACCTCAGCATGACAAGAACTACCTAAAATAACAGAAACCAAACATTACTACTGCTATTACTTGGCTACTTTGAGTTTTACGTTTGGCCCAAGTCCTATCCAAAATAATGAAGCCTCCTTTATTCCTCCGAAAAAAGCTTTTAGAGATGTTTCTCTCTCCACCTTCATATATAGAAATAAGGCACCATTGCAACTTAAATCATGAGAATTTAGCAATTGAAAGATTAACATCTGCATCCAAGGTGTTGTTTATAAACAGCTGTACTTAAGACGATATGCATATCCAAAACAATATGTAGTTTAGTTTATCAATTTCATTTAATAAATTTGGTGCCATTTCACGATAAATTCATGCCAAAAGGTTGCATGCAGTGTTATTCTGTGAGAGCAGAATAAGTATTTTTAAACCGCAATGTTCGTTTAGAAAGTGAGTTGATTAATAATATGCAGAGATAATTTTCACCTTTTTTGGTGCAAGATGATCGAAGAGAGAATTGACACAGTGTAGTGTGTGGTTTATCGGCATAAGACACGGTTTCATAAGAAGACTCCATTGTTGTCCCTGACACTAGATAAAAGAATGCAGCTCGGTGAGCTATCTGCAAAAAAATAATAGAGAAATTTGTAAATCTGTAAATTGTTAACAGCAGGAGTGTTTGTGTACCTTTCAACACCATGTGAAGATATTCAAGGAAGGAACATCATTTCTTGTTTTAAAATTAGTCTTTAAATACAGCAGCAATGGTACCATCACCTTTGCTGTCAAGCCGAGAAACATTGTTAAAATTAAAGTTTGTAAGGGCTGACTCATTAAGAAATGATGCACTACTATCCAGCCAGTTGCAGTTAAAAGCATAAATTCCAGATTATATGCAGTGGTAAGATCAATAATTAATAAGAATTTCTTGGCAAGAGATTGAGTACACAGCAGATCTACCTTTGTAGAGCCCAAGGGGGACCCAGCATCACAAGCAATGGTCCAGATCAGATCTGAGCACAATGTACCATCACCCATTGTTTACCTATCAAGGATTGGAGAAAACAAAATGGGTACCAATTTGTTACACAGCATCCATGTGTGACATCATCCTTGTAGTCTGAAATATCAGTTAGAGCTCACTGAGTGTGGGCAGAATCGGTGGTCATATGAGAATCGCAGGGTGAGGGTTAAGGGGTGGACCTGGTGGCAGCATTGACCGAGCCTTCATTTTGGCCAGTGAACTCCATTACGGGAGTTGAGGGAAAGAATGAGTCTGGACAGTAGGGTGAACTGTGTGGGGTTCAGGAGGAGGGTGAAGAAAGTGATAGCTGGTGTGGAGACTCTGCGCCTTTGTTCTGACACCACTCTTGTTTTAAACTCAGACAATTTCTTCAGGCTGAAACGGCATCTCTCCTTCAAACTTTCAAGTCTGTGGTGTTACGTCCCTTTTAGTGTTATTCCTCCTTGTCCTTGCCAGAGGGAGCAGACGGGTGAGGCTGCAAGTTAAAGATTAGAGATGAACAGTTACTTCTGACGTTGAGGCAAACATAAAAGATTTAAAAGAAGAAGTAAAAACATTGCACTCTGTGGGCGGTACATGCCCGTGAAAGCTTTGTGTCACGTCTCAGTCTCTCAACCTGACTGCCAGTGGTAGCCCACTGATAAGCACCTCACTACAAGGAGCTGAGTATGCTCAATAAATCAGTAGCTGAGTTTCACTACATCTGGTTGCTGTCTGTAAGCCCTATGTGGACTAAAATGTTTGGCATAGTAGTTTGTGCAGTCAGTAATTCTTTTCATTTTGTCCGGGAAGAGATCAGTGGGAAAGCTAATTCAGTCATTTGAGATAGTTTGCCTTGTCATTAACATTCCCTGAACATTTCGCTTCTGAGTTGCTCTCAGTTTGAGGCCTGGTGTGAGAGTATGAGAGTGTTTTCTATCATCTGACAAAGATCCGGGGTCTTACACCAGTGGTGCAAATCAAGTTCATGCTGTAGCCTGCTTGTTGGAAAGGTTAGTTGCTAAGGCTTTCTTTGCAGCTCTGCATGGATGTGCTGCTAAGCTCAGGGACTGCTGAGGCACTCCGACTTGATGGTGGTGAAGCTGGGACACAAGGCAACATCTTCACCACTGCACTCTGAAACCAGCTATTTCCAATAGCTTGAACCCTCTCATGGCAGCCTTTCCCTGTTTTCTTTAATACTAGTTTAATAGTTATTGTTGGTTATGTATTAGCATTCTCTCATTGTCCACTGTTGAATCACTCCCACACACTTCAACTCAGGGTTATTTCACATCTAAAAGTTCATATTACAAGATTTTAACATGATCCCACAAGTAGGCTGCATCTCCCTGTACAAGGCGATAATTGGTGCGTGCCAGGTGTTGTGGACCTCTATCATCGCTTAAGGCATGAAGGGAAAGTAATGAACAGTTTCTTTTTCTTCAGGGAGTTACTCCTCTATTCTCCCTGTAAATACCTTTGCCTCAGTCTCCTCTTTTCCACACGTGCTACTGCACCTCATGTTTTCCTATACTAGTTACTTATTATAATGATAGCCTGCTTTATCTACCTGTAATTGGTCCTATAGTCAGCAAAATATTTTGACAGGAGACACAAACCACTGCTCGCATAGTAATGAAGAAATCAAATGTGTTTCTCTGTAGAGTTCCAGTGGTTTATACATATCCAAGAGCTGTAGTCCATGATTTTAGCATAAAAAAACAGCAGCAAAGTAATTTTAAGTAGAGGGTAGGAAGAGCAAGAAGCAAAGCAAAGCAAGGGA
>KV751324.1:19261481-19274133 GCA_001698575.1 Mola mola | reverse complement strand
AAAAATTGTCTTTGAAGTCATGCTTTGCACCTTTCCTTCCTCTCTGTCCTGATTCATTAGATTGCATCTTTGCTTTGCAACGTACAACTATTAAGAAAAAACCCCAAACAATGCCAGCATCAATAAAAGCATTTTATAATATCTAAAGTAGATCATGATGATAGCAATGAATCAGACCATTTAGAAAAAAGATTATTTGTGTGCTGCAACCTGAACTGTGGGAAATACAGTGTCTCATGCTGGCTTTCAATGACTGTTCACCCATCTTCAGGATGAATGTCTTGGTTTGCCCTTGGATGGTTCTGGATACCCTGCATCAAATGGCTCCCAGCTTGTGCAGAGCGCTGTCTCTGCACATCTCCATCTCTTTACGGGCGTACACAGCCCATGCAACGTGTTACAAAAAAAGACAAAAGGATTGCATCACAGTCCCACTACCCAAATTATGCAACCATCTCCTCTCTAACACTTTTGATTTATTGATGAAAAGATGGTAGCCCTCTGTGAACATGTGTAGATTCCCATGCGCTAAAATATTTAGGTGTTTTGTGTATTTTTTCAAATTGTAACATTAATTACTTATGATCCACAATGTGCTTGTGCGTGTGTTTTGCAGGGGTCTTTTTTGGTCTTTCCTTTTGTCATTTATCAGTGCTGACATGTTTCAGGCTGCTTAGATATTCAGTGAGGTTATGCCGTTTGATTGAATGTCCAATGAAATTAATATTGCAGTTGACAGACACCTCAAACATCCTCCCTGACTTGTCTCTCACAGCAGCATCCACAGCTGCAATACTGAAATTAGACTTGGAAGCCAGCCTTGATTTACATACTGAAGAGCTGCTGCACTGGATTTGTCATT
This sequence comes from Mola mola, assembly GCA_001698575.1. NCBI lineage: Eukaryota > Metazoa > Chordata > Actinopteri > Tetraodontiformes > Molidae > Mola > Mola mola. Next base: position 19,273,271 of record KV751324.1, on the reverse strand, counting down.
GTTTTCTCTTCTCCTTTTAGATTTTGCTTTCCGAGACATCCTTACATTGAATTCTATTCTGGTTATTTTTATAGCATCCTGGCATATCTGCAAGGCGTCCTTACCGTTGAGAGCTTCGGTTTCTCCTGTCAGCTAAGATGTTCCCTTTATTGTGCCTAATGTGTTGCCAGGGATTTTTTTTGTCTTTTTCTTTTTTAAGATTTTTTTTAACATGTTACTTTGCATAGAATATTTGTGTCTGCCTTTGGTTGGCATACCAAATGTGAAAACCAAAAACTAGGCTGTCTTAGGAACTTTGAGTATAGCCTATTGTTGTATAGTAATTACATCCGTGAAATGAAATCCACTTAATGTAAGCGTGTTGTATGAAAAGAGTTGCCTTGATATTATTTCATGCGTAGAGTTTTTAAAAGCTTAGTTTCAATATAGTTCAAAAACTATGTACCCGCTCTAATTAAATCAACCTAATGTATTTCTTTGAATGCAGATTCCTCCATATCTGAATTACAGTGACTTTAAAATTGTGGAATTTAATCAGTCCCGCCAAGTCCACCTCTACAATTCAAAGTCCAATTTGCAGCTCTGTGGCAAAGGCCTTTGTCCTCGAAAATTGCTTCCATTAACTTTGTACTGTGTTTCTGCCTGTCACATGGTCAAAGGCGTAATAGAGTGGGGCACCTTTGTCAGTGAAATCTCGATAGAGATAATGTACGTGATCACTTAAAAGGCGTACGGCAAGAAATGAATACATTTTTGTTCATGCTTGAATTCATGGAAATTTTAATAAGTGGTGTGGTATGTGTTCATTTTCTTGGCAGGATCAAATTGAATACCACAGTGCTTAATGTATATGTATAGCCCTGTTTTAGCTGCTTGTCTACTGAAAGCTGCTGCTCTACCTTTTCATGCAGGCATAGCCACTCTAAAAAGTTTATTTCAGCCATTGTAAACCAGATTGCTGTCTGGTGTCTAAAGGAGGCAGTGGCACATGCATTTTGGCAGAATTTTCATTAGATTTATTACATCTTGATGCATCAAGGACAGTCAAATTTGAAATGTCATTCCCCATTTGAAATGTCTTCCTACAGGTGGGTGTACATTTACATCTTACATGATGAAATATGTTTTATGCGTCCTCTCGCTGTTGGAAGGTTAAGAATAAAGATTAATATATATACATGATTAAAATCCAAGGACATCTGCTCTATATCCAGACTGAGTGGCGTGTGTCAAGGCCGGGGTCCCTCGAGCCTTTGAACACAGCAGACAGGAATCACAGCTTTTGTGATACGTTGCACCCTCTCAATGATAAACATAGAATTCCATTTGTTTTTTTTCCAGCTACAAATGAATAATTCTAAGCAAGTCACAGCACATGATGAGGAAGGGACATGCTCTACTATACTGGATGCAGCAACACTTTTGAAACAATGAAAAAGCAATGTGGGCAGCCGTGCTCTAGTAAAAGCCCCAAAGCTTGTGGTGAGGAAATATGACCCCAAATACACAAACAATTGGATTTATAATTGCAGGCAGTGATGCTGAACAAAAGGAAAAAAGTGTATTTCTTGTGTTTTGTGTTTCGAAAAAGGTTGGTAAGGCAGTCCTTGGAAATTGTTAAACAGTCAGAAGCGGACCTATAACAAGAGGACCAAGTTTATATAGTGTACTTTGAAACAGTTTTTTAAGGTGAAATTGGCAGCTTTTCTTGCTTTTATTTCACTTTTAGACATTACTTTATCACTAAAGGTACTTCCACCCACATTGTTACAAATGTCAGTACAATAAGTACATGAACTATGCAGCAAACAAAGTTCTTTTTGTTTAAGTTTTTTCTTTTGAGACAAAAAGGCTGAGATGAATATTTTAAGTTGCCTTGAGTATTTAGTTAAAGATGTCCTTCAATGAAAATCTCATTCTTGACCTTGTTACCCCGTTCATGTGGTGTCTCTTTTTTTATGTACTATGACACACGTCAAGGCCAAAATAGGGCAGTCAACACAATGGCTAAGGATGTCTGCTTTCTTTCTATGATTCACAAATCTCCAAAAATTATATTAGGACAACTCAGTTCTTAAACAGGAACTAACATTTGATCCTGCAACATTTAACCTCAAAGAAACGAAACTTACTATTCTGATGCATCCACTTGTAGGCAACCTTGTAAAAAATAATGTGTTTCCTCTTTTTCCTGGGAATCTGTGTCCGGTTCAAACATGTACGGCCGAATTATTCCAATGTCAGAACTTGACACTGTGCAGCGTTTAGTAGACTAGTCTAAAAGTCAGAGGGTGACAAAGCAGAGAAGGTTTGACTGCAGGTGAGGGGGTGGGGCTACAGCAGCATGGTCATAGAGCCACACATCCTGGATGAGGCAAAGGTGTAGAATTACATCCACAGGATTTAAGGTCACAAAGTGATTTTTTGTCTTGAAAAAAAAAATCATACTTTGTTCTTTTGGAGCTGAAGCAGGACTTTACATATTATACCGAACCTTATTAGATATGCTACGATGTGCCCTTCAACGTAATGTCAAGAAACAAAGGGTGTCAACAAATAAACATTTGATAGATAACCTAAAATGAGTTAGGTTTAACCAATTTATAATGGGTTGCTTCCAAGCTGTAATTAATCTCTCCCCCACTGTCCTGTGGAAGGAAAGCAGAGTTTCTGGGAAATGATTGATGTGTATCTGTAACCTCTGTGCTTCACGGTACCAGGAAGATAAACTCATTAAGAGTGAAAGGAAGTGTTGCGCTTAGGGTTAAGGCGTAAGGTTAAGGCCCCTGCTCTGCGCCAGAATTTGGTACTTGGAAGTAACAGTTTGAGTCTGAATCTAATAAATGATCTTTCGGGTGAAACGGCAAGGTGGAGAGGCTAAGTGTGCAGCAAGAGTGGCTCAAGGACATGGCAGCCTTAGATGGGCTTCTGAGAGCCCGGAATGATGGGACTCCATTGTTAAAATGTCATATAGATGCAGTTTGATGTGCGTAGTACAGTAGGAGGATGGTGAGTGTAATGGCATGTGTTGTCATGACTGCGTGTCTTTATGGTCTCTGCCCCAGAGAGTGGATGGATGTGCTCAGCCCTCCTATTATGCCTCCCGGCGAGCAGAGAAGGTCAGACAACACACGGAACAATCACGAAAATCTAATCAGAGGTACAGTAACCTTAATCTTGGTCCTTTTAGCCGCAGACACCCGTTTATGTCCTTTGAAGTCAGGCCGACAGAAAAACAATATGGTGCTTCAAGTGTGCAATTGCTTGTAACAAATGCAAACATTGGCTTGTGTCAACGCTTACAAAAATGTTTAATTTCTAACAAAGGCCACGCTCAGCGGGGTGGGGGGGGAGTAATTAAGGGTAAGAGTGGAGCTCTCTGTCCTCCACGTAACTCCGGAGGTCAAAAGAGACAGGCTCATTACAGGTCTGCACCCTCTAGACACACCAACCAGGTTAATTGATGGAACCTTTTCAGTTTACAACATCGTTTTTAAACCTCTCGTACAATGTGTCTTATAATTAGTTTCCATTATCGTCGCCGAAGTTCTGATAAGAGAAAGTATTCCTCCTGGAGCGTCCCGTAACCTTTTTAGTGTTTCACTGCCTGTCAGTTTAACAGCTAAATTCACATGCTTTAGAGTAGTGGGGATTACACGGAATCTCTTTACAGCTTCATAATGTGGTGCCGAGACTGTGCGTCTGAGGAGGCGTTGATTGATGAGAGAAAAAAATGGCAGCGGCAGAAAACTTTTAAATCCACCTGAGCCTGAAGGTCACCCTCCCATCCATGCTGTTCCAGCAGCAACTGACAGCGCAGACCCTTATTCACATCTGTGCCGCTGTGCGAGGAAAACTACAATATACAAGTTACTTTCCCGAAATCTTTAGTCCGTGTGAATATAACTGATTTAAATTACCGATGCACATAAATTTGCATGTTTTGAACAATCCTGAGGCTCGTAGAGTGATTTTCTTCCTCTGTCGTTACAGGAGGAGACGAGTCGCTGACTGAGGAGGAGGATGAGGACGAGTATTTGAATCTGCATTATGATCCTTGCTTGAGCTGCTATTTTGATCCAAAGACGGGGAAGTACTATGAACTAGCTTAACTCAAAGCTCAAGAGTATCCAAATTAATAAATCGGAAGCCACCGATAGCTGATGAAAGGCTTTTCTTTAACCCTTAGAGTATTGATCATCTCTGAATACCACATTCACAAATCAAAAACCCTCCATATTGCCGGTTTTGTTTCTCAGAGCTTTGTGCTTCCATCAATAGTTTTATGTTATTGTGTAACGGAGTGGGACTCAATGAACCAGATTCATGCTTTTTGCAAGTTGAGCTGTTGCCCTTTCAGCCGCACATCTGATGGCACAGAGAGGCTTTTCCAAAGTCTTGGCTAGCAAATGAATCTTTAAGCCCTTTGAAAGAACATCCTGGAGCTTCTTTTTACTCAGAGCATTTCTAACATTTAAATGTTGCCTGGAGAAGTAGGTCATTTGGTTCTTTATAATAATTTATTCATATTCAAGTCATATGTCAATGTGTATTTGTTTGCATGAATTAAACTGGAATTAATGTTGATTTCTTGTGTGGTTTTTGCTTTAGGTGCTCTGTTGCTACCTTTACTTAATAGTCTTAAAAGTCAAAAGGGGTTAAAAAAAAAAAAAAAAAAAAAGATTGTGATTATTCCACCGTCACACACCTGTAATGCCTGTATTCTCGGTTGAACCTGTGACTGTGATTTTGTTGTGGCCTGTAAGTGTAACCAACAGTAATAACAGAGGGGAGCTCATGGAGCTGGCACGTCTTTGAGCAGCTGATAGGAGACCGATTCATCGTTTTCAGCCGGGGATATATCATGGCTTCAAAATGTAAGGAACAAAAACGAAACAAGGGAACAAATGAGAGACATTTGTATTAGTGTTTTTAATTAAGCAGTACCCCTTCCGGATTGAGTTATCCCAACTAACATGCTGCACTGGCATCAGAAAGTGGTCATTCTGTCAAGTACTGATAAATGGAGAGTGTGCACACAATCACAGAACCTGGCTCTTGGAGTTGTGCCCAGACTTAAACACACTATTTCAGCACATTCCACAGCCTCCTATTTCAAACATTAACTTAATTTTTTTTTCTTACGTTGGGGACTTTTGCCAAGAGAATCATCCACTAAAATATTCTGAAAAATAGTCAAACCTGAAGGTTTAAACCAACATAGCTGATCATTGCCGCTTCAGAGCGCCTTCTTTTTAATTTTAGAAAACTGGTACTACACTGCCCGTTCAGGACGTAAACTGGGAGGCAATTGTTTGGGTCCAGGTTTTTTCTGTTTGTGGTATAAACCTGTTTAATGCAGGCTGTGAGAAGACAAAATTAGGGGGGGAAAGGAAGAATAGGGGAAAAAAAAAAAAAAACAGATCCCCTAACCCGTAAAAGTTCCTAAAATATTTCCCAGATCCAGAAGATGAGCTGGATCACCACTGAAATCTAACCAATTCTTCCAAGGCCATTTCCGACCTTTCTCAAAAATGTAATCCAAAGGCGTCTTTACCTGTTTGAGTTATCCTGTTCACAAACAACAAAAACAAATATAAAACTGCAAGTACAAACATTGACTCCTCCCTTGCCGGAGGTAATGATTAAAAAAATAACTGATGTATTCATGTATGAATTTAGTTTCTTTGATGTCTTTTATGCCACATAAAAGACATTAAAAAAAAGACACATAACCATCTAAGAGATTGTGAGCATCAGTACTGATATGATTAAAACCCTGACTAAAAGTATTTAAGTGGTTTTTGTGCGTCAACAAAGGAGCACGTGACACAACGTCATGCGTCACATGACCAGACGTTGCCGCTCGGAGCGACAGCTGGAAGTAAACAGGAAGAATCATCAAACGTTGGACCCAGCCTGGCTACTCGCCACCTGTTCCCGGTTTAATCTCAGCGGAATAGGCCGAAAGGCGGTGATGAGGGTCTGAAGTTCCATGTCAGGATGTCGGCACAGCAGGTAAATATGTCTGGACGGTGGCCCGACTCCTCCAGGAGATCCATTACATTTCTCCCGGAGGTTAGCTGGCCCGTGTTGGCGGACGTAGAGTGAGCAACGATGAAGGTCAGACACATTGTTATGAACGTCACAAGCAGGCCTGCCCAAAACCCGTGCGTGAGGACGAGTATCATGTCATGATAAATGTCATGTTGAAAAATGACTTTGGTGTATGTGGAAGCCAGTCAGACAGATGCCTGACAGGTCTCCAATATTACATGTAACTGTCTTACACAACGTGTGCATCAAACAGCAGGAGTAATGTCCACATGTATGCACTATTAACTGAATACTGTGGATCAAAGGCTTACTGTACTGACCAAGTGTCACGTTCAATAAAGTTGTTTCGTCTCCAGAATACATGAATTAAAATGTACCACTTTAGCACTTTACAGGATGTAACATGCAAAGTAACCAAAGTTATCAAACAAACCTAGTGGGTTAAAAGTACATCTGCCTCGAGAATGTAATGGAGTAGAAGTTTAAAATAGCAGGAAATGGAAATAATCAAGTTCCTTAAAATCATAACTGCTTTATTTGAGAAAATTCATGTTAGATCTAAGTGGGAAGTTGTTCAAACTTGGTAACAAATGAAAGTAGATGCAATTGCTTTTGTTATTTTTTTTTTTTTCTTTGAAGAATTAAACAGGCTGAGATCATGTATTATTGATTACTCTGGAGGAAAACATCACATTTCAGCCTTGGGGTTTCTTCACTTGCTCCTGCGCTCTATTTTTTTAATTTTGTTTTGAGTCTATCTGGAATCACTGCCAAGAAGTACATGGAATAATAGTACCAAAGGTTACTGAATTAATAATATGTATTGTCGTTAGGCTCATGTGATCCTTTCACTGCACAGATACACGGTACGAGTCTGACATTATATGGTAGTGAAAGAAGCATTTTAACTGCAGACCCTCTTCTGATTAAGCGCCCACATAAAGATAAAGTATTAAAAAGGGAATGAAAGGCCAAAAGACGTTAAATAGAGAAAGAGAAACTACTGGAGGTTCTGCTTGTTGAAAATGTGTCCTCCTCATCTGCCTCTAATTTCTCATCACTTCCACAAAAATGCTGTGACTGCATTTATATGATTTAAAACCTATTTCTTACACATTTCAAGTTAATTTTCTCAAATCCAAAATAATGACAAGACGTGAAAATTGTGGTGCAGTCATAAATCTCTCGCTGTTGTCTGACACCTCCTCACACAGATGATCAATTGTTCCTCTTGGATCTTTTACTTTTGGCCACACTCCATGTGCGTTCCAATTATCACCACGCAGGCTAATGTTCTCACATCCTATGTTGCCAATGACAAATTCATAGTGTCTTATAATAAAGATATATGCAGGTGATCATTAATTATCAAAAATCCCTCCGTTTTCATGCAGGCCCAGGGATTCACAGGCCTGCTGTTAAGTATTGGGGTTGTACGCCAGCGTGCTCCAGTACACACCCCTGTTCAGCTGTCACATTTCCTGCCCGCGTTTCCATTTGAGCCACACGTCATGACTTTAGCGTTAAAGTTTATGGACTCTTAAACAGCCCCAGTGTTTGATTTTATCTGAATTATTTGTCCCTTCAGGGGGGGTCAAGGCTCCACCCCGGGTTTATTGCATCCGTGGTCTTCGTCTCACTGGCAGCAGCCGTTGCTGCTGTCTTGATCGTCCGGAAATACTGTTTCCCAGTCAAGTAAGCAGGCTTCACTAATGTGCCTTAATGAGATGATTTTATATTCTAAGTGCAGTCGAAGCACATCACCCCGGTCTGTCGTGTCACTTCAGCGAGGCGACGTACAGATACTCGCTGCTGAGGCGGCGGGAGGAGCAGGGTTCAGCGGTGACGGAGGCAGATGTCGACAGGGGGCCCAGCGCAGAGCGAGAGGAGTCAGACGAGGTCAGTGCAGCTCTCGCGCTCGCCTGTTACAAAGTGCACACATCGCATGTCATTGTGACTTCCTTTCTTCTCCCTCCCTGACAGGAGCTTCTAGAGTGACTTTCCGACTGGGGACGCCGCTCGGCCAAATGAAGAGTAGTTTAGTGTGGAGGAACTGTATGGTTTAAATAATGGTCCTCTTATTTATTGACTTATGCATTAATTATTTAGTCCACACGGCACAAGAAAGAAGTAAAAAATAAACTGTCACACTTCTTTCAGGCCATACGGATGGAGACAAATTCAAACAATCCCCAAAAGTCCCCAAGTATTCCTATGCAAAAATTCAACAAAATCTCACATTTTGGGAGCTGAGACCAATAGTTGGTGATTCATATTCTGTTAATCGATGAGTGGTCACTGTCTTTTTGTCTGTGGCTCTGGATTTGTATTTGTCATTTATCCTGAATCCATATCTGAGTGTTATGTCTTTATGCTTACTGTGCAGCAATCAGCTTGAGCTCTATTATCACTGACACTTTTAGAGAAGATGCAAATGAAATATGTATTTATTATAAAGTATTAATAAAAAAGTATTTATATAAAGTATTAATACAACTAAGTGTAATTTTTTTTTAAGCCTGCAGTGTGGAACATCTGTCTCCCTCTCCTGGCAGTGATGACACAAACACTGATTATGTGCGTATGAAGCCATATGCTACTATAACGTACTGAAGCATTGCTACTAGAGATGCAACTCAGGATTATTTTAATCATTGATTAATCTGTTGATTATTTGCACGATTAATCGCTTTATCATTCATTCTATAAATTGTAAAAAATAGTTAAAAACACTTGTCACATTGTTTCGGGCCCAAAATTGCATCTTCAAGCTGCTCCTTCACTCCAAACAATACTTGAAACCCAAAGACTCGTCATTTACCGCCAGAAATGACCAGGAAAAGCAGCGAATCCTGACATTTAAGAAGTTGGAACTGACCAATGTTTCATGAATTTGCTCAAACTATACTGAGGCAAGAATTCAATTATCAGAATAGTTCTTGATTAATTTTATTTTGATCAACAAATTGATTAATCTTTGCAGCTCTAATTGCTACCATTAAGGCCAGTGTGGGAACTAGAACCATCAACCTTTTTCAGTTCCGATCCGATTGCGGTGTCAAGGTTTCGATGTCTGCCTATACCGATACCGTTTGTTGTTGTTATTGGAAAGGTAGTAATAGTGCATCATATTAAGATAGCAAAAAGTGCATAAAAAGCATTGATTCCAAATGTCACCAAAGGCACTTTATTATGAGGTATGCTGATTAAAATGTTCCCGTTTGCCTGGAAATAGCAGCAGCTGTGAGATGAATGAGTGTGACGTGGACAACAAGGAGCATTTTGATTGGTCAGGTGTGCGCCATTGGAAGTGAATCCTTGGTAAAAATTGACGTCGGTCCGAAAAACCTAAAAACCCAGCAGTTTTGCTCGGCGAACGACCTTGATGGTGTCAAAGGTTGGATGTCCTCCTACAGGACAAACATGTCTGGTGCGCAGAGGCCTGTAGGGGGATCCACCGAGCTGCACGTGGGGGTTGTTGACACCAGGCCGGGTAAGAGACCTGCATCAGGATCGGAACCCGATATCGATATTGGATTGGATCGGATGGGTCCCATCTCTAGTAAGAACCGTCAGCACATTAAAACAAAAAACCAAAAAAACACCATCATGCATCGCCCAATCGGCTTTGTGTAAACTCACTTAAAAGGTTTCAAGATATCAGCCACTAAATAATAACGTCACCTTTGTTTAATGTTCGTTCATTAACTCGGAATGCCTGATATGAAAACTTTTAGAATAATTAATACATTTTTGGGTTAATCAAATGACTGGTTTTGTCCCTATGCTGCACAATCAACACTTCACTTATCACTGCTCATTGAAAATCCATTACAGAGTAAAAACATTCATTCTGAGATTCTGGTAAAAACGCCCAGAATATAGCTTGCAACATTAAATTAGATTGTAAAGAAGAAAAATTAAATTAAAGGTGCGATTTGTGCGATCGAATCTTATTCCAGAGTCCTCAAAAATGGATACAAAATGGCAGTTTCCATCAGTACTGTGCAACCTGGAGATGAGACCATACAATAGACTATATTTATACCTTTTAAAGAATGTAGATATTAAAACACCGAGGGGAAATAAAGTAGTTTCCAGGAAGTCATCGTTTTTCATAAATGTGAATAGTAAAAACCTCAGCGCAACATGACTCAACCTTTTGTTTGTAGCATGACCTCACTGGCAGTCTAATATCCGCAGAAGTGATAACATTCCTCCATCATATCGGTCCATACGCTCCTGTGTGACAACTGGCAACATTAGTGGCGCCCATCAAATAAGCGGTTTAAAGTGTCACGTGGAGAGTTGACATTTCACAAGATATTAAACAGCCTAATTGATATGCAGTCAAAAATAGTCACAGCAAGACCACAGCGATCCACCAGTTGGCCGCTTCCCTTTGAAATGCAGCTCCCTCTTCATGCTAACATTAACCTACTTAAAGTAAATTTTGCTGTTGAGCCCCACAGTCCCTTTAATGGACTCTGCGGATGAGTGATGTCGGCTGATTTGTTTTGGCAGCCACGGTGGCGACAAAGGGAGAAAAGTACAGCATCTCCACCTGCCAGAGAACGTTACAGGGTGAACATTAAAGCCACAGGATGCCCCTGACAGCTTTCACCATGCTCTCTTTCTTGTAAGAAAGCAAGGAAGCAACAGTCTCGCCCCCCCTCCCACCATTTTCCAAATCTGCAGTATATCTTGAACCTTTTGCAGACGATTGGTTACGGTATTTTGTCTAGTTACTAATGATGAATGATATTCATGATGGTTGCTGTGTTATCGCTTTATCATGTTTTTGTCACTGGCATTATTCACGCTTTCTGTCCCCTATATGCGGAGCATCTCCACTTAATGAGACGGGACATGTTTCTTGTTTGTACAACTCATTTCCTGAAGTTTTACCAATTAAAACTGGCCTGGACTCTCATTATTCCTGAAATGGGTGTGCATATTGTTCACCAAAAGAGAAACATTACATGATGAAGCCTGCACATCAGGAAGAAGCAGTGAGCACAGACCCTCTGCTGGTTCTCTTTAGTATTACAGCATGTGGACGAGACACTGCAAAGTTCATGATCATGCAACATTTTCTACACACAGGACTTGTGATGCGACTGTGGGAAAAAAATTAAAAAGAAGGTTTGAAGTGGGCAAGCCCTACAAACATGCAGACAGTAACAAGTTTTCAGCTGTCAGAAAGGAAAATCATTTCCAATGTCCACACACAAGTTTTGTCCTTGAATTCTCACAATGTCCCTGTTATCAGTCAAAGCCGAGGTAACAAAGTCCCCACATGCTCATTGTATGACGATTGACTGTAGTTTGATTTTAAATTACAAGCAGGAGTCTCCTGCATAACAATGGAGCCGCTGTCTAATGAAAAGAGCTCGAAGCTTTTGCAATATTAGTGCATTCGACTTGATGTGCACTGTAAAAAAAAAAAGTCATTTTAACTTGTTAGTGTCCAAACTTAAGAAGACACCTTTTAATGATTCATAGTTGACTCGACTTGTCTTTTCCAGTCCATTGAATAAGTTTGCTTTCTGCAGCTGTTGTGACAGCTTAAAGGAGCACTGGAGCTGTCGTCAAGCCTCGTGGTAGCCTACCAGCTACGTGTTTAACGCGTCACGTCTTAGTTTATCCTGGCTTTTGTCACATGGCCGTGTGTTTGTGGCCAGAGAGAAGCTGTACTCCTTTAATCGGCCGCTCAACAGTCTGCTGATGGAT
>KV751324.1:19248533-19259054 GCA_001698575.1 Mola mola | reverse complement strand
TGTGACCCTTCTCTTCTGCTCCTTGGCAGACTGACGGATGAAGTGAGGGAGGTCCTGGTTGGAATGGGAAGCACTTTGATCAAGTCGGTGAAAGCCAGAGACAGCTGGGTGTTTGCTGGAAGAGCAGGGATGGGATACAAAAGCCTGTATGAGAAGGTTAGTTAGCCTTTTTCTCCTGTGTGTCAGAAAGGAAAAGGCAATCTATTTTGAAAAGAAAGGAGAGAAGAAAACCATGATAATTGACGGTAAACAAATTTCTTCTTCCCTCTTCACCTGTCAGCTAGCTGTTAATGATGAGAAAACCAACATTTATGAAGGATGGCCAGAGTTTGTGGAGGTAGGCGGCTGTTTTCCAAAGGCTTTTGGACGCAACTGACACACATAAACTTTTGTGATGAAAAGGAGGATATAATGGACATTTCTCATTGTAAATATGGACTATATAAACTAAACCAACAACTCTTGACTAGTGTATTTACTGTTAGAGTTCATAATACTGAAATAATGAACCTTTATTTTCCTGGAGGTGGAAATCGATCATTTAGATGAAAACCAAGCCTGCCCCCTTTATTATCATATTTTTCCCTTTCTATTGAAGCCTCTTTTGTTTCCGTCACACATTACTTCCCCATTTTTCTAGTCATATTTGTCCCTGTGGTGGAAGGAGTAGTTCACCTGAGTAAAAGTAGGCAATTGGTAAGCAGCATTCTACTGTTGTAAATGGTCACAAAGGAGCTTTAGGTTTAAAGGAGACCTGATATTTTCCAACCTAAACCCTGTTTGTCTGAATTTTCATAACTTAACTTTCACAAAATAAATCTATTTTCGAAATTACTCCAGTACTCAATTCAGACACCTGGACCGTTTGCCTGGAAAAGGCTATACAATGCAACAGCATCGGGCCAGTGGAAAGGCTTTTTCTTACCACCAACTACTCTTCAAAACGTTATTGTAAGGACACACTCGCACTGAGCCATGCGTACCATGCCTAAGCACATTTGACCCACAAAGGTGGGTTTGTTTGACTAGTGTAGCTGCTCTGTATCCCGCAGTACACTTCCTTGGCCCTAGAACTATTGGAAGAGATGTGCTTCCTCATGGTACGGTTGCTCATGCACAAGCAGGGGCCCGCGGCGGGGACAGGACATATAATCCATGCAATAATTCCTATCGACAATTGCTGCATTGCTGAATCGATAAACCTGTGAATGTGAGACTGCTGTAAGCTGCCGTCATGCTCTGTGTTATTCTCCATTGTGCTGGAACTGTGATTCCCTGCTGGACGGGGGAGGGGCAACTTTGGCACGGTACAAAGCAACTGGGCCAAGTGTGAGTGTGCTCTTATTGTCTGGTAACATGAAGTAGATGCTTATGGCGAAAACACCCGAGCGCCTGTCAGTAACTGTAAATATACCGTATATTGTCCTTTTTTCCCCCTACATGTTTCTACTTCCTGTCGCAGTCCCTAGTGCCCAAGGGACATTGTTTTCTGAGGGGTTTTTTTGATGTTTGCAAAAGAAGAAAAGAAATTTGTATAGCTTTATTCCAAAGTATTTATTCCATGCTGTGGTAATCTGCTAAATAACCACACATTACTTTGGAATGAATCTACACAAATGTGTTTGTCTTTTATAAGTCATCAGAAAACATGTGTTAGGGTTAGTGTTTGTCTACCAGACACGTGCAATAACATTCTTAGTGTAATAAGTGCTGACAAAAACATTTATTTTTGATGTTTTCACTTTCCCAGTGCTGTTGTATTGTATAGCCTTTTTGAGATACATGGTCTTAAATCTGAATTCAATAATGCAGCAATTTCAAAAATGGATTAATTATATGTTTTTATATATTTTACGTAGATGCAAAAGCCAGATAGATAGAGCTGCGTTTAATAAAATACAGATGTTATTCTTTAACAGATTTATAGTTTCCAACTCATGCTCATCATTACTGTTTTTTTTTTCTTTTGTCTAATTCCACCTCATGACAGAGCTTTGCTTTTATTGTTAAATGCTGGATAATTTGGCCTCTGTGGTCCTGTAGCAGTTTTTTTGGGTTTTTTTTAAACCATCTGAGAAGTTTAGATACTAGATTCTTTTTCTTTCTTCCTTTCACTGAAGTTGATGTATTAAAAAGCAATACAATATTCCCCTGCAGCGAGGGTTAGAATAACACACTCGTGTGAATACAGTGGCCTAAAATATTGCAGTACGTGAGTACAGTTCCTGTGCAGCCCGGCTGCACACCAAACACTCCACCAGCGCTGTTGTTGTCTTCCACTTGGCTGCTGCTTCCTGGGAAGCTTCATTATTGGTCCAAATGAAGACAAGTTTCCTCTCGTTTGATGCTGACGAGAGAGAGAGAGAGAGAGAGGAACTCTCCTGGCTGAGTTCAGGAGGAGTCTGTGACGAAACTAAATCTGGAGTCAGACACAGAGAACATGGGTGTCACTCATGGAAAGAAGGTAATGTTTATTCTTCCTTTACTTTGCTCATGTGTCGCTACTTGAGTCCTATTAAAGTGATTCAGCAGACGCATCCATGTGGGGAAAGCACTGTCTTGTTTAGTTTGTTTAAGAAGATTAGTCGTGTGTGCCATACTAAACAAGTGTTTTTCTATCACACTGAGACTTTATTTTTTCTGTGGTATTGTCGTTTGTGGATGCCTTTCATTTGCCAAATCGAGTTAATTCCTGCACCAAACAGAGGTCTTTATCCAATAAGAAGAGCCTTGCCAACGCCGGAGAGCAGGCCTTGGAGAGTGTTTATCCCGTCATGTCCTATTAATTCTTCCGCACACAGCACCCACTGTCGGAGATTTAGCCTAACAGCATGACTCTTCCCTCATCAACCAAACAGCAGCAGCAGAGTTGTCTGTAAAAGGCTTCATTCACATGGTTTAAATAACACTGTATCTGTATGTTGGCTGCTGGTTTTTGGTCACATATCGCAGAGATAATAAGTATCGGTGTGTGTGACGTTAACTTGTACATGGATCAATAACTGTGCCTATAGGAAATAGTGCTCAGAGTCAAAATAGTCTTTCTTTTAGATGCTCAGCAAATACTTGATCATACAACAAAAACAGAGTCTCTTTATTCAGCTGTCCAGTCTGAGTTTCACAAGGGAAGATCTGTTGTCTCCGCCATTAATTCTGCCCAAACCCCAGCAAATGAGCGACTCAGTGGGAATAAAACTGTGTTTTGTTTGATGTTGTCTTTAATGAGCCCTCCACTTCCACAGTAAGGGCACTCGCTTCACTGGACATGTGGGACTATAGCTGACACTTCATTCATCCGTCAGCATCATAATACGGCTTTGTGTCGCCCTCGCCGCCGTCGGCGTCACGCTGATTTGTTTGGCTTACTGGGAGATTTTTAACTACTCGGAGGGCTGTCATTTGTCAAACCTTTTTTCTCCCCTGCTCTTTAAAAACATTTTACACATTTAAAGTAGCGATGAATCTGTGATAGCACTTTGATATGTATTGTTTTTGACATGCCATTGACCTTTACTGTTCAGAAAGATCTGCAGAGTTTTCAAGGTGGAAGTGAGACACACCTCAACGGCTCTGGTGAGAAAGGTAAACATATCCAAATCAGTATGTTTCTCTTTTTTTTGGGTCTTAGACTTGTCAGTTTGTTATTTTGACTCTGAAAGTAATGTCTATTTTAGTTTTATAATTCCAGGGAGGCCTCCTTTACAGAAACAGTACTGACCGGCAAGCCACGCGGTATCCATAAAGTTCATTATCATCATCATTACCATTAAAAAGGCAGCAAGCTTTAGTGTTGTTATCTGTTGGCTGATGGATGGGAGAAACAGCGAAGAGGTAGAAGGGATAAATATTGTTCAACGATCCGAGCAACAGTTTGTCCTCAACTATACAAACGCATCTTATTGATTCCACTGTCATTAAAATAGTAAAAGGCTGAGACATAATTGAAGTCAACGAACTATTTGGTGGCTGTCGATAAACTATTTGTATAATGTAAAGTCTATTTTTGAAGCAAGACTGCAATCTTACTTTAACAGAGGAATTGATAAGCGACTAAACAGCAAAAGAATTTTTATTTCAATAGGCTTTTGTTGCTCCTGCCTTAATAATTACTAGAAACTCGCTAAACTGGCTATTGTTAGCAAACATAGCCTTCTCATTGATGTTTACCATACACTGTAAAAACAAACAGGTTATTAACTATAAAATGTGTCCAGCTTGCCTTAAAATGTAACTACTTCAAGTTAAATCAGCTTGTCTTTTCAGGTTCAGTGAAGGTAAATTTTGAGACAGCCCAGCCACTAAGTTGACACAATCAGTTCATTTGTACAGTGCAGTCATTTAGCCTTTACCACATGGTTCGGGTGGTCAGACGGGGTGAGTTTGGAACTCACCCAGTTCCAACCTCAGCCTCAGACAGCTGAGAGTGGACGAGATCGTTTTTTCCAGCTGACATGATTATCTGTAATGATGTCCCAGAGTGTCTGTGCAACCAGGAACACAGATTACCATAATTACACCAGGAGCGGCAGTACGAGCGGTCTCGTTCCCTTTTGGTTCATGGTCTGAATGCCGAAGGACACGTTCCTGTCCTCCACCGCTGTTCTGTAGATGGACTACCAATAAGCTTTACACTGATTAACTCTGAAGGCAGCTCATTTAAAAATGTCTGCCCCCCTAAATGAGCTTCATGATGCAGTTAAGATGTTAATCTCTGTACAGAGCTTTATCCCCATTGGGCAAACTGGGTAAGACTAGCGCTTTTGTATCAGTAACTCAATGACTGATCATGCTACAGCTCTGAAACTTTGCATGGTTCCCATAATGACAACAAAACGCACTTGGATCTCGGCACACAATCACAATTTATGTTACTGTATGTTAAAGTCTGATACAAAAGTTCCACTGTAACAGCCTACTCCAGTGCTGAGGACAAATTCAACACAGACATCTAAGAGTAAAGAACAAACATTTTTGAATAAAGCAGGCAATTTTAAACACTGCCTCCAATGAAAACCATTTTTTTGAAATTGTTAAAGTACTTAGGATTTTCTTATGAAATAGGACACATCATGACCAAAAAAACAGTCAAAGTTGGTGCTCAGGATTCCTGTTTTCATTCTGCAGTCCACTAATGGCAGTCGCCAAAACACAAATTCTGACAGCCCGGGTCTTCAGTACAGAAAACCTAAGGAACCAATCTTGATAACGTGGGTTATAGCAATAAAACTTACCGTTCTGATGCATCAACTTGTGCAAGCAGCACTTTGTGTTCCTTCTGGGAATCTGTGTCTGTCTTGTTCAAATATTAATTACTCCAATGTTAGAACTTGTCACTGTGTAGTGTACAGTAGACTAATTTAAAAAAAATGACAGAGCAGGTAATGCCAAGCTCACTCTGGCAGCAGGCAGGGGGGCAGAGTGGTGATTAGAGAAGGGGCAGGGCTAAAGTAACACATTCCTAGATCCCCACAACCTAGATGAGGCAAAGGTGTAGAATTACATCCAAGAGATTTTAAGATTATATTCTATGATCAAAAGTTACATACAAAATGTCATTGAAACAAAACCTACCATTGTCAGGCATCATCTTGTAGCCTTGTACATGTAGCGCTTCCTCTTCTTCAAATGTTCAAACATGTATGGCGGAAATAGTCCACAGTAAAGCTGTGCAGTGTATAGTAGACTAGTTTAAAAGTCGGAAAATCACAGAGCAGGTAAGCTCGAATGGAGACTGGGGTGGGGCTTAGGTACCACATTCATAGATCCCCACATCCTCGATGAGGCAAAGAGTTACATTCAAGACATTTTAAGGTTACACAAATTCTTCCTTCTTTTTCATGAAAAAAAATCTAAATGTATCATTTTACCATGCGGAAATGAGTTTTAATCATTTAATCAATTACTGGAGCAGGATTTTAAGTCACAAAGCAACACACCAGCACATGAACAGAGAGAGACAGAGAGAGAGAGAGAGAGAGAGAGTCTGTGTAGATGTATTAGTATTTCTTTCTTCACATTATGGACCAATAACTATCACAGTTGTTGCAGATTTAGGGTTCAGATTATATGTAGGTCCAGAAGTGACAATGCACACATGTCTATTGGCCAATGTGCTCCATAAACACATTGCAAAAATCATTGTCATCAGGGGAATCACAATACCCTCATTCACTGGGCTTGACCTTTTTGCTTATTTGCATGGTTTTAACTATTTGCCACATTTCAGATGACATTTTTGTCGTCATAAACCGATGGCTATAACAAAGAAGTGCATTTTTAATACTGTTCCCAGCACACTGTGTGCCATAACACAGCCTACTGTGGCGCAGATGCAAAGCAGCAAATTGAACTGTACAAACTGCTACTAGACCAGTGTCTGCAATTAATGCGAGTGGTTTTATTTATAATTTTGCTCACAGAGAACATCTGTTCTCACAGGCGTTCTCCTGTGAGTTTACAGGATTACTCTAATGACAACACTGCAGCTAGCTTCTGGTTTATCAAACTGACTGGGTGACAAAACTCCCCGTTCTCCCATACTGTATGTTAGATCGTAGGGATTGATTTTTTTTTTTTTTTTTTTTTTTTTTTTGTTTGATTGATTGTCATTGTACAATTTGTGATTGATTAGTGTTCCAGGTATTTTTCAGTTGAGGACTTTAGTACCAGTACAGTGCTTTGTGTTGAAAGGCTTTTCGGATTGATATTGTGTACATTAATCTGATGTATTTGCTGCCCAAAGCTCATTGGCTGCTTTCCATGATGCCCACTCAGGACCCATCGTACCCCGTCCTGTCCTGACATGACTAGCAAAGGATCAAAATAGAGGCCTTTGGGCTTTATAGTGTTTTGGGGTTTTTGGGTTTTTTTTTATCCTTTTGGTGATTTTTGTATTTGGGGTGTCTCTTTTTAGACAGGCCACTTGTGTATGAATGATCAATAAGGAATTTCAGTCAGTCGGTCATGACCAATTGAAATTCCACAAGGGACACAGAGGCTGCTGTTAAGTAAAAGCTGGCTGGCCTCACAAATCTCGTTGTAAAAGACAGGTTTTGATTTTGTTTCTCTCATCTTAAGAGTGAATGGAGACACTGGAATGAGCCTCTAAAGTGAATATGCTGCAGCGTATGTGCAGTGTATGTTTTAATTTATTTGAGAGACCAATAAAGGGACGTCTCTAGAAATCTTTTTGCAAATAGTACCTTAAATTGCAGTGTTTTTTCTCATTTTTTGAGCCTGTCGTTATGCGAATTCATTTTGGAGCAGAAACTAATGATAAACAGAACTGGCATTTTAGGTCTGTTTAGTGTGAGCACCCCAGTGAATTTACTATATTCTAAAGAGGATTAGATGCTTTTAATAAATGGACATCTTTGTAGAAATTATTTTCATGGCATACATTGTAATGCGATTGATCTCCTTTAACAGAATAAAACTAGCTGTGGTGACTCTGTGAAGCCTGAAATCTGCTCACTGCCATTATTGTCATCATTTTTTTCTGTTTGCCCCTCAGTGCTGCAGACACAACCAGCTGAACGACAACACCAGGCTCCTCCACTTCGGAGTGAGGAAGAGCAGGAGGAGGAGAATGCTAATCTGATTCGACCCCAGAAACCTATCAATCCTCTAACAGCCTCCAAGAGCCACAAGGCGCTCCACAAAGAACTGCAGATGACCCATAAGAGGTTGGACAGACACAGAGCTAATGACTGACACACACAGTTCAGTTTCAGTGTTCGTATAAATCATAAAGTTGGTCTTGTGTTTCTGACAGGAGAGTGTCAAGAGAAGAAAAGAGTGAACTTCAGAGGGCTTTGGAGAAGAGAAAATGGGAACAGAAGAGGAAGGCGAGCAGGGATCAGGAAGAGGCAAAGAACAGATCCCCACTTCATCAAGAGCTGTTGAAAAGGCATCAGAGGCTCGAGGAGGTTTGCATGGGCACGCTCTATTTTTATCACATCGTTCACAAAAGAAATCTGACTAACAAATGGTCACAGTTGTCTGCGTGAAATCTAATTATTTATTCTACCAACTACTCTATCACATGCTCACACAGAAGGTTAACTTCGCCTGATTATGACGTTTATTCTGCAGCTAGCCACTAGAGGGCAGTATAGACACTGTAAAGACCGCATGAAGATAATTATTCTGCTCATCCAAACCTTTAACACATTTTCCTTGCTCCACAGCTGGAGAGAGATGGAGGACAACAGCAAGAGGGACCAGAGTTCCTCCGAGTCAAAGAGAGACTGAGGAGAACTGCAGTGGTGGAATTTGGAGGAAAGGTGTGAGGGCCAAAATGGGGACTGAGTATGCAGGGGCCTCAGGTAAGATGGGCTCACAAAGACACTAGAATGAATAGCCATGGATCTAGGGAGGGGCCCATAAAAATTCAGTGCAATGTCCCTGCCAGTTGGTTGATTTGTTGTTGTATGTTACGTGTTTTGTGATGACAGCAATAATCTGTTGGGAATCTCAGCACCTTAAAATCACTATGGGTGCTACGTTGTTTGTTGTTTTTGTGGAAAAAAACAAAAAACTCAGCCTTATTGATCAGTTAAGTAAGTCTGTAAAGGTAAAGACATATGGCGACAAGTCATTCCAATTATTAACTGCTCAAAGGCAAAAGAGGTACTCAGAGCATTTTGTTGTTATTTGGATCAATACGTTTCAGTAAGATAGAACGCAAAGTGTGCACAGCTTGAATCATTCATTGTTGTCTGTGTTGCTGCTGCATCTTTATATGAATGCCACAGTGATGGCATTTTTGTTCCAATGTTCCCTTCACACATTGCGGTTTTCTGAAATCATGTGAGCTATCTGTTAATGTATTTTTTTATTATAGAATGCCACATGTACTCACCCAGAATCAAGTGTATTTTTCTGAAGAATCACAATATGACTAATCTCAACAGTGAAACATTGTAAGATGTACATCAAGATAGTGTCCTTTGTGTGCCCCTAAGTGAGATTTACTGGAACTACATCACTGGGAGCAAAAACCTCCACTCCAGTCTACTTACATCCTGCATCCGGCCCTTGGTGCGGAGCCAGATCAGTAACAAAATTTAATGGGGTCCGTGGCTCACTGCCCATCCTCTAACAGTTTTTCTTTGAAGTCCATGCTGTAGTTTTTGACAGACCAACCACCAGATTGATGGAAACACAACCTCGGAGGTGGAGGTAATTATTAATAAATGATTTACCGTATATCACAGGGGGTTTCAGGTAAACTAGACTGCTGCAGTGTCTGTCAGTGGGATGGCTTTGATTCTGCACTCGGTCAGTGGCTGAGTGACAATGTAGAGAATCCTCACAAACATATGCTCCTTGGTTTTAGCAACGTAATAATACATTTAAAACTGCTCGATTATGGGGATGAATTAAAAGCGAAAACTGTCCGGGTGCTAAACTGTACTCAGTTGTGTTCCGCCATTTTGTTAGGCCGACATCACATTATAAACAAGTGAGGAAGCGGTCAGTAGAGTCCGTACCTCCGCCACCCACTGGAAAATTGCTCTAACAAAACGCTCAAATACTTCTAGCCTGTGTTTGTTTAATCAAGGTTTTGTTGTGCACTAACGACATCAGGATCATATTCACACAAAATTTCATGAAAATATGTATCTTGATTGATATTTGTTTGTTTGAGTTATGTCCATGTTTCAAGATTGATCCACAACCCGGATCTAGATATCTGGTTGGGTTGGGTCATACCCAAGCCACATGCCAAATTCCATCCAAATCCAAACTTCTTGAGCTTTATGTTTGTAATATTCATTCATAAATATTCATTAAGGTGAAAACAAAACATCCTCCATCTTTTTTGAAAGTAAAATAAATAGACTCCCTGTATGCGGCCATTTATCTTGATCCATACCCAATTTTAATGGATTCTTTCATGGCCCATTCTCCATATTTCAGCTGTGAAAAGATAACCTTCTTGATGGAAGTTTAAGAGCAGTGTTAGAAACCTGACACTGATTTGTTGGTCTGTTGCCTCGTGATAACTTACCTCCACACTCCTAAAACATGCAGACAAAGTGAAGAACAGAAGAAAATGTAGAAAGAGAAAAGTTATTAAAGATGTGTTTTAACCTTAAAAAACTTGTTTTGGTAAAATCCCAACAAATCATTCCTAACTGTCAGCATGTAAGTGAATTAGAGTCAAAGCTAATGTTTATCGTTAAAAAAAACTTTTTACAGTGTAATTCACTGTGATTTAAGGTTTTAGTTTGCAGCGTTGCCATCTTGGCTGCATTATATTGTAATTTGCACTATGCCAGTAAATAAAGTTCACATTCGTAATAATCAGCTGTGTCTGTATTTTCTCTATTCATACAAGGGAACCACCTTTTTCCAAAATTAATGTTCGATGACAGAACACACAATGCATAGACAAGGAAGTTTTATTTCATTTCTTGCAATCATATCTCTGTGGTTACAAATCACTGTATTTTCTTACACCTTGTTCAATAACCCATGATGCATTGCATCCATACATTTGTAGCTCAAAACAGC
>KV751324.1:19215904-19243946 GCA_001698575.1 Mola mola | reverse complement strand
TTTGGCTTTGGCAAAGTTCTTCTTGATTTGAGCGCTGACAGATTCATGGATATTCTTGTCCAGAGCCGTGTCTCCAGAGATCCTACAACGTCAACAGGAATGAGACAACTGCAGGCATCTTGGGTACTTGCCAATTTTTCCTTGATACTGCAGTTAGATTAGTAGATTGAACTCAATCAGTGCTAACTGAAGAACCGCGTTATTGCATTATTCTTATTAAACAAAGAAAAAAAAAGCTTTTTTCTGGCCTCTAAAATGTGAAGATTTGATAACTCTGTATATGTGTGTATGAGAGTTTGCTTATGCTCGATCTGTGAAAGCGAAACGTTTCGCCATTTCCTCTGGAAAAATACACAATGTTCTAAAATTTTACACTGCGAAAAATGATATCAAGCTTCGGACCTAAAATCATTTTTTAAAATGAATTAATTCATCTTTTCAACTTATGTATCTAGTCAGTAAAAGGATAAGAAAATAATGAAAATGGCCATTGTAATGTTCAAGCTGCACGTCCTGACCTGAATCTTTTGGCACCTATTCTTGATAAATGTCTCAAAAGACAAATTGTCGATGAATAATTTCAATTAAATACAAAATGAGATGGTTCGTTTTTTCTTTCTCAATGAACTGCTGAAAAAGACGAGTGTTGTTTTAAGAGATAGTAAGTACTTTGACTTTGTTACCATGGATGCTGCAGGGCCTGTTCGCACGTATATCTCTTTGAGGGCTCTTTCTCCATCAGATGACAGATAAAGTCTTTGGCTGCAAGCAAAAAGGAAGCTCATGTTGCCAAAAGTCCACTCTGACTTGCTCATAGATATTTCGGTAACTGGTGGTACCTGAATCTGAGATGTCGTCCCAGTACGGAGAGTCAAACTCATACTCTGCTTTTAGAATCTGCTCAAATAACTTGGCATCATTTTCATCATAAAAGGGAGGATATCCACATAACCTAAAGGGACGTTTGAAACATATTTACCACCAGAAATAGGTCGCTTTACATACTTTTCAGGGAGGGAGGAGCTCAGACTTACAGGATATAAGAAATAACTCCTATGGACCAGCAGTCCACCGCTTTGCTGTAGGGCTTCTGAGCGAGGACCTCGGGAGCTGTGAAACACACACACACACACCCCGGGAGAGTGGAAAATAAATGACACAGAGCAGCGGCGAGGGTAAATTCAAGTAATCTCGACCTTTCTGGAGCACAGTGAGATCTGGTAGGTCACTTTAAATGAGTAGAGAGCACTCTTGGAACACTTGCAATTGACTCAGTAGTGGATGGAAGAGCCTCTCACAACAGAGTAAGTAAAGAGGGGATGCCAGCTAGTGACGAGCTCAATTGAGCGCCTTACCCACGTATCCAGGAGTGCCGCAGGCCGTGGACATGACACTGCCGGCTCCCTCGATTTTTGACAGTCCAAAGTCACTGATCATGATTTTGGAGTCTTCCTCCATACTGTAATACAGTAGATTCTCTGGCTGCAACGACAAAAGCACAGTTTTCAAAGGGGACCAATGGGCCAACTGTTTTTTCTTACCGACGAGATGATACCTTCAGATCTCTGTGGACAATCCCCATATCGTGCAGGTATTTGACCGCATCCAAAATCTGGTGGATGAGCTGGCTGGCGTCTCTCTCTGTGTAGAAACCTTTCTCCACAATCCTGTCAAACAGCTCTCCTCCGGATACCCTGCCATGTGAAAATAATCCTTAATCCTTAAATAATCCACTGAAGGCTTTGTATTAAATTCAGGATGCAATTATGGACTCAGTTCATTGAAAAATATTTCTAATCAATTGATCCTTCAGTTAAAACCCCTAACAAAGGGTGAACTCAGGTATTTTTCAGCCTAAGTCCTATTTGCTGTTCTTTTAGGATCTTTTTCAAAAGAACTTTCACATTTACCCTACACTTGAAATAATATTTTGAGGTTAATCAGTGGGAGGAAAAAAAGCAGTTTATTTCCAATATTCTGTCATGCCGCATGTTGTTGTTGTTTTGTATAGTCTCATCGAGCCTAAAACAAAATATCAAACAAACAAACAAAAAAAACAAAAAACAACATATATTTTGTGATGTTTGAGATCCCCAATGTTTGAGCAATTAACATCCTTTAAATTTTGTAACATACAACTTCTTACTGGTGGACCAACTTTGTTTAGTTATTTCTTGATATATAAGCTACCATGTATATGTCTGTATTTGATATAAATTAATTATTATTAATTTGAAAAAACAAGCAGAACATATAATGCAGCTCTAAAATAATTATAGTCTGTTTCTTTGAACTAAAGCAGACTACAGTATTCTGTGATATACAGTAAGCTACTAGAATGTGGAATATGATGATTTTGCATCTTTAAAGTTGCTTCAATAAAGGAGGAAAATCATGAATGTCAATGAAATAAAATGACATAAAAAAGGGAAAAAAACTACATGCAACAAGTTGGTTTTTTTAATCTGATGAACCCACAGATATTCAATTTACAGTGATGAGAGAACAGAGAACAACACCAAAAACTCCACTGCGTGAATGTTTAGCACTTTTGCTTCACAAGTTGTTGATTAATCTTCTGTAAACCAACAAATTAATTACTGACATCATTGATTCAGCTCTATTTCACGTGGATGCCACGTCATGTTATTGGCCACTAGGCAAGACAACAAAGAAGCAGAACTCACAGCTGCATGACAAGATATAGATGGGATATGCTTTCGAAGATGTCCTCAAGCGAAACAATGTTGGGGTGCTTGATTCTGAGGACAACACACAGACAGAAATATTTTGCTTTTGTTAGATTTCACTCATGCTTACAGTCAGTCGGTCACCAGATGGCATTATTGCTACACGATTCCAAGCACAGAGCAGCTTGCGTTCTCTTCCAGTGAAGAGTACCTACAGCATGTTGGGATCAAACCTGAGTGCGTGCCCCTGTCCTCCAGGACAAACTGGAAACTCCTCTCAGATCAAACACAGAGTGTCTTCGGGAGCAGAATGACCTCTTGCTTGCATCTGCTTCTGGAAACCCTGTTAATGACTGAGCTCTGGAGACGACAGCTGCAGCATTTGACAAAATGACGGACTAACGGGCATGCAAAAAACATACACTTGAAGGGTTTATTTTTCTGAATCATCCAACAGTCGAGCATCTCGCTTGGCTTTCAAGTAGAGGTGAGAGCATATGAACACACCATCACTGTAACACTTTTGCAGCTGAGAGGAGCTAATGTGATATTCAGTGGAAACAGCGGATCCCTCTGCGCGTTTTGTTTTTTTCATGCTCTCACCACTTTCATATTCATTCACTGGCCACTTTAGACATTCAAATGTGCAACCACGCCTCCCATTCTTCCATATAGTCCTCCTCTAACTGTAGCCTAAGCCTCTCTCCACCTCTCCACCCTCTATGTCTCTTTCCTTTCTTTAGTAAACTGCTGCAGGGAACTCCACACCATCTCCGCCTCTGTGTGCTGTTGCCCTGGCAACAGGGACACTAAAAATAGGTCTATCTTCTTTACTCCTGACATTTCCGGTGCACAATCCTACTGTTTCTACTGAAAGCATTCGTTTAGACACCCATTCAATTGACCCCGTGCATATAGTCTGCTTCGTGCGTGCATTGTTGTCGGAGGCTGCGCCGGCTGATTTCCTCCCACTGGACACGAGGCAACGGCTGATGCGCCGCCAGGACCTTGACCTTACCTGTGTAGTACCGCAATCTCGTTTTCAATGTTGTTTTCTTTGCCCTCTAACGCTTTCTTGGGAATGCACTTGATGGCCACCAGCCTCTGGGTCCTCTTCTCCTCGGCTAGAACCACTTCTGAGAAAGCCCCCCTGAAACAGAGGCAAGCAGCAGGGAGGAGTGTGTGGGTGTGTGAGGTGAAATGGACAAAAATGGTCAAAAGGCTACAGGCCATGACGGATAGAAAGAATATTCAGCCCTCTCCATTAACCATCCATTTGGTTTAATTGGTCTTGATACCTTCTGTGCAAGGTATCAAGGTATCACACTTAATAAAGACCAGTTATTAGATATTTATGTGGCCTGTCACTTGGAAAACCACAACGCCGCCAAAGCTTTTAAAAGAATCTCAGAATACCCTCTATTCAGGCTTCTTTGTGTATGCGTGTGTGTTAGAGAGAGAGCGCTGTTTCAATGAATTATTTAAAATTACTGAGAGGTTTTGGGAGAGGACGCAAGGGGAAGAAACACTCACATACAGGAATTTATAGTAACATCAGTCTCTTTTAAAAAAGATCACTATTTTTGAAGGATTCAATAATAGATCGTCAATCATGTGGCTGTTTCTGAGGGAGACTAGACTGCTTTATGGATTACAATGACAGCTAGAGAGAGAATAATGTGTATTTACAGAGTTTCCCCACAGGAGCGTGGGAGGGAGCTCAGGAGGAGGCCGGGACATTGCACGAACGCTGTGAGCGACTGCACGGATCCTTTACATGTAAGTAAAACAGCGCTGTCATGCAACACACAGCAGAAACTCAATGTTCATGTTTCAGCAAATATTCCCCCTTCTGTCCCTTCTGTTACACGTGGGAATTTGTCTTATGGCTTAGCTCCTTTTCAACCTAAGCCCCATTTTATCATACTTCATAAAATGCATCTGTTTTCAAAATGACTCCAGTATTGAGTTCAGACGCTAGGACCATTCACCTCAAAAAGCTATATAATGCAACAGCACAAGGCAAGCGCAAACGTCAGAAATAAATCCCTTTTTAACCACTGACTACATCCCACACGAACTAGACAGGGGCACTTCCCAAAGTTTTCCAGTGTTTACGAAAGACAAACAAAATCGTGTCAATTTATTCCAAAGTAATGTCGTATTATTTAGCAAATGACCACAGCATGGAATAAATAGTTTTAAATAAATCTATACAAATTTGCTTACTTCAGAAAACAGTGACCTTTTGGGAACTGACTGGTCATGTCTGGGGTGCACCGTCAGAGACAGTTAGCAGAGAAAGGTAGGAAAAACACAGGCTTTACAAAGATTTTGCATAAAATGAGTTCCAGTTTTGGACTTGAACCTAATTTTAAGTCAGACTCATTACAGATACTTAAATAAACCTGCAGCGTAAAGCCTGTCTTGCCTGTCCTGACTGACGGACTTAAGACAGACATAGAAAGTCTGCAGAAGAATGCGTCATGGGTGAGAGAGGAGAAAACATTGCAGATGCAACATTTCACTGCAGCAAAAAGAGGATTCCTTTTTGGAGGACTATCATGTAGAAAAGAGCACGTTATTTATTAGTTTAAATCAACTTATTGGAAAAGTGAAGTTAGCAGAACAATAGAAACTGAAATCCCTCCAGATGTTCCTGATTGCTTTACCTCTCTATTGGATTGACTCCCTCTCATCTGCTAGTGCTCTCTCCAACATTCAAATGTCTGCCATGGAGCAAGCCTCCTGTGCTACTTCCAATGTAAAATGCTCTTTTTTTCTTTATTTGTTACGTATTTGCTGTTTTTGTTTGAAAAACAGCAAAACAGCAAATACAGCGGCGACTCTGTGTGTGTTACCTGGTGTTCTAACAGACTGTTACCATGACAGAAGCTCTCCACTCCAACTCTCGAAGTTAGACTAGTTAAATAAACCATTCTAACTTGAGAATTGAAGACTGGTCCAAGGCTAAGACTTTAAACAACTGGCCCCTGTTGTAGACAGTATCTTCTACAGTTATTTGGTCCACTGGAAAAATTAGAGCCTGGTGTTTATTTTGCCTCCGCACAGCGTACAAAGTGACAAAGTACAGTGGTGAGTCAAGAAAACGGACTGGGGTGGTTGATGTGGTCGTGTGGTTGGTAAAACCCTTATTTTTTCAAAGGTGTAAGTCCATGTTTTGTAATAAATTCTGAATTAAAGAAGTAGTTGAATGTATGGGGGTTGAATTGATGTATAACATAATCACAAGTAAATAAGGATATACGGCCTTTTTTTAATGAAAAAGCCAGAATACAGGTGAAGATTAAAGTTTGAATAACATCAGTGATAGACACACTGACCTTGACCTCTGACCTATCACCTCCAAAATGTAATCAATTCATCCTTGACGTTTGAAGAGAATCCTTCAAAGCATTCTTGTCGCCGGCATAAAAACACACAGCAATCAACTCCATGTTACCAAACACTTGCAATAAACTTTACTTTGAGTGTGGCTATTGGTGAAAAAAACTCTTTAGTTCTAGCATTCTAAATATCACTAGTAAACAGTCCAGGCATTGGAACTCAATACTGGGAAAATACATCCAAAAATGGTAGTACTTTTGTGCAAGTTTAGCTCCTAAAAGACTGACAAATGGGGCTTGGGCTGAAAAATACCAGCGCTCTCCTTCAAGAATACATTAGAGTGTTTGTGCAATCCGACTCCTCCCGGTTTGAACATTTTTTGGTCACCATGTCACAATAAACGCTCAGTGTGGATATGTACTAATCCCCAAGATGGCTCATATCGGGGCCATCTTTTGCTCGCACAGTGAAGCCAAAGGCACATGAGAAGAGGCATCTAGGGTTTCACATTTAAAAAAGTCCTTAAAATAATCTCAAAGCGAAATCTTGTCAAGCTCTGGTTCTCAACGACCTATAAAAGCTTTGTAATGTGTTTAAGTGTGTAGCGTTTACAGCTGGGGTTTCCTCAGAGGGCCAAGAACATAAATTTCTTTTAGTGGAAAGTAATGATCTATTTAATGGTATTGGCTGTTGAAAATAGAAGGGTCAATGAGCCAAGACAGAGAGGAGGACATTAAATTCACTGATAGGTGAATCTGTGGAGAATGTTTTACTGAAAACAGCGTTTTAGTTCCTGGCAAGTCATGGGGACAAAACATGGAACATGCCGATTATTCTTCAGATAAGGTTCTTCATCAAGGGATTAACAATTT
Organism: Mola mola; assembly: GCA_001698575.1. NCBI lineage: Eukaryota > Metazoa > Chordata > Actinopteri > Tetraodontiformes > Molidae > Mola > Mola mola. The sequence continues at coordinate 19,237,036 of KV751324.1, read as the reverse complement.
GGTTTCAGAAGAGAGAAAACTTTCTCTCTTGTCTTCCCAGAGCCTACGACGACATCTTCTCATTCAAACAGCTCTAAAACTGTTACCGGCAGAGACTGGTAACAGTTTTCTCAATTTCAAAAATTTCCAATTTAATATAAACAGAGAGACATTCGTGGTTGCCACATTGCCACGGTTCCTTGCTTTATTTACTGTACTCCTGTAAGGAAAAACAGACTTTTCTACTGTCACTATAAGACACTCTGCAACTAACCACCAAGTTGCTAATACATGGAGACGTTGAAGTGGGCTCTCCGGGGCTTTGGGAAGATAAACACGATAGAGGACACTAATGTAGCTGTAACTCTTAAATGGGTGTCAAGACCCCCACAAATGAATGTGCATGATTTAAGATTAGCACCAGAGAAAAATAGACGAGAATTTGTGTTGTCTTCATCATAAACTTCTCTGGGATTTTCTTTCAGCTTCAAAATTAAATCTCAGTCTCTGTATTCCACCGACATTGTATTGTATATTGTATATATTGTATTGTATAGGTACATATTATACCTATTTCATCCAAATAAATAACCGTGGTGTGTAAATTACCGTGATTTCCTGTTGACAAACTGAAGTAAATGTTTCACATGACTCACAGGCCTCAAGACTCATCAGTGACAACAGCCTGTCTATGAAATTAAACCTCCATCAGATAGACTGACAGACACAGAGTCGTTGATGATGCTGTAATCCCATCTGTCCATAGGGGAAAATATTGATTCACGCATTATCACGTAGCTTTCAGTGCCTCGCAGTGCTTCCATATCTCGAGTGTGCTCTTATTGCTGCCTTCCACAATTTAGCATGATCAATTTAAACAAGGAAGTTTTGAAGCACAGTACATGAAAAAACAGCTACAGACACATATATAAGGGGATGAGACTATGTTTTTGCCAGTTTTTGTATATTTATTTACTTGTTTGTGAACAGGATATTTCCAAACGTTATAAACACGTTTGGATGACATTCTCAAGAGAGGGTGGTTGGTTGGTGGTGACCGGACCAATCGTCTGGATCCAGAAAAATTTTCCGGGGACTTTTTAAGGGATAGAGAACAGGTTTTTTATATTCTTTCTTTTTCCCACTGATTTTGTCTTCTATGGCACTTTACAGTCTGCATTAAACTCATCTACGCCATAAACGGAGAGGGCCTGGAGCCAAACAACCCCCCTCAGATTCATGTCCCAAACGAGCACTACACTAATTGGGCCACCGGATGAATGTCCGTGACACGTGCCTGGGCACGGTTACCTCTTGCACATACATGACATATGTACGTTGTATGTATGCACACTGGAAGAACAAGACTGCAACTGGACCGACTCTGTGGCTTGTTTGGAGCCTTTTTGTTCAGACACGGCACGCTCACATCCACAAATTTATCATTATACAATGTGGCAATTAATTTTTGCTGAGGGAGGAATTCAGTTATATTGTCCCGGGCTTCTGCTCATGCATGAGCAATTGTTAAGCACACCTCTTCTAACCTAAGGCCAGTTTGATGACATTGATTCTGAGGTGGTTTACAGTTTCTCGATGGGTAGCTAGTGCTGCATTTTGTAGCTACAATTAGAACTTAAGCAAAGGCATCTGGACTTAAAGATGCCAGATAAATTGTTCTGTCAGCTCTGCAACCAAAACAATCTGTAGCAAGTGTTAATATTTAGCATCAACTAACCTCTACTGAAGCACAGAGCTAGTGTGCGTGCAAACAGCTGGCACAGCTGTACGGGTTTATTTACAGTAAGTAACTACACAGATCAAGAGTGTCTATTGTACCTGAAATGATAGATGTTTGTTAAAATGGCAAACATTATTCACAATGTTCTTTTTCGTTTTAAAGCTACATCGGCTGGGCGCTGTTAGGCCCCTCGGACTTGTTGCAGACAGCTACAACCATCAATGAGTTTATTGATCGCCCTTGATGCAAGCACTACTTGTAAGCCAAACATGCCTCCAGGTTCTAAAAAATTCTTCTCTTTTTGCCCTGATTCATTGTGTGTATGTGTTTGTGGGAATGTGTGTGTGTGTGTGTTTGAGAAAAAGAAAGTGAAAAGTGATGTGAATATACAGTTTAATCCCAATTCCCAAACAATCTTACATTGCTACATTGGGTTCATTATGAAAAACCACCTTTTTCTACGTCAGGACCAGGCAAATCTACGACTTCAGCTCTTCATTCATTCATTCAATGTTCTTTTCGGTGTTTCCTACCCAGCCAAAATACTAAAGTAAATGTTCTACGCAGACTGTGAGGATTTCGACTCTCCTCCACCTCATATCTTACTGCAAATATATCTCTAGTATCTTCCCCATTACATTTAAAGTTCGTTTAGTTATCCTCAGCTGCAGTATCCTGCAGAATAGCTGTCTTTGAATTTTTCATTATAGGTTCCTCCTAAAGTTAAAGCTCAATCAAACAAAATGCAATTTCAATACTGAATTAATTCAGTAGGTGGTGGCCCTGCTGGCCTAATAATCAACAGCAAATTGTGCAGCACTTCGCATGTTTTATCATTTAATTGTTTGCTTCTGTGAATAGTTCTATGGTGGAGAGAGCTCAATACTGCCGGGGATGTTTAGAATTCTTTGTACTGCTGAGGTCTGAAATTATTCTGTTTACTGGCTCCATGTTTCTTCATTTCTGTCAGATTAGCTACGACTGTGGCTTTGCAGGGATATCTCTGTCCACATACATTCAATATCATATCGCCTGAGCCTTTAAGTCTGACGCCAACATCCTACTTCATACGTAAACATATTGCACTCGATAAACTAGATCTCAAAGTGTGTAATGGGGCAGTACACAATCTACAAAACGACATCGGCGGAAGACAGAGCTGTTACAGAAACTAACACACCCAGTAGGGAGAAGCTGACATTTTAGGTGCCAGATACATGTCTGATCTCCTGAACCTCACAGACTCAGACAGCGGCTGGTTCTGGGCTACCTGCAGTTCCCAGAGTGTAAACTAAATTAATGCCCCATTCACGTCATGCTGGAAAAATGACTTTTCCACTGGGAAAATTCACACGAATGGCCTCTCACGTCAGAAAAACAACTTGGCCACTCAGAGATAATGTCATTACACTTGTTGCCAACATGACATCATTTATTCGTAAACGCTGGGGGTAAAAGTCAATGTTTGGTTAGATTCGTAATAAAACTTTTTATTGATTCATATAATTCATATCAAAACATTGACAACGGGTTTGGTAAAGGTCAGGTTTCACCTCATCAGTACGCTTTGCTCTTCGTTGTCATTTATAACATAAACTGGAAACAACGATCAACACCTTGTTTAAATGCTTTCAGCATTAAAGCACAACCCATCTTCTTTGAAGCGTTCATGATGTTTCTACTTTACAAACTCAAAGCAAATGAAGACGGTTAAGTTGGAAGTACTACTTCCCAAAACTCCGACCTTCTATCACTACATGAATGCAGCAGCATCAGTGAGGTTGCACTAAGCTTTTTATGCCTCTCGAGTGTGGAACACATTTCAGGAGGCTACCTAAGATGGTGCTACCTACATTTAAATCCAAGGTAAAGAGCTTCCTGTTTGTCACTGCTTTTGATTAATATTCAGTTCAATATATGTGTCAGCTGGCTTTTACTGTTTTTATTCTTTGTGCCGGTAATTGTCTGTTTATGGCTTGTTATGTTCTTTTTGTTTTTAATTCAGTCCTATTTAGCGCTTTACTTTTATACATTGTATTATGTAGCTTCTTTTATTGTTTTTCTTCTGTCGCGTCATTTTGCTCGTGTGATTTGTCAAGAATTTTGCTTGGCCTTTGAGTCTGAAATGTGCTATAGAAACAAATTTCCCTTGCCTTTTAATCATGCAGATTTCGACAATAACCCATAATAACTACAGTGAGCTACAATCATTGTCAAAACCTCTCAGAGTAAGACAGTCAGACAGATTAGATAAACGTTCAGTAAGTAAAATTTAGAATATCATCATATATTTTGCTTTTATTTAACAAAAAAAAAAGCTATTTGGGTTTTTTTTTTTGCTCCATATCAACTCTGAAACGCTCCAATACAGCACAACTACTCTAAAAAAGGGTCCTCACGTGTCTAGTTTTACAGTTAGATCAGAGCTCTACACTTTTCCTGTCTAATTATTTTCATCACATTTTGTTAAAAGAAAAGCACGTTAATGAAAACAACATAAGAACATTCAGGACGTGTGGCTGAAGGCCATCACACATGTTCACTGTTGGCGATTCTTATTCATCACTTGCTACCTTGAGGGCAGCTCATCCTGAGGTGGACTCCATCCAGAGGTAGAACGGTGCGGATTAGGCAGATCTCAATATAATACTGCAACATAAATCAATTAACTTCACACAGTAAATTCCGGGTTAAAGCCCCTCTGTAATCTTCTCTCCGAGCATAAGGAGCTTTCCGTCAACACATTAATTCTGCCCTCTGCCAGGTCCAGCTATGATGACAGGAGGAAAAGAATATTACTACGGATCTTTTTCCTGAAATATGGGGTCATGCTATCCTTGCCACTCACTCTTTCAATCCTTATTACATAACCCTTAATATCATACTACAAATTACGATCAATGATTTAACTTGCTGTGAGTCTTATCCTAACACATGTTTTGAACATTTAGCAGCAGGCACAAATTCTCAAATATACAGTCTGCTAGTCAGAGTGCGTTTCATACAGTGCGCACAGCCCTGAGACGCAGACTGACGGATTACTTGATGTCCTCCTACAGCATTCAACCTAATCAGCAGCCTCATCATCTCCCCAGTGCTGTTTGACATTTTTCTTTTGGATGTGAACCAGCATTGTGCTGCCATTAAAATCTGATTCTGTGTCTCTGTTGGGAAGCAGTTGTGAGTCCAAGAAAAAGAAAACAACCACGCTCCATATGGCACACTCGTGTCATCACAGGTGGACGTGCGCTAGGTCACTTGTACTCAGTTTGGGGGGGGGGGCTGCAGAGGTGCCACCAGACCGTCTGAGCTCAGCCCTGTCGCCTTAGAGAGTGCAGTATCAGGTGTGTGTGTATGTGTCCAGCCCCCGCTGCCGCTGACTACAAGTCAACCCACACCTCATGTTTCAAAATAAACATGTTATTCCATCAAAATGTAAATATAATCACAGCAACAAGTAATAACAGTGGCCAAAAGATCATGTTATGCAATTAGGCCAGTTGCACTTACGTTTCAAAATGTTCTCAAACAAATCATATTCAGCAGCTGCATGAATGGATTTATGTAACCTTCAATGAGGAAAAGATAATCTGTTCCTGTCTCTCACATCACTTGTGTCACCTTCAGAGATGGATGGAGATTATTAGATTACAGGTTTCATTGTGTTGTTTTGTAGTTGTAAGTCTGGGCAATTAGAAAGAAACACTAAATTCAGTTAGTTAATTAAATTAATTTAGATGCAGGATAAGTGACAGCATGAAACATGAGCTTTCAGCAGATCTGTGTTGCACAGTACCACATTACATTACAGTATTGTGCCTCAGGAGTAGATTATGTCTGCAGTGCAAAAGTGCATTCAGTGCATTCTTCAGTGTGTACTGGCATCACTGAATCTTGCTTATTTTGAATCCATTAACTTGTGTTCAATTTTACACTTTTAAATACAAAAGTCCAAAAATACTGATGTTATGCTGAAGGCAGGAACAATGTTGAGTAACAAATGCACTCACATGCATCCATGCACACATCCCTGCACGTGCATTTTCACATGTGCAAAGAAAGCAAACTGCCGCTCTAGCCTTTGATTAAACCAGGGGTGTCGAACATGCAGCCCACCTGGGGATCGAGTGTGGCCATTTGGATGATTTGAAAAGCGTGAATATTGGAAAAAAAACAACAAAAAAAAACGATGCACTTCTCCTGTCTGTCCAATCGGGGCACTGTTCTAATAAAATAAAGAACCCCTTTCCCCCCACACTAGCTACGCCTCAACCTAGCTGAATGTTGAATGCAGGAGCCGCAGGTGGAGAGTGTAGGTGTCTAAATTATATATTTGAAATGCACTTTTTGCTTTTAGGTTATAGTTTTTTGTGAATGTAGTACCCACTGTGATCTGTAATTATATTTGTAAAGACAAGGATATTGAGACAGACTGAATGGAGAAACTGGAACATGTAAAACGTGCACTAACTGTTCATGAGATAATTTTAGCGATGTTTTTATTTATCCATTATAAGCCTATGTTTTTTTTAGTGTCTGGCCCTACTGGGGTCAAGCTGAGCTTCATTTGGCCCCTGGACTAAAAATGAATTTGACACTCCTGAAGTAAACAAATAAAAATGATGTATGTTTTGTAAAATTACATGTTTAATTTTTTCCATGAAAAATACACCTTAACATTGGTCCTTAAAATTTCTTGGATGTAATTCTACACCTTTTCCTCATCCAGGTTGTGGAGATCTATGAATGTGGTACTTTAGCCCTGCCCTATCTCCAATCACCACTCAGTCAGTCACCAGTCACCTGCTGCTGGAACAAGCCGGAGCTTACCAGCTCTGTCAAGTTTCAACTGTTAAACGAGTCTACTATACACTGCACAGTGATAAGTTATTCCATCCGAGTAATTCAGCCTTACATGTGTGAGCCGGACACAGATTCTCAGGAAGAATCTTACAAACAGGCGGACTTAAACCGCTTAAAACTAGTGCAGCTCAGTCATTTCAATCTGAAAGTGAACAGCTATCATGGCTGCATAAAGACAATATGCAAACTGCTTCCCAAACCAGATTCAGTTCAATTTTTGCCATTTTTAATTTTTCTGTTGATCTGTAGTTGACGCTTAAAACTATATTTCTGAAGTTTCTTCTGTGCAGGAAAACTTTGAAACACTTTTAGCCAAGTGAGTGAAAGCTGAGTCAGCATCTGTCAGCGGCCAAGAACACGACAAGTCTGAGTCAAAACGGGCATAAGGCACAGGCACAGCCCAAATGTCAATCGAGTTTCTCAGACTGCAGCGTCAACACTCAACAGCATGAGCAGATGGAATGAAAATGAGTGCTGAGCAACTTTTGACCACATGGATTCTCTGGCTCTTAATGCACTCAATCACCTGCAAGCACACATGGCACAGCAGACGATACATTGCATCGTCAAACTCTGGAAACCAACCAGTTCCGGTTAAAGTTTACTGGCGCACATCCTCACTTCGATCATGCTGTTCGTGTTTGATCAGGGTCAAAAGAATCTGCTTCAACTTGTACCATCTGTGTCACTCACGTTCCCAGCACTTCTTTGAAGTCGTAGTGTTCTTTGATATCCGATGTCTTCTTCTTCCATCCATTTCCATCCTCTCCGAGAGGCATCCTACAATGCTGATGGGATCCGCCACACTACAGCTACAGCGTGAAAAGGAACAGGATAAAAATTAGACTGTGAATAGACCCAAGAGCACGTGAAGTTTTGACCCATGTCTCTTTAATCAAATCTAGACAGCCAATGACATACTGTGTATACTCAATGATGTAAACACTGTATATACCTGAAAGGAGGTGAGCTTTAAATCCATTTGAGCACACCAAACTTAAACTATTGACAATACTCAATGGGCAATCTTGTACTACTGTCTAAATTCCAATTTGTACACCCAAATTAAAAATTTGTTGCAAACAGCTTTCACACAACAATTTTCAGTTTCGTCCAATAAACATGGAAATTATGAATACGCCAGATATAAAATACTCAAGTGAACGTAGAGTTTTTATATCGTTTTCACATTCATGATTTAAATGTGTTTATAAATGCAGTGCAATGGATGGACTTGGGGTTTACAGTGTAATGTAGTCTAGTGAGAGTATTTTGACTGTGAAAGCACGTAGTACAAATACAGATACTCATTGATTGGTGATTGATGTGTCATTACAGTTTCGCTGACATGTAATTGCTGCATAAACACATTAAATAAGCCATTGATTTCTTTTGATTTAGCATCCTGCGGCTTGCACTTTTTTTTTTTTAAAAGACCATTAGGTTGATTGGACTGGATGACAAGAAGTATGTAGCTATACATTACTTTAAATATACATAATTAATAAACTGACATGGAAAGAAAGCACTGAAGCTGCGGGCCCTGAGCTATGCTGCAGCTTTTAAGTCTATTCTTCGTAAAAGAGGAAGATTGCTTTTATACAGTAATGCAAAGCTTATGAATGTTAAAAGCAAATGAATATGACAGAAAACATCAATGGGAAATTCAGATCAACATAAACTTGTTCACTGAGAAAACTAAAACTAAAAAGCAAAAACAGCTACTAACTGTTTTACTGACAACCAGCCAGGCGACAATAAATAGCATCAAATAACAGCTTGAAAGTGGGGGAAACAACAAAGAGGGATGATCTAAAAACACACACGCAAAGCGTGGTCAGGGGAGGCAGAAAACAGCTGGAGGTCCTGTGCTATATTTGACATCTCAAGATTTAAACAATTCCAATCTGAAGACAAGAGAAAGACGAGAGCTCCGATCAGACGTGAATTCCACTGAGACGTATTTGATTAGAGGAAGCTGGGTGTCAATTAAAAAAAAAAAAAAGAAAAGAAAAAGTGGCCGGTCCAACATGTCTGAAGTCCTGAAACAGTGCCATTGTCGTGTTGCTGCTGATCCTGCATGTAGGCTACAGAGGGAGAATGCGGTGTGGGTGTGCTGCAGCGCTCAAGGGTACAGCAGTCACAGCACGGCAGCATCTTTGGATCGGGAGGCTGCAGACGCGCGACGAGGAAGAAGCGCCTCACAACTTTGACTGCCGAGCGAAAAAAGCCACCCGGCCGGGGGGAGCATTTCGGTGAATGAACGAAGCCGAACGTACCTAAATGTCGACGCGCGGGTGCGGTGCGTTCTCCTTCCCTCTGGGCGCGATGTGACTGCTGTGCTTGTGCGCAGCGCCGAGTGCGCTCAGACTCCTCCTGACGTCAAGACAGGCGGACGGACGTCTGTGGACGTCTGTGGACGTAGCGCAGCACCGAACCGACATCACTCGCTGATCTCCTCACGACGTGATGGGCGAGCCGACCCACCGTCTCTTACATGTGAGCAGCCTCACGGTGCATCTGCTCTGTTTAGTTCCTGCAAAGCTCCGGCCGGCAATTAACGCTCATAAACGTGCGTGCAAACGTGCCACCGTGAATAATTCGTCACGCGCACACACCAACAGCGTGGAGTAAAAGTCTCTTGATTTGCACTATATGATGCAGACTAGCGGGTGTATTTTAACTTCCAGGTAGGTTTGTCTCTAATTTTAGGCGGATGCCTTAATTCTAAGAGCAACAGCCCAACACCCTTCTCAAAGTCCACCTCGCCCCACATCAGATGTGTTTAGGGCTGGAACTTACAATATGATATAAGATCCCTCCAGCAGTCCAATCAAAGGTTTGACAGCCATGTCAAACAAAGTTTTGGTGCAAATGTGAGCAAGCAGTTATTGTTTCAGTGTGGCTGCCACAGCTTGTGATCCACCCTCAGCCTCAGAGAGTGGTGGTAATGCACCACAAATCCACACCAGATAAAACAACTAAAACAAATGAAGTAGTGTGTTCATTGCCCAAGAGAGGTTTGTATGAGCAGACAGAACGTGTGCGTTATATATGGAGGGGGAGGTGTCAGCTGTGGGTCTTCAACGTGTCATTGATTACACACTGTGTGTTTCAGTGTTTTGGAAAAGTTGACAGTCGTAGAACAACATTTGTATAGAGATCAGATGGCCATAACAGTAATTTTAATATCAGTTATTGGTATAGGCCAAGATTTTCCTGTCATTGCATAGTTGGAATTATTGGTTGGAACTGACTGTAAGGTGTTGCTGTTAATTAGCCAACCCCATCTATGAGAAGGCCTTTTAGTCCTTTAAAACAATTCTGCATCCAGATGATGAGCCAGATCACCACCAAAATGTAATCGATTGTTCCTTAGGTAATTTCCCACCTTGTCCGAATATTTCATCCAAATGCGTCTGTAACTTCTTGAGTTATCCTGTTCACAAAAAAATAAATAAATATATAAATGGAGGCATATAGCCACCTCCTTTGGGGGAGGTCATGGTTATCAAAATAGCTGACATACAATATTCTTGTTATCAGCTTATGTATTCAGAGACTGTGCAGCTCCTGAGGATGTGCATCTGTGCCTTCAATGTCTCCGATGCCACATAAAGGACATTAAAGACATCACAGAAGAAAGACTTGAGGTGCGTTTTGTAAACTCAGGGAGAGATACAATCCCATTTCCATCCACAGTGTGATTTGCAAAAGCAAAGTGGTACTGTCCATGTTTGGGCTCAGAAGGGCAGAAAAAGAAGCAAGTACAGAGGAAAGACTCAGTGTAAGATGGGCAACATTCTTAAACTGCACTAAATGCACAGAATGCACATCTTCGGGTCAACAGACATTTGGACAGAGATCAAATAGAGATCCCTTTACTTGTAGAGGGATGACTTTTGGATGTTATTTGATTGTCTCCATCATTTATTTACTCTACGTTTTGCTTGGGTCTTATCAAGGAGACGCAGTTGACCTGATGACGGTGAATGCTGAAGGAGTCTACAACACAGATTGTTTCTGCTACTCTATAACAAACCATCCAAGTCATGGTCACAAATTAGGTCACGAACTTGTTCCACTTTTAGAAAAAAAAATGTGTCCATCAGGTTATGACCCAATTGAGCCAAGATATTCCAATAGATCTGTTGGGCAAATAAGCCTACTGAGGGCACCTAATAATTTTTTTTGAAGATCTGAGAAGGTGGGGGTGCTTTATGGGACTACAAGGTTAGACTTTTGTTCAAAGTCACTACAACTCAGTTCTTCTTACACATCTGTAAAGCACACAAACAATAAAGTATAAATGTTTGAGACATGGACCACAATCTTTCACTACATATTCATTATATAGTTGCTAGCCCTTCTAGATCTACTGTGTATGAGCTGTGCACAAGTTTGTACTCTCTAAACACTTGATTTTGTAATAATATCAATTGTTACGATGGGTTTGATAAGTCAGCTGTGTAAGCAAACTTACACTCTAGACGGCTTTTTCATTTTAATACTAAAATAAAGGATTGTCTTATCGTTTGTTGTTCTAGTGTGGCTAGTATTAGGTGTATTACTATTCCTAGACTGAAGGGGGAAGCACTGCCTTAGTTGACGTTTACCTTATCTACAAACAAATACAACCTTAACTTCCGGACAGGAGTTTTCAAACAACAATTGCTAGCCAGCTAGCCGTTAAACGTTTTGCTCAGGGAACTACTGCAAACTCTGCAGAGTTTGGGGTGAGATTTGTTTTTTGAAGCAAAATCCTATCTTTGTTTGGCTGTCCCAGGCAGTATGTGTTTTCTGGAGTCTTAAATATAAGTACTTGGCTTGGCTGTCTGGGTGGGAAAGTGGCAAAACAACTAGCGTTAGGGTAACATGCTAACAGCCGCTCGTCCGTTTGCTTTGTTTCGCGCATGCAAGCGGTGCTAATGCTAACTGTTGTGGAGTTTGCGCCTGCACCACTTCAAGACTTGTTGCAAGTGGCTTGATTAGCCATCGATATCCATTTTACTTAAGTAATTTGTGTTTTTATATGGCAAAAATCTATAGGAAGTATAACGTTTTACTTTCTTAGCTAGCGGGCTAGCCGGCGAAACCAACCAGCGATGTCGGCCAGCTCCAAGCGGAGAAGAGCCACTTCCCCCTCGAGCAGCGTGAGTGGAGGGGGAGACTTCGATGATATGTCCTCCTCTACTCCTGCGAGTGGCAGAAAGAGAAAACGAGTCTCCAACGTCCCTCCTGTAGATACGGTAAATGCATTTGACTTTTTTTGTATGCTTTGAGTGCTTTAGCCATTTAATGTTTGGGTTCGGTCCGGTGTAATGCGTGTGCATGTTAGAACGGGTGGAAGGAGTTTACCATTATTTTAATACTTTAATACAGATTGCTGTATGTCACGAGCTGTTCAACGCTGTCAGGGATCACAAGGATGAACAAGGACGGCAACTTAGTGACGTTTTCTTAAGGGTACCGAAGAGAAGGTACTGTATCATGTTATATTGAGTTTGACAGGCTGATTCATCAGTGTTGTTGATGGTCACAGTGGTGTCCGATCTCTCTTTTTTAGGAATCAGCCCGATTATTATGAGGTGGTGTCCCAGCCAATTGATATGACAAAAGTTCAATATAAACTGAAGTCAGAAGATTATACTAATGTGGAGCATCTTACTGCAGACTTCCAGCTAATGTTCAACAACGCTAAATTGTTCTACAAGGTAGTGAAAAAAAAAATTACTGGTTCAGTATTTGTGTTGTATGAATAGCGTAACAGGACAATTATTCTGTTAAGATTTAATATCAGAAACCATTAGCTGAGAGTTTGGCCTGCATATTCCTTTGACATTTCTGTATTCCTTTTTATTTTCAACAATTCAGAGTGGTAGTGAGGAGTATCAAGCTGCATGTAGGTTGTGGCAGGTGTATTTGCAAACAAAGGCTGAGTTTGTACAACCTGGGGATGGAGATGAGGAAGATGAAGATGGTGATGACATGATGGATAATCCAGGAATGTCAACTGAAGAAGAGGTGATTTGCAATGCTTATATAAGACTGTCACTTATGTGCTATGACATTGTTATAAAAAACATAGCTTTCTTTTTACAGAATGAATGAATTTAGTCTTTTGTTTTGGAAAAATTCTCTCTTTGTGTCTGTGGCTGGTTGTTGCAATCTTGGTAGTGTATTATGGTGTAAAAAGGTAGGCTTCAGAGTTCAGGGATTTCTTAGACAACTGCTAATTTTGTTCCTGTTAATAACAGCAGTAAAACATATAGCACTAGATGTCATGGTTACTTAAAAAAAACCCCAAAAATAATGAAATTACACAGCATCGTGTTCCATTTAACATGATGTTATCTTTAATATCACATTCTAAATTAGATCCATAATGTTTCTGATTCTTATGGAGCCACAGAAAAGGTTTGGTCCCTGGGCAGAGGAGGGATGAGGGGAGTTAGAGCTGAAAAAAAGATGGCAAACTGTTGTTTAATCAAGCAGTTAAATGCACATGTCACTTGTGCAATTTATCAGGCCTCTGTAGACGGACATGCTCCTCCAGAAGAAGCATCCATTTTAGACATCATATTTCTACCATCTTGGTTCTGATAGTAAATTCAAAGTGCCTTAATATCAGCATAGGAAAAAAAAAATGTTGTCAATCATCCCTGAAATCATCTATATCAGTACAAGCCTAACCAAAGAAAAACTAACTTAAGGTTTACCTTTTAGACCTCTTCTAGCAGTTTGAAGGAGGTGTTGGAGCAACTCCTCGAGGCTGTGGTGTCACATGCTGATCCCTCAGGACGTCTAGTCAGTGAACTGTTCCAGAAATTGCCTTCCAAAGTGGTAAGTCCTTGAAAAGTGTTTGGACTTCTAATGTTACCCATGACAGGTTGTTAACATTTACAGGTCCATCTGTCTTTTCCAGCATTATCCAGACTACTATGCCATCATAAAGGAGCCAATAGATCTGAGAATGATCGCTCAAAGAATACAGGTAATTGATTCACTTGCTGACTGATTGGTTCGTTGTGCATCTGTCTTTTTGAAATTCATAGATTTCAGAATTTGCTTACTTTAACAAAACTTATTTGTTATTTTCCCAGATTGGATACTATAAAAGTGTCAATGCTATGGCTAAAGACATTGACCTGATGACCAAAAATGCCAAAATATACAATGAACCAGGATCTCAGGTTTTTAAGGTAACCTCCTTTTATTCATTTCATTTACTATATGATATAAGTTCCCAAATCGTAACAACTGTTCTCTTCTTGTATAGGATGCTAACACCATAAAGAAAGTCTTCATCCAGAGGAAGACTGAACTTGAACATTCTGAACCCACGAAATCTAGTCTTCGCATCAGGTATTGAACCACAGTTTCTTTGTTTTTAATGTAGTGTTTTTAGGACAAATTCTTTGAAGATATCACAGAGTATGTCTTGTGTCTTTACTACCCAGAAATCGCAGGTCTGGACAGGGGGATCGACTCTCTGGTGTCAGTGTAGCTCTTCAGTATGGCTCAGAGAGCGAGGACGACCCTGTCCTCTCTGGTAAATATGAGAACTTTAGGCAGCACAGTAATTTAACTTGAATTTTTGTTTGAAAAGATAACTCACATAATTGTTTGCAGGCTCTGTGTGCTATGATGAAGGAGAGTCAGAGGCTGAGAATTCTAATATGGAAGTAAGCAACCCGATCTTACAGCTGTATGAGGCTGTGAGGGGTGCCAGGAACAACCAGGGCCAAGTCTTCTCTGAGCCTTTCCAGCAACTTCCCTCTCGCAGGGAATATCCCGACTACTATCAGCAAATCAAACAGCCCATCTCTCTGCAGCAGATCAGGTAAATGAGGATCAATTGATAGATTCATGGTGTGTGATAGAATGACATATTAAAATAGTGTCAGTGATATGTTTTATTTGTTGGAACTTAAAATTGGTTGCATCTTTAACAACAAAGAACAGTTTCAAGGGAAAGTACTTATTCAAAATAACCCATTGTTTCCTTTTCAAGGGCAAAATTGAAGAACGGCGAGTATGAAAGTGTGGAACAGATTGATTCTGATCTTAATCTGATGTTTGAGAATGCAAAGCGCTACAACATGCCAAACTCAAGCATTTACAAACGGGCTTTTAGGCTTCAGCAGATCATGCAGGCAAGTACATCTCTTTGTTTTATATTGAGTTATGCTGCATACATTTTTGACTCTAGTTTAGCTGAGAATTAAAGAAATTAACTGTAATTTGAAACAATTCATTCAGCATCTTGAAGAAACAGCCCAGTGAATGTCAGTTGCCTGTCTGCTTACCCATCTGTATAGGCAAAAAAGAAGGAACTTCTGAGGAGAGATGAGGAGGATGGCGACAGCATTCTGTCATCTGATACGGGAAGCGTCAAGAGGAAAAGGTACGCAGTTTTCCTAAATTGTATATTTTTTGCTTTTTCTCTTTAACAGGCAATAGCTTTACTTTTCTTGCTTACAAAATAATAAAAAACATGACACTTTTTGCCAAAGTGTTGCCAACCAAGCTTACTTATATTTATATGTATTTTTTTTTAAGCCACAAGAAAAATGTGAAAAAGAACCGAATGAAAACCTTATTCGCCGCAGTAACTGAGGCTCGAGAGGCAGGCACTAGTCGACGTCTTTGTGATCTGTTTATGGTCAAACCGTCCAAGAAGGACTACCCTGACTATTACAAAGTCATCCTGGAACCAATGGACCTGAAAACAATCGAGCACAACATCCGCAATGAACGCTACACCACAGAAGAAGCACTGATGGAGGACATGAAGCTGATGTTTCGTAATGCCCGGCATTACAATGAAGAGGGTTCTCAGGTAGACAAGGCACTAACTAGAAAATGTCCAAAGTTAATCTCTGCTGTTGCTGAAAATAAAACAATATTAGAATGGGTTATATACTGTCTTTTTTTTTACAGTTTTTCTGTGGTTTCATGTAGGTATATAATGATGCTGATATTTTGGAAAAAATACTGAAGGACAAGCGCAAGGAGTTGGGACCACCTGAAGAAGATGATGTGGGTTCTCCCAAACTGAAACTAAGTAAGTTTGATCACGTCACTGTTTTGCTTATTTTAGCCTATTTGCTAAATGTCGGATACACTTTACTGCTGAAAATTTTCTAAATCATAATACATTGTTTTAGCATTTTCTAGCCACAAGATTTTATTCTGTTCATTTCAGTATAAAAAAATACTTGTATCTTGATCGGATCAGTCCAAGCTTATTCTTCACAAAACGTGTTTTTTGTTACTCTGTTGTAAGCTTTTTTATTAAATAAATCAGAAAAAAAGCTTTACCATTCAATTGCTGACCATGCAAATTCAAAAGGAGAAATCCTGCACAGTGTAAAACCTATTAACTTCTACTTCACTGTCGCATCAGCCTTGAACCATGCTTGTATCCTGACCTTTTAAACACAGACACAGATATTTGCAGTCAAAAACATTCATAGTCCCCAAAGGAGGAATTCCTTTGTTTGGTGATGCACAGATCTTTCCTCTAGGAGCATCATCAGTCTAAACTTGGCATATCCCAGTTTACTAAGCACCCAGAAAAGTTGCAACTATGAGAAAAAACACTATTTGAATTTTTAAAGCTTAGTTTGTTTTGTTTTTTTAAATTACAAATGTATATTTTATGTAGGAAAGAGCGGCGTTTCTCCAAAGAAGTCCAAATACCTCACCCCGCTCCAGCAGAAGTTAAATGAGCTGTATGATGCTGTGCGGAACTTCACTGATAGTCGAGGTCGGCGTCTAAGCACAATCTTCCTACGTCTGCCATCCCGTGCCGAGTTGCCTGACTACTACGCAACTATCAAGAAACCTATCGACATGGAGCGCGTGCGTAGCCATATGGCAGCTGGCCGTTACCAAGATGTTGAAGCCCTGGTGGAGGACTTTGCTCTCATGTTCAACAATGCCTGCATATACAACGAGCCGGAGTCTTTGATCTATCGAGACGCCCTGGTGTTGCACCGGGTGTTGCTGGAGACACGCAAGCAGCAGGAAGGTGGCGAGGACTCTGGGCCTCCTGCTGTGGGATCTTTGGTGCGAGAGCTGATTAGGAACCTGTTTGTGTCCGTGCTGGGACATCAAGATGAAGAGGGTCGATCCCTGGAGAGATCGCCGCTAAATTTCGATGTCGTCAGGATGAACGTGGACCGTGGCCACTACAGGAGGCTGGATGTCTTCCAGGAACACATGTTTGAAGTTCTGGAGAAGGCAAGGAGGCTTAACAGGTACATCAACTTGTTTTGCAAAGGCTGACATGTGGTTCTTTGACTTAAAACTTTTTATGCTTGAAACTATTTTTGTAAGATACTGGTACGTCGTGTAAATGTAGGTAAATTTGTACTTTTTGATTCTCATAACTCTTAAAATTTTTCAGGTAAAAATCTATTAATTTCATTAATTCACCATTGTCTAATCGGTTACACCTTTAAAATAAATTATTTATTTGATATTTATTCACACAGTTTTAATTGATAGGAAATAAAACAATAAAGTGATAAGCTCATGCATCATCATCTAACAGCACCACATGTACACTGTATATATAAAAAAAATAATTAGATTGCCAACCTGCTATGTCTGTTCATTGTAACATTTATGATGACTAACTTCAAAAGCCCTCTCGAAGTCTCTGCTTTAGGTCAATATAGACTTACTTTGCTTTATTTACATAATGTATATTATATAATATTTTTTCGCATTTGCAGGACTGACTCAGAGATATTTGAAGATTCAGTGGAACTCCAACAGTTTTTCATTAAGATCAGGGATGAACTATGCAAAAATGGAGAAATTCTACTGTCATCTGCACTGAACTACACATTAAAGCACCTGCACAGCGATGTGGAGCAGGAAAAGAGGGAGAAAATTCCAAAAGAGATTGAGGAGGACAAGCAAAGGACAAAGGAGGATGAGGAATTCAAAGGTGTGTGTGAACTTCTGCCAAAATGCACAGGATATGTTAAAATGTTGATGTGTTAATAATTTGAGGTCTCTATGTATGTTTTTTTTTTATGTAAAGAAGGGGTGAAAAATGAGAACCTACCACAAGAGGTTTGGCAGCCAGAGTCTCAGACAGAACGAGCGTATGTTCAGGAATGTAGCTTTGAAAACACCACTTATCACGTGGGCGAATTTGTCTATGTGGAGCCATCAGAGCCGAACTTGAAACTTCACGTCGTCTGTATTGAACGTTTGTGGGAGGATGAAGCAGGTACGACACATCATTCCAATTTTCATATATTACTAACCCTTTCTCTGGCACCAATTGAAAAATCCCTTTCAATTGGTCAGATTTCATATTTCAATTTCCACAAAACACGAATAGCAAATTGAAAGGCCAAATTCAATAATTAGTGATGGAAGCACCTTAATCGGTTTGTTGTTTTTTTTTTTTGTTTTTTTTTTACAAATGTAAGCATTTATTCAAAACTTGCAAATTTGGATTTATTTATGTTGTATATTGTCTATCTGCATGTCTTGGCTTGTGTGCGAAGGTGAGAAGTGGCTCTATGGCTGCTGGTTCTACAGACCAAGTGAAACCTTTCACCTGGCAACACGCAAGTTTCTGGAAAAGGAGGTCTTCAAGAGTGATTACTATAACAAAGTGTCCTTTAGGAAGGTTCTGGGAAAATGTGTTGTCATGTTTGTCAAGGTAAGATCCCCCTACTAAAATTCTGTATCTAATTTAAAAAGGAGCTGTTCACCTAATTGTGGTTCTTCACTGGTTTGTGTAGGATTATTTCAAAATGCAACCTGAGGGCTATGCAGCTGACGATGTGTACGTGTGTGAATCCCGCTACGCTGCCAGGAGCAAGTCTTTCAAGAAGATTAAAATATGGTCCATGCCCATGAGCACCGTGAAATTACTTCCTCGGGACTTTCCCCTGCCTGTTGTGCGTGTTGCTTCCATGTTTGCCAAGCCTAACCACGATAAACTTACATTTACAGTCAGCGGAGGATTTGTTGACAAGGTGAGATAACATTTTTCCATGGTTATGTTGTTTTTATTTTATTTTTTTTTCACCCAATCCATAAATGTCCATCGTTGGAGGAATTGCTCTTAATAAGACATTAAAGAGTCTCTGAGCTGATGATCCTTATTGGTGCCCGTTGATTTTAGTTTAGTGAAAACTGGGTGTTTGTAGAGCCTAGTTCAACAAGGCCTTCAGAATAGGGACCGTAGTCCTCTTTTCAAGTCAATTGCAAAGGATTAAGTTGGAGCCAGTATCTGTCTGAAAAAGTGTAATGTTGCTAAGCAAGACATAATTTACAAGGGATTAATTAACTTAGAGTAGAAGCTGGCAAGCCTTGACAAGGTTTAGTCAGGAAGCAGATGAGTAGTTACCTCCATTGAAAGTTTGTCACAATATAAACACACTCTTGAGACCTCTTTGTACATTTAGGAGAGAGAGGATGTCCCTGTGGAGATGAGCGGAGCTGAGCCTGATTGTCAGTACTATGAGCAATTGCGCTACAACAACACATGGTTTAAAGTGGGAGATTGTGTTTACATCCAGTCACATGGTCTATCAAAGCCTCGGGTTGCCAGGTGGGTGAATGTGTATTCGCTCTGTAGTTTTAGAAGAACTGTTTAAATGGAGTCTGATGTGCCATTGGTATTGTATAGTACTTCCTACATTATTAACTTTGGGTAACATGGCTCACTTGACTGGGCTCCAGGTTAGAGAAGCTGTGGTTGCAGAGTGGGATGACTTTCTTCTTTGGACCTATCTTCATTCACCCTGAAGAGACGGAGCATGAACCCACAAAGATGTTCTACAAGAGAGAAGTGTTTCTGAGCCCTCTGGAGGAGACCTTGCCTATGACCTGCGTCATAGGTACCGCTCTGACAACTTCCCAGAAATTGTTCACTCATCACACCAAACTAGTACATTTAACTGAATAGAAATAAGCTTAATAATTTTCTAGCAACATGTTAGATCAGAAGATGGATACCACTTTCACATGTGTCCTTTAATTGTAAGGCTACAGCCAGTGTTGGTTAGCTTAGCCTAGGGCACAACAAGTGAAAACAGCCAACTGGCTTTCTGTGCTCTGTCCAGCTTTGACAAAATCTGCCCACCAGAACCTCTTTAACCACAATGTTATATATTTTTTTTCTGCTCTGTGTAAAGCACTGCTAGTGTAAACCATTCTTTGTATAGTTACACTAACCCGATAAAAATCCAGAGAGTCAATGGTATCCCATAATGTCAGACTTCGGGTTTCTTGCACCATCTTTCTGTAAATTGACAATACAGCTGAACATTTTACATGGATCTCTGAATATTGACAGAAGTTTTATCTTTCATGCGTGCTCTTTAGGCAAATGTGTGGTGTCCTCGTTTAAGGACTACCTCTCATGCAGACCCACCGAGTTCTCAGAGGATGATGTTCTGCTGTGCGAGAGCCGCTACATTGAGTCAGAGAAGCAGATGAAAAAGTTCAAGGGTTTGAAGCGCTTCTCGTACTCTTCCAAAGTGTTGGAGGATGAAATATTTTATTTCAGGTCAGGCAAAGCACCAATTTTGATTTGACGCTTTAAATTTTCTTTGCCCTGTCTGAGGTTTTTACTATGTGCTGGTATTGTATGTAGGAAATTGATGGTGCCACAGAAGGAAGCATCACCCTTTTTGGACAAGAAAATAGAGGAGCTTGAGGTGAAACTAGCAGATTTGGAGGATGGAGATGATGATATGGAGGATATGGATGAAGAGGATGAGGCTCCAGAGACTCCTTCTATGCCTCAGATGCAAACCCCACTTTCAAGTGACATGGACATGATGCCATACATGCCCTCTCAGGTAACCATACACCTCCAAAGATCATCGCCCAACACGTTCAATTTTTACATCCAACTCTTTAAATTCCTGCTACTAATACTATTATGTTTTTTCCTTAACTTAAAACTTTGTTTTTTTTATTAAGTCCACTCCTAAAGTGAAGGGCTTATCAAAGAAGGAAGGAGCCAAGAGGAAGATGAACATGAGTGGCTACATCTTGTTCAGCAGTGAAATGCGAGCAGTGATCAAAGCTCGACACCCGGACTACTCATTTGGGGAGCTGAGTCGACTTGTAGGTACTGAGTGGAGGAACCTTGAGGCTCCCAAAAAGACCGAGTATGAAGGTGAGAATAAGCAAGTCATGGGCGAAGAAAGTTGTCTGACATGAACAACTGTTAAGACAGAAATGATGTCTGTTCTAGAACGGGCAGCCAAAATCGTGGAGCAGCAAGACAGAGAGAGACCACCACAGAAGCAAGCATCCCCTAGAGCAGGTACCCCTGTAGGGGCACTGATGGGGGTGGTGCCTTCGCCTAGCACTATGGGAATGATAAACCAGACCATGTCACCGGTGTCAGGTAACCCCTCTCAGAGGCAGCACGAGTGTTTGACAATGAGGCAGCAGGAAATTGAGGCTGGACTGTTGAAAACCTTAATCCTCTAACTTATCTGAAGAACTACATTGAAGAAACATGGCTTTTTTTTTTTTTTTTTTTTTTTTTTTTT
>KV751324.1:19168447-19212912 GCA_001698575.1 Mola mola | reverse complement strand
AAGTTATTCCCTAACATACATCACCGTTGTGTTTGCTCTAAAATCGACGCACAACGGATTTTTAATCTATCTAGTTTTATTTTGGAAGTACTTCCTTTCTGCCAACGTCACTTCCTGACAAATTCAAGATACGGCCATTCTCTTTAGTGTTTGCCCTGTTACCCCAATGCCCATCTCCCCACCGCCCGTATTTTGATTTTAAAATAACCCGGCCTGACTCGTGCAAGTTGTTGTAAACAGAAGCAAAAGATATTGAATCAACGTGTACAATGGAGTAATTGAAAAGTGAACTAAAGGAAGGACGAGGTGAGGTTTATTTTGTTAAGTGACTTACCGAGAGGCGAGGTTAGCTAGCTAGCTATTTCACCGGCTGTTCCCAGACTCGCTGACAATTAGCATTAATATGAGAGAATAGTTACTAAATAAAACATTGTCAGCAACTGCTATCAATCAACCGCGAGTGCCACATCCCGAAGACACCAATGCTAAAGTATTTTTTTAATGGGTAATGGTTATTTTTATTGAGCTCCCATTATGTTCATCCCCATTGCTGGAGCTAGTCTGCTAACGTTAACGTGGTCCTGTTGTAACCTTGTGGCCTAAATTCATTTATGTCTAGCCAGTGTCGTCATTACGACAATATTGTTCTTTTCAAAAAGTTGGTGACGAATTTCTATAAAAGCTTTGGCGTTGTGGAAGATAGTCTTGTGTTTGCTTTCGTGCAGGTAGTTGAAGCTCTATTTGTGACTGCAACCTATCGTTAGCCTACCCTTAGATCTAACAAAAAAAACAGCAGTTTTTTTAAAATGTCAGTCAGTAACATGTTTATGAGTAGCCAACATTTGGTAGAGTGGAGCATATTTTAAAATCAATGAATGTTAGTTTTTTTATTGTGCCTAAATGGTTAGCGCAGGCTGCAGTGGCCCAGACGGATGGGCACCTCCCAATCGTGCACCTTGAATGAGTACCAAAAATAATAAAAAGTAATCGCAACATTCGTAAAAGACTACTAGGGTATCAAGACGTGCTGAAAAGGATTTTTTTTTTTTTTAAAATGAACATCAGTGCTGGTCATTTCAGCTCTAATTGACAAGAAGACACACGTGACTTTGCTAATTCTACCCATCTGATTAAATTGTCTGGTTTGGTTTGTCGTCGTTGGCTGACAGACGAAATGATGTTGACATGGGTGTCTTCCTGTGTTGGGACCCTACAAAAGTTGTCACTAGTCTTGTGTATTTTTATGGGTCAGATTTGCAAGTTTTTGGGACCCTCATGAATGCTGTTAATGATCAAGTGAAAGCCAACTTGTAAGCTTCAGTTAACTATAGTTGACAACTTTGTCATTATTGCCACAGTTTTATGTACCTTGTTCTGCTTTGCGTGAATATTGTAAAAACTGCTTTTTATTATGCTGAGGCTTTCTTTTGAACTGCACTGGAATTCTTACTGTTATTAGGCAGTCTGTAACATAATTTCAGTTCATTGTTGTAGCTTCCATCTTGCCCTCTAAGGGAGAATACCCTTGGCACTTGTCCAGTGTCAACCATATTTCAGTTTAAAACTCAAAATAGTGCAACATTGTGAGTTTGTCCCAAGGTTGAAATGTGAATATGTCAGTGCAAAGCCACAAACAAAGATCAGTCATTACCAGCTGACTCACGGTACAAATGTTCTGGCACTCCTGTCGGCACATAGGGCCTTTCTGTGTAGATTCAGCTATTTCTATATGTCTCTGCATCTCCACAGTACAACCACATGCAGGTTTGGTGAATTATGTGAATGAGTTCTCTATCATGCCTGTGGTTGGCATCCTGTCAAATACGTGGAATTTTTCTTGCCCATTAGGTGATAAGGGCCAACGTGTCGGTGATGAAGATCAGTTTATATGAATTATTGGTGTTTTTATTTTTTTTTTTAGAAATTGGTGCAGCTTAGTTACTCATCTCATATCCTCACCATTTTAGGCAGAGCTTACATTCAGACCTGCTCAAGAAACAGTTCCTCTCCCTTTGGCATTTACCATTACTGTTCTACAAAGTTCTTACCCTGACCTCAGCCTAAGATTGACCAAGACAGACAACGAGGATGTCCCAGCTCCAGTTTCATTGCCCAGCCAGCCCCATGCCTGCTGCCCCTGCCCCAATGGCCCTGGGGCAGCCACAGCCTGGCTACAGTATCCCATGTGCCTCAGGCACCCTACCCTCAGAGAGTGCCAGCCAGCCTATCAGGAGTTCAGCTCTACCTGCAGGCTCAGCCACTCCCTACAATACCACCACAGGTTTGATTTTTTTTAATCATTTGTTTGTTTTGTTTAAAAGCCTGTTTAACTTAGTGTGGCATTTTTTTGTTCTAATAAAGTACTACCTTTTGTTTATCTACTAAATTTGTATTTGGAAATATTCTTTTTTTAATAATGTCCTTAGGCTTCACATTTTTTCAAAGATTATCATGTCTTCCTCAGACTCTTTGAGCAGTTGCTGTCGTACTTTCATTCTTTTTGTGTTCATGATCTTCCATTTGCTTAATTGTAACACAGTAGAGTGCTTGTTTAAAACAGGCCATGTGCTTGCCTCTGGTCTTCTTGAATGAAACTGATTTAAGAGCCATTCGTTCAAATTACTCCACATTCAACACTTCTGAATTCATTTGATTTAATAGCTAATTAGCTAATACCTCATGATTTTAAACTAGTGCCATTATGAAAACTTTAATACCAACATCTCCCTGTACAGCTCAGGCTATTACGTAGTCTATGACTACACCAAATTTTTTTGTTTTTTTTTAAATCAATGAATTTATCAATTCTTTTCCCCTTAGTCGACACATTGATATTGATTCTTGTTGGTGGGCCTTTCTTGTCACAAAATAGTCAGTATTTGCTGTTTCCCTGGTCTACAGCAGTACACTTATTACATTACAACACATCTGCTTCTTCTCCAAAGTAAAGTGGTGGCGTGCCAACTGCCACCTCATCTAAGCTTTAGTTTTGCCATCTACTTTTCACTTTTTAGACCTTGCAAGGGGAAATTATAACTCTGTGACCTACTTATTTCTCTCTCTGTTTATCTGGTTGAGATGAATTGACCCTAAGTCTCAGTCCTGCAACTTTGCACTGGTCACTTTTTCAAAATGTATTAAAAACTAATACGTGGCATGTCAATGACACTGGGTTCCTTGGGCCGTCATCATCCATCAGTCCAGCTACCTGTGCGATGTAGATCAGATAATTGCTCTGTAATAAGAAGATATAGAGGTTCCTGACTTGTAGTTGGATCTTTGACCCAATTTTTTTTTTTTTTTTAATCAGTGTCTAACATGGCAAACCCTAAAGAGAAGACCCCCATGTGTTTGGTGAATGAGTTAGCCCGTTTCAACAAGATTCAACCTGAGTATAAGCTGCTCTGTGAGCAAGGACCAGCACACTCCAAGGTACTTTGTCACAGATATCCAATCATGCAATGTCATGTTTTGTTCAATATGACAATATGACAGAATCTGTTGCATCTCCTCTGTTTCTTGC
Source organism: Mola mola (assembly GCA_001698575.1). NCBI lineage: Eukaryota > Metazoa > Chordata > Actinopteri > Tetraodontiformes > Molidae > Mola > Mola mola. The sequence goes on along the minus strand of KV751324.1, from coordinate 19,209,389 downwards.
CTTGGTCAGATTTTCTCCGTTAGACTTACACTGGGGGATCAGCACTGGGAAGCTGAGGGGACCAGTATCAAGAAAGCCCAGCATTCCGCTGCTGCATCTGCCCTTGCTGAGACGTCGCTCCCCAAGCCTACCATGCGGACACCTCGCAACACAGGCAAGAATCCAGGTGGGCACCTCCCACTCACTCGTTCATGGTTGTTTACACTTTGCACAGGGTCTGTTTATACTTTGCAGAGTATAAACAGACAAACTGAGTTTTCTTATATGTAGTTTTATGTCTATCTTTTTTTGTTTTGGCTCTACAGTAGATGGCATGACACAAACTGTGGAGTTAAATGCACTATGTATGAAACTTGGTAAAAAGCCTATGTATAAACCCATCGACCCGTACCCGGGGATGAGACCTCCAAACTTCAACTACAACATTCGGGCTCCAGGACCGTACCAGCGCTCTATGCAACAGTGAGTTTCTTTTGAAATATGAAAACAGAATGTTTTTCCATTATGTCTTCATTTTGACTAATTTCTTGGAAGCCTGGAAAAACTGTTGCACGGACTTAATTTTGTCTCCAGGTACTACTACCCTTTTCCTCCTGTGGGACCAATGATATACCACATGGAGCTTTCAGTCGGAGGCCAGCAGTTTATTGGTAAAGGACGCACAAGGCAGTTGGCCAAACATGATGCTGCTGCCAAGGCCCTGAAAGTGCTGCACAAAGAGCCAATATTGCAACAGATGCCTGTGGTAAGACAAGAAGTTCACACTCATCAAGTCTGACACTGTGCTTGACTGCCTTTGTACTGTTTTAGTCAGAATATTTGCTTTTCATGCTTAAATACTGTTTGTCCTGCTCTTCACAGATGAACGGAGAACCCGAGGAAGAGAACCTCAACAAATCAGAAATCAGTCAAGTGTTTGAAATTGCACTTAAACGCAACTTACCAGTCAACTTTGAGGTGATTCATACATTTCTTTTCATAGGTGAAAATGGGAGTTCATCATACGTTTGCTGTAATTAAACCAGTTTATTTTGAAAATACAGCTCCTTCTCCACATCATGCTTTGTCCCTGATTTCAAGGTTTTAAAGGAAGAAGGTCCCCCACACATGAAAAGTTTTCTGGTCTGTGTTACGGTCGGGGAGTTTACCGGAGAAGGCGAAGGAAAGAGTAAAAAGATTGCCAAGAAGCTGGCAGCAGCAGCGGTGCTAGGCGAACTAAAGAAGCTGCCACATATTCCCAGCACGGAGAAGACGCTGCCACGGATCAAAAAGAAAACCAAGTCCATCATTAAGGTAACGTAACTGAGGTTGAATAAGGACAACCATCCCTGCTGTACAGTCTCTACATTAAATGATTATTGATTTTTCCTGACAGCTGCAGACCAGCCCAGAATATGGCCAAGGAATGAATCCCATCAGCCGCCTGGCTCAGATCCAGCAGGCCAAGAAGGAGAAAGAACCCGAGTACAGCATGGTGACAGAGAGAGGTTTACCTCGACGTAGAGAGTTTGTCATGCAGGTAATCTTAACAAAACTGTAGCATGCCGTTAGCATCATAACCATCTTTGCTTTGTCCACTCATTCCCCTCTTTGACATCTTATAAAGGTGACGGTGAGCGGTCAGTCTGCAGAGGGAATGGGACCTAGTAAGAAGGTGGCCAAGAGGAACGCAGCAGAGAAAATGCTGGAGCTCTTGGGATATAAAGTGCCTCAGCCTCAGCCCCCTAAACCGGCACTCAAAACTGATGAAAAGGTGCCACGACACATTCATCAAGGAAGTGATTTAATTTGTGAAAAGGGTTCATTCCTCAATTTACATGTAACGTTTTTGTAATATTTAGACCCCAGTGAAAAAGCCTAGTGAAGGGCGCAAAGTGACCTTCTTTGAACCTGGCTCTGTTGAAGACGTGACGGCGGGTACGTTTCAGTACTTCTACGCAGGTTTGGCTGTGGATATTTTGCAAAATGATACAGTTGTGCTTATCTGTTGTATAAAATGCACCTGCTGTAAAGGTTCCAAGGAGGAGGACTTCCGCCTGCCTTATCTGAGCCACCAGCAGCTGCCTGCAGGTATCCTGCCCATGGTCCCCGAGGTGGCTCAAGCAGTCGGGGCCTGCCAAGGATCCCAGGCCAAGGACTACAGTCGGGCTGTGCCCAACCCAGGCAAGGCCACAATCACTGCCATGATTGCCAACGAGCTGCTATATGCAGGAACCTCCCTGACTGCTGAGACTATCCTAAAGACAAAGAATAACATAACCCATCTCCCCCACGGAACCCTCACCAGGCCCTCAGAACAACTCGGCTATCTTGCATCTGTGCAGGGTCTGCAGGTATCCAATGGCACCTCTTTGATTTAAGAAACTATTAGTGTAGTTTTGTTTTTTTTTTAATGATTCAGACCAAAAATGGTAAAAACTAATTGAAATATTTTGTTTGTTTGCAGGTGGAATATAAAGATTTTCCCAAAAACAATAAGAATGAGTTTGTGTCCCTGATTAACTGCTCCTCTCAGCCACCACTCATCAGTCATGGGATTGGAAAAGATGTAGAGACTTGTCGTGATATGGTGAGTTTTGTTTTTTTTAAAGTATAAAATGAATTCCTATAGTTAAATACTCTTCAACACCCTCAGTATATGTCTACTATCTCTCTGTCAAATCTTGAATGCTGAGAGCTCTGAGAGAAGACACATCACAGCCGAACCCAAGAATGTGGTTTTATTTAGATGTTTCAAGCACCATGCAGCTTGGAAAAGATAACTGATACGAACTAAATACTAAATGAAAGTAGCTGTCAGTGTGTCAGACACCTGTATCTTGTACAGTATCTGTCTTTGCATACAAACTTCAGTTTACCATAAATTAATTTATCTGTGGCTGCCTTTGTTTCCTGGAGAAAGTATATATAGACACCTGCTACCAAGACATTGTAGCTTTAATTAAAGCTTTCTGTATATAGTTGTCTTTAATTGATTATATTGATCTTATCCCCTACAGGCTGCACTCAATATACTGAAGTTGCTCTCCGAGTTGGACCTGCAGTCAAATGAACGGACAGGAAATGGACCAGTCTCTCGGTGAGCTGTGACAAACACAGACCTATTAGCTCACTAATACATGTGTTTACAGTAAGCCTTTCCTTTGATCAATTATCAAAATAACTAAGCAATCATATTAGTAATGAGACTTGTAAACACTTAAATTAGCAAAATATGACTTGGTGCTTGTTTCAGAAGATCATTTATTGAATTTTGAACATAAACTGATACTGCATGATAATGTACTACACTGTTCTTTCCTAAAGTCATGTACATGTAGCGCCTCAGCTCACGCATTGTTGTTATCTGCAATAAGCATGAGTGATCAATGTTTGTTTGTTTTTTTTACGTGACCTGAAACATCATTTTGTGTGGACAAGAGACCAAAAAGTACAGGAAAATAATATTGCTAGTATATCAAGTGAGTAATGGTAATTCGCTTTATAATCGGCTATTAATGACGGTGCCGACTAGCGAGGGGAGTGGTGTTTACGAGACTTTATCTCGGGGCAGGTTTAAATGTTGACTTGTTTTCCGCAGGTGTGGCAAACAGGAAATGGAGGGTGACTTGCACCTCAAACAGGCTAACTCAAGCACATTGGCACAGCCCCTGGATGGCACTGTTTAGATGATCAGGTTTGGTTGTCTGTAAAAGCACTAGAGAAAATTCAGACACTGTGTTCTTAGTCAGTTTTAGAAGACGACAGGTAGATTTGGGCGCTGTGGGCTCTAAACCATCACTGTTAATATTCATTGTTCCAAAATGTTCACAGTTAAACAAGATTGATAGGAAAATATAGTTTCTTCCCCTTGATGTTGTTTAATTGTACCTATTATTTATTTTGTTGCATTGTAGAAAAATAGTTGCTGCATCCTAGTCAATGAGTTGGGGGTTTACATGGTGAAGAAAATTAAGTGATTTAACTGTGAATTGTGTTTTGTTTTTGCCTTGTTTCCTCTCTGTGAGATGTTCTAACTCTTGTTTTTAAGTCTTTTGCGTTTCATCCCCCGCTGAGGTATTTCATTAAGTTAGGGCTTGTAAAGGTTTGGGCCTCGTCTTTGTCTAGGGTGCAGCTTGAGAACCTCTGATTTTCCTACAGTGCTTTATATCAGCAACCAGTGTTATCAACATTACCATGTAGGGCTGGGAAGACTTTCTGACTAAATGTAGCGTGTGATGTAATGTGACGTTGTGTCTGCTGTGTGCAGCCGGGGTGGTTCCCAGTTGCATCAGTTTCCCAACTCCCGTTTGCTCCCCCATGTCAGCCTACCTTCCCTCACTGCTCCCCATGGTAATTAAACTTGCGTGCTTACGTGCACAAAACAAACACTCCTGCTGTCTTATTTCTTACTTTTCATGGGTGGATTGTAACATCAGCATGACAGTTTAGGTTTTCTGTGCAGTATTCCAATATTATCTTATATCTAGCCATGATTAGGTATGAAATTTGCATCCTTGATTGACTGACTCGTTTATATCAGCCCTGGAAAGGTACACACTGCACTGGCATCGAAAACTATAAAGTTTTCAATTAAGGCTTTTGGGGAAAAACTTCCTCACTACTTATAGAATCAGAAATTAGGTTTGATTTTATGAAAATGGATTGATTGACGTTTTAGAAGCATCTTTCAATTGCATTACATTAGTTAGGGCCTTTTGAATTTATTTTAAGTTTTTGAGATTATGGTTCATATGATTGGTAAAATATTCTAATATTTTGAAAAAAATTCTGCTTGTAAGCCATAAATATCTGAATTAAATAAAACGCTTGTAATCAATCTAGATTATGATACAAGTTGGCTGTCATAAATTACTGAAAAAAAATCAAAATATTCAAATTCTTTTGAACGGTACTAGTAAGTCTGTCGAAACAGACATACTTCATAAGTGTTTTAGCAAATACTGCATGAGACACTTGCTTCTTAGCTTGAAATTGTTTTTTTTTTTGTTTGTGCGTTTGTCATCATTCAACTGTCTTGAAATTAGCCACATTTCTGTATGCAGTATTCGATTCACTGAATTGCCCCTTTTTCTTTGAGTTAGTGAGTGAAATTTTTAAGTGTTCTCATGGCATGAGGTTTTACTTTTTAATCCCTCTCCAACCCTGGAACCGTTCATCAACATTAAAACCAGTGTGAGTTATTCCTCTTTACCATCCTGATCATGCTCGTTGCTTATTCATACTTCATAAGTGTTTTAGCAAATACTGCATGAGACACTTACTTCTACGCTTTGTGAAATATGGCTGCACGAAATGATTTTCAAGTACAAACTAAAATTGATCATGGCTGACACAAATAACAAGATGACTTCATCGTTTCAGATTTTTAAAAAGTTCATTAACTTAAGTTTATGGATACTTGAGGGTAAGAACGGCTGAGATTTAGTGAGTAACGGTTCATAGTTTAATATTCCACTGACCTATAAGATTAGTGTCAAAACATGCAGATTGTTTCCTTACCATCTGAGCCCCTGTGGGATAATAATTGCCAAACTCTTCAGTCTTGTGTCCTCTGAAAAGATAAATTAATGACAAATCTTTGGCTCTCTAGTCACAAGGAAGAAAACCGGGTGCCACTTTTTTCATCACTGTGTTTATCCATAACTTCATATTATCAGATTATTTATGCATTATGATTGCATTATAGGATAATTACTGGTAAATTTCTCATTTTGGGTCCAGTCATCTATCTTTCCAATCAATATTATGCGTCTTTATGGCAAAATTCACAAAAACTCATACAAATCACTTGCTTTCATCAGACTTTTTAATGTTTTTCAAGTCCTTCATTTTCTGTAAACACAATACAGCACAATATTCTGGTCATTAAGTAAAAGTAAAGCTATTCCCCTTTCAGCCAGACCAGCGTTCAATTACTTATTAGGACAGTTCGCCCCAAAATGTATGTTTTGTTTCTTTCATTTTGCTGTGAACTCTCTCTTTAAGGTATTTTGTCATTTTAAAAATTTTAGTAAAAAACACTTTGAGGGGAATTTAGACTTGATCTGAACTTTTCTGAAATTCTCCCGGGTGTTGATGATCACTTGGCCGAGTCGTCATCTGGTACACACGTCCGAACGATCAGCCTCAAAATCTAAATCCTCCTCCATAATCACTCTTATTCTTGGCTTGTCACCGCATCCTAACTGTTGCACATTTTATTGATGTGTTAGCGCTTGTATCGCCTGGTGTGTCATGAACCCTTCAGAATGACTTTAATTTTAATTAAAATGTTTCTGAAATGGAAGTCGAAGCTCATTTGGGTCTGACTATGCAACCTCAACAGCAGCACGAGACCCTTGTTTGTTCATCGTCTCAATGAAGGGGTACATGCACTTGTCAGACCCCATGAAACGATACGTGGCCACATTGGATTCCCATGGCAACAACCTGAAAGAGAAGATTGCGTACAAGAGCTCAAAATACTGAACAGCATCTGTTAAGACATGTTCATGTCAAAGTTTAGTTGACTGAAGGACTGTTAGCGAGAAGAACTAACTCCTATCCTATTCCTATTCTGCTTCCCAGGTAATGTGATGTCAAATTTCTTGTGCCACAGGAACTGGTATCTTTTCAGTACCTTCACTGAACGTACTAACTGAATGATGTATTATGTATTTATGGACATTAGTTTTAAGGTGTGTCTGTTCACTTACGCTCTGGACAGGACAGGCAGGTAGGTGAGGCGCGGGATGCACACTAACGGCTGGTCGATGAGGATGGCGTTCATGGCCTGTTCCACACAGTACTGGGGATCCAGAGGGGGCAGGAGAAGTTCCACTTCCTCCCTGTTGGTGGCACCAAAGGACATGAGGGGTGGCACTTAATATTAGGATGCAGCTAATACATAAACAGCCCCCATCACAGAATTATTAAATGCATCACATGCTCACATTCCTGCGCTGCATTTTTGACGTACACACAAACCAAGTACAGGAACAACATGGCCATGAAAGAATTCTGATGTTTCTATTTCAAACAAACCTAATTATAAACACAAAGAAATTTCATTTTAAAATCTAACTTAAAAACAGAATAATGGATATTCACTGTCTGTCTGATAGAAAGGGAGCATCTCAATTTAGAGCATTTTTTACCGTAGTCTCTCTAAACTTTGTTTTATTTTCTTAGCAGGGACAGTATGTGGGTATTTTGTGGACATACCGTATCTTGCAGCCTTCAAACATGCCCGTGTTGACGATGTAGGGGCACACCAGAGTCGTCTTCACTCCTTCAACCTCCTCTGCTAGGAGCTCATGGGCCAGAGACTCGTGAAAGCCCACAGCCGCAAACTTACTGGCACAGTAATCCTGTCAAATCAAAGTCAAAACTCATATCCTGTGTTAAGCACTGAATATTGACACACGGGCTTGTAATTCACCGCATTTGGCCAATCTGTTGTTTTTATGTTTGAATTTGTCATTTCATTTGCTGACTTAAAAGCAAACAACTATGTGAAATATGTATTAAAAAAGAAAGAGAGGGCACAACTGCTCCCCTCCCTCACTCACCTCGACACAGGCGGTGCTGAAGAGGCCAAGCACACTGGCAATGGTGACGATGTGTCCATGATTCTGGGCCTTCATCTGGGGGAGGAATGCCTTCACTGTCTGCGCCACACACACATGCACGCTGCAGGTTACTTAGAGGCAACAAACTGCCGTTTTCATATGACTTGGAGAGACTTAAATGTTGCTCAATTTGAAGGAAGCTTATGTTGCACGAGCAGCTTCACATTAAGAGGCTTTATGTGGGAATCCTACAGTCCATAGTGTGACGGGGATAATGCTATTAATGCAATAAATTTTGCAAGCCACACGTCACACTTTGCACAATAACTCTGCACTGTATATCAGCTGCTGGCTGAAAAGATTATGCGCATTGAAGTATAATAGCCTCAGTTCTAGCACTCGGTTTTTCAGTGTTAAATCATGTTGATTCCACATAAACAGCAAAATAAAAGTAACAAGTATATCACAACAAATATAATGTCACTGAATTGAACTGAAGTGCTGGTCATTGTTTTGTTTTTTTATTGTGACATCTTTACAGTTTCCAATTCATTTACCATATTTCATTTATCTGCCATTTATCTTTAATATTTACCAGCAATGGCACAGGTGAATACATATTTCTATCCACATTGTTCAGCAATACCTGAAAAGACTCAGAGCTCTGATCTGATCTGATCTGATCTGGGCTCATGAATGTGGTTTACTCGTTAACCTTAAAATGAGCAGATTAAAAGACAGTTACAGTTAACGTGTTTAGTCTTGACTGCTTGTACTCTTTGAGTTTGCATTATTTTGTCACACAGATATATTTCTGTGATACCGTGACATCTATAATCTATCCGCCAAGGTAACAGGAGATTTACAAGGACTTCTGGTCTCGTCCTAAACATGTTTTACCGCTCCCCTGAAAAGGTTTGGGTGGGTATAGCCTTAAGATAATATCACTTTTTGTTACGCCATATCACGATGCACGGTTTATATCACAATATTTCTCCTCAAAAGCTCTCCATAAATGCAAGGACTGGGCAACAAAATCAAACATTACAACATTTGTGACTATATTCACCAATATCAGTTCTGCAGCAATATTGTAAGGATGACTATTGTTATTATGACAAGATATTGACACAGTGAGAAGTTTAACAAATAATCATCAGCGGTGTGGATTTCATGACTGGAGCAGGTAGAACATCCGTGATCACGATAACACTATATCTCGCCCAGCCCTGCGTCAGGTGTGACGTCTTCAACAAGTTTCACGGTGACGTAAGAGGGGTTACCCAGAAAAGGGCGTGGCAGTTGACCTTCATCGTCCTCTCCATCAGCTCGTCGGGACACTCCAACATGCGCTTCCCGGCCACCACCCCGGCGTTGTTCACCAGCATGGTGACGTCCCGGCCCAGGTCTCTCCGCACCAGGTCGGCGCTGCGGTACACGTCCTCCCTGTTGGTCACGTCCACCGTGTAGGTGTGCGCCGTGCCCCCCATCTCACGCACCAGCTTGGCTGTCTGCTCATTGGCGCCGCTGTTGACGTCCCACAGCACCACTTCCGCCCCGTGCTTGGTGAATTCCTGGGCAAAGAGTCGGCCCAGGCCGCCCCCCGAGCCGGTGATCAGGACCAGCTCGCCGTCGATGGGCTTGGTGCGCGGGCGCAGGACGGCCCGCACGGAGTTGCGCAGGATGAAGTAAATCACATCCAGAAGCATCATCTGGAGGTCCATGAGGAAAATCATGTTGATCTACGTTTCTGCTGGCCGATTGCGATAATGTTTCAGGGGCTTGTTCCTCCTACCAAACTAAGTTGATGAAGTTGTGTCTGTGAGAAAGGATGCAGACAGCCAAGCTGGTGTTTCCCTCCTGTGACCCTCAGCCTCCATCCACGCTTTATTTAAACGCCTCCTCCTCCCGGATTAGAGAGAAATACCCTGAGCTCCTAATGAATCCACTTTTGTTTGAAGGTTTTCAATGCCTGCATTTTCTCCCTCCGACAAATAGACAAATAAGGTGCCAGATGGCATAAAGACGGTTTTATAGGACCGTTTCACAACTTGTGATGGGATAATTTACAAAATGTTGAACATCCGTAAATAGCACACATGAATGTGGAAACTGAGGAATTTCATTGTGTTCATTGTCTGTGAAAATTGTAACCTCATTTGAGTTCAGAGAAAGTTGGGACAGAGCCATGTTTATCACGCGTGAATCATCTTTTAACAGCACTCTGCAAGTGGCAACTGAGCAGGACGACTGCTGTCATTTTGGAAATGGAATGTTTGAATGTCCCTTTCTTAGCTGATGTAGTATTTTAGCTACTCAACAGTTCTCGTTCTCCTTTTTGTCATACTTTATGTTTCAATATGTGCCAAACACTTTAATAGGTCACAAGTCAGGACTGCAGGCAGGCCAGTTTAGCACATGGACTCTTATGCTACAGGCTGTTGTAATATGTAATGGGTGTCGGAAGCAAAAAAAAAAAACAAAACAAAAAGAGTTGGTATGTCCTCCTTATGTCTTCTTACACCTACAGGACTAATGAACCTAATGATCCGTAGTACTTTGAGAAAAAAAGATACCCACCCTCTTGGCTTTGGGATTCCCATACAGTACATTATGTACTAAAATAACAAGACAACAGAAAGTATTTTTTTTTTTTTTTTTTCTTGGTACATTTACTCATCTACTCTTTTTAGATGTCATTTTGAGGTAGTATTTTCGTTTTCATTTGTCGTCATTTTTAAGATAAGATTGGACTTTATTAATCACACACTGGTGAAATTCCACATTACAGAAGCTCCAGTACACAGGAATAGAAAAAAAATAGCAATAAGAAAATAATATAGAGTAAAATGGAAATCAAAAAATAAAGGAAGACTGCACACATTATTTACACTGTTTTGTTTTTGCTAATTTGTCTCAGGGGGTTTTTACAGACTGTACGGATGTGAAACCCTCTGCCCTTAGACACCTGAACCAGGTGAGGAAAAACGTGAAAAAAGAAAGAAAAACCCTGAAGAGAGAATTATAACAACGCTCAAGAAGAACCACATAGAAGGGATCGTTCTTCCTGGCACGAACGGACGTGCAAAAGATGCACAGAACACAACAACGTGACAATGACAAAGTAATGATAATGTCGCGGATACATATTAAAATATGTGCAAGAGCATGTGAAATGGATAAATCCAGAGGTCTAATGATGCAGAAGCATCTTCTGCTGCCTCTTCCTGAGGAAATCCATCACCATCTCCTTTGTCTCCTTCATTCATGTGGACGTGGCGATAATGTTTTATAAACCATACTATTACTTTGCTGATGTCAAAAAAGTAAAAACTATTCAACTTTTCACGTTCACAGCAAAAAAAAAAAATTGCATGACTGTATTTATTTATCACAGATATTAATTTACTGATATTATAAATAATAATATGACAGTCGAAGGGGATGTCAAGTACTCAGTAAAGAAAAGGTTGTACATATACACAGCCCAGTTGCACAGAGGTCAACCGTTTTTGGAAACAGGACACTGTTGAAGCACAAGTTTGGGCCTTTTTGTTGCCTGCCAGGCAGTCTGAATCACAGAACATAAGGAGATTATGTATATGAACTGTAAATCTCACGTCCCAACAGGCTGTTTGTTTCTGTATCGCATTCTTGTTTCCAAGGTGAACACTGCCAGCCTTGTTCTGCTCTCTCTGTTGACATGTGACTCATATTTAGGAATTGTGCGGTTGAATTTGCATATTTGAAGCCATTCATTACGAGATGAACAATGAGGTCCCTGTTGAAACTTTCAAAGCACTTCCAAGCTTTCTCCTGCAGACACTTCGTACCTGCAGAGAATTCAAACTGGCTCGACACAGCTAATTTGTCAGGGCTGTCGTTTGCATTCATTGCTACAACTTGTTAAGCAGCGATTATTACCACAGATATAAAGATTACATCCATTACACCCTAATGAAATATTCCATGCTTTATCTGGAATGAATATCTGAAACATGTAAAGCACTTCACAATGATGATATGCTGTCCTTAATAATGCTTCTTCTTTGTATAATACAAAATGTTTTTACAAAATGGGTCAAACCTGAGAGAAGAATGCTGCCAAGATTTTTTTTTTTTGTCAGTTGTTGAGCAACTCTTGGAAAAAGCAGCAAAGATCACATCTACGTGCTTGTAATCCATCGGTAGTATACAGATATTGGCCATGCAGAGCAAGTGACGTGAACCCAGTAGGAGCTGTATGTAGCTGTCCGCTGGCCTCTTTCTCTGCTGATTATACTCACTATCATGCTAATGTATTTATATCTAGTGTGGTGTCTTCGACCCTGGCCTGTTCTATCCTTTGTAAACCTCAGAGAGTGTTTGAAAATATGAGACTGCGCGATGCTGATGTTTCTTTTACCTTCTTTAATTGCATCATTAAGTTGTGAGAACTGCTTCAGACATCAAGGTTATCATTGTTGACCTGAAATAAGAATCTTCAACTTGTCAGTCAAACCGACCCAGCAGAAGTTCACTGGGAACGCTGGTGTGAGCGGAGGCCGGCACAGTCCACGCTGTTGTTCTTTTTGCATGAATAACCTTGGCCATGCAGCTTCAATAATCCATTCTTTTCACATGTTGAGGCACACATGGGTCTGAGAAGCTGGCTGCTTCGCCAACACAGAAAACAAGCAACAGAAGCTGCCATTTGCGCAAGTTTCTTCCTTCCTATAATATGGGAAATGTAAAATATAAACGCAGAGCAGTGGGGATCGCAGTACAGCATGTCGGTTGTTGTCGTACTTTATCTTTTCGTCTCATTTACTTGTGCAGTGCTACATCACTACACACGGCCTTTAAAGGCATTTGAGGGGAGGCTCATGCTTAATATCTAGCAAAATATATCCAAATACCCACGTCAAGCAGAGGAAGAGGTCACTTTTCATTTTTTCCTGGGGGATCAACATCAGGAGAGCATGTTGAACAAAGTGAGGCCCTGTGGCTCGGGTGCGGTGAACTGTTCCTTTAAGAGACACGCAGTTGACACATGAATAACCTCATGGAGCTCAGTGAGCAGCTTCAGCTCCTGATGGCCTCAGCTTTGATTAAAGCTGAAGTTCATTGTGCAACAGTCTTCAGACAGGGATTATTACTGCTCTAACTCAGCTCCGACCCTGCTGAGGTGCATGCCGGGTGCTGCCGGGATGCCAGTCCGGATGGGCTGCAGCTCAGCCGCCCTGGTTTGTCTCGGGGTGTGTGTCTTCCTCGCCTCTCGGGGTCTGGCGGGCTGCCGGGACGAGCGTCTGTGCTGCTCCGGCCGGGAGCCGTCGTGTGTCAGCGCGGGCTGGAAGTCCGACCGCTCCTACGGGTCCTGCTACTGCGACCAGGTGTGCGTGTCCACGCTGGACTGCTGCCACGACTACCAGACAGCCTGTCCAGGTGGGTTTCTGCTGAAGAGCCACCTAAATCATGCACTGCATCACGGCGGTGTCGAGGCTTTAGGTTTGTGAATAGGTTTCACTGAAATCAAAATCAAGCTTTACAAAAATCTCCTGCATTCAATAATGTATATCTACACGGTAAAGTATACAAAGTAGTCCTACTTGTGAAAGAAAAGTACTCTAAGAAGCTGCAGTTGAAGTATTTAGCACTATAAGGGAGCTAAATAGCCACTGTAATTGGAGTAATGTCCTACTGTACGGGGCCGCCCATAAGGGGGGGAACTCTCAGGGGCCCACGGAGACCAACAGTAAGGTTAATCCTAATCTATGTTATAATAACTACTAAAAACTAATACTACGGGTATGGCAATACCTGGCGAATTGCATCATCACCAGCACCATTCAACGCACCATCTCTCCGTATCGTGTTTTGTATCGAAACACAAATATAAAGTTTAAACTGTTTAAAATGCGGTCATTTTGGGACAGCGTGACCTGAGGAAGTTGCTGGTCTAAACTAATCTCGAGCTAACGTAGAAGTGAATTTCCCTGCTTTCCACGGAGCTGCACGAAACTCACGAGGCCACAACAGAAAGTGGAAGAAAAAGGGAGAGCTTGTGAGGGGATGAGGTTCTTTTTTAGGTTCAGGAAGCTGCTGCAAGACAATCTGAAGAGGTGCATGCACTATATATTTTTTTAATTAAGTATTCATAGCATTGCTATTAATGTGGTGGAGCTGATTTTTAAAAGCCGGTACTTGTTAGTTAAGTCACTGAAGTAAGTAAAAAGTTCAGAAACTCAATATAGAGTTTTGTGTAAATTTTTAATCTCTAAATTAGTTACTAAGATGTAAGTGGTTAGTTAGCTCTTTGTAATTAAAGATGTAGGATTAATGTAGTGCAGGAGGAAAAAAAGAAAAAAAAAAAAAAACGGTCCCCCTTTTGTAAAAACAGTATATCGTTTTAAAAAGGAAAAATTTAACTAACAAAAACAACTCATGTGTTAATTCAACTAAATTCTACTGTCATGATTTTGGATTTAAAAACAGATTTTGTCCTCCTCAACTTGCAGCTGCTCAGACTGTCAAATAGAGTCAGAACTGCGACCATCAGGAGCTGGAGCTGCTTTGTGCGTTCCACCCGCCCCCCCTCCACACAAACCCAGTGAAGCATGAAAAGAAAGGATATTGCACGTTTGTCAAACATTGTTTTCTTTCTCTACAGTGTCATCACAATTTCCTGAAATCAGTGGGGTGTCTGGAGGTTTTTAGAGAGCCGGTTTTGGTTGGTTATTCTTTGTCTCTATGCACTGGATCTTCCCCTCAGCTGTGTCCTGTGTGGTGAGTGAGTGGACCGAGTGGTCGGGCTGTGTGAAGCCCTGCACGGCCACGGTCCGCAGGCGGAGCAGGACGATCCTGCAGGAGCCGCTCAACGCGGGCGAACCCTGTCCCCATCTGGAGGAGCACGCTGGCTGCGCAGAGTACTGGACCCAGCAAGGCCACTGTCACAACTCGCTCGGTGAGGTTTCACCAAAATCAAGTCGTTTCTAAAACCACCGTCGGTGGAATGATCCTTTATTAAAGGTCCAGTGTCTATTGGCAGATGTGTTAATATTCCGTTATATTTTCGCTAACAAATAAGCCTGGAGATGGTCCTCTTCCCTGTTGCACCACCATGTTAGTGCAGAAGGGACAGACCTCTGGAAAGGGCCTTTCACATGTACCTGTTGTGTTTTAAGTGCTCACTGTAGGGGAGGGCTAGATGGGAGGTTTTCAGTTGGACCTCCAGACCTCCAGGTAAAACTATAGAAAATACCAGAGTGTAGCCATACAAAATAAGCAGAAACTCAAAACCATCAAACCAGAAATAATAGGCCACATTTAACCCTGGTTAACAGTTAACAATGGTATAACTCTCACAACATTCTGCCTGAAATACAGTCAAACATTCAAGCATTCGAGTACACGAGATGATGTTTCTTTTGTCTGGACATCTCACAAGTTTTATGGCAGGGCAATGTACAACTTTATCATTTGTAAATGATGGATTCAGAAAATCTCAGGATAGCTTCCCACAGGTTCAACCTAAATTGGTGAAGCACTGTGGTGTTTGTAAATATCTCCTGGGCTAAAAATCCTGTTTTCCAGATGTGAGAAAACAAGGTCGGTTGCTACAAACCTAAGAAAAAATCTCATATCACCATGAGGTTTTAAGTTTTTGGACAGAAATGAAAGTTGCGATCCAAAAATGATCGTTTCCACTAATCATGAGTAATATCACAATCACAACATCAAAATAATAATGATCAGTTTTAACCGAAGCCCTATTGGACACTAACCTTTAAGTTAAAACAACTGGTTTATTTTTACAGTGTGCAGAAACTGTTGTCCAGACCGTATGATTGGGAGTGATAAGGACTCAAGTACCTGCAGTATGATTGATAATATGATAACGTTTATGAATAAAGCTGTTTCCGTCATTTCATCTGTCTTTAAAATGTAAATCAAACAGGAAGTCTCTGGATACTTTATGTCCTTGAAAATGACACCCCAGACAAATTCTTCATTCGTGAATATTTTCCTGGCGCTCGCTCATTTGAAATGCAACATATGATCACATGTAATGTTCTTATCCTGAACGATCCCTCTGCAGTCCCAGCGCTTATTATCACCGGCGGCTATGGCAACGCCAGGAAGAAGAGAGACATTCCTGACAGCAGCGACGTTACAGGGTAACACGTCTCAGGAAAATGTGAAATTCCACTCTTTTAACCTTGTATTTTCGTCTTAGTTTGGTGTTTGCGTCTGTGTGTGTGTGTGTGTCAAACAGGTATTGTGTCCAGTTTCAGCTGACCTCTTTGACCAAAGGGTGCCAGCAGAGCGCCGGCTTGCACACCCAGTGGATGCAGGAGCTGAGGGAGGGTCACCACGTGTGTGTGGAGTGCCAGCCGCCTGCTCTCGCTGCTGGACACACACACTGTGCTGGAGACTGGGAGGGATACAATGAGGACAGGTAAGCACATTAAGGAACGGAGAATAGCAAATTTTACTTCTTCATGCTCAAAGGGAAGGGAAAAAAAGTCATGTTTAGGCATTAACCGTCTTTGAATTTAGAAGGCGTCACAGCTGTAGGCCGGCGTTGTTCAGGAAATGTCAATAACCGATAGAGAAAGATGAAGTATTTGTAATTACAGCACTGCCGAGGATTTATTCAGCCATGAAATTGGCTTAAAGTCACTTAAAGTGATAATATTTCTACATAAAAAATAAACAAAGTGCTTTAAATGCCTTGAATGTTCTTTCTCATATGTTTTTTTCAAAACAGGACCTCTGACGATAACATTCTGTTTACTGTTGTCAACCTGCTCCAACCCATATATGAAATATATGTACATATGAAGTAAAACAAACCCCTACAGTATACATATAATATATATGAAACCAATTACATATTGGAATCGTTGTGTATATTGTCTTATATGTTTATCCCATATGAATATGTATTTACATTTTTACATATATTCAAAGTATATAAGTAGTTAACTGTTCACTCAAAACAGCCATGACATTTTTTTAACCTCACTCCCCTATTAGTATTACACAGTATCCCCTTGAAAGCCCATCAATCTATGTTAATATTATATATGAATAAAGAAGAGAGAGTCATGTAGGTTTAACATTGATTGGAAAAATATATGTACACATTCATTTATTTGTATGTTTGTCATTTTAATAAACTTGCACGTATGAATTAAACATATATCATTCACGTATATGGTCGCAACATATAAACCCATTTAAAAAAATCACCATTTACTGTAGTTATTGTGTACATATACACATTTTGGAGTGAGTATTTACAATATATTATAACCATATGTGAAAATGTTTACAACATATATTAATATATGTGATATTAATGTCCCTGCATGTAAAATATATGGCAATATCACTCCTGATATAGGGACGTATATGTCATTTCCACATGGGAAACAGCATTTAAACATTATCAGCAGGGATTTAGTGTATGAGGAGGAAAGCCAGGAAAAATAAAAAAAAAAACATCAAGAGACTAGTGCCGCCTGAACTCACCAGCTGCTTCTGACGGCTTCATATGGCTCTCTGGTTCTCTCCAACTCCTCTAACTCTGAGCAGGAACATTATTATCATATAGCACACATTTTGAACAGTTGTTTTAGAATATGATTAATTACAAATTTTACTTAAAGGTCTTCCCGTGGTGTTTTCTTTTATGCACGAAAGTTCTGTTTACATTTAGTGTAAACACTGTGTGTGTCAGGAATGCATTTCCCTCCTCACGAATCTTGTTTACATCTCCACTGACTGGCAAACAGTCTTGTGTCTACCTTTGTTGTTGCATCGGTGTTGTGCTTGGACACCGATGTGCACGTGAGCTGCATACACATGACAAGGCACGATGACACAAGACATTAAAGGAAACTTGTTGAAGGTCTAACGCTGCACAGAAACTTTAACCCTAACACATAATCAACCTAAAGTTAACTCTAGCCACGTGTTTGGATTTGTATTTAGATGAAATAAAGCACAGCTCTATTTCATCTGAGAGGTCTGAGAGGTTTTGTTTTCCACTGCAGACCTCTCTGCTCTGCACATGTCTGATCGTTAGCCGTGGGAACAACCACTAGAGGGCAACATTATTCACCATTTGGACTTAAAAGACGGCTCTTGTGATCACAAACTCATCCCTCCATCTCCTCTTGCAGCAGAAGAGCATCTCTCCGGTGGCAGGCCGTGGGAAACCCTCGGTGCAAGGGTATGTGGAGGCGTGAGGGGAGGTCGGAGGCCTGCTCCTGCCCGTCAGCCCACAGCTTCCTCTTCATCTAGCATCCTTCTCACTTCTGTCAGCCCTTCTCCCGTACATGTTTACTCAGATAACGAACAGTCTGCCTGTTTGTCTACAAACAAACAAGAGTAAAAACCCAATAAATCCTGTCGCACCTGCACAAATTCTAGCGATACATTTTCCCCTTCATGCAAACTAGAGCGTAACGGTAAATTAAAAGTCAGAAAATTCAAATCAAAATGTAAAGTGATCAGATTTATTTCATTTTGAGTCATTCAAGGGAAATGCTGCTTTTCTTACGAAATACAAACATATTGGGACATTGAGACACATTGTTTTAACATGACAAGTACTGGCTCTGTGCGAATCACAACCAGTTCCAACGCCAAAGTTACAACATGCACTGAACAATAGAGCGCTTATACAGAAACAACAGGATAGAAAGTCAACAGGTAAAAATCTTTTTTCTTTTTTCCTTTTCTTTTTTTTTTTTTTTTTTTCTTACAAAACAGACAGCCTCAGGACCTACAAACAACATTGTATAAGAGCTGGCTAAGGTCATTCAAATATTCTTTTTATTTTTTCTTGATTCCCTGGAAACAGTGTACTTTACAAAGACTCATGGCTTAGGCAAGGTTGGGGTCCACTCCACTTAGAGCTTAAAACGTACAAAAAATATAGTTTGTTTTAAATTGTACTTGGTTTTAATTTCAATCGTGCTGTAATACTGTTTTCTTTTACAGTGTGATGTGTGTGTGTCACTGAATCCAACCCGACCCTGTAATACAGTGTTCGATTCAGAGCACGAAGAATTGGGCCACTTGCTGAAGCAATGGTTCTCACTGAGTTTTGGTAATAAATCCTTAA
This sequence comes from Mola mola, assembly GCA_001698575.1. Taxonomy (NCBI): domain Eukaryota; kingdom Metazoa; phylum Chordata; class Actinopteri; order Tetraodontiformes; family Molidae; genus Mola; species Mola mola. The sequence goes on along the minus strand of KV751324.1, from coordinate 19,190,720 downwards.
AAATGATCGTATAGGGTTTTAATGAAAATGAAAAACACTTGAGCTTGACAGGTAAATTTAGCAGCTAGTTTTTAACTAAACGCATCGACTGCACAGAGGGAAGTCGGTCATGGTAGAGTTTGAGAAAACTGTGCTCTTTATCTTGATTCATACCAATAAATAAGAAGTAAAACAAGTCACTTGAGTGTGTTTTCTTCATCAAGCATGATGATTTAGTCCTTTGATTTACGTCAAACGTTAGTTTGAGTGGCCCCTCGGAGATTGTAAAGTGGCCAGATAATGTAAAAACAAGAATGTCTTGTAAAATAAACAAATAGGCCCATATATGTCACAGTATCACAGTCTAGGTATGCTTGATGTTTATTAGCACTACGTTGTCTAAATGCTTAAAGGTGCAGTTTGTAAAATATGGCCATAACTGGTTCGAATGGTAAAAAAAATGGACATTATCAAGAAAATGTAAGAAAACAAACCGTGTTGATGTTATGTCAAAGATGTCAGTGAATATGCTTGCTGACTAGCTAACCTCTGCCTGTACTGACTCACAACACCACTGTGTACCACTAAAAAGGCCTTAGCCGTTATTTATTAAGTTAACAAAACAGACTCACAAAGTGTCAAGAAAGGAAATAATGTCACGCCTACTTCCATTACCAAACAGAAAACACAGCTAAAATCAGTTTCATCGACTTGTTAACTAAAGGTAAATCACAATGCATTCTTACGAAACATAAATGAAATTAAACTCAATAATAGCACTGCTTTGTCTATCCACAATCACCTCTGAGCTGGCCTGGAAACAAAACTTAATTACGCAGACTAAAAGGTGAAAGTCATCCATCTCTACGTGCTATTTTCCGACGCTATCCCACTGACCTGTCTCCTCTCTCCGCCTGCTCCGTGTGTCCTGTTGTTCCTGGAGTTAAAATCATAACTTATTCCTCTTTGGAGGAAAAAGTTATTGCTATAAATCCTCCAGTCCCAGAGGCTGTGTCCTAGTCCAGTTCTGTTTCCGATCATGCTCAGACTCCGGAGCCTGATTGAGCTGAGAGCTGCTGTCAGCCATAATTCCCCTGAGATACACTGTGATGTGGGCAGCCAGCTGTGTCATAACTGTAAGTACTGATTTGATTAAGTGCACAATTTGAGCTGTGCATGCATACCCGTGTGTGTATCCACCCAACTGGAAACCCAGCTATTAAACTACAAGCAAAATGTTTCTACAACCAGTAATTTGTCAAGTTCAGCTGATAATAATGATTGTGAATTTTTTTTTTCTTTGTCAAAGAGCAAACAACAGTAAAAAAAAAAAATGAAATTTATGGCTTCCATGAGGAAAATGGTAAACTGTGGGACTTGTTCAGTCACACTTTGTTACGTGTTAGTTATCAAAGTTTTTGCCTGTGTGACGTGTACTAATTGTGCCTCTAAATCAAAGTGAATCATAAAAAGTCTTAATGATAATTACAGTTTCAGCACTGAAAACCGATGACCATAAAAAGCACACTTTTACTGTGGTGTGTGGTTTAACACTATGCCCACTTTAAATGTCCTCAGCTAATAATAACATTGATAATTCGATAGACTGAGCTGACATTCCTCCTAATAAGAAATAAAGGAAGTGAAGCTAAAAGGGACCTGTTTTTCTCTGGGCTTATAATCACTACAAACATCCGAACTGCTTGTTATCCGAACGGTCAGCTCTTCCCCACAGCAATGTAATTAATGTACAGTAATGTCACATCAGGCAGATAACCAAAATGATACCAAGATTACGACAAAAAAGGGGCAGATGCAATTAACGAACATAGCTTAGTGCTAATGGACTTAAAGTTTGAAAAAAAAAATCATATATGTAATGACACTAACACATCCCAGCCAATAATCCTTGACTAAATTAGTGTTTTTTGTGCCCCCTTAATGAAAGAGAACTGCACTTTTGGGGCAAACGTGATCGGAATCATAAAATAACAAATGGTTGGTTTTAGAGTTGTTCTGAGGCTTGTCCAAACGGTGTTGCTGTATCTATCCCTCCAATATGGCCGACGTGCACGTACTGAGCGGGTTGCATCCACCTTAACTTCTTGGTCACCAATACTTCATTAGTTTTTGTACAACAAAAACATCTGGTTACGATTAGGAGCCTTCAGTAATGTTTCTGGAAGAAAGCTTTCAGGCTAACTTGTGCAGAGGATTCACTAAAACCTAAATTACCGGGATGGGCAAGGTTGTTCAATTATTTTATTTAATTTGTACAGTTGTCCGTGAAGGTTCTCAGTCATCCAGGTCATCTTAGTCTTGGAGTGTTTAGTAGGAAGCAACTGGACTTCTTATCTTGTTTGAAGACGTTTCGCCTCATCTCATCCGGAAGGCTTCTTCAGTTGCTGAAGTCCAGTTGCTTCCTACTAAACACTCCAAGACCAATTTGTACAGTTGGTCTCACATCTATTTCTTATCTGTGCATGGAATGTGATAATCTGCCTTTTAGACCTTTTGGGTAACTATGTAGGTCATTTTTTTTTTTTTTTTTTAAAGAAAACCATCAATAAAATCAGTGTAATAATATAAAGAGAGACAGTCTGGAATTGTTGAAATATGTTAGCCCATTTCTTAATTTTCAGTCATAGATTCACAGCAGACTAGGTCAACACTGAAATTGTACAAATAATGACATTCAAAAAACAGAACTCATGTCCGTCTGGAGCTACAGGTGAGAAGAAAACCAAAACCAATGCCTCAAGAACACATATCAGACACACAATTTCTGTGACGTTGGACAAACTTTTAGGGAGTTCGTATGTGCTTTGAACATTGTGTAGTGACAGATCAACCAGCTCATGGCTAACAGTCACTAAAGCCCCAGCAAAATATATCCAAACAGCCCAAAATAACTGGCAGCAGACAGTAAAGTGACACAGTTGGCTGTTACTCTGGCCTCTCTCTTTTTGGGAGGTACATTCTAATTCTGACTATATATCACAAATTGCACCTTTAAAGGGTATTTCTACTCGTATCAGGATTTGATTGATTTTGTGTGTTTGTGTGTGTGCATTTACACGGGTGCACATTTGTGTTATTTTTTATTTTTTTACCCATAATAAATCTCAACTTTGTAGAATACTGCTCAACGCCTATTCATGGAATATTGATTGTCGTCTTGGTTGAGAGATATTTTAGTGAAAATGGTCCCTGACTGCCACAGCATAGAAAACCTAGATGATGTTACAGACGTTCACACAGTGCTTCATGTGAGGTTGTAAGCTGAGCGCCCTTTGTCTTAGTGTTAGAAAATTCAAAGATCACATATTTAATATATTTATTTATGACTAAGAAGGATATGTCTTACTGAAATTTGTTTCTTCACAGCTTAAGACAACATTCTGAAAACTCAATTTAGATACAACAGGGTTAAAGTTTTTGAAATGTTTGGCATACATTGGCCTTGGCTTTCAATCTAATTCAGATTGTACAATGGACATTAAAGAGAGAAATGTGGAATCATAAAAAGAAAAACAGCAGCCATTTAAAAGAATTGAACATCAATAACATCATCAGGAAAATGTTACCTGTGTCATTTAAGTGTATTTTTTTGAGCCACTAATACCAGATACTTTATGTGGTATAAATGTGTTGAGTTTATGTAGAACAAAGGACAGCATTTAGAAATTTCAAAAGATTATAAAAAGATATATTTTGATACATACAGTACCATCAATTCTTGCCTAATGATAAGATCTGTGTTAAGATTCATAAAATGCTCCTCCCATCCTTTCCTTCACTTCTGTATGTGAAGGTGCATTTCAAAAATGAAATGTGTGCTAAATTCATTTTAATTCCTTATCTGATTAAAGTTATCTTGGTACTACATCCCATTTTTCTGTGCGTTAGAAACAGGAAAGTGGATAACACATGGAGAAAACAAGAGGATACCCCCGACATGCATCGGAAACGGTTCATTTTTTTCCATTAAGTCACAGCCACACGTGTCTAATGTCGCTGGCTTTACAGCAGTCACACACATTCAGGCACACACATGGCTGGCTCGGCCTCTCATAGTCATTGAAATTCCCTTCACACCTCTGCGCCTCCCACCATGGGAGAGCACTATGAAAGGGTTCAACTCTGCGATTAAAACAGGAAATGAAATCAGGGTTTGTGATTAGACTCTCACACCACAAATCTAAACATCTTGTATATATCACCCTCTGCCGACCTCTGAATCAAATTTTAGCCATACTTATACTCATGATGACCCGTTTCATTTGATTTTTACCCTGCACAGTGGTGTAGCCATGTAAAGGGTATTGTTTTCACGAATGTCCATCTGTTCCTGTGTTAGTGCATGTGAATGTGTGAACAAAATAACTGATAAATGACTTTACCCATCATTACCAAATTTCAGGGAGAAACTGAAATGCTGAAGATCATGAGCTGATTAAGTTTTGGAACTTCTATTGCCAAAACTGATGGAATAATGGACAGAGACGAGCCTTGCTGCTGGTATGCTGAGTTGCAGCCCGCTGGATTTCATTTGATCATGTATGGCGGGAGGCTCTTACAGTTTGGTCCTTTTTTTTTTTTTTTTTTCAAGAATTGTTTTATTTGGCAGCGGGCTCTTCACTTATCGCACTGACAGTGGAGAAAGCTACGATGACCTCAGACCTACCTGCTCTCAAACTTTAAAAGATAGGAAGTCTTAATAGTAAACCTGCTCATGTTCACGTGATCAATATTGACGTATTACTTTACCATTAACGTTATGTCCTCTCAGAGGAGATTGAACATTCCTCTATATTCTCTGTGACGTACACTCATATTATGTTGTTTAACATGTGGGCAATTGTAATGTCAATGGGATGCTACAGAGAAATAACAATCTGCATGGAAATTACAGCGTAATGTTGCTTTTACACAGTACTCACACACAGAGATGAGTGGCTCTGCTAACATACAACAAGTGTGCATACCTGTCACTGTTTAGGTACATGCCTTTGACTGTGTCTTTGTGTGCTCCTGTACATGTTCTGAGTTACATGCAACCAGAGCTTTCTGTTTGATTAAATAAACCAAACCAGGTGTACCGGTGTATCTATCCTGCAGCGTGAAAGTTTAGTGGATGTGTGTGCTAATTCATGAGTCAAGCATTAACTTGTGGTAAATGAATCTGGTTGTGTAGATTTAGTGCCATTACAGTTGATTTTGATGATTTAAGGAACAAAGTAGAGATGGAAGAAGTCTCCTCTTTTCAAATACATGCATATCTCCATTATCTGAGAGTGTGAGCTCTTTGGCTGCTTTGGCTGTTGGTCAAAGGAAGGCCAATGCATGCTGAACATATTTGACTGAAATCTAAACGTTATGTTTCTAAACGCATGGTCTTCCTGCCATTCTTTTAAAATGATGCCTAGGTACCAAGACAATAATCACTGGGCAACATCCGAAAACAGCTACCCATCCTTACCATGACCTGACCATGACAAAAATACTCGTTACAATGGATGGGGGGGCTTGAGTCTCTGATTACCGCAGCCTCTTTGCCAATAATTTGACATGTATACAAGATTAGTCCTCACATATATGATTATGACACAGTAGACTAGCAAATCACATATTTCTATAAGGAACTATCTTATATCTATATAAAAATAAATCAGATAAGACAATCTCAATATCAGCCAATGACATTTGCAGTCGTTCACACTCATTTAGACACATGCACCCACACTTATATGCAGATATGCACACCCTACAAATGCAAATGACTAAGGCCAGTTTTGGGAATGGAGGGCACAAGTAAGTAGCTTATAGGCTTCTAGGTCCTCATCGGTATTTCCAAGACTACAAAGTGAATTGGGACTCAATAATGGTCAAGTGAGCAGCTGAGTATTTTTGTGTCATGGAGAATGCAGGGTTAACACCCCGCCATCTAAACCATCAATTACACCAGCAATAACCACATCTCACTGTCAAATCTGACCATTTTGCTTCTGCAGGGATCTCTGATCAGACCACTTGGCTACCTGGGAATGCTCCTTTGTTTGTGTGTGTTGGGGAGTGTAATACTGCTAATAGGATTGAGCTGAAAGAGGAGCAGTGACATTCTCCAATTTAAACTGTTTTTCTCCCAGAGTATTCACCACACATGCTCACCCTGAGCTTAATGACCCATGGCACGCTCAGGTAATTTGTAATTTGAAATGTTTGTCGTTGCCTTTTTCCTTGGTCTCCGGCTTATCAGGTGTTTTAAGTTTGTCTCCAAAACAAACACTTTGGTCCAACTGTCCGGATTACTTCTGCTCCACTTGTACCTCAGAGATTTTTATCTAAAGTGTTCTGACGCCCCCTCTCAACCTTTGGTCTACGTGCCATCTCAGGTCCTACATGATTCTCATGGGCTACCCCACAAATCCCTTCAATAGAGAACAGACAGTTCTGGCCCAACATTTTTTGGGCTGCTTCTAAATGGTTGGTGCCTTTCTGGTAATTTATGTTGATTCTGCATTTTGGGCTTGAACCAGCCAAAAGGTGCTCCGTGGGACTGGTGTCAGAAACATCACGGAGGTGCTCATCATCATCTGTGTCAGCGTCAATGTATTTGCTGATTGAGGAGTCATGGAAGGTGAAGACAGTTGGGGCCAGGCCTATGCTCTCTGGGGACTTTGGTGGGGTTCTGCTGCTGGCGGTGGTGTAGATAGAAACTTCCGGGCTTAAGAGAGAGTGATCTGACCGGACTGAGCAGTCTGAGAGGGGGGATGTGCCTGATTCTTCCTTGCTGCGGCAGCCTCCTTTGGGAATGAGGCTTTTTGAGAAGTTACCAGAAAAGAAATATTTCCGTGCATTCTCTGAGTATGAGGGCTTTGTGACAGACACTGGAGTCAGCATTGGCTCACACTCCCTAATTGTTTGCTGGCCTGTTTTTGAACTGCTGTGCTGGGATAAAGCTGTAGCCGGACTGTGGGAGAAGCGACTGCTTTCCTGAAGTCCATGGTCCAATGCTGGACTATTAAGGAAGCGTGGATTCTCCTGAAAGTCTGTAGCACAACTGATATAGCTGTCAATGCTGGACAAGCTTTTCATGTCACCCACTCCTTCTCTGGTTCCTAGAACAGGTGGTTCATGATCTATGATGGCCCCCAGCTCTATCTCATCTCTCTGTTTGCCAACTCGGGAGTACCTGTCTTTAGAATTGAGGTTTGGCTGGGACTGTGTCTTGGCCATGTGGTTGTATATCTCTTCTAGCTTCTGAACATTTAGCCTCTGTGGACTGGTGGCTCGGTTCTTGTTAGGAGAGCCTAACTCCTGGGCATTGAAGGAACGATTTGAGCTTGTCTCTGACGCAGTCCTCTTAGGGGTCCATTTCCAACGACTAGGGGAGAGGTGGTTGTCATGAGGCCTCCCACTCCTCTCTACCACCACGTCCATCAGTTCTGCACTACGAGCAAATGCCTCCTTCAAGTTCATGGAGACAATGCTTCCATTTCTCTTTGCCCGATCTAGAGCTTCCCTTCTTTTAAGCGCTTTTTCCTGCCTCTTCTGCTCCTTGTAGAATTCAGAGAAATTATTTACAATAATAGGAATAGGTAATGCAATCACCAGTACACCAGCTATGCAGCATAAACCCCCCACTATCTTTCCAAGCAGTGTTTTTGGGTAGATATCTCCATAGCCTACTGTCGTCATAGTAATAGTAGCCCACCAGAAAGAAGCTGGGATGCTTTTAAACTTTGTGTCTTCTTCATCCTTTTCAGCAAAGAACACCAGACTGGAGAAAATCATGATACCCATAGCCAAGAAAAGGATGAGTAGCCCCAGTTCATTGTAACTTCTCCTCAGAGTGAAGCCCAGAGACTGAAGACCTGTGGAGTGACGAGCCAGCTTCAGAATACGCAGGATACGCATGATCCGAAAAATCTGAACCACACGGCGAACGTTTTGAAATTGCAGCACACTCTTGTTAGATTCTGTCAGGAAGATGGTGACATAGTAGGGTAGGATGGCCAACAGATCAATGACATTCAGAGGACCCTTAAAGAACTTCCACTTGTTGGGGGAGGAGAGGAATCGAAGCAGGTATTCCATGGTAAACCAGGCAATACACACAGCTTCCACGTGTGCCAGTTGTGGGTTGTCTGAGGACTGACCAAACTCATCTGTATCCTGCAGCTCTGGAAGGGTGTTCAGAGACAAAGCAATGGTCGATAACACGATGAAGAGGATGGAGATTATGGCCAAGATCTGAAAGACACATTAAAAGGGTAAAATGAGTAAGGGGATGCACTAAAGTACATATCAGTTAAAATCAGATATTATCTACACTTAAGATTAAAAATCTTTGATTTGATTAGACAAGTGCATACTACACAAAATAAATAAATCCACAGTTCATGAAATTGCTGACTGTTAGAGAAACATTACTTGATTGACTGAGAGCTAAAGAACTGGATCAACTTAAATATTCATTAGTCACTTATCAGACTTATAGAGCCATAATAGTGACCTAATAGCATAATAAAAGCACAAACACCAAAGGGATATATGCAACAATGGAGTACTTCAAGACCCATCATATGAATAAATGCATTCAGTTACATAACGTGCAACTACTGAACTGCCAGCTCTGTCAAATAGAACTTCACCAGACCAAAGGATAGTAACTGCTGTCATAGTGGGCCAATCACATATGGCATTAATTGAAAATGATACCGGCGATTAGCTTCAATAAGAACAAAAACTAGTTGATTGCAAAAATAATTTGATAGGAGAAATTTCAGTGCTACTTAGTACTGGATTATTTATTTATACTTAATGGTATCAAGTACGGATATGCAACCTTTTAGACTGGGATGTTTCCGCTCATGTCAATCCATCAATTCGTTTTTTGGACATTCAACTCAAAGCCCAAAAAAGTAAACCTCCCGGTGGCAATTGAAAAAAATAAACAAATAAATAAAAAAATTGGCGGATCATTGAAGTCATTAGGCTGTACATTTCAGGGACCATCACAGAATTTTAAGGCAATGCATTGTGGAAGTGGTGGACCATCTAAAAGGCCAACACTGCTATTCATAAAGCTTTGCCACTTACAGGGTTCCATAAAACATTTTAGATTTAAAATAAGAACAATTAGGATCAAACAGAAGCTATACGGTAAGCGAGTACGAGTAATGAACTGCAAAATCACAGAAAGTCTTTAAAATGAATTGACCCATAAAATTTGTATAAAATAATCAGAAAAACCTAATATTTTTAATGCTGATCTTCCTTGTTATCTATTTCTTGCAGACCATTAGCAGCATGCCTAGTTTCATGCTCCATATGTCTCTATACTTAGAATGGAGAGGCCTATCACTCTCTGTCGTTGGCTGTGGTATCAATATGACATAAAAATGAATATGTACTAATAGCACAGCAGAATGTGCCCAGAATCTATTGTAGTTGATGATGCCAGAGTTACAAAACACAGGTCAAAATAAGTGGGAATTCTGTCAGGAAGCAGCATCCCCAAATATACTGTAGATTGAAATAGTATGTGGTGACAGACTACATCTCTTTTAGCAATGTCTTTCTTTCAAAGTAGGATTTTAATTAGCTTGACTTTGATGTGAATGTGTCTTGTAATGGAAACTTGCTCTTATGCTTTGTTATTGCATTTATGTGACATTCATGATTATGCAAAGCAGACCGGCCGTTTCTTCGAAAACAGGAAGCCACAGCTTGGCAGGTGTGAACTGGAAGAGCACAGACTTTTCTCAAACAGGAAACCATAGTCTGAGTGATCATATGTCTGTACAACTTAAACATTGCGGGTTTTCTAATATTGGCGCTCTCTTGCTCTCTCATCCTTTCAGCCTTTGCTGACTGTATGACGTACTTTGCTGCAGCAAAATAAAAAGACAGAAAGACAACTCGACTTTGACCTTTTTCATTCTCTGATTCAGCTCAGACAACAAATTTGCCACAACAGTGTCCACTTATACACCACATTGAGAAAAATACTAGGGGAAATGTTGGACTGCTATCCAGCTTATATCCTATCAAACTCATGCACAGTTCAGGTATACCGTGCATCCCAAAAGCAAAATTACTTTGGTTTATTTGCCAAGGTTTCAAATGTGAAGGTGAACCATGGAAGGTAAAGAAAGTTTTGAAAAAACAAACATATAGTGTGATGAAAGTAAAAAAGTTTATTCTTAACAACAAACATTTCTTTCAAAAACACCATAAAAAGAAATAAACCGACCAAAAGAGACAATCTTCCTTGTTGTGATTTAGACATCCTCCTTGTGTTTCCCTCCTTGATTACCCTCACTTGTGTCCTGCTATCTGCCCCCCTCTTGTGTCCTATTATTGCCACCCTCCCTGTGTATTTCAGACCATCCCTTAATACTGTACCGTCCTTTCCAGTGTTTCCTAGTGTTATATAGGATTGTTTCCTGTGTGGTTCCGATCATATCTGGTTTCGACCCTTTCTCATTTTGCCTCTGCCCTTTTCAGATTGTCTGCCATTTAGACTATTTCCCACTTTTATCATAGTCTGCTGTAAGATTACGGCTTTTTGCTTTGCCCCAGTAAATGCCTCTGTTCTGCCAGTATTCTGCTTGTGCCTTCAGCATATGGGCCCAAACCTTATTCATAGTAACTATCAAATTCTTTTCAGAGCTTTATTGCATTACTCACACAGAATGTTACAGACGTTGGTCATTGGCTAACTCTGCATCCCACTCATAATAGCTCAGCAGCTCTCTGTTGTTCTTAGAGGAAAAGAGCAGGGCGCCTGTCTGTCAGGCATGATCACAATTTAGAGATTGACAAGAAGTGTAAATGGTATAAAACAGCCAGAAAGGGACTTACACACTCCTACACTTATTACATAAAAAATAATGAACTATTTCTATCACTGATGAGATAAATACAAATTTACTGTGCTTTTATAATCCAAGTTAAGTGAACATTTCTCGGAGGCTTGAAAACTGACTTTATAGATGTTTCTTTAGTGGATGAAGGACAGGATTAGTGTGCCCATCTTATATTAAAAAGAAATCCAGAAACAAACAGCACAAATTAGATGATGAGTGGGAGGATTTGCTGGCGTCCACAGCCTGTTTGGCAATAGCCTACATGATTACATTTCTAAGTTATACGTTAAAATAAATCAGAGAGTGGTTGAGAAGTTGTTTTTTTCCTCTAACAATATCACAGGCATAAGACAATTAGTAATGAGCTGAATTATTCCACCGTGCTTCAATTTGAATCATCAAACCATGTAAAATAAACCTCTCTTCGCTGCCCTCATCCACGAGCTGGATCTCCTGGATAAACACGCAGTCGCTTGGTTAAACAAACAGACTAAAGGCCAGTGTGGAGCGCACGATGCAGGGCTTCCCCTATACGCTGTCCAGAGGAAATTAAAGCACAGAAGGAGGGCAAAAGCGACGGTTGCTAGGAGGTGACTGAAAGCGAGGGACTTGACGGCGGCCTAACAATTCCCACATCCATTCCCAGGAGTGATAGTGATGGTTAAAGCTACAATCTTATCTACCACCAATCAGAATGGGAGCACACTGTTGCCATAGCGCCGTGGCAGGCATGAATAATGATTGCCTGGTGTTTATACTCGTTCCCTCGGTGCTCCTCTCCTCTTGCCCTGGGGAAATGGTGTTTGAATCAAAAAGTTGAGGAGCAGAGAGGTGCTGTGACTGAAGGCGGTCTGAAGTGAAGCACAAAACTGAACAGACGGAAAGGATGTCCGCACAGGAAGGGGGACATATGTGTTAAAGAGAAAATTATCTTTACTAAGTAAACAGCAGGGTGTGTTTTAAAGGGTGCATCATTGTTATAAAAATCCTCTTAGAGGTCACTCATGGAGAAGCACATGAAAAGAATTGTAACGAATCAGAGAAGGTTGGAGGCTCAAAACGTAAAGGTATGAGAGATTGTGACAAACAGAACAAAGGTAACCCCACTGAAAGCTAGTGAAAGGCTGCTAATGAAGGCGCTATATAATATTATGGTTATGAGGTCAAGATGTTCTAGGAAACCCTCCATATTTCCCTGTGTGCACTTTCTCACTTCCTGGCTTATCTTGATCTCTTTCCATCCTGCGTTATTTAATGTTACAGGGTGCTCATTTGGTGTATTTATAGCCCTGTAAATCCGACCTCAACCTTTCCACCCATATAAAATGTCTAGGAAATGGTTAAATGGAGCTCCTGACATGACTGTAATTTCATCAACACAATTACAGGCTATTTTTAAATGCTCAGCAGACCCAGATGCACATAGAACAACAACAACAACAGAAAAAATTGTAATGTCACATAATGAGCTGTATTATGGCAACTAGATTATATGGACATAAAAAGCGACTCCTGGTGAAGGCTCCTTTGTGGTCTAAAAAGGGAAGTTGAAGCGGGATATTTATAGAAAGAGGAACAGACAACATGTGTGAAGAGAGGGAGGGAGAGCAGACTGACAGGAAATCCCACTGTGACTCTAAACAAAGCTCGATCACATCAGCTTGTGTCTTTCATGGCGCGCTGTCATGCGGCTCAGCAGAAACAATATTTGGCATCGACTCCCATCTTCTGGGAAAAGGTGACACCAACCCTCATTAGCTGTTTGAAAAGATATCCGCCACACAATTGGTGTGAAGGACATCCTCAAATAACGACCCCTACACATACATACCCTGTGACGCTGTCCTCCGAGATACATCATCCCATTTAGACGGAATGAGGCTGCATTACACAGAGACTAGAGCTCTTAGGCTACACGTTTAGCAACAGTCTCAGATTTCTAGAGACACACATCTGGGGTTTAGTTAAAAGACAGTCAGTCATTTACAATTACTCCTGAGCAACTTACTGCAGATGTACTCGCTCTTGTTCCTCTACCAGCTCTTGATTTCCTAGATATGATGGTGTAGTTTTGTGTTGATTGTGTCTTGCTTGCTTGCAGCTGCGACTCAGTTTCTGTGCTACCTTGGTTTTGTCAGTTTCTGGTCCATTCATCTGTCTACACAGCACAAGTTGACAGCAACAACCAAAACCATCCTTATCATCATAATCATTTTAAATCAGATAGCTATTCAGTTGAGTTTCAAAGGAATTCTGTTGGACCTTTGCAAAGCACTATTAAAGGAGAACTCCAGTATTTTATAACCTAAGCCATATGTCCCGTAATTTTAGGCTATACAATTTTTGCAAAATACTTTAAAAAAAAAAAATTACTCCATTATGATGTTTGTAGGATAGTTGCAACAGATTTGGGCAAGTAAAAACATTGGAAATAACTCACATTTTGCCAACAATTATGCTTAAAATGATACTTTAAATGCCTAGTAGCACAGAGTAGATACCTACAGAGAAACAGCTGTGTGTTTTTGACTCAGTACAGTCTTTGTTTTTCTGTCACTGATGCTGCACCTTAGACATGATCAGTCTATTGATGTAACAAACGACACACAAATTTGTGATTTACATTTATTCCAATTCAAAAATGTGTGTCTTTTGTAAACATCAGAAATCAGAGGAAAAGAGTGCTCCTATGGCAAAAGATTGATCAGTTGCTGAGTTTTCCTTTAATAGTTGTTGATCCTTTCGGGCCGTGAAAAACCACACAACAACACAACACTGGTATAACTATGAGAAAATCAAATTGTCATATAGTGATAAAGCAAATTATTGGCAATTAGAGGAAGGCCGTCTCTCGCACATTGACTTCACACTCTCACACCACTCATCAATTTCTCAAGTAGATCGATGAACCATGCCGGCAGAAAGCACTAAGTACATCTGTCTTATTAAAGCGGCACTTAATGAAATGTGCCCAGAATTTGAAGGTATCTACTAATTTCTGCTGCATTTGCCTTGGGCTGTAATCATTTTACATCGGCAGCAATAGAGGAAGTTGGCCTCAGTGTGGCCTTCATGCGCTGCTCTCTCTGTGCCCATCTCTTGCGCTCAGTGTTTAAAGCTTTAAAGTGCACATGGTTTTTGTCATGATTTCATTCAGCGGGCGACTATGTTGGTTTTTAATCGTTTCTCTATAGGCTCAGTGATTGACAAGCCTCCTCCACACGTGGCTCACCTGCTCCTGTGAATCACAGGTGAGGTATACAAAATGCAAGTTCTGTTTTTGTGCAACTCTTTGATAGGAAAAGAACATCAACAGAGCAATAAACAGTGTGTCTGTGGGTGTGATGAAGAAAATGAGCTGATTCAAGTTGTTCAAGTAAACTTGAAGCTGTAAATAAGGTATGTATATAAGTCTCTATCCCTGTCTCTTAATCAGAATCCATAAGACATTAAAAATTGTTTTTTAAATTAGTTTTAATTAATGTCATATATGAATAAAAATACATGTATAATAATGCACTGGAATCCATTAATGCATTACTCAGTTTTAGAAACTGATGTATTCATTGATTGATATTATAACCATGTTCAGAATATTTCCTTTATTGACATATTTATTTCAGATTTATGATTTTTTTTTTTTTGTTTACATAATAGACATGACAATACAAGAGCCTGAGGAACTGCAAGCCGATATGAACAGGCACAGTATCTCTGCAACACAGTCTTTGATATGATGCCAAAAGTGTAATTTCTTCCTGTAATGCAAATATTTCTATCAGCAGTGTGCATTTCACTCATTCAACTAATAAATACAATTAAAAGGTACTTTTCATCTGGTCACAGATGGTTTTCTCCAGGTAAAAGTAAAGAAATGAGAACACAGGTATTTCATAGAAAATGATCATTACAATATTATCTTTTAATTAGTTAAATTAATCATATTGCATTTTTGCAAAGCAAAACTATATAATTGTTTACATGGAAGCCGCTTTGGCTGCAAGTATTGTTGACAGGATAATGGTAAACAATAAAACATGTTTAGCAGTAGCTTGCCAATTCCACCAAGAGCTTGCTTTAGTTAATGTTTGTCATTAGCTAATGTGCACTATTGATGGTCAGCTTGGACTGAGGTTGGGCCTCATCTTGTCACTTCTATGTCAAGCCTGCTTAGATGTAAGTCAGGTTAGTGTTCCCACATTTATTAACTTTGCCGGTGTCCCAAGTGACAGTTCAGGAACTCCCAGAAGCCTCCGGCTGGCACCTTTCTTATGAGCAGCAACAGGAGCAACAGGCACGCCGTTACCCTTTAGAGGCTTCTGCTCCTGTGAGTTTCCACACTCTCATCCACGGAAACACGTCAGCCCCACCAAATAAGGGCAGGTGATACTCTCAAATGTCCTCTTAACGCTCAAATTGGCACCGGCAGGAAAGGTTTCAGCGCAGGTGCGTTTAAGCGGTTCCCAGTCTTTCTTGATCACCCAGATCCCCGCCTAGCTTTCCCATCATCGCCTGAGCCACGTCCGAGGCCACAGGGATACCGTGCAACCTCTCCCAGCCTCGACTGCCAGCCACTGTCACCATGACAACCCCCTCGAAGCTCAACAGGAGGTGGCCACGTAGACCCGCTTGCGAAGAGCAAGTCTGACAGTCTCCTTCTCCGTCTCCCTCGCGCCCTTCTTTTCTCTCCTTCCTCCTTTCTCTGATTTGCACCTTATTTAAAGCTCACACAGCTTTGAACCATCTGCACGGCGCTTCTATCTCTGGGATTTTCTCTTGTTTGTGTCAGATTTCTGCACGCATTTCTGTATGCTTAATAAGGTCCATCTGGTTAATGTTGGTCTCTCTAAACTCCACTATGATAGATATGATACATGGAAATCGTTTGCTCTTCTGTTTTGTGTTGCTGTTTTACACACTCCTTGACCTGCGGTGGATTATGTTACAGATATTGCTAGTATGGCCTGTGCACCCTGTTTCCTTTACTATCCATGCTTGTGTTGCTTTTATGTATTAGATATATGTTCCAACAAATAAAATGTTTTTATGTGAAAATTCTGCTTATTCTGTCCCCTTGATTCAGACTCCCAGGAAGAACAGACCTTGTATCTTACTTCCTGGCACAGTAAAGGATGGATAAATGAATAAATAAATAAAGGGGGATTATCAGGCATCACGTAACAACAATATTGATCTTTGTCGTCATCTCAAGGTTGCTGTCGGTGGTCAATAGTACGGGGGTTAGTAATTTGAGGGTTAAATAATGTAAAATAATTCACACGCCCGATTCTGAGTGTAGACGTGCTCTGCGTCTTAGCCTGTGAAAGAGATGGGGTTTCCATGGAGACGGGAGGAGACTGTGTCTTCCACATTTCCTCCAGCGTGATGGCTTGAAAAACACACATTACACTTGCAGCAGCTCGGCTGTAGTTTCTCCACCTTGCATCACGTCTGCATGTAACTATGAGCAGCAGTGCCTCATTTATCTTCGCCTCCCACACCCTGCCAAAAGGAATAAGTTGTGTCTTGTGGCTCTTTAAAGGAGACTCGACAGGTTTACCTTTTGACACAAATGCAAAAGCCTGACAAGTCAAACTAGCAAAAATCTGGATGAATATTTTATGGTCTGCGAGCATGTGTTGCAAAAATATTGGTGACTTACTGTATTAGTCATAAGATTAGGATGTGGGAGTATTCCAGCAGCCTTCAATAATATCTGCAAGCTTCTCTATGTTACTATCTCTAATGTAGCACACTGTGTAAAAACACTGTGTTCCTAAGGTCATATTACGGTCGGAAACAAACAAACAAACAAGGCAAACTTACCCAAATTCATGCTATGCTTGAATGCACGAAGCGCACCACAGCCCCCGTTCAACAAACCCCTAATGTAGGTAAGAAATCTATGCCTGGACCATCCATCTCCTGAATGAATCCCACCTCATCTCCTCTCCCTCTCAATTATTCATGCATTTCAGATGAAGAACAGAATCCAGACTCAGCATCTATATTTAAACTCTGGCTGGTCCATGGTGGCAGTAAAAATAGACGCAGTATAGGGTCTAGTCTACCACACCAAAGGAGGCTGTTTTCATCAGGAATTTTGACCCGGAGTACGCAGCAATTTCTGAGGATTAGAAGAACATGAAGCACAACGTTGTCAGTGTTGTGTTCAAGTGTTTCTGAAGTGAGGAAATATCACAGGTCTCCGCTACCCATAAAATGTCTAAAAGGAACTAATCTTATGCTCCTGGTAGTCTCACCACTGCGAGAACTTCCGTAGAAATGCTCAACAGTAAAGAATTACATCACAGGGAACCATACTGCACAATGCTGAACATATGAAATGCAGGTCTGTCACATATTTTTTTTCCTGTAGTTTAACAATGAATGCATGGTGCATTTCATACACTCTTGCAGTTAATTTATTACAATTTGAAACACAAAGGCAGATGCCGACAGAGAAAACCAGACAAATCTCCTCTATACACACACACACACACACACACACACACACACACACACACACACTAAGTCAATCAACAGTGATGGCTCAATAGAAGGCAGCTGCAAGTGGTGGCATCACAGAAATGACAGTTGCCATGGTGATGGTGACAGTCAACTTTCAAACATTTCAGTGATGGCAGTGATATTAAATAAAAGAGAGAAATGGTGCAGAGAAATATCGAAAAGGAAAGGAGGTTTGAACAATGTGAATGTTACACACTGTAAGGAATACGATTACTCTTAATTGTGAAGTCAAACACGTACTCATTGCAGATATCCGGCTTACAAACGGTGTTAAAGTTGACCGAGCGTGTTTTTCAGAGTTACGTGAGTTCAATGTGGTGTTAATCCCTTTGAGAATTAGGCTCAGATTACATGCAAATCCCTTGAATTTGGGTAAATGGACTCACAGACAAACTGCCGCTGTTGATCATGTACTTACTCAATAGCAATTTGGACATTGATTTAAATACATCTCAGGCCAAAGAGAGCATTTTGCAGCAGAGATGAGATCAATGAAAATACACGCTGTGTTATTCAGTTCCTGCAGCGTGTACAGGAGGCTCTGTGCTGTGCTAATTTCAATAAATGTGACAGTTAACGAACTTGTCTCAAAGTCCCGCCCCTCTTTGATTCTGCTGCTATGGCTGTCAAACTTCTCTTTCAATTCTCAGTTCTCAGTTCATAATGACGCTGCTGTCAGATGGAACACTTGACATTCTCAGGATCCTTTCAAAGCAATGAGTGTGCCTGATTTGAGACGGAGGTGGGGAAAGCAGCCCGTGCCTGGATCCATCCATAGCACAGACTGGCAAGTTTCACGAGCTGTTAACTAGCTAATTAGCAGTGAGTTAAGTTTGCCGTCTCCCGGCCTGACTGTTTCAAGTTTTGTAGCTGACTTGTTTTATGAGCCTGTAACGTAGGTCCTATGTTCCAGTGGTTCCCAACTTGTCTTTCTCTGCACCCCCTTTACTTGTATCTAAGGAAAGCTGAGCCCCCTCGACCCTCTTACAGTGCACACACACACACACACACACACACACACACACACACACACACCAAAAGAATGACTGTCATTCCTTAAAATCTATAGTTTAAATTACAGGCTATTGTATACAGGCGAGTAAATGTATTATTCAAATTCTATCCGACATGTGCAAATCTGACAACCTCAGAATGAACAAAGTCTGGGGGCCCACAGTGGCACCCCCACCCCCCTGCGAGAGCCCTGGAGCCCAGCCTGGGAAGCACTGCTTCATAGATCATAGCAAGCTAAACACAGGTATGATGAAGACTGAGGCTGAAGCTGCATGTCTGAGGTACTGACGGACGACAAGAGAGCCCTCCAGACGTGAAGCCAGAGCATCTCAATCGCCCTGTGCTGCTGGGCTTCAGTATAGGGGGCATCAACCCCTCCTCCTCAGTTATTTCACATAAGAATTGGGCCTAAGTAAAACATCAAAGTACACCTCAAACATAATTTTCTAAAGACTCTTTCCATCATTTTAGTACTTTACATTGATGTATGTTTTGGTCTACATTTTTCTGACTATTCATTTGATGCCATGAAAACGGCGTCAAACGTGATGATTGACAGCTGAGCTCAGCAGGCAGATGTATGGGTGGGAATTTGATACCGCAGCTACCGCTACAGCACAAGATGGCAGCTCACCAATCTCTGATATTTTGGCTCAAATTTTACAACCTACAACTGTATGAATCATCCATCTTTACTTGTGTCCATAGACGGTGGCAACAAGAGACAGAACCCTCACCAGTTGATGATTCGATGAAGATAAAGTGCGTTGTTCTTGTGTTTCAGCTGAAGGCCAACTAGTCTTAGTGTACAGTGTGCATTATAGGAAAAAAATAGCAAATACTTATCTTATTATTATTAACACTAACTGTTGTAGCTGCATAACTTAACTACATAGTTGGATGCCAAAGACAAAATTTATTATAGTATATATAAATGTATAATGTCTGATTATTCTATTTATTCATAGAACAGGTTTGACTAGAGTTGCTGGAGTTAAAACTCCCATTAATCTAATATGTGCAGGATAACACATCTAATGCTAAACGCAGATACTCATAATGCTGCAGCATCCACTGTCATGAGTAAGGCTTTTTTTTTTTAACGAAACCATGTTAATTACAGTCGCTTACACACCATATAGACTAGTTAATACTCATTGTTCGGGGTAGAGGCAAAGAGAATGATCAATTTGAATTTAGTCGAAGCTTTATTAATAACTGCAGTGCAGAAAGAAGAACGTGGTATCAAAAATAGACTGTATGTGAAGCTAGATGCAAGTGGTTTGCATGTGAATGAGTGTGCATACGTGTGAGTGTTGAAACCTGAACGTGGTCCTGCAGGACAGGTGAAGGTGGCCGTGAAAGGCTTCTTGCACAAGTATAGTCAAGTACTCTCTGCCTACTCTCACAACCAATCGTTGGCTTGATGAAGGTTTCTCCTTCCCTCTCCTTTGGAATCAGGGTCTGATTCTGAATTTCACGCTTTCCTCAAAGTCAGTCATTCACTTTTGCACACAGCCAGCACAGTGGTGTGAACGCTGAGGAGAGACGCAACCGCTACAAGTGCAGCAGCTTCTGGAGCCTGAGAGCGCTAATGCATTGACCCTGTTGTTACAATACGTGCACATACACAGATGTCGAGGAGGATCGGACAGGGCATGCAGACGTTTGCATATCCTAGTAATTCATCCATGGTCTCTATGAAGGACCAACAATATCTCAGGGCCATTCTAGTAATTGTAATGAATAAAAATATATACAAGTGTTATATTCCATAAATTGTGTAATACTGTTAGAAAATGTCACCATTTATATCTCAGGTTTTATTGTTACTTGCTACTGCAGCTGCTGCTCGTGTAACTGTCATAAGATTCCTTCCTTCATCTGCAGGGTAACTGATAAATGTCCTGTATTTAAGTATCACTTTTCTAGTCTCATTGTTGACCACTCAAATCACTTTACACCAAAGGTTTTGCATTCACCCATTCACACACTGGTGGCAGTGACTACCTCGCAGGGTGCCACCTGCTCATCAGGAGCGTTAACCATTCACACATTCATACACTGATGGATCGAACCAGGAACCTTCCGATCACTGGACTACCGCTCTACCATCTGAGCCACAGTCGTCCAGTGTCCGATTTGAGAATTTGTTATCGACCTTCCCACAGCTAAGCTGTGCTCAGCTTGGTATAGACTTGTGCAAGTAAAAGCCTACAGACCAAATATCAATATCAAGTACATACTCCTGCCATGATCCTGGGTTTTGTGTTATTGTAACTAACTGAGGAGGACGGGTTGATGCTGATTTCCTTCATGTGTCTCACCTGTGTCCAATGTCTTCCCTCCTCTGCATGTATTTACATGCTTGTGCTCCCTTTTGTCCTTTGTCCCATAACTGCTTGATCTATAAACGCTTTTACGGCCGACGTCATCCAAGTGCTGTGTGCGCACACTTCAGCAACAGAAGTGGCAGTCCTCGCTAAAAACATCAAACTAGACATTTTACAGGTACCAAAATGTCTAGTTGTTGCGTGTATGGTTGTCAGAATCAATATTCCACTTCTGGAATCAAGTTCTACAGGATCATGAGAAAACTCCGACCGATGAAATGTTTTAAATGTTAAATGTTTAACTAACTGTAAAACAGATGCAGAATTCAGGTTTGCATGACAACAATAAAGTCAGGCTCGCAAGTTAGCAAGCCAAGGCCTTAAGTGCTTTAGTTGAAGGCATCCGCAATTAAGATGTTTCACCTCTCATCCAAAAGGTTTCATCCGTTCAGTTCAGTTCACTTCAGTACATCTGAAGTCTCCTTTTGTTTTTTAGTGTGTCTTTATTTTGGCAGAGAGGCTGGTGCATCTTGAGCTACACACCTGTTCAGTATTTGTGCAGTATTTAAACTTGGTTCAACTCTTCACTCATCGCCACATCGCCCTGCTTCAGCAGTGTAACTGTGGCCAGGTGCTCTAACTGAGTATAGATGTTAAACCCGCCTCTAGTGAGTTTGTATCTCCAATGACTTTTGTCGGTTCCTAGTCGACCACTGTTTTTCCCAATAGACCCGAGCCCTCCACTTCAGCCTGCATTATTTCCTTTTTCAAAACTATTATAGTAATTATTGTGCTTCAGTCGCCTGACTGCTAACTAGACTTGCAGTACGAGTAGAGTTGCAGTTCTGCATTTACGCCAAAAGTGAGCACATCTGCAGCAGCGCGCAGATTATTGAACGTAGAGACTGCGGAAGTCCGAGGCACGTTTTAATGGGCTGCTATGCCCATTTATGTTTCAGGTTTCAATGGGATTCAGGCTCCAGTAAAATAAGACAAAACTCATACTGAGTCATCCTGATTATTCAAGTGTGCAACAGTAGCATTTGCGTTTTTTGGTGGTTGGTGCCCTTGATAAGCTGACGCTGTCGAACTGCTCACTTACACCTTCATTGTTTGCAAATTGTTAGAGGGTCTATGCTGCCTGCATTCTTGTGTTTTTTCTGGCTGCTTCAGTTTAGTTCTTGCTGCTCTGAACCTTAGTTTTGGATTCTGTGCCTTATTTCTGTGTAACATTGTACCTGCATGTTACACCTCTAACTAAATTCTGTGTAATAAGTTAACTGAGGTGGTTATTTTTCAATCTATTGGACATATTTTTAAATTTCTTTTTACTGCTATCTTCTGATTTGAGTTTATAATCAGGGCTTACATAAAGTGGAGCAGAACACTTGCAAAAAATACTTATATTTTGCTGAAAATGTGTGAATGTGAGTGTGGATGGTTGTTTGTCTCTATATGTGAGCCCTGCGATGAACTGGCGACTTGTCAAGGGTGACCCCGCCTTCGCCCGAAGATACTGAGATAGGCTGCTTATCCCTA
>KV751324.1:19131034-19162584 GCA_001698575.1 Mola mola | reverse complement strand
ATTGTGACCCTTTATTTTGTAGACACACACACACACACACAGGAAAATAAATAGGCCTACTCTAATGCTCAGTACCCTCTCCTTTAGTGATGATAAAATTACTTTTTTGTTGCTTGGTTACCATTTGTTTTGCGCTCATCTCCACCATTCATCTTGTCTTTATGGGCTGTCGCGCACACATTTCCATGTCTGACCCTGAACATGTGAGCACAGCTGATGAGCTAACACCAGGACTGTCCGTGGTTGACACTGGACCGCACGACACAACCGCAGTTTGCTTCAGTCTATTTAAAAAAATGACGTAGACAACAGACCAACGCTTATCAGCGCAGTTGGTTCTGTGGTTTCATTTTGCCCTTTTAAGCCTATTAGAAATCGCTAAACTCTGCGTTTTGCTGCGTCAAGGCTGGTCTTTTACTGCAGCATTCTCCGTTGCATCTCATAATGATGCCAAAAACAGACACCTCGTCAACCGCTCATCAATCGGTGGTTATTAAGAGCTACAGAAAATCTTTGCGTGAGCACTTTGCTGTGTCATTCTGTAAAGCCAAGAGCAGCCATCATCTCAAAAATGCTCTATTTTGATAAATGACTGACATCCTGGTGTTATAATGGAGAGAGCTACTAGCTCTCAACTCAGAGTGGTCATCCCCCTTTTTGTAGGCTGCAGCACTTCCTCAGCTCTAACACTGTAAACATTGATTTTACATCTCTTTGATTCCCATGTAGAACGGCAGCAGTCATCTCTCAGTCTGTTTGTGGGGTAGTGTTGATAGTTGTTACAAATCACCACCCTAAAGGAAGTGCCATCCGGCGTAAACTTCTAATAGCTTCATTTTCATTTCCTATAGAAGGCATTGAGCGCCCTTAAAACTCTGTTGGAAAGAAAACAAACATCCTCTTTGATCCCTCCAATCCAACGTGGCAAACTCTGATCAAAGTCTGATCATGTTTAACACTGCTACGGCTTCCCAGGTTGCAGCTGCTGCAGGTGTGGCTCTGCTACAGGCCGACTGCCACTTCTAACCGGTGCCTGCAAGCCTTGCATGTCTACTCATGACGGTCACATGTTCAACAACACAGTGCACAATATTACCGTACAACCACATTTTTTTTCATTCCAGAAGCTGCTGAAGTCTGAAGTCTCCAATTATTCACTTAAACGTGTGTCAGGTGTTATAACCGACAAGCTCAGTTAAACTCCCAGTTGGCACCAAATGTTTTCTGGATATCCAACTTTTTTCTCTAGTTGTTTGCCAAAATATGTGCACATGCCACAACCCGCTTTTGTTGATAAAATTCTGTGTCTCCCAAGCATCAATTAATCTGAATGATCCCAACAACCCTGAATCATTTCTGACTTGTTGTATATGTGCACATCTCGTCTCGCCTCTTGTAGAATATCTCAAATTCAACTGGAATAGAACGGTGCAAGGTGGGGTTATCACAAACACAACTAATGGAATGCAAAGAGACAATCAAAGGTATTTCTTCAAGAGTATAATATACATCGTAAGGAGGACAAATTGTAAGCATGTTTATGTTCATATTTGAATGCTTGGTGTTGTGCATCTGTGTGTTTCAAGTTATGATGGTTCTGCAATGAACACAGCTGTATTTTCAAAAGTAGGATAATGATATGGGCTTTCATTACAAATTTAATTATAAGCGCACTACGGGAGATACGGATAATGGACTTTGTGTCATGTTTAAAGACTATTAATTGCAAAGCATTGAGAGAGCCATTTCCACTGATACCACACGCATTTTAACTGTTGAGACATGCTTTTCTAGTTGTTGAACAAAAATGGCAGATAATGGCTCACACAGCCCACACTGATAAATAATACCCACCGGCTTTTTCTGTAATTTCCGCTCTTTGTGTTCTGACCACAAAACAATCGAAACATAGAGAAAGTAACATGGAGACACCCTGACTGACCCATTTTGTGCAACCATCAACGTATTTTAAAATGTGTTAGTAGGTCTGAGTAGTCCATGGTGCCTTTTTAATGGGAGCAAAACTTTTATTTTTTCTACTTCCTTTTCCTCTGTAAGTAATGATAAAAATGGCCTAAAACTTCAGGACAACATCCACAGGCATATCACATGATATCACATCTTGTATCAATATGTCTGCATGTATGTCGCACCACAAAATAAGACTAAGAGTGTACAGCTAATGTCTCTGTGAGCTTTTATTTAACACTGTTGAATACTGTAGGTGCTGTGAGCCAAATACTAATTTCATTATGCTGATATGCTGAACTTCACTGTTTATCATGATCATCTTAGATTCGATCGTTAGCATGCAAACATTGGCTAATTTACATTAAACACATAGCTGAGGATAATGGGAATGTCATCAGTTTTGCAGGTTTTTAGTCATATGGTAGTTGAGTTAAATGTCGATGGCTGCGATCACCACTTGCTTGGAATAGGATGATATATGTAGCTTCTGGTTTGGTTGCTCACAGCTTTCATGAGAGCCCCTATGTCGCCATCGAACCTGGGAGTATCAAAATGTCAACACTAATCAGACTTATTAGATATTAAGAAGTGGCACTGGAAATTAAACATTACCAGCGCCATTTGTCAGTATAAAACTAACAAGACAGGACCTCGTGTCCTCATGGATTGTTGTGACACACACTGTAGATTAATTCAGCCACTGCGACACTGGACCTGAATTGGAGAATAATTTTTTTTGAGTTAAGCATTTGACTTTGAGCTAAGATTGGTTATGACATCAATTTATTGTTTTGGTACGCAGCTAATATTATCACTGAGGAGTGGAGGGGAAAAGGAAAATAAATACGTTTAGTTTCAAGTAGTTAGTTTAAGGCTATTTGGTTACTTAAAAACACAGGTGAAATTTCTTTTCGCTCTTATTCCTGTGACTGTTTTGTCTCTGTGTAATCATTTTCACTCACTGAGTTGAGCCTTGAGGCTCCACCCAAGCAACTATACAGAGCCTGTTCGATTGGCTATTCAAAGTTCAATTTAATTATAGGCTCAAACTGCAATCAGATTTGACAATGCACATCTGTAGCTTCCCAGGAATAAACATGGCGAGTATAAAGTAGATCAAATGAACTGTTTTCAGTTCTGGAAGACAAACACCGGGCCACAACATCAAAACCACTGAGCAGCTAATGGAATAATATCATCTCGCTACAATACAACAGTCCTTTGGGAAATTTGGTTCCTGGCAACCAGCTTAACGTTACTGCAGATCAAGTACAACCCTCAATGTCAATGCCTCTCACCGACAATGGGATCCTCCAGCAGGTCAATCCACCCCAGCAGATAGCAAATACCATTCAAGAATGTTTTTGAGTCAATGACAAAGAGCCCACATCTTTGATCTGACCTTCAAACTCCCCCGATCCCAATCCATTCATTAGATGAGATGGGACCATGTACAGAACAGAAACCCCATCCCCCCCACCTCAAAGGATCCATGTCCAATGTCCCAGTGCCAGAGTGGTACCTGGCCTTGAGGTCCACAGTCCATGTCCTGACACATCAGAGCTGTCTGAAGGCATGAAAGGGACCAGTACAGTGTAGTGGTAGACTGGGGTACATGTATACAGGCAGACAGACAGACAGATGGATATTTCCTGATTCAAAGTTACAGAAAATCTGAGGATGGAGCCAGAAAAAATGCTATGGCACCTATGTGATGACAATGCAGTCTGAAGAGGACATGAACGTTTGTAACACATACACATACACCTAAAACAAATGTCAAACACTAGTTGATCTTAGTGAAAAAGTCTTTTCTCTTTTTGACCGTGAGTGTCTGTACCTAATTTCATGGCAGTTTATCAAGCGATCGTTGGGCTATTTCTAACTAATCACACACTCATCTCTTAGACCCGACATCACAGTGACACTTACCTTTGCTGCAACAGATGAGCTGGGCTTTTCCAGGAGGTCCCAAAGCTTCTTTCGTTTTTCGGTACAGCAAGTGTTTTCAAATTCATCTCCCTCTCTGTCTTTCAAATTGTCGGCTTCCCGTTTGAGCTCCTCGTTCATTTGCTCCTTTTTCTGGTGGTACCTCGCCTGGCAACATGACTCCAGGTAGATCTCGTCAATGCCCCAGTAGTCGAGTTCTTGGCTGAACGACAGGGCGCACATTTCCTCCATCATGTGCAGCTTACCTGTGCGGTAGAAGTTCAGAATCGATGTAAATGCCCCGGGATGTCGATCGAAAAAGTACTCGTTCTCCTCGAGGTTGTAATCATCGCACACTTCCATCAGCGAGTCGTGCGTGTTGCAATCTCTCAACTTTCCCAAACGTGTTCGTGGGAGCCTGTCTAACGTTCGCCACAAGACTTCATGTGGGAGACCCCCGACATTCAGCCGGACTCTGCGGAAACATGACTTGCTGCTGACGATGTCCACGGGTTCCGGCGGCAGCGATGTTGTTGAGCGCGAGCCAGCTTTATTCAACTCTGTCAAGGATTTCTCCATGATGACTTTAGCTTTGGGGATGGAGGCAAACATCTGGACTTATTGGGTGCACTTGATCCACTTTTCTTTCATTACTGGGTCTGAAGGATCCAAGCAAAACAAAGGAACTCATTAGTAGGCTCTGAAGCAGCATTGTTCTAACAGCTTTAGTAGTTGTAAAACAGTTAGTGGTCTCAATCAGTGCTTCCCAGCATGGGGCCTTGCAGACGAATGATAAATCGAACGTTTTTGTTATGTGACTCTTCTGAAATGCAGCCGTTTTTCTCTCGTAAAATATTGCATCCCATTGTGTCCTTAAAAGCAGCAGCTTTGGTCATTACAGACCCGAACCTAAAGTTTAGAACCCACTGCTTTCAGTGACATTAGATTTGTAGACTGAACACTGGCGAGGCGCCGCTGGGTTCTGAATACCAGATTTCAAAATCACCGGTGGGAGAACTTTACCTACTTACAAGGCGCATGGAAGCAGACAGCAACTTTATTGTTAGACCAATGCGTTTTGGCATGCATCACTTTTATCATTTGTGTCCTCCTGCTTGATTTTTTTTTTCTCTCATTATTTTCTGAGTCAACAGTACCATCAGAGTTAACAGGAAAAAAGTTGGAAACTTTCTTTTCAACTTGATTTTTTTTTTTAATGTGTAAAACCTAAGAAATAATAATAAAAAAAAACAACTAGTCAGATTGAAGTACAGCATGAAACTGCAGAGACCAGAACTGAATCATCATTGGTTCAAAGGGCTCCTGGGCAGACAACTGAATTATTATCTCTGGATTTTCACTTATCAGTTGCTAAAACCACATCGTCCATTGTATCATCTCCTTTGAATTCCTTTGAAATGAAGTCCTGAATCAACATTCCCTCAGTCACGGGGTCCTGAGATGACTCACACACAGCAGTTGTCTACAGAATCAAACATTTCTATTTAGTATGAACAAGAAAAAGGTGCGCAGATATAGTGGATCTCCATAATTAGAATACATATACAGTATATAATGTATTTTAAATTAATTGCACGTGGAGTCTGCGTTTCATGCCCTTTTTTTGTTTTACTTTAGACGATTATGGATTAAAAAAAAAATAAATAAATGTTTTTTTTAAGCTGTGGGTCATGACTACTGGGAATTCATGCTTGAGACATTTTGATTAATGTGTAATGAGTCTAGAATATACTGTGCATACAGGCATATATATATTACATTTCTATATTCTTATATTTTCTATCTCTGCACTGTTTATGTCTTAGATTCCTCCTTGTACTTGAATTTTGTTGGAGGGAGACTAAAAATCACTAACTGCATTTCAATAATTCAAAAACACTTCTCTTGAACGCCTTGCACAGCTGCATACGGCTCATACATATGAAAATAGAAGCGCTCCGGTTTCCCCCGTGCTGTGTGTTTGTTTGTTTGTTTGCTTGTTTGTTTGACTGGTGGTGTGACGCCCATGCAGGGCTGTGGGTGGCGCAAAGTGAGCTGTCCACTCGAGCGGTGCTGAAACACCAGGAGGCGCCTACAGACAGAAGTGTGCACATCCCGCATCTCCTCGAGCCCGGCGTTGTTTTGTGACTCCTAGATGTGGCACAAGCTGCAAGCTGCAGAGAGCACTTCCACATGTCTGGGTGTCCAACAACACCTCAGGCCTGCAGATGCGGTCATGAATCACTGTCGCACAAAGTTTTATTTCATACTTCACTCGCACAGAATTAGGACAGGGCGTTGAGTCTACACACACTGAGGCAGGCACGGCATTACAGGGGCATCAACAGGATTTAGCAATGAGGACGTGGCACTGTTCTGCTGGATGTGCAGTAAGAGGCTGCAGGGGAGCAAAAAAGAACTGTTAATTTGCAGGAGCCTCCACCCTCCCCGTGTATTCACTAAAATTATTCAACATCTGAGAGCATCAGCAGCCCATTTCCCCTCTCTGCGGGCGGCTGCTAGTTGCTCATAGCTGAAATAGAAATGAGCAAAGCTCGGCGCTGCCTTCAATCATCTGCAACTGCAATGTTGTGATTGCCAGTCCTCCATCGTTAAGCATTTCTCTCTGTCCACATTGCTCCATATTGGTGCAGAGTAGACCTACACACCATTGACACGCTATTACAATGAATAGGTTACAGATGCAAAGTCCACTATGGAAATAAGCTTCAAGAAAATAAATACCGTAGTGAGTTGTTGTCCTCCTGCACTGAATCAGAGCAGCGCGTAGCGATCTGCGCGCAACCAGTCCGCTGCAGATGAGGCAGAAAGGGAAAAAACACACAGGAGGTTTACTATTGCCAGGGTCTAGCCCAATCCATGTCCCCCTCCTCTGCCTCCGACATGGCAGGGAGGTCCTCGGCACGATCTACTGCCTCTTGCTCCGCATACCACGTCGCCGTTCCGCCGGGAGATCAACAAGTAAGCCGAGAGCCCATCCGGAGAGACTACCTGTGTTTCCCAGTCAGCTGTGCGAGGAGGCGCCGCATCCCTCCGAAGGTGGCTCCATCGCGGCTCCCCTTCCACGTCCCATTAACTCTTTCAGCACCGCAACCTGCCGCCAGCTGCAGAGCTGCACACGACGGTGACAGGGCCCAGGCCAGTGCTGCTTCATGTGGTGAGTATGTGGGTTCTCCTCCCCTCATGCCTGCAAACACCAGTGCACCTCAGAGTGTTACAGCATAATGGTTTCTCACGGCTTATGTGATCAATCAATCAATCAATCCAACTTTATTTGGGGAGCACATTTTTATCTAATATAATATAATGTACATCAGCAAATACAGTAGGACACAATAAAATGATATTAAAGGAACCACAACTCCCAGTCTGGGCTTAAAAAAGCCAAGTAGTAAAATAAGATGTGATAGAAAACTAGATAAAGTGGGGACTGTTCTAATGCGAAGGGGCGGCTCGTGCCAGAGCCTTGCAGCCTCTGGACCTCAGCCTGGTTTTCTGGACCTTGAGTGGTTGCTGGTCAGTTGAGTTCAATGAGTTCATGGAGGCAAATGGTCTGAAATGTATATGCATGCTGATGACATCCTAAAATGAATCCTAAAACGCTCAGGAAGCCAGTGAAGGGAGTGAAGGGAGGCGAAAACCAGCGAAATGTGCTCTAGTTTCCGAGTGCCTCTTAAATGATGAGCAGCTGCATTGTGGACCAACTGCAGGCGTGATGAGGCATTTTGGCTAATGCCAACATAAAGTGCATTGCAGTGTACCAGGCAAGTCGTGATAAAAGTATGAATGAGGCGCTCAGAATTAAAAAGCTGATAAGAACTGGCTTTTACAACAGAGTTTATCTGCGTATCCATTTGAAAATTACTGTCCATTTTAATACCCTGACTTGTAACTACAGATTTGAAATACAGTTGCAGGGAGCTCAGGTTCCATAACAAAGATTGGGCACCCATTAAGTCCAAACAACATGACCTCAGTTTTACTTTCATTTGAATTTGAACAGATTAGTTCCAACCAGGATTTGAGCTCTTTCAAGTAATCTAGTGATGGATTAGAAATTGAACATTTGATACAATTGTAGACTCAATATACATAATCTAAATAAAAGTTTCTATCATTTTACTCTTTTCATTTTGATAACTATGGTTTACAGTGCAAAAAAAAACCCCAAACCCTTAAAATATTTCATAATAGCTGTATTTCATCAGGAGAGACAAGTATGAAGAAGAGACTAATGTTTCTTGAACAGAATAAAGATAATTAAGTGTGGGAGTAAAGCCTTTGGTGTTTGGACTCTACAGGGAGATCATTGACATTGATGACTGTCTTCCTGAGCAGCAGCACTATAGATGCTAGCAAATAGTGTTCCTGACTGAACTTTCACTACAGCTCCGTAAGTCTTAATCACTAAAATTAAAACAAAAAAAGGTTGGAATGTTTCACTTTTTGAATTGAATTCCGAAAAACAAAATGATCATTTCCAAAATACTCTGAGATGCACTCACCTATGTTCAGAACGTACTAGCAATACATGTAAACTATGCCTTTCGAGTATATCCTGTTAAATTACCTACAGCTCATTACTTTATTATTCTGATGATGCAAAAAGTACCCAAAACTCACACTTGAGTAAACATAATGTTGGGAGATTAATTTAGTGAAAGTGTACATCACTGATATGAATACTACTTGAATAAAAGTCTTAAAATATCTGATAATAAAAACAATCCCATATTCTGATATTTATAAAAAGGTTCAATACTGGATCTCATTATCAGCAGAAAGCATTCCACCTGTCGTACACAGTATAGTGCATAAATGTAAATATACTCTATGCAACTTTCCTTTGGAAACTAAGCTCATTTATTGCGCAATATCAGAAATATACACACTGTATATACACATTTCTTAAGGTATTGTAGTAATACATTTTCAGCCCGAGTGTGCCAGACACCATGTCATATTATTGGGGGCCAGCTCGGCGTCATCAGTCACCAGCTCCATCTTGAACTTAGTGGAACAGAAGCCGACTGAAACGAGTCAGAAAGCGATGGAATATCGATCAGGAGTGTTTCGGCAGCATCAATGTGCCCTTGAAAAAGCCTTCGATCACAGAACATCAAAGTTAGGACTTGATTTCTGTCTTATGGCTGCATAAAGTCAAGTTTATCAGCACACCGTTTGAATCAGTGGAGTCTCAGGTTACATATGACATCTCGTTTGTGTGTGTGGCATGAAGTTGCGGCTCGCCAGAGGTGAAAACACATTAGATGGATTGCCGAAGGGGGCGCTGGAGAGTTGTTGTTAACTTGTATTTAATGTGGATGGGGTTTGGACTATATTTTACGGACCCGTTAGTTAGTCATGTCTTCATCTCTTTAGTCTGTTTCCGGTTTTATTTTGATAGTGTCTTTGCTCATCCTCGTCTTCCTGTTAAGTGTGTCCCGCCTTCTGTCTCATTTGTAATCAACCCCTTGTGTCTAAAAGCTGTGTTTCTTGTGACAGCGTTCCAGCAACTCCAAGTGTTTGTCTGTTCCTAGTGTCGGACCAGTTTGTGTATTTTTTGAGTGTTTACTCTTATTGCTGACTGCATTACGTGTAATGACCCAGTTTTCTGATTAAACAATAGCCGCTTTTGTTTGGAGTTCAGCCTGAATCTGTACTGGATGCAAATCTGCAAAACTCTTTACATGTTCAGACTTGAAATCTTGTTGTTTTTTTTGTGAAGTATCATGTCTCATTGGTCTTTTTTAAATTAAACTATCAGGGAAGCTAACAGGGTGAAATGTGTCCCCTAACAACTCATGAAAATCTCAAATGTTGCAATGGGTCACAAGCCAAAAATAATTTTGGAATCACTGGTTTATTCATGTATATTGCATTTTCTAAACCCATGTATGTATGGCTGTATGCCAAAATGGGGCCACCCTTGACAAATAGCATGTTATATTGATTCTTTTAAAATTGACAATATGCAAACAGTCTCTGTAGGATGTAGAATAAAAGGAAAATATACAGAGCAAACATAAATGCCATAATGAATAAAAGTCACTTTTTATTTCATAAATTTACATATATACTATATGTTTGTGCGTGTATGTATATATAGGTAGGTGCTTAAGTAAATATAATAGAATAAATAGTGCTACACAGTAACAAAAAGGTTGACATTGTTTGAGGTCAGTCACAGTATTAGGTCATACTTCAGGATGTATCCCCTTCAGTCTGTATCGGACCAGCAGGTCTCCGTCCGGCTGAATCACCCCAAAACCGCAGCGGCTGGCCTTTACTGGCGGCAGTTTGGCGTCTGGGTCGCACATCTCCAGATCGAGATGGGTTAGGAGAAAGAAGACAAACCTACAGACAGGTCGGAAGAGGTAACAAACCGGTCACTGGTAACATAAGACTTATTAGACTGTAATAAAGAATAATTGAAGACTGAAAAACAAATCAAGCAAATCAAACAACCAGAAAGTGACAGAACAAAAGGCAAAAACAAATGCTTTCCAGTCGGCACATCAGCATTAAGTAAACTGCCCCCTTTTCTGCGCGGTGTGGATTATGAGAGCTGACCATTACACTTTTTAACTCTCCCTCAGCTGACCTCTATTGACCTCTATTTATCTTGGCCTTTTTCCTCACAGAACATGATCAGTTGTTTTACTAAAGCTTGTTGTTGCTAATGATGATTGAGAACATAAAAGCAGTGCTGAAACGATAACAAGCGAAATATTATGTGGAGATGGATTTTTGCTGTCCTAGTCTGATAATCAGGATGAATTTGCAGGAAATGCTTTGATCATAAATGTATAATTTTCGAGTTTAATGCATCATGGAAAGATAGAAATCTATAAAAAAAGATTTTTTTTATTTTTTTTTACACTTACTGTTTAATGGATTTAATAGCAAACTCTCTCCCAGGGCAGATGTTCCCTCCTGCACCCCAGGGCAAAGTGGGGTACTTCAGCCTTTTTTCATTCTTGTAGAATTTATCCTTCACTGTCATATCACCATTTAAAAAGCGATCATACTTAAAGATCTGGATTTAAAAAAAAAGTGAAAGGCAAAGGTTAAAAAAAACAACGCTTTACAGTACAAACATATAAAGGAAAAAAAAATCAGATCATACATCTCTGGCTTCAAATTTTATGTTAAAAATAATATTCAACCACCACTGCTTACGACTAAAGACAAACAGACTATCAACATTGGGAATTATTGTTGCTCACATTTAAGCATTTATTCTGTCATTAACTAAAATCACAGTGTTTAATCCTGCATGCTCAAGACTGCATAGTGCACTACTAATATCAGATGCATTAGGTTGATTTTGTGTTTAATTCTCATTTAAATTCTTGTTTAAATTCTTGTTTCTTGTTTTTGTTCTTATTCTAATTCTTAATGAAAAAAAAAAAAAGATTGGAATATCGCTTATAAATATCACAATGGACGTGTACAACTACATGCACCATGCTGGTCCATTCCCCCCCCCTGCACCGCACCTGTGGTTCTTGGTGTATCTCTGGGTCCATCTGAGGGCTGAGGAAGGGGAAAAGGACCACTTTGTCCCCTCGCCTCAGGAGGTAACTCTGTCCGTTGGCCATGCGCAGCATCTTATCCTGAACCATCTCTCTGCTGATCATCACGGCGGCGGTGAGTCGGAGGGTCTCACTCAGGATGCTATCTGCAGAATAAAATGGACAGCCGCGTGGGTGATGTCAGCGTGAGTTTGATCTGCTGTGCCCTCGGGTGAGTTGAAACAGGTACGCACACTTGCACAGACACCACTTTATAAAAACAAAAATTATTCCACTGAAATTAAAGGAGAAACCTGGTATTGTCCAGCCCTTTTAAGCCTTGTCCAAACTGTTTCAACCTGTTTCAACATGCCACAAAGTATTCTTATTTTTGAAACTAAAAACAGTGTTGAGTTTGGACGCTAGAGTGGTTTACTGTGCCACAAAAATACAACAGGCCTAAGCAAGACAAAACATCACAAATAAATAGCTTTTCTACTGTTACTGCAAGTGTCTGTTAACATGG
Organism: Mola mola; assembly: GCA_001698575.1. Lineage (NCBI taxonomy): Eukaryota > Metazoa > Chordata > Actinopteri > Tetraodontiformes > Molidae > Mola > Mola mola. The sequence goes on along the minus strand of KV751324.1, from coordinate 19,150,620 downwards.
AGGAGATACCAACACTGTCAGAAATAATGTGCTAAATTTGAACCCTTAGGGCTCCAAGGGCTTGTCACTGGGGCAGAACCCTTAAAGGTACAATCATTGTACCCTTATTTGTACCTTATCAACCTAGAAAAAGCACACATTAATACCATATAGATCTGATATGTCCCTTTGAGGGTACATCGCATGCAGTTGTACCTTAAACAACAGTAATGTACCTCATCCGTACCTTTATTTCTGAGAGTATACAGTGAAACACTCACGTGTTTTTGACTCAGTAACTGTGAAGATACTGTATAAAACTAATGTTTATATAGATATTCCAATGTCCACGACAGAATTTATGTAGCTTCATTCCAAAGCATTCATTCCATGCTGTGGTGTTCTGATTTACAATCACACATTATTTAGAATAAATCTACTTGAATTAGTTTGTCTTTTGACATTTGTTTCCCTTTTTGAGGTAGTTAGCAGTGAAGAAGTTAATTATTTTTCACTAGCCATGTGCATTTGCATTGTAAAGTCTTTTCAATGTAAACGGCTTTAGCTTCTGAAATCAACTCTGGCTTTATTTAGAAAATATATTAAAAAAATATATAAATATATTTATATTTTTCAAATATAAAAATATAAATATAGATGTATAAAAATACTTGAAAATAGACATACTTTGTGAAAGTCGGACAAAAGGCGTTCTCCTCTAAAGGTCAAACATTTATTGTGGCTCTCGGTGTTTCAATATATTGCATTTCTTTTGTTCATTGAAATGAGCAAAAAGGCTGCTGGCAGCTGTTACGTACCAAATACAGGTGAGCTGTATGACTCCAGCGGCTGTATGGAAGTGTCCTGCAGAGTGAAATCTCTGATCTCTGATTTCAGAGCCTCCATGGCCTCAGGGTGGGTGAGCAGGAAGCCAAGGAGCCAAAAGGCAGCAGGTCCATTATTACACTGAAAGGAAAGACAAGCAACTTAACACAAACTATACAATGCACTAAAGTATGAAAATCTCAGTTTGTATTTTATATATGTGGACATACAGCACATGTAACACAGATACTTGGTATTTCAAGTAGCACCTCCCTCAGTCTACTGTAATGACAGATATGAGGAGAAGGTGGTGAATCACTGGCTGTCAGCCCGTTTGGGAGATCCGCCCGGGCCCGTCAGACTGTAATTGCTACGGGTTAAAGGGAGCTGTTGTTCCTCCCTCTCGCACATCTCAGGTCAACTCTCCATCGACAGCCAGGGCAAGTGTACAAGAGCTGCTCAAAGTGCATCACAATGCACTTTCTCTGCCCTCGTCGATATTCGGATCACCAGAGGAACATTTTATCAAAAAATTCTCAGAGAGATGAAGACTTGCACATATGTGTGTTCTCGCTCTTACTTAATAGACCCTTCTCACGAAAGTCATATTGGCATGACATTAAAAGTAAACACAGGCATAATTAATAACATTTCTTAAGACTCGGTTCCTTTAAGAGTGGAAGAGCAAATCCAATGAACCAACAAGCACAAAAGCAGCAAATTGACTATATATGACCTGAGTGGAACAGAACCACAATTAGCTGGGAACACCTGTGTTAACCAATAAGTTTTATACAGATTAAACAAATGGGAAAGTGCCATAGCAACATTTAGTAGATAGAGTGGTGGTGGGGTGGTTTCTCTTTTTGCTTCAATACTCTCATTTTACTTTAAAATTAGCATATACTGCAGTATTTCCCAAACTGCTAAACATACAAGGGTATACTGTAAAAGGCTATGAAGACAAGCCTCACTGAACACTCAGTCCACATATGTTTTGGCCAATATCTTTAATTGGTTAGTGAAGAGAAAGAGGACTGGAGCCACTAGCTGTGCAGGATACAACACGAAGTGGTAGTTGGCTTAAAAGAAACACTCAGCTTGCCGGTGACACATGTGTAAGCCATTCACTGAGGAACGTGCTGCTCCAGCTCCCCTCCCAGACTGAGACTCCAGTATCCCAGCAGACATGATAAAGCACGAGCAAACATATGGGAGAGGCCGTGACCTGGATTAAAGCTTCTCCTCTCCAAAACACTGTCGACTGGTGTTACTGGATGCACACTCGCTGTTCCAGTGAGGCTGGCAGGTTAACAGAAGGTGTCACTGTTAAAACCCAGCATGTAAGAGCAGACATGAAAGGCACTCAAACAGCTTGCTAGCTCCCCCACCTGGAAGCACACTGCAATGACACCTAATGCTTTGAAGTGTTCTGGGGTCAAAGAACAATTCTGTCTTCACATCTATGTCAATATTTGCAAGTCAAATTATGTTGGAAGTTTTATTCATGTGCGAGGTTAAGTTCCTGCAGGTTGATTTTGCATTGACACAACAAAGCGTCATATGTATTCTTTTAGCATGCACATGGAAAAGCATGCCGAGTGGAGTTGCGCTGCAGTCAGCAGAGGAAAACCTGATAACGGCACGATTGTCTGAAGCGGTGTGAAGCAGGAAAATGAGGAAGCAGCTTCAGCTAAGACAGTTCAAACACACACACTTCATTCATGTGCAATCCCATACATCTCAGACAAACAAAGTGTCATTGAAACATTCAAACAAAACTGGCCAAACTCCATTCCGAGTAACAAGCTGTAGCATGTAGCTATGAGTGAAATGGCAGAGAGGAATCCATCCACCTTACACAAATGTATTGTGAACAGGCTGAGAGCATTGGTGAGGAATTCATTCATCCTGTGTGGGTGTGGTGCGCTGGAATGTTTTGACGTCACGTGATGCTTATGTCTGTTTCCGTTTTGCCTGTCTATGGGAAATAGACGGACAGTGAAACCCGCTCTCACCTGCGTGGTCCACAGCTGCAAGAGAAGAGCTCTCCTCTGCATCTCAGCGTCTGTTCCCTCCTCGTGCAGGAAACGATGGTAGCTCTGCTGCCAAGAGTGTGAGCTTGACCGCAGCCAGTCTGCGGACAGCAGCTCCCACAGGCGCTCCCTGCACAGGTTCACTGTCTGGGCCTCCCCTGTTAGAGATCCGACATTGATTCATTCGTACCTTGCAGGGCTGTACACAAAGTCAAATGGGAAATCGAAAGGAAAATATCTTTACCACTTTACTTCAGCTTACCTCGTTTGAGAGATCTGCGGGCTGTTTTGCAGAGCAGTTCGTCAAATTTGCGGAACTCTCTGTAGACTGCGGTGGCATTTTCTGTCCTCTCAAACAATGTAAGATATCCGGCCCTGGGGACAGCAATAAAGTTGAAACCATTACTGTCTGTCCTGGTAAACTGATGATTCGATCTGTAGTATTTCACTCGGTTAAAATGCTGTGATACCTGAAGAGTAGGCGGTAACACAGGCTAAAGAGGCCGTCCTGTCTCCACTCCGACGGGCTGCTGCCTTTCAGGTCACTCAGCAGCAGGCTGTGAATGTTCCCGTTCATGGACCTGCTGAGCTTTGAGAGGCTAACACCATGAAATTGTCTGAGGTGGGGGGGGGAAAGGATATTGAGATTTGCAACAGCTATTTAAAAGAGGCTGTGTCTCATTAAATAGTGAACCAGAAATGTTGTGTTTTTAAAAGAAGCATTCTTTACTGCTGCATCCATTTCCTCTCTGCTGCAGTTGTGACACTCGGCAGCTGCAGAAGGAAGATCCTCTTGAGGAGCTGTTCTTTATTGTTGGCGAAGTCCATGAAGACTGTGTCATTCAGAACCTCATCAAAAGAGTTTGGGTCCAACAGCACTGTCACATAATGCCCAGCAATACGAACCTGGAAACCACACAACTTTTTGTTCAAATATTCATTGTTTCCATGTCAGCTCAGAAAACATTATCCGATTTTTGGGAGGTTTATTATGTGAAACATTTAATTATAGGGTGCAGTGGTCTCGGCAGTACTAGTTTTACATATATTCATATCAAAGCTTAATGGTGGACTAATGAACCTGCCAACAGCATGCATGAAAAGTAATTATGATTAAATTTACACTCATAAATTAATAAGGGAATATTTGATCATCGATTGAAAACTTGTGACTTTATGGAAAAAAAAATCTTTGACCCTTTCAAATAGCACAAATATTCTAAACACTTACTGTGAATATATCCCCATGCTTCTCTTTCATCTGAGCCAAAAACGCCGCAGCATCTTTAACGAAAGCAAGTGCGTGCCCCAGCCATGGAAGGAGCCCTTTGTCTAGCGGTGGCTCATTTTTCCGTCTGCACGGGTAGACAAAGAGACTCATTAAGAGAGACCCGTAAGCGCGCCTTTGTGAATCTCAACCAACAGGTTTGAAGACGACATGGTTAAGTCTCAAGAGCATTCTGCTGAGTGACTGAAAAGTCACACAAGAGGCCCACGATGAAGACTCATGCTCTTAAAGACTACATGCTAAGAGTCTGTTTTAAACAGGTGGCAAGGTTCAGACATGCAAAACTTTATCAGTCAGTCAATAACAACAACAACTACGCTTTTCTATATGACTCCGGGACTTTTACTTTAAAAATGCCCAGTTGCTCAGCTGTTCAGGAACAAATATCAATATATTAAAGAATGGCTTTACCTTGTGCGAGTGGAGTAAAGGAGAACTAGTGTAAGCAGTCCAATAACTAGTAAAAGTATTGTCCAGATCATGTTTCCGTCAAGCCTGGCACTTGTCCTGTCCTGCAGACCACTTATTCCATAACTGATGGCACCAGGCTTTTATCTTTGAGCCGATCTCAGTACTAGCAACAATTTGTAAGGTGCTGTGGAAAGGTGTGGCTTGTGACAGAAAGCGTTACACAACGCTGTACCAAAGAGAGACGGAAACCACAAAACCACCACATTCTGATTAAGCAACAAAAAGCTCAAATTATTCCTAACAGTGACACATACACAACATGGCCATTTCAGAACAAACTGCACTAAACCTTTTTATCAAAAATGGAATATGGAAATGTACTTTAAATCCTCCATGGGGAAACCACCTGCCTGAACATTTCACAGCTGTGACAATATCGCAAGGCTCATGTTTCACAGGGAGTGATGTCACGGTGCACATATTTCTCGATGGGCGTCATCTATTACATGCTGACTGATTTATGTCAGCATTAAATTTTCCCATTAGCATTGGGAGGTTTTTATTTTTACCTCCTTTCAAATGACTTCAGAGGAGTCAGAGGCACGAGTATCTGTTGATGACTCTGTTTTCCACACAGAAACCAGTTTTTAATGGAGCAACTCCTCAGCATTGGTGTAAGATAGTATTTAATTGAGTAATGCACTTTAAAAAAAAACAAAAAACAAACAACATTTACACTATTTTTTTGCAAACATCGATTTAAAATTTCTATCCAAAACCTCCTCCCGACATATACATATATTTACATCTAGATCTACGCTCAGCAAACATGGGTCGATCAAGTGTCAAACTGGCTGTTTACTGGATCTGATATTCAACAGATTTCTGACTATTACAATCAGTGTGTTCTTTTTTTAATAACTGATAACTGCTAGTAAATCATTTCAAAAATGCACAACTTTCATCTGCAAAGTAACAGGTAGCTCATCAAATAAATGTAGTGAAGTAAAGGTACAATATTTCCCTCAAATACTTAATGAGTGGTAGTATAGAGTATTGGAAAATGGAAACACTGAAGTGCTTTCTAAGTACTTTATACAACATTCCTTGTAAGTATAGGGAGCTGTTTATGTATAGGAGTTTTGTTAGTTCCCATATGTGAACGTCCTGTTGTATTAATCGTCCATACTCGAGCTGCCTCTTGGCAGGGTGCAGGCGGTACCAGCAGATGGGGGTCATGCACAGACGGTCAGCAGAGGACAACACAGAGGAGAAAACACACAGAACTCAGGCGGTGGTGTTGATGTTATGGCTAATCCGAGTAAATGTAGGATCAAAGTCACAAAATCATAATTTAAAGGCAGAGACATAAAGCTAAAGATGGAGTTTCGATGTTGACTACAGCGACAGCGGTAGTTTGGAAAATAAATAAATAAATAATAACGAACTTCATGTTATTCACGGCGATTAAATGAGTAAGTTTGTGGTTTTCTCCACACCGGTTAGCTAATACGGGCTGAAACCAGATTTTCACGGCAATGCGTCACCCTCTTGTATCATGTGGGATAAACATTTCCTCAAAGTTTAGTTAATGATGTTAACGTGGGAATAAAATGTGTGCCGACTAAACAGGTCAAAGCAAATTAAAAAAAAACATCTTAGTGAGATTATAACAAAAGTTTATAAAGTTCAGTAAATGACACTACCATAAAACACCCGCATGACTTTTGTTTAACTGCTTTAAATGCAAACAAGAGATGCTTCATGCCCTCGTGTGAATGATAAAGCGTCTTCTTTTTTCCCCAGGATCAGAGTGTTTATATAAATGAACTTGCATTATTTAAACAATGAATTAAATGTCAGTTAAGTTAATACACTTACAGACCTCGGCGGTACCCATTCAGTCCAACATTTTGTTGTATGTCCATCAACATGACGTTACGTGGATTCAGACTCGAATCTGGCTTATGGTCTTTATACATCTCTCATAAACAGGTAAGGAGATATTGGTACTGCCAGCTGCAAGGGTCAGTATCTCAGCAACAACAGTGAGGTCATGTTAATAGCACTAAACTGTATGTTTTATAAAGAGTAGGTGTGGTGCACTGGACACTACACAGCCTCTGAAATAAACAGGCGTCACATAGCGTCACGTGAAAGACCAAGGTTTTACACGTTGGTTTAACTTAACATGGACATGAAGCTCAAAGGCAAAATTCTACTACTTCTACTTAATGTGGTGAAATATTAGGTAGTTTGACTTGACATATTTATCAAAAACAGTGGACAGATGTAAAATACAATACTGTCCAATACAATAATAAGTGTAAATGAGGTTATAGACCACAAAATATCAGCCCTTCCCAATTTAATGGCAACAAAAGGCCAATTCATGAATGATAAACATGTAACTGTACATGTATAAAGTCATATATATTGAATCCATAAATGGGCTCAATGTCCTTAAACCTGAATATCTCTCCCATAAAGTTTGCTGCAAACTGTACACAAGATGAGATCTTTTTCAGGCTCCTGAACAGATCTCATTGGTGATGATGGTGAGGATGATGATCATTATTACTCCAGTAAAGGCCTGTACGTGGATGGTACTGAAGTTTCCGTGGCCTCGTTAGACACTGCATAGCTTTCTCCACATTATTTTTCACTCGGCACGACAGTTATCAGACTCTTGTGGCCGGAGGATGGGTGAGTAGCGTTTGCTCAGGAAATTAAAAATTGAAGTGGAGATTAGACGGTGAGACCTGAGCACTTCCCCCTGCACATTTCTCATGGCCTCTCTCCCAGATTGAACTGTTTTTCCAGAAACTGATAGTAGCCCCAAGATTTCCTGAGAAGTGATGGTTCATAGAGGGAGCGGGATATCTTTACACAGCTCAAACTGCTATCTTTACAAACTTCTTTCAGGACATCTGTCATAAAATGTGCTGAAGTCAATTGAGCTGATTGAACACTTCTGAGGAGATACTCCATAAACATTTAAAAACCACGTCGAGTACAACACGTTTTGTCTCCTGTTTTAATTCCTCGTATGATCTGGATAATTTGATTATTCTGCGGCTGATATACTGACTCTCATTTGATTTATCAGGAAACACTAAATTAGAGCTGTTTTTTTGGCCTGAGGGAGGAAAAACAGCAGATATTTTGTGCTTCTTGGTTGATGCATTATGCAGATGGAACAGTTACACCATTAATCAGTTCGTTCATCCTGAGAACATTAAACTGCAACTGATCTGATAAGCAGTTAATCATTTCAGTTGTTTTATATGCTTGGATTTAATGTGCTTCTTTGTCGTACGGGATGGAAAACTAATTAGCTTTGGGTTTTAGACAGAAAAATTAATTAAAAGCCATCTAAAGCCATCACCATGGATTGTGCCTAATTATTAACGCAATCTTCACTGTTTTCTGGCTGTTTCAAATCGAGAAAACTAAAGTCAGATTAACCAACAATGAAACTAATCGTTCAGGTGCAGCTTTTATCATATCTGCTCACTGTGTCGAATAGAAGATCATAAAAAATGACGAGGGTTCCGGCAACACTGAGTCATTAATTCATAAAGCCTTTATGTATTATAATGCATTTGTTTTATTCATACAGTACAACATGCTGGTGGGCCCTTGTTCTTGTGTGTTATATCACATGTCAGGACTGTGTTAAAGATGACTGGAGTTTATAATATCAATATACACTGATCAGCAACATAACTAAACCTGCAACACCTGCCTGATATTGTCTCTGTCGCTCTCGTGTCAGCAAAACAGCTCTGACCTGTCAGGACATGAACAGGGAACCTCCGGGAGTCTCCTGTGGCGCCTGGCACCAGGACAGCTGAGGGTGTCTTCTGTCACATCCCACGGGTTCCCGATTGGAGCGGGGACTTTGGGGTTTGCAGGCCAGGTTAAAGCCTTTGGCTCTGTGTCATGTTACTCCTGTCATTCCTGAATGGTATTTCAAGGTGGAAGTAGACAATGAGTGCTGGAGATGGCTCATACTGATACGAGTGGCATTGGCATGTGTGAGTAACATCCTAATGAATTCTAGGAACCAAAGTTCTCCTAATGCATTGTATAAAGATGATCATTAGACACACTATTTCTTATAATCTATAAATCCAGAGGTATGTGTAATGTATTGATCTAGGAGCAGGTGCAGTCTAGTAAGAAGTGTAGTTCATGGATCTAGATGGGGCTGGGCCATCAGGACAAGGAGATCAGCGTATCACGGGAATTCCCTTTTTTGGTCTAAGCCTAGAGCAGCATAGCTTTGTGCAGGACTGTCCCAGCACTAAAGAAAAGCTCAAAAAGTTTCACGCCTCCTCCTACACTCTTCGTTCTGAGAGTGTAGTGAACTAGTTGGGAAATAAGGCACAATTAACTCTTTAAGTTATGTAGGCGCAAGACCATTTAGGGCTTTGTAGATGAGGAAAAGGAATTTAAAATCTATTGCTAGATTTCCTGGGAAGCCAATATAGAAGCTAAAACAGGAGAAATATCATTTTACATTGTAGCTCATCAATTCTTCTTCTCTTCACTTCTGCAATTCAGCAAATGTTTACAGCAGTTTTATTTCAGCAATCAGCATCCACACACATTGTTGTGAGAAAATGTTCACTCAGTGGAGGGCAACTGTATCACCAAGGCCGAACCTTTGATTTCAAACTGAACTGCTGGATATCTCTGCTCTGCACTCAGCTAATTCAGCCTCAGTCTCACTGCTGGTGTCCTTCAGACCCTGAGCCCGTGTGGACTTACAACATGTATGTTTAAGGCAGTTGTTGACATGAGTTGAGTCCGATCTGAGATGATCCACGAGAGGACGGGAGGGAGGGGCAGTGGGCGGAGCCTGGCGTTCACTTCCATTCAGCCCTTTCTGCGGCAGCCTTGAACTTGGAGAGAGAGAGAGAGAGAGAGAGAGAGAGAGAGAGAGAGAGGAGACGGGGTTGTGCAGAAGGAGCTCGGCGCTTTTACCGCAAGAGCCGCCACAGTCGTGTGTGTCAGTGAAATGCACACGAGACGTGAGTTGTTTTCCAATCCCAGTATGCACTTTTAGCCCCGCCGTCGCCCCGAAGGCAGCGCGGAGCAGCAGCCTCCCTCCAGATCGGCTCCCAAGTTGTGTCAGGCGGGCGATGATACGCGTCTGATCGTCGCTCAACTATCCGGAGAGGACCGCGGGGAAGCGGGGCGACGCACCGATTCCCGCCTGGGTTGTTTTTTTGGTTTTTTTTTTTTTGCAGAAGCCGTTCTCCCCGACATGTCATCCCAGGCGAAAGTCAAGAAGGACAAAGAGATTATTGGCGAATATGAGACCCAAGTGAAAGGTTGGTGCCGTGCAGGCCTGCTCCTGTTCTCATTCTGCGTGTGGCGGCACTATTGCGTAACTTGACCACAAAAGATTTTCATGTGCAGTGCTTTGGGCTGGGGACACAGTTTATAGGCTGGAGGTGAATGTTTGTTTTTTCGTTCTTTTAACGCGTCCCCTTAATTCATGCCGTTTTGGGAGATGTGAAACAGTGAGGAGCTAACTTGGCTGCATGGGTGCTGAGGGATGACTCTGTGCCCAGTTGCATGCCAAGCCCTGCATATGTGGCCGTGGGAGCTTCATGATTTGTTTCAAAGTAAAGCTATTTATGTGAGCCTCTCCTGCAGCTGCACACCCAACAAGGGAATGTACATGCTCACCTTGCACAATATCGCCACATATATGCTCGCACACAATCACATATACTCATATTTCTGCTGCAGACACATGGGTGCATTTCCAAGTTTTCCCTTAAAAATGAAACAGGAAAACCTGTCAGCATTGTAAGCGATGGGCTATTTTCCCGACAATGTGCAGTAATAGGATGGAAAGGGCAATTCAGAAAGTCTATCAATAATGTATGCCGTCTGTATGAATTATGAACCATGAAAGGATTTTACTGTCGGCCACTAAGTATGTGACTGGATGGAGCACCCAGAGAGAGCCGAGTATTCTGACACTGTGCAGGATACACTGAGGATGGGTGTAAGTATGAGCAGATGGCCTGTAAGCATTCCTCCAGGTGTCTGTGCCCCGCCAGCTTGCAGATGTAGTTTTCTCACTGTTGGCCAGCGGAGTTTTACTTTAATATGAGGTATTATTGTACCCAGAAGAGCTCAGTCGTGTGCAGGTAAAACACATTTCATGGCCTAGGTGTTGTTTCATACTTTACGCCTATTCACAGGTACTTTTTTTAATAAAAAAGATTATTTACAGGCTGAATGAAAAGCTACTGGTAGCAGGTAGCTACCTTAGCTTAGCAGGGACGGAAAACATGGAAAAATAGCTAGCTTATATCACACAAACCGCTCTAAAACTACAACATTGCTTTCAGACTGATTTTTCTTCTTTTTTTTTGTACAGGCCAAAAAATAAAGATATTAATTTATGAGGATTAGTTGTGCTGCAGTGAAAACATTTTTTTTTTTTTTTTTCAAAGAGCTATGCTCCCTGTATTTGTGCCAAGCCAAGCTAATTTAAGCTAACTGTCTGTTGTGTTGATCGTAGCTTCATATTGAACATACAGACTGAAGAGTGATATTAGTCCTATAGAGGAGATATAACTTAATATTTTTTATCTTGCTGTAGTATGAGTCCCCACATCTTTTACATTTAAGTGTAGGCAATGTACTACATCTCACGGTGTTTAATTATTTAACTGTAGTCCAGTGGCCGTTTGTACCCGGATGTGAACTTGAAGGGGATTGTTTGGTTCAGGTTCCTTCCGTTTATGATGTAGTTGCACTTAATGCAGAGTGTAAAGTGCCATTGTAATTGTTTGTTAGGCCATTTCCTACCTCGCCTGAAAATTTAATGTAAATACTTTATGAGTTATCCTCTTCACAAACAAATAAATAGATATATAAACAGGCAAAAACGTAATCTCCTCGCTTGTCAGAACTTATGATGATCAAAATCGCCAGCGTGCAAATTTTCTCGTGATCAACTAATGTATTCATGGACTGTGCTGCTCCTGAGTATGTGCATCTGTGCTTTTCATGTTGTGCAGCCGAAGAAGACTAAACTCCATAATGTAAATTGGGCATGATTTTTATTAATATTGAATGCCACGCATGCTTACAGACTGCACCAAATGCACAGAAGGCACAGCTGGACAGAGATTCCTTGATCTTATCGATTTAGCAGAAGAATGAGTACACAAGCACATATGCAGGATCGTTGTGCCAGATGAAAATACATTGCCCGATGTATGGCCTGGCCTGTATTTAACTATAACCGGATTACATGTTGGTCATGAAATTGATATAACGTCCACAATAAACACAGAACAACAACAAAAAGACAACTAAAGCTGTTAGCGTTTAGCTTTATGTCATTTCAATTGACAATGGCAGTATAGAGGATGTGACCTCCTACCTTTAAAGCAGTCACAAAATCCAAGTATGTGACGAAATTGACAAAACTGGTATTTCTTTACTGACTTTTGGTACAAAAATAATGAACCGTCATGTCCACATTTTAATTTTACAGAGTTAATTTAGACCTCACTACTGCCGCACACGCTGTACATATGACAACGTGTGTCTGAAATGACGAGCATGATTTGCACTTTACAGAGAGAAGTGTGCTTTACTTCCTCCGTGGCACTCTCTTTGTCTGTTTACTTGTTTGGCTGCTTCCCTCTCTCTCTCTCTCTCTCTCCTTGTGGTCTCCATGCACGATCTGTGGTGGCGAGAGGGCCATCATAGCTCCGTTTCTTGTCTCAGTTTCAGAAAGAGCTTTTAAGCTGACATCTTAAGCTCATTTGCAAACTGGGCTTAGATCAGTTCGAAGCTGTTGGGGCTTTACTCTGACACTGACACCGGCCTCCAATAATGCTGAGTTGCTGACTGCGCGGCCAAAGAGCTGAAGCACTTAGCCATGTTTTTAGCCTGCCACATTTCAGCAAACAGTGGGATCTCACTGACATGTTCACAACAGTCTTTGGAGTGCTTGTGCTTACCTTGAGTTTAAAGCTTTACAGGTTTAGATGTGTATTTAGGATTATTATCATTCCCACCCCCTCTTTATTTACTGAATCAGCAGCCAAAATCATATATGTTTTTGAGAATAATAGTTGATTTGTCTTTCTGAGTAATATGTAATGAATGTTTCGGTATACACTGTTTAAGTTACAGATATTCCAATATTCCTAATGTGTTGTAGTTGATCAGCTTGAGGTGTCTCCATTATTTCTGCTTATTCCTAAAGCAGGACACAAGCCAAAGAAGAGTTGCCCAATATCATAGTGTACTTCTTGCTATGGGTTACTTTATCTTTAATTCCATTTGAATGGTTTGAAGCCTCACTTCTCTAGTCTTGTGCAAAAATGTCCCCAATAAAGTATACTGTAAACCCCTAACTGGAAGATTTGCTATCAAAACACAATGACATGGGTGCAGCATTAACTTCACTTGGACATTTGTCTCTAAGCATAAAAAAATGGCTGTTTTTGAAAGTTGGTAGTTGTTTTGAATGACTTTATATTGGCTTGTTTATTGGCTTGTTAACAGCTCATAAAATAGGATCTCACTTAAGCCAACGTTAATGCCACCATGTTGAGGAGCTGTAAGACACAAGCCTCTGCGAGTATTCATCAGAGAGAAAGAATGCTCTGATAGATGCTGTCTTGAAATGTCAGGCTTTTGTTATGACATGGAAACAAAGTCTTTTCATCTGTTCCTGTGTAGACTGATACATACCCACAGTTGAGAAATTTTGAAGAGAAAACTGTTTGAAATTTGGCTCACTACTTCCTGGGTTTTCCTTGTCCTGGGGTTGCATAAATTGCGATGCCTGTACTTGTTAGAGCTGTTTGCATGGTGAGCGGGAAAAAGGAATTGTGAAGTCAGGCAAATAGACTGTAAAGGCACACCGTAGCCATTACTGCATTCGGAAGACAAGTGTCCACAGAACACAACCTTGATTTGTACCAAATTATGTCAGTGTGTCAGTCTGGGTTAGGCCACATATGACTAGCCACGCATGGCTAACTGCAGACACTGCCTCGGAGACTTCTACAGGCCATCGCAAAAGCTGTTTTGGTGCTTACTGCTGCAGTCGCTCAAGAACACAACTGGAAAGGTGAAGTGACCATTAATTTCCCTCTATTTCTGTAAGATCTGACAGCGATTCTGGCATGTAGAAGACAGATGGGCTACATTTGAACTTCAGGGTGAAATTGTGAGCTCAGGCAAGGACTTTCAGACATTTCAGCAACGTTCTGTATTATGTTAGCATGATTTTTAATGTATATGAAATCATGATCAGTATCATACGGTTCTGCATCATGGCCCCAGATGCTCAATCACAACCAGAGTGGTGATTTAAGACTGAAGTGTTACCCTCAAGTCTTTTGAAGTGATTAATTTATGCTCAAAATGCTCGGATGTTAGGATGTTAACCATATGGGTTTTGGGAAACATAGATATTAAAAATGGATCAATCCTGTTAGTGAAAATTACACAAGCCCTTGGGTGGGGAATGTTACAGTCGTATTGGCTGTTCCCAGGCAGAGAAGTTGCCGAAGCGTTTGACTCTGCATGTAAGGACCTTATTCTGCCCTATTGTGTCATCAATAAAAAGATGAAGAAGGGGCTGCTTTTTGCTTTTGAGTCTTACTTCCCTTATTCACTCGAACTCCTTCCCAGCCTCTTCGTAATTATGCATTCCTCTGCAAAGGCCTGAATCATTCATTGACTGTAGTGCAGTATTGCACACTCCCTAGTAACAATTTAAGCTCTAAAAATAACATGCTCACAGGAGAGTGAATGCAAATATCATGAACCTGTGTTAAATCAGTGCAGTTAAATTCATTTAGATTAGCTCACAATGTGTAGCAACTGTATGATTCAAGTCACAGAGGCTAACAAATTGTGTCTCTCAGTGTTCTTTTTTTAGCATTGAAGTACATCAACGACTGTTTTGAACTCAACTGCTGCCTCGTTGATCAGCACAGACTGTGTATTGAAGGTTTGTAAGCAGAGAAAGTTGTCCATGTCCGCGGCCATTATGCTAAACTGACTGCTGTGACTGTCAGAACAGGGAACTGGCCTGCGCTCACTGAGATGCCTCCAGAGGCATGTAACCAGGCAACTGAGCAACTATGGGGATCATGAGGGGTGTATTTCCAAGCAGCAAGGGACTACATATTTATTCTGACTTTCTCCTTCTTGGTCCTTCATTCACATTTGTGCTCATGCACGGTGGGGGAGGCATTTTCTAAAATCCTTTATTCTAGATACAGAAACAACATTTAGAAGTGAACAAATGGGCTTTTCTTCTGCCTGGCCATCTTTCCATTGATACATTTCTACAGAGTTCTCCTCTGTGCACAGCAATCAAGCGCAAGGTTAAAAGTCAGTTATAATGGAATCAGAGCCAACCCTGATGTTGCTCTACTGTGTCTTATTGTCTTAAGGAGATAGCCGGCTTGTATGTTCTGTGTGTGTGTTTGTGTATAACTAGATGTGAGCACACCTCTTATTCTAACACGATAGACCCGCGCTAAGATCTGTTATATTGTTATTTTGATTAGGCAGTAATTTGAAAGGCTTGTTTAATGGTGTGATAATGTGATCTTACATCCCTTACATATACATGGCCTTATTTAGTGAATAGCAATAACACATATTGTAATTTATGTGGAGATTTTGAAAATCTCCAACATCCTGATAGTGATGGCAAAATATATCAGTGAGCCCTGTTGGCTCTCATTTGTGGTTTATGGCAGCTTCAACATCAGCAGCAGCCCTTGAGCCATTGGATTTATGGCAGCCTTTGCTGTAAATTTTATATGGCTAAGATAAATGTTAGCATACAGCAGTAATATATGAAAGTGATGTATGTTTACTGTAGTGGATGTTTCTATCAGCTGAAATTTCAGCTGTTTCTGGGTAAAGCTGAGATAAGATGGCCAAAATTGAGTCTGAAAATGTTTATTCTCGGTCATTTTGAAAATCCTTGATGAATCAATTAAACTCTTAATCCACTGCTGTAGATTGTGTATTAAGGTAAATTAATGATAGTTGTATTAATCTGCAGTGTAGGAATCAATGCCTGAAAGCTTGTTATCCTCAACAGTCTACTAGATGCACGGTATTTTTCGGACTGATAAATTAGCCCAATACTGGGGAATTATTGATAACAGTCAAATCATTGTTATTTGCCGTGTTCAAAAAGAAACAACTACAACAAAACAAAACAAAAAAGCCCAGAAATATAAGTTGCAGCCATACAATGGACTATGATTTCATAGCCTCAAGGAGTTGTGGGAGTTTTTCACAGGTACAAGCTTATGCGCAGTAGAAGCATTGTGGGGACTCAGATACTTGGACTAATTATCCTGTGTGGACTGTATTTGTAGATGTGCACCCATGCTAAAACCCCATGATCAGAAATTTAGTCTATAGCTTGGAGGGAAGTGCTTTGAGTATTGCTATTAGTTCAGAGAGGATAGGTTAAGTCTTTAACACAACAAATCTCATTAAAGCTATTGAATATTATTAGAATTGTTCCAATTCTAATACAAGTATTGGAAATGCCACAGGCACAGAGGAAAATGCAGCTATTGGAATTGGAGAGTATTGAGTTTATGCACTGATATGTAAATAGTATCGCTACTTCCCAGTTAGCTCCATTAGCTCTGCTTAATATGACATACTGGAAATCAATTCTTCTTAGCTGTTCTAAAAGTCAATACAGAAAGTTTTTGCTGTGCTTCCACTTGCATCTACTGTTTTAGAGCAGTGAAGAGGAGCTGATTTCTGTTCATTTATATTTTCATTTTTTAGAGTTGCATGAATCATGTGGTGCAGTATTATCTGCATGAGCTGCTTTCATCTGAGCAAGTTCAAGCACAGCAAAACCTTCTGCTGAGGTCCGGAAACACTGTGTGAGATCTTATCTTTAAAAATAATGACTATGGTGTCAGATCAGTATTCTTTATTGGCTGTTACCCAAAGCCCAGGTTTCGAATCAGTATTAGGAGGGGAAAAAAATGGTAACGGAACATCTCATCAATGGGCCATTCAACTTTTTTACTGCATCTTAGCCTTTCTTACCCTCAGGTATGTAGAAACTACAAGGTCAAAATTTCATTTTAATAATAACAAAATGTGATTAGCAGCTATCTTATTAATATCGGCCATGAGAAACAGGTAATTAAAAACAAAAAAAACACAGAATTTTCCCAAAATGATTGTAAGGCTGCATTACAATACAAAACATTTTATTTAGAAAACTATTTGCAGTTACTATGAACCACATTTTCAAATTTTCCTTTTTTACGCTTGTTGGTAGGAAACCAGAGCAATAATCAAAACAATGCCTGCAATTTGCGTTGTTTTTTTTTCCAAAGAAAAACTTCTCAGAATTCTCACTCCAAGAAGTTTGAGACGCTGACCTATTTTCTTATTTTTCCATGCTGTCTGCTCCAGTCACCAGACATGCATCTAATATGCACATGTGCTACCCCAGCATTTAGACACCGCACCCGTCCTGCCTCCCCCCCTGCACACACATGCACATATACTCCACAGACAAATACACTCTGACATTCGGTTTTATTCAATTAGGATGACTCTGTTTTTATTTAGTGCTTGCGCCTGATTGTATCGTTGCATATTTTTGTATTTACTGCATCATGTGCGCTGCATTGTCGACATCGCTAAAGGATTGGGGCTCAAATGTTGGCACAGTGGTGCAGTGGTTAGCGCTGTCGCATCACAGCAAGAAGGTCCTGGGTTCGATTCCCGGTCAGGGCGTTTCTGTGTGGAGTTTGCATGTTCTCTCTGTGTCTGTGTGGATTCCCTCCGGGTACTCCAGCTTCCTCCCACAGTCCAAAAACATGCAAACTGGAGGTTAGGTTAATTGGTTACTCTAAATTTGCCCGTAGGTGTGGATGGTTGTCTGTCTCTATATATATCAGCCCTGCGATGAACTGGCAACTTGTCCAGGGTGACCCCCGCCTTCACCCGAAGATGCTGAGATACGCTCCAGCCCCCCCACTGCGACCTCTAACAGGATAAGGGGTAGAAAATGGATGGATGGATGTTGACTTCCAGCAGTGTCTGGGAAGAAGAAGCAAGGCCCATTTCTGCATAGAGGCTTTGATTGTTCTGAAGGTGTTCTCCTTTTTGTTGATACCCAGAGATCCGTAACCAGCTGGTGGAGCAGTTTCGATGTCTGGAGCAGCAGTCCGAATCCCGGCTGCAGCTGCTGCAGGACCTGCAGGAGTTCTTCCGCCGAAAAGCCGAGCTCCAGCTCGAGTATTCCAGAGGCCTGGAAAAACTTGCTGAGCGCTACTCCGCCAAGATTCGCACCTCCAGAGAACACCAGCACCTAAAGTGAGTCTACCCTCGACTGTCTGTTTTCTTGGCACTTTGTTTGCTAGATATTTAATTTTGATTGGTATAACATAAGAGGAACGCAGAGGAGTGATCAAACAAAAGTGAGACGGGGGATAAAAGCAGAAGAAATGACCTGAAATGAAGCCAGGCCAAGGAAGCTCGTGGCCTCAGGCTGCTGTGTTTCTCCCAACTAGGTCAGACTCTTTATTCCCCCCCACCACTGCCCTGGCTTTCTGTGTGGCTGTCATTTCATTTCTATTCTCAAGCAACTTCACGCTAGATTGCTGCCCTAACATCATATAGTATAGGAGTGTGAAGACAGAAACAATACAGGCTGTTTTACTGAGACTGAATTAAACCATTTTAAATGTTTGTGTAATGGAGATCTGTGGCCATGAAACAAACAAACCCTGCAGCATGTTGAGGAATTCATCCTCAGTTGCTCTGACTGCAGCCTGCAGCTTGCTGTGGCTTTTAGATAATTTTTTAGCGGAGGCTGCTCATGTGCGTGATTTAAATCAGTGATTACAAACAAAAGGAAAATAAACATAATGTCAGTAACTACAGTTTTAAGTGTAAAAGTCTGCACTTCACCTTGGCAATAGAACAATTAGGCTGCCAAAGGTGGTTAAAAGCTCCCAAAAATGGTAATGAGACTTAAGATTTAATTTCCCTTTATTTTAGGAATCAGTTCTTTTCTAATACCCGGTGTTGCAGTTAGTGCAGGAAAATGAACATACCATAAAGCTCTGTAATGCAGATGGTGTAATTGATTCGTAGGCAGTTGCCCACTCTTTCATGTGACCTGGCTGTGTCAGTCATGTGTAAAAACATGCTGGTTTATTCAGGAGAGGTCTCTCCATCTCTCTGTCAGGCTTTCCGTCCAATTGTACATGAAGCGTAGTCATGGCGGAATGCTCCCGCCACTGGGACATTGACAAAGGGAGACCCCTGCCACAGACTGTCATTGCATGACTTCTCTTTCCACCCCACTGTCCCAGATTCTCCCCCGTCACATTAAATGATCGTCATTGTATTCCTCTGTCAGTCTCCCCATCATTAATAGTCCAGCGCCGCTCGAGGGCTGTCGGAATGAAATTTGGATGACCAGTATAATTTAAACTGCACAGGAACGAAATACTTATTGAGGGCTGAAAATATTATTTAGATTTAGATCTTTATATCTCTGTGGTGGCGACAGGCATGGTTCGAAGGCCTTATGTTTTGGGTTATCTATCCATCTTTGTGAACCTGATACCTATAGATTGCCGTGATGGAAATTCTACAAATTTGGCACAAATATTCACTTGGACTCAGTAATGAACTGTTAAGATTTTGTTGGTCAGAGGTTGGTCACTGTGACCTTACATCCGTTCCACGTGTCAGGAACACTTTAAGGAAATTTCTTCCAAAACATATCCTTGGACTGATGATAAGACCTAAGGTCATTGTGACCTGTAACATTTTTTTTTTGTCATAACTTAAGAATTCATGTGCTAATTGTAACAGAATTTTGTAAAAAGCAATTAAGTAAGTTCGCTAAGCTCTTCCCTGAAATGCACACAGTCCAATCCTGTGTTAACAACTGTAACTATGCACGGGATGCCTGTCAAGCTTTCAGCAGAAGCTGATATGCTGCAGGGGTGTGCATATGG
>KV751324.1:19112301-19130989 GCA_001698575.1 Mola mola | reverse complement strand
TGCCTTTATGAGAGCTAGTTCTAGTTACCCCAGGTGTTCTGCTTCAGGTCCTGTGCACGCTAACATAAAATGGACGTTTTGTGCGTTTTGGGTATTTGTGTCTTCTTCTGCACAAAAGGAACCAATCATTCATCATGAACAAGTTGTTATAATGGAGAGCAATGAAGAATATAACAGCAAAAAGCAACATTTTTGCAGCACATGAGGCGCAAAGAAACGGTGTCAGAAAGTTACAGATCGGGAAAACTCATCATGTCTTTATGTATTTCATTACTAAATTCACTCTCATGTCTGTGATTTTATTTCTAATGTGATGCACCTGTGATGATATCATGACACTGACAACCCTGGCTTCCTGCACAACATACATCGCTAAGACACTAATCTCGCTTCATAGTACCCCCCTTAGCATGTCTGACAGATCATACCAAAAAAGTTTAGAAAGGGATGTTGTATTTTTTGCTGAAAACCCAAGAAGAAAGATGTTGGATATGGATAAAACAGGGTAGAAGACCACATGAATCCATCAATGATAAATAAAAACACCTTCATATGTTCCAAGGTAAGATTATAACTAACACTAACCAATGCTAGCTTTGTGTAGTTCTTATAGATAACATTAACATTATCTTAAAATTAAGCAATATAGTGAATTACCCTGGTGTACAAGAACATTGCTGTTCCTGTGTATAATTATCCTTCACATGTATTGTCAAGACGTGGGGTGTCTAATGCTTGCACTCGGACCAGTGAACTTTTCTCTCTATTTTAATGTTCTCTTCATTCTCAATACTCAACATGCGAACAAATGATTTGCAAATGTAGCTCTCACGTGCATATTGCAGACTTTTCTGTCTGCTTCTCTCAGATATATACCAACAATTTTCCGGAAATTTTTAGATTATTTCCTTTGGAATATCTCTTGTCAATATAGTTGAAACTCCATATTGGACTTGCTGGGTGTGATAGCTTGACAGACGTAGCAACAGCAACCAAGGGGTGCAGGGCTTAGTGAAGGGTCATTGTATAGATCTTCTGTGCCGTGTTTCAAGATTTTCAGCTTCTTTACAGCCACATTTGAAGTATTGTCCACCACATACTCCTTGATTTTTTTAATTTTTATATTGAGACTCAAGAGATCATCCCCATGTGCCCAATCCCTCACCAGTCACTTCATATATGATATGAGTCTATGTAAGTGTGTGGAGGCATACAGCACAACCGCAAGACTCTAATTCTAGTTTTTAATCTTTTCTTCCCTTAAGTTTTACTTGATCTTTTCAGGTTTTATTTTCAGGCAGAGAGCCTCCTGTTATCTTCCATGAACATTTCTCTATTCTTTCCTTTGTGTCCTGTATACTGTTGTCTTATCCTCATTCAAGAGCGGCCAGCATTCAGAGGTTTACAGCCAGCCTCCAATGTACAGGATCAAAAAGCTGCTCTGCTTGACAGGCAGGCCTATAGGGATGTTCATGTTTTTTTCTGTTTTAGGATAAAAGGAAAAGCAGAAAGAAAATGCTGATGCCCAGCACCCTGGATTACCTTTAACACTGCAACAAGAAATTCTGACTTGGTAAAAGAGACAATTAATGTATATGTAAATTTAATTATTTCTTTACTGACTGGAGGATGTTTGAAAGTGTTAAACATCAAAGAAACTCTGATGTTGAGATAGTAGTGCTCAATTTTAATATTAAGGCCAGTTTTTGCAGTGTCTTGATTGATAAGGAGAATGGGGCACACATGATCCTTGTTAAAGTGACAAGAAAACATATTCCACTTCAGAAAAGTAAATGAAAGCATGACTCACTCTGTACTAGGATAAAAATGTTTATCCTAGCGTTTGACAAAAATCAAGCAGCACTCTCTTTAAATGTGACCTTCAAAGCTAAAATTTGAGTCAAAAATAACCGCTGCATCTAAGATTCGACTACAGTCTAAAACTGGTGCTCGGTTTTCCACAAGATAAGAGTTCAGCAAATGATTTTTAACATGATCAATTTTTCATATCGACAACATATAGTATTATGACATCTTGTTTTTTAGAGGAGTCGTACTGTCAGTGCTGTAAGATTTTAATTTAGCATTGGGAAAAAATGCAATGTATCAATGCACATATTATTTAAACAGCAAATGCGCATAAGGAAAAAGCGATGACCCAGAACATAATCTTAAGATGCAAGGACCACAGTTTGTGGGGGAGATTTCATCACCTACGCTCTCAGAGATTGGGTTCCAAGCCCCAGTAACAACAAGCCCGGATGACATTAACACATGAGCAGATGACCTGAGAATAAAGATCATAGCTATAATGGATACCTGGAACCCCTGGTAACAGTTACCAAGGCTTAGTGGCAAAGTACCCTCTGAAAGTCTGTTAGAGGGTGTGAATGCGGCACTACAAACTATCCTTACTGTAACCATCACTGAGTTTAACAAGCTGATATACACAACAGCAAAAGTAATCCTGGAGATGCTTAGCTACAAGTTGAACATGATCCATAATAGGTATGGAGTAACCTCCTTGGAGAAGACGGTTGGAAACTAAGATAAAGTCAATGAAGAGAGAGATTAGCCAACTGTCGGAGCTGGAGAAGAGCAAGACCAAGAAAGGCCCATCTAGAAAGTATAGCAAGTGTCCATAGCTGAGTCCCTGGAGACTGCTAAACAGAAGCTCACAGGCCTGGCTACCCACCTGAAGAGGTACACTAGAGAAGGGGAGGCCCAGAGGATAAGCAGGATGTTCACGAGTGAACCATCCCAAGCGTATCCTCAGTGGGAGGGTAATAAGATGAGAAATGACCAACCCAGGGTTGAGACTGAACATTACTGGATAAGAATACGGGAGAAAAAAAATCACATACATAACTCTCAAGTCACATATGGTGGACTTGAGAGAGGAACACAGCCATCTCCTCGAACAAGATCCATTAAACATCACAATGGCAAACATCAAAGAAAGAATCTCAAGGATGAAGGGTGGGACAGCACCAGGCCCTGACATGATCCACAGCTACTGGCTGATGAAGCTAACCACATTCCATGAACGCCTGGCAGCTTAGATGAACCAGTTGCTAAGGAAAGGGACCCGACCGGAGTGTTGGTCAGTCCTGATCATGATGGACCCCCAGAAGGGAACAATTCTATCCAACTACTTGCCAATAAACTGTCTCTGCGCCACATGGAAACTCTTGTCAGGCATCATTGCGGCCACGATGAGCAGGAACGTGGCCCAATACATGACTAGAGGAGTCAATTACTAACTAGTTGCTAGAGACCACAAGACCAGGAAGACCAACCCGTGCACTGCCTAGATTGACTACAAGAAAGCCTATGACTCAGTGCCACACACGGATACTGGAGTGAGGTTCTCAATTAAACAGATAATTGTGACAGCTTTGCTCAACAATATTAAACAGTTCAGTTCTATTTCTCTAGCTACTCACATTATGTCTGATATGTGGGTGCAGATCAGCAGAGATGGCTATCAGGGTGTGAACCATCTGTTGAACAGAGACGCGCAGAGTGTTGAAATCATTCATTTTAACTCCGCTCTTGTTGCTTTCAACATGCTCTAAAAAGGAGATAGAGTTGGTTTTGTATTGGATCCCAGCAAAGTTCACCTATCAGCCATCAACAAAAGGTGTTTATATGCGTAGCCTTAAAAGCAGCCTGCTCATAAAAAATTAAAAAATGTTTTTATATTGATTGTTGAAGGACAGAGAAAGAGTTAATGCTCTCTAAAGACAAAAGAAGATGAGCAAATCTTTGGCGTGAGGATAATTGAACTCACATGCTTCCTCAAGCAAGCAGGCAAGCGCAGTCAGCATGCAGTGTGTGCGTGTATTTGTGTGTATGTGTGCGTGTGTTTGTACATCTGCCTCCTTTTTTGCTGATTCCTCATGTGATTCCACATGTGCATTGACCTCTGGATTTCTGAGCCCCAGAGCTGGTACTAATGGATCGACTCTAAGATCAGACTAAGCTGTAGACTCTTCTTCCTGTTATGAGATACATACCAAAGCCCAGTTGCCAAGCATTTTGATGAGTTGAAGTAATCATGCAGCATTTGGTATGTTTTGGACTTGATCTGTTTTGTGTTTGTGTTGAGAACCTACCAGCTTTCCTTGCTTATAAGCGATATGGGAACTTTGCTGTGTTAGTCTATATTATCTTTCCTTTGCTGGTTTAGGAAGGACCAGAATCTCATATCCACTGTGAACTGCTGGTATTTGGTGTTGGAGCAGACCAGGCGGGAGAGCAGAGACCATGCCACCCTCAGTGACATCTACAACAACAACGTCATTGTCCGTCTGGCACACGTGGGCGAGGATGTCATCAGACTTTTCAAAAAGGTCAGAATCAGAATTGAATATTTGAGGGCGTGCAACCCTGTCTAAAGCTCACAGTCAGAGAACTTATCAGTCTTAGCCACATGACTGCTGCCCACAGCTGTTTGACGCCACACCAACAAATGTATGTAAAAATATGTTTAAATGTATCAGGACACACAGTGTATGTCATGCTTTATGGTCTCATCCAGCACATCATGTGATTAGATTTATGTCATCGTGTTGACCAGATATGTTTAATCAGTGAATCAACAACAGTAAATTTTGGAATGAAGGATTCTCTTCACTTAAGAAACAAATTGAATGAAAGGTTAAGTCATTATTCACCCCTCAATGCCAATCGACAGTTGTGTGACATGTTGAATCATTGCTGGACCTCTGGAAGCAAACCGGTGTTGCAGCGCTCATCAAGAGTAATGTATGTCTCCATAAGCCTCAAGACTTCAAATTTATTTGAAAAGATGTATTCTTCATTAAAGCTGCAGCTGGTAATTTTAGCAATTATCAAGAAAATAACTTTTTGAACGTAATTTGGAATATTAGCAATGATAAAACTGCCCATTCCTGGACATAAACCTCAAAGACCCCCCAAAATATAATCCAACAGTTGAAGAAAAGCACACGGAAAAGACAGATATACTCTAAGAGTAAACTGATCCCCAATCTTCTGCACAGCAGATTGTTTAAGTCTTCAGGCTCAGTCCTCCTCAAATTCTTACCGACTGCTGCTTTGAGCTCAAGTTTTAAGTGTGACTGCTAACCTTAAAACAAAGGGCTGGAACGCATCGCGCTGACGATCAGCTGCTGTGAAATTTGGTAAAGTTTGTGAGTATCTGTCGCCTTGTCAGCATTGTCTTTCCTCATCTGCCTTTCTTCAGCTGATTTAAAATGTTGGATCAGCGTTAGGTCAGGTAATGGGACCGATCACTCTAATTGGCCTTTCAGCAAACGAGTACATGAGAAATAACAGAAGGGACAAAAAGCTGAGCTATGATTTAACCATATTTTACTGTGCCTCTTCCTTTTTCTTCTACACCTAAGGGCCAAGGACTGACAACACTTGTGCCATTTTCATTTTAATGTCAGCCATATTGGATAAGCAAGCAAACAATGATTTGTTTTCAGTTTTCTCTGGGCATGTATAACTTCCACTTCCCCTTATTGTGCAGGCATAGAAAGTAATTGCTAGTTAGCTGTTTATGTGGTGTGTGGTTTTTTTAGTTCGTTTCTTAAGTTTTAGAATGGGTCCTTGGATGTTTCACTTCTTTAGCAAAATACTAGAAATGTTTTGTGGACTAATGAAAAATTGCAATAATGATTGAAACTTCATTTTCTGTTAAACCGTAACTTTTAATGCCCTGCAGGTTATTAATAGTCATCACTGGGGCTTCAGAGTTGTTAAATTGCATGACCCCTTCCAGCAGTTGCTGGATATTACGAAATTGTCTACATGAAATCTTAAAATAGTTGGTGACAGGTTTCTCTTTTAAACCTTCCCCCCTTTTGAGTGTAATGCTGAGTTTGCCTTCAGATCCTCATCACTTTCGACATTCATACTCCCACTCGTGTCATTTCCCACCAGATTCACATGAAACAGAATTCCTTCTGTAACCTGCAGAGAGAATTATATCATACCAAATCTTTACCTAGTACATTAGTTTTACTTACTCAGATCTTGATACATGGACTATAATGACTCCTGGACCAATTGACTACTTTGCGGTGGGAGCTGCTGTTGTGGTCTTGCCTATTGCTCAAAATAGGACAGGAGATCTTGTGACTTGGATCCTAGGCTGGATTTCCCACCCTAGCCAAAGGACTGCAATGACCACTGGACCAACACACCATACCCATATTATATCTGGATTTATGGACTCATTTGAACTCAAACATCCTTAGTAAACTTTTATGTCATGTTGTTGTGTTCAGTACAAGTGACATATATTGCACGTCGTTCCATCCTAGGAAGAAGGATCCCCCCTCTGTGGTTCTTCCTGAGGTTTCTTATTTTCCCTGTTTAGGGTTTTTGAAGTTTTTCCTCATCCGGTCTGAGGGTATAAGGGCAGAGGATGTCACATATGTACAGTTTGTCAAAACCCAGTGAGATAATGTGTAAATTGTGATTTTGGTTATAATCTCATATCTCTTAAGACGTATGCTTGTTGTATGGTGTTTGAGAGAGTAGCAGAGTGCCTGCGTTTCAAGGTTGGTGATGAACAGTCTGCCCTGGGGGCCTTAGACCAGTATCATTTGACAATGGCAATCTGCAGCAATTTATGGCCTCTAGGCGGCCCTGCACTGTCACGATGGGAGCTTTGATGAGAATGGTCGTTGCTTGTGGCCAACACAAAGAGGAGAACCAATAATTCCCCAAGGAAAATAAAACCCCAAAACAATAATCCTGTTGTGCTGCAGCGTCCTGTTTCAGCTGCAGTGCAGTCTTGCTGCTAATGAATTACACATGTGGGGAAGGGAATGAATCATCTCTGGAAGCCAAAGTTTAAATGTACTGTACTGAATGTGCTGCACACGTGTCACATGTGAAAATGCAGAGGTTGCTGTTTTGACAAGTGGTCCCCGGGAAGTGGCAAAAAAAAAAAAGAAAAGGATAGATCAGGCTAAGTGTCGCTCCATATCCCCTCAACAGGATTTCCAGAGTCACTCTTGTGTGACATTCCTCCTCTTAGTCTATAAGCCCTGTCATGGGAAAGGCCCAGTCCATCATAGCCTCTTGTAACTGCGCTGAAACTGCGAAACAGCTCTTTGGGAAATGTTCTGCAGTTTCTACATTGTTCTATTTTTGTGTGTGCATTTGTACTTCTGACTTTTATTAGATCTTTTCTGGTGTAATGAAAGCGTTTCATCGCCTGCTGACATCACTCAAAATCAAAATATATACCTGGTGTGAAGCATTCATGTTTTTCCCTTGTGGGAAGGCAATTGTCATAAATAACCCAGTTGTTGGTCTTTGATGTTTTAATACCTGCCCTAATTTGTCCTTTAAATGTGCAATTATTGTCACCTGCTATTTCTTCTCTTTTACAGAGCAAAGATATAGGGGTACAGATGCATGAGGAGTTAGTGAAAGTCACCAATGAGCTGTACACGGTGAGTTAAACAGATAACGCCTGTCGTGTCAAACCTTTCTCTGTTCTTCAGCCTGCCTGCTTGCCTCTCCCCATATGTTAGCTGCCCATCAATACTGAGTCTGAGCTTCCTTTCACATCTGAACCAGTAACCTATGAAACAGTTGTCCTGACACTGCACACAGGAGATATGCTTTATCAGCACCTGCACCCTCGAACAGGTTGTTTCTTCTATTCTTGAGGTTGTGGAAGGAGAAAATTTGCATTCTTCCTCCCACTGTGAATTTCTCCGTCAGTTTGAAGGGGAGAGTGTTCTCACCCCTGGCTGCGCTTCAAGCGGACTCAGCAGTCTGCGCTGCAGTGGATTCTCACAGCAAACATGAGCTTATACTTTTTTCTAACGTTACATGTAATTACACACATCTGTTTGTGTGCTTATAACAGTTGCCACTCTGTCTGTTGTTCTTTGTTGAGCTGTGCGCAACACACTCAAATGCCATGTTGAGCAAATGTGCACACGTGACATTAACCTCACACAAACATGCAGGAAAGCAGCTGTGTTCGATGTCGACATCTCCTTATTTGGCTGATGAAAATTAGCCACCGCGGTGATATCACCTGCTGTACGTGGGACAGAGCAGAGGGCTACTTACTTGGTAGTAGCACTCAGTTATTGTCCGACAGCAAATACATATGGATCAAAACATGCAGAAAGGTAACGTAGAAATGAACACTGAGCTCATTTAAAAACTGCTTCAAAATATAAATCCAAATGGGTAACTAACGTATGGGTACAACTATCTTGTGAAATTAAATGTTTAATATAACATTCAAAAGAATCCAAAAAAATGACTAAAACTACAGTTTAATGAAGCATGATAAAGGAGAATTCTGTTTTTATTCAACCAAAGACAGATTTCCTGAACTTGCAACGACACGGGGCATGACAGAACATGCAAAATAAATTGTTACTTTGGCCCCTAACAATGCTCAAAATTTTATTGCGAGTGTCTGGTAACATGGAGTAGAGAGCATTATAAACATTAGAGGACACAAAGGGGAACATTAATAAGCATTAGTTAATGTATTAATAAGCACTTACCAACAATTCATGTGCCAACTAATCATTTACTCTTCATGTTAACTAAGATAGTAATTCTAACATTATGCAATAGTTTAAAACCATACTGTCTAGTGTGATTTAAGAAACATATGTTTTCAATTTTACAGTAGAGTCCACAAAGATGATTAATGAATGGTTAAGTCAGGTTAATAAATGCTTAATTAGGGTTAGGGTTAGGTGGCCATCTGCTTCCTGTCACTGACAGAGCTCCCCAGACACGATCAGTTAATTTAAATTGGAATAAATCTACTTCATGAATTTGTCAGTCTTCTGTAAACGTTTAGAAGCAGTGGAAAACAGAGCCACTCTGGCCTTTTTTTTTTTGTAGTTACATCAGGAAAATGAGTTCCTCCAGTGGTTTTGTTTGTTTTTAATCAATTGATCACACTGTCCTGACTAGCTTTGGTGTCACATTGTATGAAATTTAAATACCTGCCATGAAATAAAGACCATACATGCTTCAAGCATGATTATTTTGATTTTGATCGGTGGACTCTCTCATTCTGCTTCATTATGTATTATTTTTTTAATGATGTGTGAAACTCTTACTTTGGCTAGTTGCTATACACTTAATTATCTGCATTATGTCTGGAATGTTATTGGTGGGTGATCAATCAAAGATAATTATAAAACTTTAAGCTCTTGATTAAAACACATTTGTCACGGTAGAGTCAAAATTGAATGTGACCCCAAATTACACAAACTTAATCTGTGCAGTGCTGCTGTGATCTGTTCCAGAATTTAGATTGTGCAACATGATTATGTTTTTTGTGCTTACAGTAATAAAATAAAGTAAGACGGGGACACATTACTATTACAAAAAACTGTTTAATTAAAGTGCATTTTTGACATGCATTTTTGTGACGGTCACTCTTATTAATTTTTTAAAGAACGTATGGGATGAATGTGGAGTGAATCACAAATGCTTTCATGATATAAACCACGTGAGAAATATTCTCAAGTGTAACATTACACGGCATTTTACTGGTTTACTGATATTGATTTGTCCTCTCTCATCTTCATGCATTGTTAAGTGCATGTCTGCAGCTCCGACACACAGGATAAAGATATGCAGCATCCCTAGTAAACGATGTTCATACTATCAGTTATGATATAAATATAAATTTAAGCATGGATTTGTCAGCCTGCCTGTCTGTGTTATTGAGTTGCTGCTGGCTTTTTGTGGAAATCGAGTAGTTTCTTGTTCCACTGGTAGTGGGGAAGGTTGCTCACTGTCACTTTGTAACCTCCTTCCTCCCCTGCTGATCGATCTCCCTGTCCTGTCGACGCCGGTTTCAGACAGGGTTGCTAGGAAACCAGAACTTGAGGGTGAGTGATGCAGGAGCAGATTGTTTAATTGCGCAGCTGATTCCGGGTTCCTGTTGAAACATTTGCACATGATCGCTGTTGAACAGTAGCACCAGGAAACACAAATCTGTTCAAATTCCTGTGAAGCAATTAAGTAATTAAAGGTTTTCCCACCACACCCCAATGCTGTTTTGAGGAAAACACAAACACGAAGACACACAGCTACACTCCTCAATATTTACAAGTAACATGAAAGTAAATGATTGTATCTGTAATACAGCCTTGGATTTGGGCCTCATTTGATTGATCATGATTATGTTGATATAAAATATATGCATTTAAGTTAGTAGCTATGTAAAATGCAGAGGTAAATGGAAGTCCTTTGGAGAAGATGAAAGAATTCTTAGTAAGACCCCCACTGATGAAAATGATTGTTTATTTTTTTTTTCATGTACTATGATACACATCATGACTGAAATAACATCATGGCTGAAAATTTTTGCTTTCCTGCTGCCTTCCACCAATGATGGTCTCCAAAAAACAAATTGCCAGCCAACCAATACTGCAGGGGTGCTGCTTTAACGTTGGTGAAACTAAAATTATCATTTTGATGCATCAACTTGTGGGGGACCTTGAACAAGAGGCTCTTCTTCCCAAGAACTGGTTTCTGCTTTAATGAAGGGATTTTTTTTCCATCAGAACAAATCTAAATATGTAATTTCAAGGAAAAACAATGTGTTTTTAAGGGTTTCATCAGTGGCTGGAGCAGGACTTTAAGATTATCAAGCAGATCGAACATACTGTATATAAATACTTATTGATTATTTGATACCATCATGCCAATTTTTTTTAAACTGCCTGTATGTAAAACAAGCAGACCCTTGTTTTTGCATTTTCTGTTTGTGTCATGCATGCAAATGAATTGTTGGTGTTTTTTTCCAGGTGTGTTTCTATTTATACTTACACATAAGCCAAAAGGAAATGTGACGGATAATAATGGCGCACACTCCTCAAATTCATTCACATCCCTTTACATATGTATTAGTTAGGCTAAGATGTCCTTGGCCTAGACAAGGTTTAACATAAATTGTATGCTGTTACAGGTGATGAAGACATACCACATGTATCACACTGAGAGTCTCAGTGCTGAGAGCAAACTGAAAGAGGCAGAGAAACAGGAAGAGAAGCACATCGGCAAGGCCAATGACATTAGTTCCAGTCTTCTGCGGTATGGCCTAGATGAACGTCCGCAACGAAGGAGCTCTGTCAAGAAGATGGAGAAAATGAAGGAGAAGGTCTGCTTGGGCTGACTGCTTCACACATGATATGATGAAAGTGTTGCATACAACAGTATTACAGCATTGTATCTACTCAAGTACATCTGCAAATGCATTCATAAGGGGAAAACGTAGTTAAAGCTACAATGAGGCCATTTCTACATTGTACCCAGTGTTGCATATATTGACAAATTGTATAATGTTGTATAATAAAATCACATGTAGTAATGCATTTTTGGAGTACATTAGGAAAGCATTTTATATCCCACATTAATGGGACTCTGTCTTCCTTGTTTCTCTCTAGAGACAAGCCAAGTACTCTGAAAACAAGCTGAAGTGCACAAAAGCCCGGAATGACTATCTTCTCAATCTGGCAGCTACCAATGCCCTGGTGGTCAAATACTACATCCATGATGTCTCAGATATGATTGATGTAAGTCCTTACTGCTGGGCCAGAGAGGAAAATGTAGGGAGTGGCCCTGTCTACACTCACACAGATATTTTTCCTAAGCAGACAATTTTTCCCCTGTTTTTAAAAACATCCTGTCCACACGTCCTTCCTTTTGCAACATGTCTCTGCACCCACTAACGGGCATGCCAGGGCAGTAGGTGGCAGGAGAAGACTATTCTGTGCATGTGAAGTGTCTTAAATACATACTCCAGGGAAAAATATATTTATTTATAACTCTTTGACACATATTCTCAAACCTTTGATGAAAAACCTTTCTGGCACACCCGCCAAGGTGCTCTGGAGACACCGAAAGCAAAAGGTGATTTGTGTGGACAGATGACTTTAAAACAATGCAAAGCGTTGCCATTGTTGTTGTTTCTTGCACATGCTCATTACAGATTACTTATTGCGACTGGGCAGGCACAAATAGAGGAGTGACACAGTTATCGTCCCAAATGCTTCATGTTACATCTACACACATATGAATTGCTCATTTTCGGTTACCAAAAATGCAGTTTGTATTTGGATGAGAGACCTCAAACACATAGGAAAATGCTCATGTTTTAAAATGTCCCTGTTAGTGTGGTCAGGACTTTCTCTCAGTGCTTTTTCTTTAACCTAAGTTTAAGGCCTTTTAATGGTTGTTGATTACTAAAGTCAGATCCAGAAGTATTTGGACAAGGACAGTTTTTAGCATTTTGCCTCTGTACACCTCCACAACGGACTTGAAATAAAACAAAACAAAGTAATATAATTCCTGAACGTTATCCACCACATTTTTGTGAAACCTCTTAA
Organism: Mola mola; assembly: GCA_001698575.1. NCBI lineage: Eukaryota > Metazoa > Chordata > Actinopteri > Tetraodontiformes > Molidae > Mola > Mola mola. The sequence goes on along the minus strand of KV751324.1, from coordinate 19,118,597 downwards.
ATTCAAGCTGAAAGTCTACACTTTGATAATATCTTGTTGTTTTATTTCAAATCCATTATGGTGGTGTATAGAGCCAGAAACAATAGATAGGGTTTGGACCCAGTTGCAGACACGGCAGGCAGGGGTTTAGTTCTATGAGTTATAAGTGGTGAGATTCAAAATTAAGAGTCGGTCCAGACACGGCAAACAAATTTGAGACGAGGCAGAGATGAAATCCAACAACCCAAAATCAAGCAAGGTCCATCAACAGTCACAGAAACTCGTGTCCACTGGTACAAAGGCACACAAGGCAACACAATGAACCGTTGGAAGATAGAAGGGCAACTCAGACTTACTGTAAACATTCATGCAGCGGCAGCTTAAAAGACGCAGGTAAAACAGACAGTCACAGTGAAGGGGAAAGAAAATGGAGGAGTGTGAAGAGATGCAAGCCACTGCCTGGCGCTGAGCATAGAAGCTTCAAAATAAAACGGGAATCACAAACTTAAGTAAACCCAAAGCCAGTAACAGTATTTTATTTCTTGCTTTCAGTGTTGTGACTTAGGTTACCATGCAAGCCTTGCACGCACCTTGAGAACCTACCTGTCTGCGGAGTATAGCCTTGAAACGTCTCGCCACGAGGGGTTGGACTTGCTGGAGGGAGCAGTAGATGCCATGGATATCAGAGGAGACAAGCTGAAGTTCATGGACACACACAGCCAGATCTTCTGTCCTCCAGCGTGCTTTGACTATCAGCCACACATGGGTGATGAGGTGAGTCACGACAGCAGAGGGTGGCAAGGACATGTGGTCTTGCTATGAAGTGCATTTCACCATGTTCAGTGTTGCTATGTTAAATACGGATAAAGCCCCTGAAAAAATCAAGTTTTTGACCATGTTAACATGTCCCTTTGGTGTTTTTTTTGTTTTTTTTTATGTACTATGATACAGATCACGATGAAAATGCATAATCAACGTCAATTCTTATTTTTCCTAAACATTCTGACTGAGTTTAATCTCAGAATTTAAACTTTTTTTCTTAGAAGTCTTATTTAAACTCAGGATTCTGAGACTAAAGGGAAAAATAATCAGTGAAAAAGGGAAAATAAAAATTAGAATTAAAGTCAGAATTATGAGGAAATGAGTCTGAATTAGTTTTAAGTTTAAATCAGAGTTATAGAAAAAAATGTCAGAACTGAAGTACATTTTGGAAATGTGCCAATAATGCTGGGCTCACACTACAGGGGAATGGGCAAATTTTCCCCTCCCAACAATACTGGGGGGGGCATCAGCTCAGCCACAAATTTGAGGCTTATTTGAACCGACGATGATCCTGTAGTTGTTTTAAATGGCAAAAGGTTAGCTAGTATTCCACTGTTGACAGCAGTTGAAGTCTCACTGGCAGCTGCAGTTGGAGGATAGACTGCGCTGCTCACGTCTTCAACCATCTTCTTATCCACACTTGTTTACATTTTAAGTTTATTTTTTATCTCAGTACGCAGTTCAACCAACATGGCTTCTTGTTGCTCTTCAGTCATTTTGTCTACAACCGTTGAGAGGGGCGTTCACTGCTCCCTCTGGCACAATAATTTTAATAAAATTGTGTAGTGGGAGATTTCCCATTGATTTCAAATGTTTTAGCATCTGTGTTTTTCAGATGAGAGAGAAGGCATCTGTGGAGACTCTTCTTGTGTGTTTGATGCAACACAAATTCAAAATCAGTCTGGATTGTAAAACTCCCATAGGGTGACCTCGGCATAACTCAAATCAGTTTTTTTTTCTAGTATCCTAACCCTTTTCTGTGGTTTGGTCGTCCCAGTGTAGTTCTCATTCTTTCTTTAATCCTAGGTGTGTCAGGTGAGTGCTCAGCAGCCCGTCCAGACGGAGCTCTTGATGCGCCACCACCAGCTGCAGTCTCGCCTGGCCACACTGAAGATTGAAAATGAGGAGGTGAGAGAGAACACACGAGTCTCTGTGGGCTGGAGGTAGCCAGTGTCAGCATTTTCTCTCAGAATGAAGCAAGTTCTTTGCAAGTGTGCTACACACAGCACAGCTCTTCTCTGCTGAATTAAGATGACAAACAGTATGGAAAAATAAACACGCATAATCATATAAACATAACAGTGTACTCGTTGTTGGATCGCTACAGGATCTGTTTTGTAGATAATCATTTGTATACAGTATATTAAGGTTTTCCTCCTTCAAGTCTGGTCTCTTTTAGAGTAAAATAAAGAGATCAAAACAACTGTTGTGTCTGTAAGCTAGTTAGCTTAGCCTAGCATAGTAGAAATATAGACAGATGGTAGTTTCCACAGCCACCCTTGCTCTGTTTGTAAAATCCACGTAAAAAAAAAGTTTTCATCTTTCAACATTTCCTCTTTAGTGTAGAAATGACGAGTTGTGGAGGGTTGCGTGATGCAGCGTGTTATCATCAGATAAAGCCAGACTTGCATTTTCCAGTATGCTAGGCTAAGCTAGGTGCTGGCAGTCGCTTCATGTTTATTGTGGAGGTGTAAAAGAATCTTTGCATACATCTGTCAGAAAAAATAATCAGTGCATTTCCCAAGGTGTTCAAGAAAAATGACACAGAAATACCCCTAATTCGCAAAGCTGCTTCTCTGTTTGGACTGCTGGCTGGCAGAATTACCACTTCTACACTTTATCAGTCACCAGAAAGATGTTTGTCTCATGTAATGTCCCCAAGACATTTTAATACCCGTTTGGATTTAATGTTACTAAACTGACACTGACAGCCGACGCTCTCTCTTCTGTCGCTTCCGTACCATGTAACAAAAACAACTGTCCTGCCCGGTCTGTCACCCTGAATTCATGCTCATCTCTGTTCTAACCCCAACTTGTGAGGTCGTCTCCTGCCTGCACTGTGGGCCACCGTTACGCGCGAATCACTAAGGCTGCCGTGACTCACATAGACCTGTTTAAATGTCACCAGGGTGCGTATGTGTGTCAGAGCTTGTCGGCTGTGAATGTGGAAATGCACACTACATTCCTGTCTGTCACACATGGAAGAAATAAAGCTAATCTTTAGTGTCACTGTGCTTCATGTGAGGAAGCTAATTACTCTGTTGTTTACAGCGTGTCAGTCAAACTGCGGAAAAATGAAAATGTGCTGGAAGCACCATACAGCCTTTCTGTCGCACAGAAAATGCGTATTTGGTTTAACATTAGGTTTAAAAAGATTGTTTGTTGTGTTTGTCTGCTGTGTGTGTGTGTCAGGTGAGGAAAACGCTCGATGCCACCATGCAGACCCTTCAGGACATGCTCACAGTGGAGGACTTTGATGTGTCTGACGCCTTCCAGCACAGCCAGTCCACAGAGTCGGTGAAATCGGCCTCGTCTGACTCTTACATGAGCAAGGCAAACATCAGTAAGAGACGAGCCAATCAGCAGGAGACGGAGGGCTTCTACTTTACCGTGAGTTCCCGGACAAATGAGAATACAAAGGTGCTGCTGCGCGGACAGCAAACACTATAATTAGAACGCTCGCTGTTTGTCTTCTTATCTGTTTCTCCTGCAGAAATACAAGGAGTACTTGAATGGCAGCAATCTCATTGTCAAGCTGCAGGCCAAGCATGACCTTCTGAAGCAGACGCTAGGAGAAGGTAGGAATGTGTTCCTCACTGTCTTTTCATTCCACTAATGTCTTGGCAACAGCCGGAGAAGGAATACCTGCTGAATGTATATTGAATTTGTCATTGACTTGACAACCTGACAATTGTCTGACCTAAAGCAAGGTCACTAGCTAATAGAACACACATTTCACAGTTTTACTGCTGTAGGTTATGACATGCTGTTTGTTTATATGTTCAGTGCATGTTGATCTGAGCCAAAAGTGTCAGTATGGATGTTTATATTTCCATGAGCTTGTTTTGTTTCTTCTCTTGCAAGCATCTGCTTTTTGTTATATAATGATCAGCAGGTCATTACTCATAGTAGTTTTTCAGGATTTTATAAATGTAGCACTTATATTATGTCAGTAACGCACTTTGGGAAGATAAGTGGAAGCTCCTGGAGATCACATGCTTCATTCTGGCACCCTGACTTGCTGTCCCTGACGTTTTTGTGTTGACATCAGGGATTTTCAGGAATATAAATCTAAATTAAATGTTTTAAAAAATATATGTTCACCTTCTTGGACACAAAAAAAGGGTCACTGGGTAGAAAAGACCAGCCTGATCCTGGGCTACTTGTGCTGTAATCGAAGACTGTTTTGTTCCAATGCATTCACCATATTTAACATTTGTATTTCATAGCCAAAAACATATATAAAAAGAGATTTTCCCTGTAATTGTTCTTCAGATTCATGCAAATCATAATGTGATCCCCGAACAAACATTTCTCATTGACTTTCACTTTCGCTCTCGTTGGGCCTGGACGCATTTTCTACTTTGCAGTGGGAGTCGACTGCCTGTCCCATTTGGGGCTCTTGTGTCGTTTCTAGGGCGACCGCTGAATGACCACTGCCTGGCGCTGACTCAAATACAGCATCGCACTCACTCCATTGAACTTATCTGAATAGATGCCCGGTTTCTTCAGAACACCCTTTCTGTCCCCATCTGCCAGCTTTGAATAGTCGCCAGCACTCAACCGTACAAGCTAACGTCTGCGATTGTAAAACTATACTAATTTATTCCCTTTCTTGGCTGTTTTTCTCCTCTAGGGGAGAGGGCTGAATATGGAACAACAAGGTAAGATGTCCAGTGGCGAGGGTGAATACAGTTGGCGGTGGTGTGTAAAATCCTTCCTGTGTCAGCGGATGTGGCAAGAGAGATGTGGGAATAGTCTCATCTTCTGTCTTGTTGATTGAAAAAAAAGGGTTTGATTTGAGAAGGTAGTACTCAGAGTGTGTGTTAACCTTTATTAAGACTATCAATGAAATGCCAGTGAGATGGATAATGTCCTGCTGTTGTATTATTTATAGAGGAGTAGAAACTGAACAAATATTGACAAGGCAGTCTCATGACTAATAGCATACGGTTAAATTAAAACATGGCAACCCATACATTTTGACAAAATGTCATGAACTGTGTTGATGTATAGTCATACTGAGTGTGTTTTTATTCTTATTTCACATGCACCAACCAAACAAACCCACCATTTCCCCAGGCCCCCCACTCTTCCCCCCAAACCCCAGAGAATGCGGAAGTGTAGACCTCGCTCCATTTTTAACCGTAAGCTGTTTAACGGCAATATGGAGGCCTTCATTCAGGTATTAGCCCATCTGTGCTCTTTGTCTCTCCATGAGCTCAGCCGTCTCACTAGCATTCCTTGGGAGTTCTCTTGCCTTTGCCCACTCTTTTACCCAAATGTTGGCTCACTCACGCACTGACTCTCCTCTCGCTCCTTGCCTTGTCTCCATACAGTCTTGCAATTAAAAAAAAAGACAGGTTGAGGTGGAAAAGCAATCAAGCAAGCGCTTGAAGTGCACTGATTTCATAAACACAGCACTGTGGCAGACTTGTCTTTTAATATCCTCTCTCCTGTGAGCCCCTAGTCCCCAGACACTGAATTCATCCGGCTTTATGGATGTCAGCTGGCCATGCACCAGCCCTGTTGGGCCATGCAAATAAACACATGGCCACATGCACTTAAAATGCTTAATCAAACAGGGACAGGCACTGTGCTTCAACAGCAATGGAGTTAAATATACAAATCCCAAACTAAAATGATTTATAAAGGATTATTGTCAATGTCAAAAGAGAAAAAAAAACTCCTGATGTTTTCCTCCTTTTATTTTCCTTGTCTGAGAGTAAACCTAAATCTTAGAGGTTTGTTTTAAAAAAAGTGCTTTGATAATACCTGGAGTTTTAGGTGCTGTGAATTGGTGTCCTATACTCTTTAACATTTGACAGAGCAAATTATTTTTTTCGATTCTTCCAGTATGTAAAGGGCGCATTATGGGATAATATAATGAATATGTTATTTTCAGCCATAGAATTCTATCTTTAGTTTTCTATCAAATGTTCTTTCTGGCTGAAAAAAATGCTTTACTGTTTGTAGCCCATCCAACCTGCATATACCCCTCCACCACTGAGCTATATCCTCATGCCTCACACCCACCAAGTCACTGATGCTTTGGCCTGTCCCCTCAGGCCAGGCCTCCTCTCTTTCTCCCTCCCAACAATCTGTCTCTCTCACTAACCTATTGTGGTTGTTGTTGCCTCTCTTCCTTTGTCTACGCGCCTTACCGCTCTCTGCCCAGGGGAAGACGGAATGTCCGTGCCAGGAGTCAGGTACTCTGTCTTACAGCAGGGCGGGGGTCACCACACTGCGTTCAGCATGCCAACTGACATATCTGT
>KV751324.1:19090240-19108710 GCA_001698575.1 Mola mola | reverse complement strand
GAAATATATTTTGGAGATGTCATAAGATAATTTTGGGAAATGATACACAAATGTGTGTAAATTATATGAAGATCTCCATTAGCTATATGATATGCTAGACTTCAGCTTTAAAAGACAAAAAAAAACAAGTCCATTACAGTGAAAAGGGCTAAAGTTGACCCACAATACCGTGACCAGTGGGAGATTGTCTTTTTTCCTTTGTAATAAAGTAAGAAATGTTGTAATAAATGCAGTAATAAATATTCTAAACATATATTAATATAACAACCATGACAAACAGATGTGACATCACATAATAATAAAAATGTGCAATGAAGTCATAAAAAAGTTGATTGTCAAGGACTGAGAAAGACCAAAACTATACTGAAACAGAAATGTTAATCGGTTTAGGGACTACAGAAATGCCTTCTGCAATGTTGTGTTTTTGAATCGATATATCTCCACACAGTGAAAGCCCCCACAGTGAGCCAGGAGCTCTGGACGAGGTAGACAATGGACCCAACACTAGTGATGAAGGTGAGCAACCGTACACAGATTGAGAGAATTGGAGTCACAAAGTAGGCTCTGTCATGTCGGCTCTGACTTCGCTGTGTTGCAGAACTGGAGCAGATTGAGGCCATAGCGAAGTTTGACTACGTGGGCCGAAGTCCAAGGGAGCTCTCCTTTAAGAAGGGAGCATCTTTGTTGCTCTACCTGCGAGCCTCTGAGGACTGGTGGGAGGGCCGACACAACGGTGTGGATGGGCTGATTCCACATCAGTACATTGTGGTACAAGACATGTGAGTAATATGCTTTTGGTCTGCAAAGCCCACAAAAAGACCATATTAAAGTTGTAATGACCTGATGTTAGTTTAGCTTAAAACAACAACATAAAAAAGTCATCCAGATGTGAAATTAGCCCCTTGGTTCTGCTGCTGTTTGGTTTGTCATTTGCCGTATGTCTGTTTATTATTCCAAAATGCTTCTATTCATACCATCCTTGTGAGCTTGGTTTTGTTTTCAAAAAGCCTGACCTCAAAACACCTTCATAAGGATCAGTGTGAATAAAATGCTTTAATTAAGTTTGTATTTTACAATTTACTTAACAATACTAGCTGCAGCTAGAATGACACTCGATAGAATGCACCTCCACCGAGGCCAAATTCCTGAATCCACATGAAAATTTAATGGGTTCTTCCTTGGTCCATTCCCCATCTTCCAGTCAAGTTTTGTTGATAGTCATCTAGTAGTTTTTGTCTAATTCTGTTGATAATTCAGCCAAAAAAAAAATGATCTCTCGGAGAGCATTTTATCTTAACTGCTTGCTATTTCAGTCTTTACTTTCTATTTCAGCCTGACAACCAGAGTGGGTATCAAAATTGAAACTAAATGATGTGATAGTGTGTTCTACCATCAGGGACTGATACCTGATTAATATTAACTGGAAAAGGAGTAATAGTAGTAGTAGTATTAGTAGTAGTAGTAGTAGTAGTAGTAGAAGTAGTAATAGAAGTAAGTAGTAAGGTTCACTGTGTTGTGAACTAATTTTTGTGCCGTTTTTGTGGCAATAATGGTGCTGTTATGGATTTCTAAATCCAGCTGAAGAGACTGAACTTCTACAGAGTAAAAATCAAGATATCAACATTTTCTAAGGACAGCAGCCATTAATGAAGGTCCCTCTCCGTGTCAGGGATGATGCATTCACAGAAAGTGTTCAGAGGACCAACAGTGCAGCCAGCAGCGGACCACACCATGACGAAAGAGCCTCGTCCAGAAACGACCACCAGTCTCCCTCCGAACACACGCCTGAGCACCGCTTTGGAGCAGTGTTAGGGAGGTGGGATTAAAAATAAATCCAATCTTTGCAATTCATTCCAGTGTGTTGTGAGCCAAACTGACAAAGTACAAAACTAATTATTAGGGTGAGAGTGCGATCAGATGGCGCTGCAGTTCCACGCCATAGGAACAGCACCGACAGTCACAGCCCCAGCCGAGCCACAGACCAACACCCCAGGCTCATGCCAAGGCCCTGCAGCCCGCACAAAGTGGCTGTTAGCAGGGGTCCAGCAGACAGTCCAGAGAAACGGCGGCTCACCACTTTTGGCAGCGCCAGCTGCATCAACCACCCAGACAGGAAGGCCTTCGTTGACAGTCACGCGCATCGATCCTCACCCAACACCACACGGCATGCAAGTTTGGGAGATCACAAAGCCCTCGAGGCTGAAGCACTTGCTGAGGTGAGTGTTGATTTAGTGCATGAACAGACACTGACATTGACAGAAACAGTGGAAGCTGCAGTGGTGCAGATACAAAGCTTTGGTCGGGGAGGCATAGGGATGTAGTCAGTGGAGACACATGTCAAAAAAGTATCGTAAACATGTCTACCTACTTCAAGTATAATGTAATTATGTTTTTGTTGAGATTTTCAAACTCAATTCATTAATATTGTATGGACATCTCACACATCTCCTATCTAATTCTTATTTAATACTCAAAATATTTTTTGCGAATACAAAAATGGACTAAAAGGTTTTTTCCAGTCAGTGAGGTTTTCTGTGACCTGTAAGACTCCCTGGGCAGTAAAAGTGATCACTTGTAGATGCCCCTAAATAATATTGCCCTGAGGACATGGGTTGTGGATAAAGAATGTTCGGTGAATTTTTTTGGTCTTTTGATGAGCAAGTCATCCCTAAATCAAGAGTCAAGAAATAAAAGGGCCTGTAAAATAAATGAAGCGGTCAAAGCCATCTTGTTAACCTTGACTGCATCCACAGACATGCAACAAATGAGCCTTCGCTTAGCTGCGTCACTGAGCCTATATGCCTAAAATAGATTAAAAGAATAGAATTGATTTTTCTGTCTGCCTGATGATACAGTCATGACTAAATCTGAAGCTTTTACTTTGATTCAGGATTTTAGAAAGTGAACAAAGACTCGTTGCCGCCCTTCTCAGAGTCCTGTCATCATAAGTTATTCTTCTGTTCATGTTTATCAGGACATAGAGAAAACCATGAATACGGCTCTACATGAGCTGCGTGAGCTGGAGCGGCAGAATGTAGCCAAACACGCCCCGGATGTTGTTTTGGACACGCTGGAGCTCCTCAAACACCTTGGTGGTGCCCAGGACACAACCAGAAGCCCTCTCCACACCATGGTGATCAGGGATCCGGATGCAGCCCAGCGGCGTACCAGCAGCAGCTCCTCCTCCGAGACCATGACCACTTTTAAACCCGCCCTGTCAGCCCGCAGGCCGAGCGCACCTCTAAGGCCCCCACCTGTCAGACCCGTCCGACCAGCACCCGTGATTGGACAAGGCCAGGGTCCGCAGCGATCCAGCAGCTCTAGCTCCTCCGGCCTCGGCAGCCCAGGCATCACACCCAGCGACAGGGTCTTTCCTAAACCTCCCTCCCCGTCACCTTCCACCTCTTCCTCATCCTCAGACAAACAAGGTAACATGTAGTCCAACATCACACCACACTAGATCTGTGTGGTCAATGTTTACCACTAATCTTTAATAGGGTTGGACGGCTACTGCTGGTTTCTGGTGTGCCCACACATTATGTGTTGGACAAAATTAATGTACTGTATGACAGTATGATGCAGAGATAGGATTTAAGTCAATGGTTTCATAAAAATGCTCTCATACTGAATAGCAATGCTGGATAAAAAAATGCACCGGAAAATAGAAACGTCTCATCTGATTAGATTTAAAAAAATGATGTGTGGTTGGATTTTGTATGTCTTAGGGAACACTCAAGGGAATATTTCACCACTACTTATGAAGACACACATTCTCTGGCGGTATATTTAATCTATTAGTACTTTAACTCCTTCGGTACACTTTAAATTGTCAGAAATGTTTCTTTGGAGAGCCTTTCCCTAAGTGATAGCACACCAGCAAGTGGATTCCCAGCAACAAGCAGAGCAACCATGACAGTGTCTGAAACCACTCACTATTTTACTGTATATGGAGCAATTTCTGCCATTGTATTTTTATGCTGGTAATTGAAGTGGGATTTTTAAATCCGTGTAGCATCCACAAAATTATCGAACGAAAAATGTCGTATAGTCCCAATTAATGCAAGGGGTCGCCTTCAATGTGTGATGGTGCAAAAAATGGTTTTGAAAAACTCTACTGATTCTATCATGTGCGCATGTGAATGGAGGAGTGATTTCAGACGGAGGCTGAAACTGAGGTGGAACTGCATTAAATCAGCTGCTGGTTCCAATGAAATTACATTTGTATTAGAACCACTATTTTAAAATTCAGATCTGCGCACACCAAGTGACATTAAAGACAGTGCTTGCTAAAACAACACAAATGGCACAATTTTCTACAATTTCATCGAAATAATTTGAAAAGTACTATATTAAACTTATAAGATTCACATAATTGCTTTAAAATAATGGAAGATATCCTTCAACTTCTTGAGAAATGCACAACTGTTTATTCAAGAAGAAGTATGACCGGTGATGATTCATTCACTGCAGAATAGTATTTTGGTTTCAGTTGGGACTGGTTAGCTACAAATACTGAATTTTCTGAACACAATTGCAGTCTGGCCAGTTAGTGGCTTTTTCCTTACCAGTGGACCAGAAGTCATACAAACACACTGTGACCCTGATATTTGAGAAATGGATTTATCGTATTTAATGCATGTCAGTATTGGCAAGCTGTTCTAAAATGTATGTACTTCTCCAGCCAGAATATTTGTTTCTTCCATTCATTATTGGTACAACTTGTCTGTGGGGTTACAGTTAAACAGAGACCATTGGAAAATGATTATGAACATTACAGGTATGTCATCCCTGTAAATAATACGATTTTAAAAAAGTTAAAACCAGTAAAATGTAGTAATTTCTATTTTAAAAGGATTAGCTGTGTTACCTCAATAAAGATGTAAAAGATTCTCCTACAGTTTAAGTGACTCATGCACTTATGAATGCTCCAGGGAACTGTGCTGCATAGATTCTGTGTTTTCATTTTGCTAAAAGTTGTGTTAGAAATATGATATAACATCAGTATCATCGATGCTTACATATTACATAGGTTGCACTCGGTCAGTTCAGGCTGTGTGGGTGTTTAGATGAACTTGTTTACTGTTGCTGATGTTTGTCTGTCTAATAAGGATGATCAGTATATCTTTAAAGTGTAATAGGTACATTGGATTGAATATATATATACATACTGTTAAAGGAAGCTTGTAAAAAATAACATTGTATGATAGGAACAGGATATATTATCATGTCTAGTCTGTAGATTTTTGTAACCTTGCACAAACATTAACAAAACAATAAAACAATGAAATCTCACAAAAATGTCTGATCTTTTTGTCCTGTGGCATTCAATAAAACGCTGAGAAAGGGAGACTGACTGTGATGAACAGTGGCCATTATTATTTAGTTTGGTTTAATGACATTGTTTTGTTAAATAGAACAGAAGACACTGTCTGACTACCCTGGGCTCACTCATAAACGCACTGGGCAGAAATATTTTTGCAGTGCCACCTCCTGGTCATCAGAGATGCTATGCTCAACCTGTTAGGAGAGTAAATCAAGGAAATGACAGCTTAAAATGCTGCCATGGTCTATCAGAGCAGCCTGCAACAAGACATACATCTTTCAAGTGTCTGGATATTCAAGACAGGGCCACAGATTGAACAGGACATGTTTTTTTTATGTTAAAATGGTGGCATCTGTGACAATAAGGAATAATAATAATAATTCAGTTACCACTTTTGTCCTGAGGATGGAGGCATTGTCATGCTGAACGCTAAGAGACAACGCTTTACTTTGTGATAAAGTGCTCACTGATAATATTTTGAGGGTTTGTTGTTATTAAAATTGATTGCACAAGTTCAGTAAACAATACATTATTGTGAGAAATACTTTTATTTGTAATTTTATTGAATGTCCCATCAGAATAGCTACATGCAGATGTTGATAGAGTTAAACCTGGGAATTAGATACATAAGCTTGCTCCTCTACAACACCATATACTGTACAGTACACATTATCCAGAACATTAAAACAACCTGCTTTATATTGTATTGGTCCCTCTCACGTCATTAAATCTGATCTGTCTGGAAATGGACAGGGGACCTCTGAAGGTTTACAGCAGTACCTGACATCAGGACAATGGAAGTGGATCCCTTAGGTCTTGTGGCCTCTTGTGGCTACATTCTTTTATATCACACATATGCTCAGCTGGATCGGAGTCTGATAATCTAAAGGCCAGTTCAAATTTTTGGACTCTTTGTCTTGTTCCTTTAGCAATTCTTGTATGGATATATGTGGTGTGGCTGGGCATGTTATCCTCATAAGGAGGGGGCAGTTGAGAGTGGTTTGCAGTAATGTTTCAGTGGTTGGTACATGTCAAAGTAACATGCACATGAAAGCAAGGAAGCAACAATTCCCAGCAGAATATTTCGTCATATCAAGATGATCATTGTTATTCACTTCACTAGTCAGTGGTTTTAATGTCGTGGCCGATCGGCGTGTTGACTGTTCCGTCTGTGTCACAGCCAGGTTTAATTCATTTAGGTGTGTTTACTGAGATAAAAGTGGGAATGCAATCAAATTATGACCTTGCTTGAGGCCTGAATGGCTGCTAAGAAGGAATAAGCCACCCATGAACTAACGCCTAATCAGGCTTCCTCCTGCAAAAAGCCTTTTCATTAATGCGGTGATGTGATCAGGAGGGCCACCAGAGTTGCAATGGTTGGATATTGTAATATAAGAACTCTCAGGACTATTCTCAAACAATACACTGCTAGGGTATACGGATGTTGTAAAACAGATATGATTCAACAAAGAATATTATTCATTATTTTCTCTGGTCATCCTTCTGTCTATAATGTGCTATTTGCTCCCAGACTTTTTATTCTGAAGAAGTTTTTAATTTCTAACTTTATTCTGGGACAATATTGAACGATTGATATGGTACCCACATGTCACTGATGTTTGCTGGCTTAGTTTGGAAGCCAGAAGAAATAACTTACATTGTTACCCCTGTTCTACAAATACACACAAAGAGCTCTAGCAGACTAATAATGCTACTGCCCTCCTATTATGATCGTGTGTTTGCCCATTGAAAGTTGTATGAATATAGCTGGCCATCAGAATGAACCTACTCAAAAAAAAACATTTTATTAGGCGGCATCCTTACTGCTGAAACATCCTGACAACTCCTAAGCAACCTGGACAGGATGGACAGGGGCCATTGATGACAGGCTTTGCTGAGAAGAAGCAGGGTAACATTGCGAAAAGGGAAATGGAAATGTACATCTGGGCCATGCCACCACCACTATAACCTCCGGTCTCAACACAGTCAATAGGTCCTATACCCCAAGTCATCCAGGGGAAACAGTGACATCTGATCATCAGACCAAGGATTTCAGCAACATCTAAACAACCATAATCTACATTCATAAGACTTGTTTTGGGCCGCAAGTAGAGACCCTCAGAAGGAGCCCAACATATTCCCCATAAGTGGGGGGATGTCCAGGGCTGGCCCACCAACATGGGGTTCATCTCTGCCTATCATGGTGGGTCCAAACTTACCAGGTTGATCGAAATTGTTCCAGTCTTATTCAAACCACTGGGAGGAATGAAACAAAGAAGCAGGAATACATGTAGTAGTTTTCTGGCCACAAAAGCCTCCAATACAAGGAAGGGATCGGGAAGGGATCCAAGGAAGGGATTTTTTTTTTTTTTAAAAATGGTTTTAAACTAAAATACACTTCCCCGTGTGTACCACATTTCTCACTTCATAGTTACTATGCAAGATCATCCAATCATTAAAATAGTTGGGAACTGTGTCCTTGGCCAACAACTATTTGACACTCAACGTGCTCCGTTGGTAATTGAATTTAAAGTAACTTTGGTCTTGTCAAGAGAACCATCTGGTAGGACTTTGAAGCTGAACTTGCTGTTCTAAACACAGCTGTCTTTATCATTTCTACTTTCCATCCACAACGTTCCTGCTGCTTCCTGATTTCCCAAACCCAGTTTCAAAACGTGCAGGTAGTCTTGTGTTAAAAAAAATAATGGCCTTATAAATGCTTTGACAGCACTAAATGAAAGTATGGGAGCATTTTATGTTGAATAAAACGAGGAACTGTGTTTGCTGCAAACTGTGTAAGTGCCACTTGGCCTGGCATGGGAGCTCTACACTTATGATGCAGCACCTGAAATCAGGTTGGTATCATTGACGAGGAGGAAGGGAACACAACAGCAGGGTAAGTCCCACAAAACACACGTCTTGCATTGAAGGTTCCCTCAAATTTCAGCTTGACCAGCACAAGAAGTGTATCGTTAGCTGGCAACAGCTAATATTAGCCTGCTACAGCTATAGTGGGCTAATGTTAGTCCACAAGCAAAGTCCTACTGGCCCCTCAACACCATCTGAGCTGCTGTTTTATGCAGCAGGTAACACAGCTTCCAAGAAGAGAGCCAGGAGCAAGGTTGAAGAAAGAGAGGGAGTGTGTGCGTCTCTACTGGGAAAAATCTTAACAGTTTGTAATTTAGATTTTTCTTATTTTAACAGCTCCGGTCAGTTTAAGCAACAATAAAGTACATCTTTTTGTGTTTTTTTAAAAAACCAAGTCTATCTTTTGCATGCATGCTGCAAGAATGTAAATTTTTTTGTGAAACAAAGCCTGTAAACATTTAGTTAGTGTTTTGTTTGTTGTTACTATTTACATTTTAACACAAATTTTACTATGAAGTGGATGCTCAAGTCAAATGTTTGAATAAATTGATAGAAGCCATAGTGATCAGGCACAACACTGAAACCGCCTAATATTATATTAATCCTCTGCCACCACAGAACAGCTCTGACCTGTCAGGACATGGACAGGGGACCTCTGAGGGTGACCTGTGGTATTTGGCACTGGGGTATTGACATAGATCTTTTGTCTTGAGGGTTAGATGCTTGGTTAGATGGCGAGGTCGGGGGTTTGGACGCCAGGCCAAAGCCTTGGACTTACTGGCATGTTTCTCACCTCATTCTTGAATGCTATTTATGGTGTGGCGAGGTACATTATCCAGCCTGCTGGGGAGTCGCTCTACCATTGAGGGGTTGTCTTTGGTTGACAATAATGATTGGGTGGGTGGGTGGTATGTGTCAAAGTAACATCCACATCAATGCATTAATATTCATGTAATGAAATGATCCAATTCATGTCACCAGTTTCACCGCACTTTGCTTCACTCGCTGGTACAAATTCCCCAGAGTCATCTGTGTGTCATAAATGTGATTAACTCCATGTTTCTGTTTGATCAGTGCATTTATAAGATCCAAACTGACAGCAAAAAGTGATAAACACACATGTGGGTCAAAAGTTGCCAAAACAAAACCTGTAATCTTTTTTCCATTTTTACCTAATCTGCTGCCTTATGTGACATATTTCGCTAAAGTTGTGAGAGAACAATGAGGACCAATGGAACAAAACTTTGAACTGCTCTATTTATTGTCTCAAATGTTTTCTCCAACTTACGCCAAACAGGTTTCTACAACCCATATTGCACAATATTAGGTTCCATCAGCTCAGATTGTATACTTCAAAGTATGCTGAACTAATTGTTGATCACTGACCAACTGCTGTCCACTGTAGAGGCACATATCCAAACTGTTGAAATGCATCATCTATGCATATCAGGATACAACTGAAAAAACAACAGCTGTGACAGAGCTTAATTACAAAACCATCTGCACATGTTACAGTGCTGTCAGATATTTGGCAACCATTATGCCATAGACAGTCCCTTGTTTCTTGCTCCTATGTTATTTCCCCACTCATTGGTGTAAATTTGTCTTATTGCTTATTATGAAATAGCCCCCCCCCCCCCACAACCCTCTATGAAAATTGGTAACTTTTTGTAAAAATGCGTGTAATTCCTAAATGGTTAAAGCAATACTTTTGTGATACTCCTAAACAATTAAAGAGGGAGGTCTAAATTCACATCACATCTTGATTGCTTTTTGTGGTGTACAGAGGCAAAATAACAAAAATTGTGTCTGTCGAAATACGCATGGATGGGATTGTTTTTCACTCTTAATTTTAAGATCTCATTTTGAGCGGTATAAACAAAACATGCCGTAATACTTTTGAAAATAAAATGAAATGTAAGCCTTATTCGTTGGCATTTAGACGCTCAAAAATGTCATTTTAACTGTGCATGGTTTGTTCTTAAATAATGACATAATTTTATTATAATCCAAAGTCTATCAGCTTTTTTTTTTTCAAATATAAGAATCTTAAATCAGCCATTGAGCAGAGTTTCTGTGCATCAGTTGCTCTATAACTGAGTGGATTGTGTCCAAACTGTGGCCGTTTGACCTCAGGGAGTCATGTCTCCTGACAGCAGTGGAGGCCAGTCTGAGGTGATTTACAGCGACAGCAAATATTCTGACTTGTGAATGGAGGGATGCGACAGAACAGCCTCAGTGCTTTTACACCTTCTTCTGTGAAGTGATGTTGACCACATAGATACTGTAGAAAGACACATCAAAGTGGTTTGTTGAGTTTGATTTATTTTTTTGTGTTTTACTAGTATTTAACTCAAAACTAAAAGTACGGTTATCATACAGATTTTACTCAAGTACAAGTAAAAGCACAATGACAGGTTCATATAGCCTCACACTCTAACATATTTATATTTAGCCTCTCTGAGCAGAAATTCTTAACACACTTTACTGAAGGTACAAATTTATAAATAAGGTAGCAAATAAAAATCACGACTGAGGATCCACTGTGAGCATTTCACTCGTTAATCAGGTAACATAGGGGCGTATTTGATATGTGTCACTTAGCTCGCGGGATGGTGCACTGAAACAATGACATTTTTAATTTTAGGATGTACAATAGGTGTTTCACTCAAAATGATTTAATTTGTGAATTAATATGTTGTTTTCTCCTCCACCACTGTACATTTTTCTGTTTCAGGAAAATAGATGTTCATTTCTAGAATAATTATATTGGGTTATGAGAAAGGATAGATCTGGGATAGCCATTTATCTACTGTCTTTGGGATAATGACATACACCGTTTTTTTTTCACTTTCTCTCAATAACATTTATTCATTTTTATTTAAATGGTTTAAACTAAAGGTCCATCTGTATCTTGTAAAATGAAGGACGAGGGAGGATTTTTTTTCTTGTTTCATATCACCCCCTCAGACAAATGTTTAAGTGTTGCTTTGTCTTCCAGTTAGCTGTAATAGAAGGGCAAATTTTGTGAAATGAAAAAATCTAGTGCTCAGACTGATTAGAGAGGATACATTTTCTTTGTAACACTAAGGCTGTGTTTGAAATCACTGACTGCTCCCTTTATAATGCACTAGGGTGATTGCCATGTTGTAGTGCTGTCTGAATGTGTAGTGTGAAACCCTATATTGTAGCCCCCAAGGTATCCGCCAATCATTAAAAGTAATGTATGTTCACTAACCCAGCAGTATAGACCACAGACCATTGTGCTGAAGAAAAAAGCTGGGTATGAATGAGGAGTGAGAATCGTGCAACGTGACCATTTTAATAACGTGGGAAGACAAACAGTATAATATATACAGTATTCTTATAATATACATAATATCTATCCCAAAATTCATGCCCACATTTATTATTCATTGAAGGTCCACGGCCTACGGTTCAAGTTAATTGTATATTTAATTGTATATTTAAACCTTACCAGGTGAGGTAGGTGTATTTTTAACCAAATCAATCAAATGCTCTATTACTGTATTATTACCTGGAGAGGTGCGATTGGGAGGATCAGCCGGCCTGATCTGAACCCGAGTGCTGTTCAGTTATTGGATTTCTGTGCTAGCCACAGTTTGTCCATAACTAACACCGTGTTCGGCCAAAAGGGTGTCCATAAGTGCACTTGGCACCAGGACACCCTAGGTCGACAGTCAATGATTGACTTTGTAGTCGTATCATCTGATCTGTGACTGTATGTGCTGGACACTCGGGTAAAGAGAGGAGCAGAGCTGTCAACTGATCACCACATGGTGGTGAGTTGGATCAGGTGGCGGGGGAGGAAGCCAGACAGACGAGACCAAGACAGACAAGGGACAGACCAAGCGAATAGTGAGGGTCTGCTGGGAACGTCTGGCTGAGGACCCTGTGAAAATGGTCTTCAACTCCCACCTCCAGCAGAGCTTTAACCACATCCTGGAGGTAGTGGGGAGCATGGAATCTGAGTAGGCCATGCTTGCGCTGCCATTGTCGAGGTGGCTGCTCAAAGGTGTGGTAGCAAGGTCGCTGGTGCTAGTCGAGGCGGTAACCCCAGATCAAGCTGAAGAAAGAGACTTACAGGTCATGGCTGGTCTGTGGGACTCCCGAGGCAGCAGACAGCTACCGGCAAGCCAAGCGATTTGCGGCTCGGGCGGTCACTGAGGAAAAAACCCGGGTGTGGGAGGAGTTTGGTGAGGCCATGGAACAAGACTTCCAGTCGGCGCCGAAGAAATTCTGGCAAACTGTTTGGCGACTCAGGAGGGGAAAGCGGAACCCCGTCCACACGGTCTTCGGTGTGGGAGGGGAGTTGCTGACCTCAACTGAGTCTATAGTTCGGCGGTGGAAGGAATACTTCGAAGATCTCCTCAATCCCACCAACACGCATTCTGAAGAAGAGGCAGAGCCGGAGGACTTTGGGCTGGGCTCTCCCATCACTGGGGTCGAGGTCGCCGGGGCTGTCAAACAACTCCGCAGCGGCAGTGCCCCGGGGCTGGATGAGATTCGTCCCGAACTCTTGAAGGCTCTGGATGTTGTAGGGCTGTCATGGTTGACACGCTTCTGCAACATTGCGTGGACATCGGTGACTGTGCCTTTGGATTGGCAGACAGGCGTCGTGGTTCCCCTTTTCAACAAGGGGGACCAGAGGGTGTGTTCCAACTTCTGGGGGGGCCACACTCCTCAGCCTCCCTGGGAAGGTCTACTCCAGGGTGCTGGAGAGGAGAGTCCGGCTGCTAGTTGAACTTCCGATTCAAGAGGAGCAATGTGGTTTCGTCCTGGGCCGTGGAACACTGGACCAGCTCTATACCCTCGCGAGGGTACTGGAGGGGGCATGGGAGTTTGCCGCTCCAGTCCACATGTGTTTTGTGGATCTGGAGAAGGCTTATGACCGTGTCCCTCAAGGTGTCCTGTGGGGGGGTGCTCCGGGAGTATGGGGTAGATGGCCTTTTGTTACGGGCCATTCGATCACTGTATTGTCGGAGCCAAAGCGTGGTTCGCATTGCTGGCAGTAAGTCAGACCCGTTCCCAGTCAGGGTTGGTCTCCACCAAGGCTGCCCTTTGTCACCGGTTATGTTCATAATTTTTATGGACAGAATTTCTAGGCGCAGCCAAGCGGCGGAGGGAGTAGAATTTGGTGGCCTCCAGATTCCGTCTCTGCTATCTGCAAATGATGCGTTCCTGTTGGCCTCATCGAACAGTGACCTCCAGCTCGCACTGGGACGGTTTGCAGCCGAGTGTGAAGCGGCGGCGATGAGGATCAGCACCTCTAAATCTGAGGCCATGGTTCTCAGTCTGAAAAGGGTGGATTGTCCATTTCAGGTCGGGGGAGAGTCACTTCCCCAAATGGAGGAGTTCAAGTATCTCGGGGTCTTGTTCACAAGTGAGGGGAAAATGGAGCGGGAGATTGACGGACAGATTGGATTGAAGCGGTCTGTTGTGGTGAAGAGAGAGCTGAGCCAGAAGGCAAAGCTTTCAATTTACAGGTTAATCTACGTCCCAACTCTCACCTATGGTCATGAGCTCTGGGTAGTGACCGAAAGAACGAGATTGCGAATACAAGCGGCCGAAATGAGCTTCCTTCGCAGCGTGGCTGGGCTCAGCCTTAGAGATAGGGTGAGGAGCTGGGACATCCGGGAGGAGCTCAGAGTAGAGCCGCTGATCCTCCACATTGAGAGGAGACAGTTGAGGTGGTTCGGGCAACTGGTCAGGATGCCTCCTGGACGTCTCCCTGGGGAGGTGTTTCGGGCAAGGAGACCCTGGGGCAGACCAAGGACATGCTGGAGAGATTATATCTCTCGGCTGGCTTGGGAACGTCTTGTTGTCCCCCCGGAGGAGTTATTGGAAGTGCCTGGGGAGAGGAACGTCTGGATTTACCTGCTCAAACTCTTGCCCCTGCGACCCAGACCCGGATAAGTGGCAGAAAACGAATAAACCAACTCTATCAAAATAACTGGGCAAGAATTTGCAGGGACTGGAGCTGCTAAGGAGAAAACAAATCAGACACAATCGAATCAGATTCAAAGTATGTTTAATACAATTATTAAAAAGGCCGAACACAAAATTCAAAATGTAAAATAATAAATTTTAAAAGCTGCCAGTCCAACCGATTAAACTAAACAGACAAAAAGGGCAAAACTAAAATGGAAACTAATGTGAAACCTAAAGAGAAAAACGAAGGGTCAAAACTGAAGCAAAAACTAAAGCGTAGAACTCAAGGGCAAAATAAATGAATATTACAGAATAAAAACGGAGCTCTAGCGAAAGTTCAGTCAGGAAGACTATTTGCATGTCCACCATATTAAATTCTGGTTTTTTTCCAATGGTCACTCTTGTCTCTCATGTCAGTCATATCACCTCTGTTTTGGCTGAGCTGTCACTTCATGATCAGCTGTTCATATCAGCTGATCTCATCTATCCAATAGACAAGCGCCACTCTTGGATCGTTAGCCAATCATCTCGTTTCGGTCCTTTCAAATATGTCTCTGTCCCCTTCCTGGTTCCTTCATGCTGCTGCTGCTATGGGCCCCACCACCTCCCCATTTCCACCCAGTCCTGGCAGTTCCACCAGCTCCATCATTTCCAGTTTCAGCAGAGTCATCAGTCGCCACCACCACCAGTGTCTGGACTCTACTGGGGGATCTATAGTGCTGGAAGACATTCATCGATCACAATCTCTCTATAGAGTCCAAGCGCCAAAGATTTTTACTTTTATTTATTGTGTCCAATAAAAGTTGTGTCTTCTTCATTCTGGTCTCTCCTGATTGAACTAAAGGACAAAACAGTAGCAGTAACAGTGAGTCAACCCACAAAAGAGAAAAATTTAAGATTATGCCCATTGTGCTGCCACTTAACTATTAAAGTCATGAATCTACACAACACCAAGTATGGTGGGAAAGGTAAAGTCAGGGGAAAACAGGACAGATAAGGTCTCCAACACACCATACGGGTCCGAACTACAAACAAAAGATGTTGCATCAACCCAAAAGTAGCATTACATCAACTACGAAAATAGAATGTGCCTACCTTCATTCCCACCACATTAGCAACAGCAATGACTTTATTAATAATGCAAGAAAAAAACAAATAGTGTCTAAAAGTGATAGACAGTATAGATCTATATGTATAGACAGTATATGATGAACATTTTGTGAACACTCGGAAGCTCAATAGAGCCAGGGCATTAAAAAAAACAAAACAAAAAAAAATTAAAAAGTCTCTTGTTAAGTAACAAAAGAGATCATGACAAATCTTTTTTAGAAGTTGTGAGTTGAAAATACTGCGTGGCTGTATATCACGTTTGTCTGTGAAGATGGGAATTGAATGTGACCAGAATGAGCCTTATGATGGAGCCTCTGTGTCCTCTTGCCCCAGCTGTGTAAACGGTGCTAATATCCAGGTGTCTGTTTCCAATCATGGGGACACGGTGGATGGCTATCCGCCCCCCCGGCCCTGTCAGGTATTACCGGCAGTGACTGGAAGGTGCTGACGAAACTGTCAGGAAATTGTAAGGGTCTGATCAACTAAATCTCTCAGCAGAATGGAATTTTGGCTCAAGAGGAAGAGAGAAAACATTCGCATAATAACTAATGACTGCAGGCAGATGTCAAAGTGCCAAAATACTCCCGACAGGATGCACTGATATATATCTCATTTAGTGAGTCCATCACTGATGCAGTAATGCACCTACAGACAGCTGCAGGTAATCTGTGTCCCGGTGAGAGGCACACATCTGGATAGAAAGAGACAATCTCCTCTCAAAGTTCAAAATTGGGTAAAACTTTTCAACCTACTTTAAAGATTTTAGGATATTCTAAACCCTTGTAGAGGATACAGCTGGTCATTTCTGATAAAGAAATGGTTAATAATCAATATTCTTTTATTCAAACTACATAGAAAGATTTCTTTGGCCACAGAGGGACTGTGGAGAGTAACCCTGAATACAATTCAAGTTAAGATGATTTGACAAACATGTTAGCAAATGAAGCAAATGAGCATGGAGCCACAATATTATTGAACGGATGTGCTTTTCCGGCCATCTGGGGAATTTAAGTCCACTTTTCATTCTGTTTTAGCTCCTCTTATGGACTCGACCCAATTCTCAGGCAATGTTGTGTATGTACATGTAACATTTTCACACAGTTTGTGACACTATGACCCTTTATGATACGTTTATGTAAAAAAGGAATAGAGCTGCTTTAAAATGGATCGAAAAGACTTGTAATTAAAAGGGGGCTGCCTGACACTTCCATATTAGTTCTTTGAAGCATTTTTGTGCCTTCTGTCTCATCGTTATTGCTTTCAGATGTTCAGCTTTTTTTTTTTCTCTGCTTCATTCTCACATATTTCCAGTCACAACAAGCTCTTTTCAGCTCTGAACGAGCGTTGAACATTTATTGAAATTATGTTTACAACAGGTCGAATATGCGTGCGTTCCATCCGCATAACTCATCAATCATCACCCAGACCACCTGTGGCTTAGAGGTCCTGTGCGTATCTGTTATTCGTCCTCTTCCAAGGATTATAATTTTGCTGATATGACAACTGGTATGAAACAACAAATAATTATTTGTTTCTCTGATTAACTGCTCTGTTATTTGAATATGCAAACATCATTTTTCACTTGACAACACACTTGTTGGACACACAACTTCACTGTCAGTCGACACGTACGCTGGAGGCTTGTTGATGCTTGATGATGGACAAGGAATGCTTCCAAAATGAGATCTCAGAGGTCACATAAATAAAACTTAAAATCATATTTGACTTATATTGGAGAGAATTGATTCTTTCAGCATTGAGTCTGAATCTCAGTCATTCAATTTAACAATCAAGAATTCGCAGATTTGCACAGACTCTCCTCTTCCTTATTTTCATTTATTGCTTTAGTCTTTAATTCTTAAATACTTCAACTAATATGAAAACTGGCCACATTCTCCAGTCAGAACTACCTCAGCTTGTTTAAACTGGTTTTAAACTGTATATAATGTATGTGATGTTGGTTTACAAATGTCACCTGCAGTTTAAGAAAACTCATTATTTCATATGTTTTTTTTGACCAATGCTGTTTATGTAAAGCTTAAGGGACATTTTTCCAGAATAACTTCAACTATGAGGTAAAGGTCAAGTGCCTCTTAGATGTGTTTAGGTGATCCATTTAAACATGAATGCAAATACCTTGACTGTAGCTAATACTGTGACTTGACACTATTTCAAAGTGGGATCATCTCGCTGCATGGGAAGCAACTCACCTCCATCTGTAAAACATGCATCTGGAATTTTGGCCCCCTCCAATATGAGGCCCAGTGGGTCTATTATGTAAATGGCTGGGAGCAGCGCAGACTGAGATCTGATACAGATAGAGCTTTGTAAATCTTATGGATAGCTTGAAGCCATGTTACTGCTGAGAACACCCCGGTATCAGTTTCAGGGATATCATCTGTCTCTCTTTAGTATGAGATACAGATGTTGGATCTCTTTCCCACATCAGACATGCGGTGTGTTATGAAATTGTGTAGCGAGGGCTTGTTTGTTTGTTTAGCCTCTGCTCTTCCTGTGGACATAAGCAGCCGGTGGCATCAAGCTGGAAGAGTCTCATGGGTAAGAAAACCTCTGTTTACTTTGCATTCCTGACTCTACATAAGGATACTCAGGGGGAAAAAAATGTGTGCAACCTTTCTCAGATGTTGATTGTCTTTTACTCTTTTGATAACCATCCGTCTTTCACCGTCTTCACTCTTGACTCCTCCGTTGTAGGCTACTTTATGCTTACAAATCATGAGTTAATGTACATATGCTAAGACACAAAACAAAAATGGTGCAACATTTCCTGATGAACATCAGCATCTTGGCATTGTCATTGTGATCTTAGACTTGTTACGGCCAATCAGATATCTCCCTCCTTTCAGCTGTGTAGACGCGTTCATGTGATTGACTGAAAATTTGCCCCCACGTGAGGGTATTTTACTGTTCAGCCAATCCCTGAACGCGTCTGCACGGCGGTTCCTAAATAATTATGTTACCAATGTAAGATCAATATGTTTATTAACTGGAGGGCGAACTTCTGTAGCTAGATCCATTTTCCATCATCATCGTCATTATGGTATCATTTGTCATTTCACTACTTCACATAATGACCAATTGACTAGTTTGATTCTGTAACATCATATAATGTATAAATGTTAACTGATCTCAGCCACCTGTTAGCTGCACTACTGAAACACTGTACTGATGATGGGAAATGGATTTAACTATAGAG
>KV751324.1:19052320-19073600 GCA_001698575.1 Mola mola | reverse complement strand
ATAATAATAATAATAATAATAACAATAAAAATGATTAGTTTCTCATTAACTAATGAGTCACACTTGAGTAGTTCTTTAGTTAATGATGAATTAATCAAGGAACAAATGAGGAATTAACATTTGTCTTACGATTTCCTCTACCATGACCCCCCCTCCCTTCTTTGTTGTTCAGTACTAAACTAAAAAATCCTCTTGCATGGTTATTGGTTAAAAAATCTTAACTTTAATTGACTTTAATTTTGGTTCATGGCTATAACGTCGAATTTGATTTCACAGAGGAGCTAATGATTATTTAGTAACTACTGAACGACAAAAATAAAGAACCTTCGAGGACTAAACTAAAAAGATGATATAGTGATTTATGATGAATCACTTGATTTGGTAATGAATTGATCATATTTAGGTTTAAATAATTCTTGGTTTTATAGCATTTTTTAAATTTTGTAACAGGAATCCGTTCAGGCCCTTCACATTTGCAGGTTGCCGCTGCTGGTGCAGATAGAGCGTTACATGATACATGAGCTGCTGTTCTGGGAGACACATTTATCAGTCAACACGCCTGGTGTGATTGTGTCTGGCACACAACACATCTCTCATGAGAGCAATTCAGCTGAACAATGCAGCACCTGCCAGTGTTCAGCAGCAATAAAGAGGAAGGAACGTGCATGTTCACACTGTACATGTGATGGCCACAAGGTCATGTTGTGATTCAGAACAATAAGTCTTTTTTCTCCCATCAAAGTTACCTGATGAAGAAAAAAAAGAAAGAAGATTATAAATGTACGACTTTATGAAGAGATACCCGTGTTTGTTTACTGATTATTAAATAATAATATTTCTTTGGCAATTACCGTAATTATTGTAAATTCAGAATGAAACACCAATGAAAAAGTACTTGTGAATGTAAATGAACAATGGCGTTCATTCAAAAAACAAGATCTGTTTATGCCACTTTAGCCAAATTTAAAATGCGCTCCCCTCTGCTTCTGTCAGATGTCATTGCAAGAATTTTGAATCCTCTGCTCCTCCTCACAGACAGGTCGATCTCACCATCCCCTTCTGAATGGATCCAGCTTTAGTTTTCATCACCACCACTACCAGTGTCTGCACTCCATTGGGAGATTTTTTTTTACCCTACAAATCATCATCAATACCCTCTCTGTTGTTATGTCATCACTATGCCATCCTGCGTTTAATTTAAATTAGTTATTATTTAGCTGCCTGTCTGAATCCTTCCTTCATGACATCATGCAACAACTTTGGAAATTGAACCAGGTCGAATGGAGATAAAGATGTAATCCCACCCAACCAGCATGCACTGTTCCAGCTCCAGAAAGCATTCTTTACCATATTTGATTGTTTTGTGCAGCACAAAGGACTCTCTGAGGCTTTGTGGAATCAGAATGGATATTACCCTACTTGTTGCTCAAAGAGAGCATCAGCCAAACGCTGTTTTAGGGGATATTTAGTACAGAGTAATACTCCACAAGGTCAAAATCCATAACAAGGACAGGACTTGCAGAGAGGGAGGGAGTCATAACGAGCAGTCTGCTCATACTCCTCCAGATGAGAATAAGCTGTGGGGAGGAGTGCAGTGATGTTAGAAAGCAGACCTCACTGGGCGCAGTGAGCGATGAGGACCGCGGGATCGCCTTAAAGGTGAAGCCACGTGGTCAAGTTTTAAAAGTTCGAGGCTTTTCAGTAAAAGTTTTCTTTATTCATTTTGCATGCAGAAAAGATTTTTTGGGGATTATGCTGTTATTTAACCTGGGACCACAGAAGTCAAAGAACCTGCTTTAATTGAGAGATCAGACCCCGCCGTCGCACAGTCGCCCCTGAATCTGGTCCTGATGCGGCCGCTCGCTGCGCCAAAGTGGCGCGTTTAGACACGATGGAGGAGGTTTTACGCGGGCAGGGTGGATGGTGGCACAATGTCTCTTGGAGCAACTCGACAGGAGGAAACGGGACGCGGTCGGGGAACAGCACCGCGAATCCTCTGAAGCGCAACGAAGAGGTGGCCAAAGTGGAGGTGGCCGTCCTGGTCCTGGTGCTGCTGCTCGCGCTCACCGGCAACCTGTGCGTCCTGTGGGCTGCGCGCGCCACCAAACACAGCCAGTCTCGGATGCATTACTTCATGAAGCACCTGAGCATCGCGGACCTTGTGGTCGCGGTCTTTCAGGTCCTGCCGCAGCTGATCTGGGACATCACATTTCGCTTCTACGGGCCGGATTTGCTGTGCAGGCTCGTCAAGTACCTCCAGGTCGTTGGCATGTTCGCGTCCACCTACATGCTCGTGCTGATGTCCGTCGACAGGTGCTTGGCGATCTGCCGGCCGCTGCGCTCCGTGCGCAAGAGGAAGGACCGCGTCTGCGTGCTCGCGTCCTGGATGCTCAGCCTGATATTCAGCACTCCTCAAGCCTACATCTTCTCCCTGACCGAGGTCGGGGACGGCGTGTATGACTGCTGGGGGGACTTTGTACAGCCGTGGGGTGCCAAAGCCTACATCACATGGATGAGCCTCAGCATTTACATTTTCCCGGTGGCGATTTTGAGCGTCTGTTATGGCTTGATGTGCTTTAAGATATGGCAGAATTTCAATTTGAAGACCACAAGGGAGCATTTCCTGGCCCTGACTGCAAGGCCCTCCAAAGGCGCGCATCCCCTCTCCAGGGTGAGCAGCGTGAGGCTCATCTCCAAGGCAAAGATCCGCACGGTGAAGATGACTTTTGTGGTGGTTCTCGCCTACGTTGTGTGCTGGACTCCCTTCTTCTTCGTCCAGATGTGGTCCGCATGGGATCCTGCTGCACCAAGAGAAGGTAGAGGCACAATTACAGTCTTCTGTTAAAAGAAGAGGCTATGGTTCGCTTCAGAGGCCAATAGATTCATTCTTTTATTGTTTACAACGTCACACAAAGACAGGACGAAGAGAACATCATCTTGCAAGATTAATAATAAAACGTTTTTCATCAACAATATTTCAGTGGGAAGAGCCTCTCAAAGGTCATTCCTTCAGGGATGGGCAGTATACTGCATATATCATTAGAATGGTATGACAATATATATCTTATATCATTTTGGTACAGTAAAACAGTTTCATTTTCTGATTTATCACAGCGTTCTACCAGTTTTTCACTTACTAAATCCATGTTACTGATGATATATAAACTCACGGTAATTTGTCAAAGTACCAATAGCCATCCGTCCAATATTGTTGCAGCATCAAGGTTTATGGTCTAAAATATGCTAATATTTGATCTAGTTGCCCAGTCTGAGCATTTATAAAGAGCTTTTGAAGAGAAATCATGACATATCATAGTGTGACGATACACTTTATTCCTGATTCGATACAAATCACAATTCAGTACATATCATGCTACATTTCTGCTCCTTAATGATTCATTCTTTGAACAGTAGTGTGTTGAATGGCACTGACGTTTTACCATTCCAGAAAGATATGATTGTCACAATGATTTCACTTGTGGGAGGTTTTTTGTTACTTCCGAGCACATACTGTGTAAATAATTCATGCAGTTCTTGTGAAATAAGTCACAATTTCTATATTGAACTAGTATAAAAGGTAATGGCGTACCAAGATACAAATTTTCAATAATTATCACACCCCTAATTTATGCAGTGTATTGTGATATGGCCTAAAAAAGCATCAGGTAATTATTATTTTAAGCCAGATCATCCAGAACAACTCAAAGAATATCTTTGGTATTTCACAGAAGATTTATTTATAGGGCACATTTCAGGCAAAAAACACAACACAATGTGCAGTACAGACCAATAAATAAAAAAGAAAAACAAACAAACAAAAAAAAAAAGCAATAAGCACAACCAATTTACTTTGAGGCAACATGGCGTTTAACTTCAGACTCTCTTCTGCACAGTGAATGTGGATAAGTGGGAGTGTCATCAGTTCAAAGAAAGCCAGCGGGGGAACAAATGTGACATCAAAGAGTTTCTATCTCTGTTCCCAGCGGTGGTTTATATAATTTCCACTCAACTGCATAGTTCATCCAGATTGACCCCTCATGTCTTCTGAGTTTGCCATTAAAAGGGACAGGAGCGAGTTCAAAGCCAAGCCAATCATGCAAGAAGTGATAAAACTAGAAAAATAAAGTTCTTAAAGACAATGATCTTGCACAGCTCTAAGACTGTATGTCACATTAATAATCCCATATTGGCCACATGGATGGACTCCAAGCCGCAATTAGCATTTTACGCTAAATATTTGTCAGTTTTCGACATGGTGATTTTTGACGCTCTTAATCAACATGAGACTTTAGAATTAAATGCTAAATCATGGTGAACTCCTCAATTCTGTCCTGTAAAACAAAACGAAATGTTTCAAAAATTTGGCTTATGCACTTTCCTGACAACCCAGGTGGGTTATTTTTTTGGTAAAGCTTACTCTTCTGGATCAGGAGCAAAAAATTTGGCTTATGCACTTTCCTGACAACCCAGGTGGGTTGTTTTTTTGGTAAAGCTTACTCTTCTGGATCAGGAGCGGAGTCATTAAAAGTGGTAGATTAAAGACAAAAATCGACCATTATGGATCCAGTTCGTGTTTATTCCTAAAAGCTTCTGTTCATAACCAGATGAATTTAAGTTCACACATTTTGAACTCATCTTTATTGCATTGCCTGAGAATTGACTTCTCTCAGGTTAGTGCTCCCTTTAGGCTCCCTTCCTTCTTCCTGAGAGCAGTTCAATCAAACATGTAAAAAGAAAGAAAGAATGCTTTATTCTAGCGTCTGACCTTCACAAACACACACACACTCACACACCATCTTATTGCGCCATACAATCTGCAATGAATCCCCAAATATTGAAGAAGCGGACATGTCGTGTGAGGTTTGTTTAACCTTTTGTCCTCAGATATAGTTCACTTTGATATAGCGATTTGACGCCATTAATTGTCCTTTTGATTGTAACATTGCCAGCTCTCCATTTTTCCATCTTTAATCTCAGAGGAAGTGTACATCACAGTGTTACAAAGAAAAGCAGCCAAGATGACTTCAGGGTCAGAGGAGGCTGTACATCACAGCATGAGAGGGAAAATCAGATGGATTTATCTGTTGAACTGTGACAGGTCGTATGGTTGATGCTGCACATCTCTCACATCAAGCAAAGCACCACAGAGAGTCGGGGACCCATGAACAGCACAGGTCAGCTTTGTCAAAGCACTAAATCTTTCTCACCCCATTAAGAATTACAGAAGGGGAAAAAAAACCTGGAAGCGGTCCATTTTTCCACTGTTCAAACGGAGAGCTTCCTGCGTGCCATGCTCTGACCAACTGGAAATGTGATTAGTTGAATAAATGAGAAGGTAAGGCTTGTTTTTCCAATCTAGAGCCTCTTCTAATTGAAGCCATCAGTCATGTTTGTGTCAAGCAAGCAAAAATCCTATTTGTGGGGAATCCATCAAACTGTTGTATTCTTTAAAGGGGTTATCTGAAATGTAATAACGTCCACCTGCCTTGAATGAGAACTGAAGAATTTAATATGGCACGAGAATTGGGGTTCAGGTTAGCTGAAGCTATGGAATGCCTAATGTCAGTGAGTGTCCTCTCAAAGATAGAGATCGACATGCAGATTAATTAACACATGGTAACATTCTAAATGGTGCCAATGTGCAGCTAGGACAGATGTGCATGTAATGGGCAAGTCTGGTTCAACAAACAGTTCCACAGACAGACTGACTGATCATCACATCATTTTCAGACCACAATCAGGTGATGACAACTTGCTGTAATTGGAGAGAAAGTTGCTATATTTTGACTGCCTTACTTTGTAAAGATTCACCCCTTCTTTTCTCAACCGCTTATCCTTTTCAGGGTAGCAGGGGGCTGCAGCCTGTGCCAGCACGCACTGGCTGAGAGGCAGGTTGTGGGTCACAGACAAGGCTTTTTAAATGACAAGGCTGCATATTTTTTTGTCATTCTCAACAAGTCTAATGAAAGACTAAAAGCAGCTTTGTTTTAGTTCATATCGTTTACTCTGTTTGTTTCTTTATTGTCTTCGCTTTGTCTATGGCAAAGCGCAACCACCCTCTCAGCCGCAGATTTGGTACATTACACATTTGGGACAAATATGGGATTCAGTCAAAAAAAAAACTGTAACGTTAGTATTCAGGAAGATAATATGATATTTGTTGACAATGAAACACCTATGTATATATAAAAAAAATCTGTCTGTCTCCGTTTCTAGACGTGGCCTTCATCATTGCCATGTTGCTGGCCAGCCTCAACAGCTGCTGTAACCCCTGGATCTACATGTTCTTTGCCGGTCACCTGTTCCAGGACCTGGTGCAGTGCTTCTTCTGCTGCTGCAGACAGTACCTGACAGCGCCTTCCTGCAGCTGCCGTCCACAGTGCCGGCACAAAGGGAACTCCTCAGCCACTTGCGTCATCAAGAACACAAGCAGCCAGAGAAGCCTCACACACACATCCAGCACAGGGGCACCGGGACACTGAAGAGTTTGCTGAAAGCCCTCCAGGCTCCCTGTCATCCCTCTCAAGCCAGTAACCCAGAAATCAAGTCCAACATTTCAGGCATTTATGTAACCGCAGCAGTTGACTATTGCAATATGTTTTAGATTGACTTGAATGATCAATTTAAACCTCCTGTCCAGAAAATACCTTCCACCATGTAATAACAAAGAACAGGACAAAATGTCTTTTTGTCTCTATATATTTTGCCCGTGTTGTTTCTTTTGAACTCCCTGTGTGGTGGAGTCCTGCACATCTGTTGGCTTTCAAGATCTTCTGTCCTCCTTTGTGAACATTTCCGAGTTCATTGTGTGCATCTGTCCTTCGGTCTCACATCTTAAAGTCTTGTACCAGTATTTGTTGTCCTGATTTGACCTTAAAAGGACAGGTAATTATCACAGTAATTACATTAATTAATAATTACATTATTTTACCATTTTAATCTAGATTTGTTCTTCACATTTTTTAACTGCAACATATGTTTGAGAGTTTATACAAAACTGTCTGCTTTGTGCAAATGGGGTCTAATGCAGATATGTTGCACGTTTGTTTATTACTTTGAGAGAAGCATTACTTTGTGTAAAAACATAGTTATAGTTACATTATAGTTATATACAATTAAATCACACTGTTAATGCGCAGTAATCATCAATAATCATATTTACATATCATATTAACATTATTATGATAATACTCACAATTGAGGTTTGATTCAATCTAAATATTTCCACTGTACCAACACAACAAAAACCATTCGCAAAGAAAATTTTACAACAGAAGATGTTTCAATGATGTTAACAGACTCTACAGATCAAAAAGTGTTTGTAATTTATGACCTTAAATGAAATTCACCTTATGAATAGTTTCTTCTTGAATCTATTCATAAACTCCCTCTGATCTTTCCTGTCATTCTTTCTTGTCTCTTTTTTTGTGTTGTTTTTGGACATTTTGAGTCCAACTCAGAGACATTTTATTTGGAATGGGATAAGAGCTCACCCTTGTGGTTGTACTGATCTCTCACACAGCCTTCTTTCTTTTCTGTTCCGTATCTGAGCAACCCAAGGCAAAATGTCAAGTGTTTATACTCAGCACATGGAGAAATTCAGTGTCAGGATTCGATAGAGTGCATCCTTGGCTGTGTTCCTAAAATTCTGTAACTTTATATAAACTGTCAAGTTGTCAATCAAAACATTGTGGTGAATAACATTCATTTTCAATTAGCGTCATTGTCTATATGGCATGACAGCAAACCACTGATGATTACATTTTTCAGTCAGGCATGGGACAAGAGACCTTCTGTAAATATATGACGTAATATCATGTTTTAAAATCACACTTAGTAATGTTGACACAAAAGCAGTTGAAAATATAGTCCACCGAATAAAAGTGATAAGTATTATTCCTGCACTTTTTGTTCATTTTCAGCCAGATTTTAACAGTGTTTCAGGTCCAGAAATGTCCAGAAAGGCTGTTTAGGAATCACGCCTCCTTGCGAAAAACCCCTCTCACACCACGGCATATCTTCCCCGTAGCCTTGAAGATCGGGTTAATAACTGTCTTTATGAGCAGCAAGTATGGTTGGCACAGACACCTGAACTCAATTTGACAGCTCTTTATGCAGGGCACGATGGCCCAGATGTGCCAGAATGACAAACAGGCAAACAGCAGGCCCCAGACCAGTGACAAAGGCACCCCAAAGATGGCACTCAGGCTGCGATAACAGCAGTAGTTTGACACCGTGTAGGTTTTGTGGCTGGCTTTCCATACCTTGTCCACGCTGCGTATGCCGTCGGGCTCTGCAATCACATCTTCAAAATCCACCTAAAGCATTCAAAACACGGAGAGGGGCTCGTTTATTGACTGTGTTTGAATGTCGGCTTACATGTTCAGTTCACATGAATCTTAAAACAAAAGTAAACATTGATGTCAGATTGTAGATTATGTTGATTAAACAACTTAATTTCTGAGAAGAGATATTCATGGGTTTTGATATGCAACTGTGGTTTAGTTGATATGCGACTAAACAACAGTTGTTTTGTGGTCTGTGTAAACTGACAAGTTAAGTGTTGACTTAAATTGAGTTATCTGAGAGTCACATTGAGTTATGTGAGTCTCAGATAACACCTACTGCAATTCTGATATGGGCAACAAGAATGATAATAGTAATAATAATAATATATTTTGTGTACCTTGGCCACATCCTCATTGATTTGCTTGGGGTCTCTGTTGTCGAGGTCTATCTCCCCTGCGTGTCTGTCCCTCTGGATTAGCGGCTCAGTCTCGCCAGGTTCAGCCATGGTCGTGGTCTGTGACTGAAGGAGCAGACTGAAACTGAAGCTGACATAATGAGAGATGAGAGGCAGAGTATGTGGCTGCAGTCAGAGCTGCAAATAGGGAAGCAGGCATTTCAGAATGCACCAAGGTCTGTATGGTGAGATCATGTAGAATGTTTATTCATTTGTCACACAAACCCACAACAGTGCAGAAAAATCAACAGCCTATATGAATAGCGCCAAAATAAATCCATTTAAAGTCAAAAATTATTTATTGCATAAATTGAAAATCCTGCTTTGATCCTAAAATCAAATGTATGACTGTAATGTGATGAGAACTATAACAGAGTTAATGGGTTTTTCTAATCGATGTAGGTCCTGTTTCCTGTGTCCCTCATCTCCACCCATGCTTAGGATACTCTAGTGGTGCTGATTAACCCGCATTTAACAGGATAACCATGTTTTGTTTTTAAAATCTTATGTTACAGCAGAAAAAAACAGACTTTAATATGTTGCTTTAATGTGCCTTTCCTCCATTACATATACATCTCAATTAAGTGGTTCTTATTTGTTATTACAGAACTAAATGTTTTAAGGTTTGAAAATCACTAACGCGAAAGAAAATTTGAAATTAAATTCTAGTAGTTTTTTTTTTTCCTTTACCTGAAAACATTAAAAATTACAAATGATTGCAAACATATATGCAAAAAAAATAATTTTGCATAAAAATCAGACAAGCACTTGAGTGTGAGGTCACAAAAGGTCACTTCTCATTTCCTACAAGCAAATCCCTGCGGTTATCTAAGACAGTATTTTTCTCAGCTGGTATAAATGCAGATCCTCTTTTTGTTCTCATGAAAGATATTTCCCACACTGGCAATCCTTTTTGCCAGTGTGTCAGGTTCAAATCAGCATTTGTCCTGTATCTTCGCAGGGAAATGACCAGCAGACTCAGCAGAGGGAAAACACTTAGTTGCTTGATTTTGACCACCAGCACATTTGTCCACATTATGAAATATTCCAGGCTGGATGTCCAAGTCTCATTCCTTGGCCATGTGAATGCTGAAGCCTCCGCAGCATCTCCCGGCGCTCAGGAGGAAGGGGCGCACAAAGACGCCCAGCACAACGTTCCACAGGCTCTGCAGCCAGCGCGTGCCGATATAAACACACTGCATACATGGACTGACCATCCTGTTGTGAATAGAAAAACAAAATCAACCAGACAGTTTCTCAGAGGTAATCAGTCATTCAGAGATGTTTTTAGTTAAAGTTTCTCCTGAAGTAAAAGTTGGCAGGAAAGTCCCACCACCTATACAGTTTTACTATTTTTCAATTTGTCGGTTAATCAGGATATGAGCTTTGTCTGTTTTATGTGTTACACAGTTCCTCTTGTTTCCAGATTACAGAAACGTGATCTTTAACCAACTTTCATTTCAATTTATTTCTCAATTTACTGAAGTACAATTTGGAATTTACACTTACTTCCCAAAAATAAAAAAGAAATTGACACTATTGTGCATCATTTCAGACTTTTAGTAACTATGATGACACACACAGTCTCATTATGAGTTTATAAGCACCCTTAATTCCATCCACTGCAATTGTTACATTAATGCAAATCTTTATTTATTACTGAAGCATCTATCAGTAATACTGTCAAGATATAAGAACGCAGGATTGCATGGCGATGAATGTTTTTTTGATCAAAGGAAGGCTGATTCATTGATTATCTCGCTAGATTTTGTTGTTGCTGAACACAAAAAAGTTAACATGTAGCCCTTAATGGGAAACAGGCACTAAGTCAGTCCAACTTCCTCTGTTTCAGGGAAACAGGGATAGATTGTGGGAATAACAAACTTGTTGCAAAACAACCATGTATCCGTTTTGAGTAAGTGGATCAAATGATAAAAAAATTTATCATTGCAAAACTAAAGTCCTTCCTGTGGAGACACTGATCCTGGTGTTTCACTGGATTCCAGTGATAACTTCAATGTGGAAACCAAAATGAACAGAGAGTAGGGGTCATAATTATAATACAATACTCCGGAGCTCCTGGTTTTGTGGCACAGAGTGTGACATCAGCCACTGCTCCGGCATTAGTTGTCATTTTTTGTTTTAATGACAAAAGATGGCAAACTGTTGCCCATACAGAAATGTAATATATGGCATAGACATCCCCATTGTATATCAGGAGTTATATTACTACTGTATACTGTATGTGTTACTTAGGGAGATATACAAATAGCACATATATACGAATTCTCTAGATATATCAAAATGTAAGTAACATCCATATTAAAATTAGTATATGTACGTATAATCCAAATTATTAGTGATGAGTTTTTGTATGTTTATATGTTTTGACCATACATGTTAATGCAGGTTTAAACAACATACATTCAAACTTATATAAGTGTACATATATTTCTTCTATACATTTTTATCATGTATGTCTATCTTTTATATTCACGTAAAATATGAACATACATGGATGAATCTTCAAATGAAAAAAAAGTGTGTAACACTAATATGTAGGCTGTGGGGAGTGTACCATTAAGTCATACAGTATACAGTAATTTACATGTATGTGAAAATATATTCACTAGGCAAACATATTTCTATTGGATGGACATATATGCCAATATATGAAATGGTTCCAACTTGTTATAGGTTTCATATGTTTTATACATATATGTTTTTACCTCATATGTAGGTACATTTCATTTATGGGTATTCAGTATATGTTACTATATTACATGACATGAAAGTTAATGAATTTGGTGGCTTTCCTCTCTGGTGCCATAATCAGGTCAATTTTTTTTCATGGAGGTGATGGAATATCTTTAACACAAAATTTAGTATGGTTTCCAGATTCAAAAAAAAAAAAAGAAGAAGAAGAAGAAGAAGAAAATCAATATAATAAACTGGCTTTTTTCAACTCGTGCAGCTATACTTGTCTTAAGCATAATTGAATTGATTGTAGATTTCCACTGTATAGTAGTAGTAGTATAGTATGTTTGGTGTTAAAGAGCAACTAGCATGCTAGCACACTTAACAGGATGATGTACACGGCAAACAGTGAATTTCAAGTATCAGGATGTTAGCCTGTGAGCATGTTAGCATGTAGCATGGCAGCGTCTTCCAACCTCCATTCACCTGCATATTATATGTGTCCCAGTGTCATTAATGATTTGAACAATACATAAACCCAAACTATAACTGTGTAGCTGTAGAGCTGCATCTACCAGATGTGAAGGCAGCTGAGGAAGGCGAAGAGGAGCCCAGAAGTAATGGACACGGGAATGGCCAGAAGTCCTGTGACTATCCTGTAGACCCAAATTCTGGACACCTCAAACAGGGCGTTACTCCAGATCCACACCCTGTCGCTGCTGCGCACTGACACTGGCTCAGCAATCACATCCTCAAATGTCACCTAGAGACACAAACAGAAGGTGGACCTAATGTTACGAAAGTCATGTTCTTGCTGGACCTGATGTAGCTTCCCAAATAAGTTATATCCTCTGGGCAGTGCGATCAGCCAAGCAGTTTCTACATGTCATTCATTTAGTTTGAACAGCTTATTCACGTTCAGAGATAATGAATGCACAAATGATGCAAAGTTCAGTAGAACCTCTGAATGAGAGTGCAATACCTTGAGGCAGTCATTGATACCTCGTGGGTCTCTGACATTAATCAGCGGCTTGGTATCACTGATTTCCACCAGAGTGGTTGTATGAATACTGTCCTCTTCTTCCAGAGCAGGAGCAGCTTTCCACAACCTTTGAGGTTCCTCCTCATTATCAAATTCACCGGAGTCACTGGAGTCCCCCAAGTCGATCTCTACTTCCTCTGGATCGTTTCCTTTCATCATGGTGTCCATCCAAACATGAAGAAATCACAGAGAGTCAAACGGGTGCTGTCGCTGTGACTGAGCAGACCCCTCAGTTACTGCACATGCAGGTTATATTGGGAAAGTTATGGTGCACTGATGGTATTTCCAGATGGTATTTCAAGACAGAATTACTTCCCTGTGCTGTGGGGGGATAGGAAGGGTAGGGTGGGATATAAATACTCTCAGCGGAGGTGGATCTGTGTGTACCCTGATACACAGTAGTGTGGGGCAACCACACAGGCAGGGAGACAACATGAGAGCAGAGTAAAACAAATGCTGGGAGGGCACATCATGAAACTTTTAACTGGGACTGATGCTGGCACACACTGTAAGATTTTTTGTTCATCTGAACATTAAAAGACAAGTTAAAATAACTTTAAAGGCAGCCCGGCTTCCATCACTCTGAAGAACAGTTAAATCCTCCACAAATGTAGATTTTGTTGCACAAAATTGAAATATCCAATCTCTGTAAATAATGTTCGCACACATATTGGATGTCACAATGCTCGTTAACCCCCTTTTAAAGATTATTTTATTTAGATTAAAGCTGAGTCTCATTCCACCACTTGGGGTCACAACCCACTGTATTTCTATTGCAAGTCCCAAGCCCAGATAAACAGTGAGGGTTGCGACAGGAAGGGCATCCAGTGTAAAAACAGAGCCAAATCAAATCAAACATACATACATCAAACTAACAAAAACGAATTTCCGGTCAACATCGACCGCCACTGGTGCTGTTGACAAACAGGGTGCCAGCTGAAACTGGGAAACTGCTAGTTGAAAAACAAGAGGAGAGAAACACGTTAGGAGACAGAGAGAGAAGAGGAAAGCCAAGAGTGTAGGATTGAGAGTAGGAACTTTAAATGTTGGCTCGATGATAGGCAAAGGTAGAGATTTGGCTGACATGATGCAGAGAGGAAAGGTAGATGTTTTGTGTGTGCAAGAGACCAGGTGGAAGGGTAGCAAAGCGAGAAGCACTGGAGCAGGTTTCAAACTGTACTATCATGGTGTGGTTAGAAAGAACAAAGGAGTAGGAGTGACCCAGAAGGAATGTTGCAGAGGTGAAAAGAGTGTTGTACAGGGTCATGAATGTGTAGATGGAAATTGAAGGCGTGATGATGAATGTAGTAAGTGCTTATGCCCTACAAGTTGGCTGTGAGATGGAGGAGAAAGAGAAATTCTGGAGCGAGTTAGATAAAGTGGTAGAGAGTATTCAAAGGAACCTGGAAGGACAGCTGGTAGTGGATTTTGCAAAAAACAATAGAAATGGCTGTGGTGAATACCTACTGCCAAAAAAGGGAAGAACAGAGGGTGACATAGAAGAACAGAGGCAAGAACACACAGGTGAACTACATTTTGTGTAGACGATGCAGTCTGAAAGAGATTGGAGACTGCAAGACAGCATCGGATGGTCGTGTGTAGGATGACTCTGGTGAAAAGAGCAAAGGCGGAGCAGAGGATCAAGTGGTGGAAGCTGAAAAAGGAAGACTGCTGTGAGGACTTCATGGAGATGTGAGACAGGCTCCTGGTAGTTGTGAAGAACTGCCAGATGACTGGGTGACTACAGCAACAGTGATCAGGGAGATGAGCAGGGAGGTGCTTGGTGTGTCAACCGGACAGAGGACGGATGATAAGGAGACTCGGTGGTGGAGGAAGTACAGGAGAGTATTCAGAGGAAAAGGTTGGCAAGGAGTAAATGGGATAGTGAGACAAATGGAAGAAAGTAGACAGGAATACATGGAGATGCAACGTAAGGTGAAGAGGGAGGTGGCAAAGGCTAAGCAGAAAGTGTATGATGAGCTTTATGAGAAGTTGGACAATAAGGAAGAAGAGAAGCATCTGTATCATCTGGCGAGGCAGAGGGATCGAGCTGTGAAGGATGTGCAGCAGGTTTGGATGATCTAGGACAGGGATGGAAATGTACTAACAAGTGAGGGTAGTGTGCTGAGAAGATGGAAGGAGTACTTTGAGGAGCTGATGAATGAAGAAAAGGAGAGGCAAATAAGGGTGGAGGAGGTGGAAACTGTGGAACAGGAAATTAGAAAAATCAGTAAAGATGAAGTGAGAAAAACTTTGAAGAGGATGAAGAATGGAAAGGCAGTAGGTCCTGATGACATACCGGTAGAGGTATGGAAGTGTCTAGGAGAGAGGACAGTGGAGTTTTTGATGAAGCAGTTCAACATGATCTTGGACAGTGAGAAGATGCCTGAGGAATGGAGCAAAAGTGCACTGGTGCCAATCCATAAAACAAGGGTGATGTGCAGAGTTATTGCAACTACAGAGGGATAAAACTGATGAGCCAAACATTTAAGTTTTAGGAAAGAGTAGTCAAAGCAAGGCTCAGAGAAGAGGTGATGATTTGTCAGCAGCAGTGTGGTTTCACGCCAAGAAAGAGCACGACAGACAACTTGTTTGCTCTGAGAATGCTGATGGAGAAGTGTGGAAAAGGTCAGAAAGAGTTGCCATGTGTTTGTGGATTTAGAGAAAGCCTAAGACAGGGGGCCGAGGGAGGAACTGTGGTCCTGTATGAGGGAGTCTGGAGTGGCAGAGAAGTATGTTAGACTGGTTCAGGATATGTATGAGAGCAGTATGACAGTGATGAGGTGCGCTGTAGGAGTGACGGATGGCTTCAAGGTGGAGGTGGGACTGTATCACGGATCGGCCCTGAGCCCCTTCCTGTTTGCTATGGTGATGGACAGACTGACAGATGAGGTCAGGCAGGAATCTCCGTGGACGATGATGCTTGCAGATGACATCGTGATCTGTAGTGAGAGCAGAGAGCAGGTGGAAGAAAACCTGGAGAGCTGGAGGCATGTGCTGGAAAGAAGAAGAATGAAAGTCGTTCGTAGCAAGACAGAATACATGTGTGTGAAGGAAAGGGAGGGAAGTGGAACAGTGAGGGTAACAGGGACTAGAGGTGGAAAAGGTCCCTGAGTTTAAGTACTCAGGGTCAACTTTTCTGAGCAATGGAAGAAGCGAGTGCAAGCAGGGTGGAGCGGGTGGAGAAAAGTATCAGGAGTGATCTGTGACATAAGAGTAGCAGTAGAAGTGAAAGGAAAGGTTTACAAGAGGGGGAGAGGGGAGACGGTGGCACTGACCAAAAGACAGGAGACAGAACTAGAGGAGGCAGAGTTAAATATGTTGAGATTCTCTTTGGGAGTGACGAGGATGGACAGGATTAGGAACGAGCACATCAGAGGGACAGTACAGGTCAGACATTTCGGAGCTAGAGAGGCCAGATTAAGATTGTTTGGACATGTGCAGAGGAGGAACAGTGAATATATTGGTAAAAGTATGCTCAAAAATAGAGCTACCAGGCAGGAGGCAAAGAGGAAGACCAAAGAGGAAATTCCTGGATGTGGTGAGAAAGGACATGCAGATAGTTGGTGTGAGAGAAGAAGAAGCAAAGGACAGGGAGAGATGGGGAACGATGATTCGCTGTGGCAACTCCTAGAAAAGCTGGGCAAAGCTGAAAGAGGAAGAGGAAGAAAGCTAAGTCTGATTCTGATTCTCATCCAAAACAACTAATTTGTTTTTATATTGCAGAAGTACTTGTTTTGCTCATTCATTCCAAAGTCCCAAACATTTTTTCTTTTTTTGCTCAGAAAAGAGGTTTACTTTTATTAATGATGCAGTACTTTTTCCTGCAATACTATTTTCTTTCAACAAAAAAGCTCTGCCCGCAATGGAAATAAAATCTCTTCTTCAGTGCCGTCTGACTTGATGGTATTCTACCAACTGTCCTAATCAAGGCTGATACATTAAAGTCAAGTCAGTTATATTTATATAGCGCCAAAAAAGTCTTCTCATGATACTTAACACGTAGAACAAGTCTAAACCAAACCTTTTTATGATGAATTAATTTAGTCATTGATTGTGAGAGACCTAACATTCCCCCACGAGCAAGGTGGTGATGAGAAACATCACTCAGATGTAACGTGGGATCGATTCACAACTTACTCTATTTGTACCTAACTGTGTCCTAAAAGTGTATGATCTAGAAAGTGTAAACCTTAAATGCGCAGTTTGTAGGATTTTTGTATCTTATTCTTCTGTTCTTCCGTCAAAATGCTGATGTTTTGCGTTAACAGGTCGCGTCAGCCATCCTGAGACATCAGTATATTATGCGTTTGACTTTATTTTTTAACAAATTTGACTTCCGTCAATTATGTGTAGCTCTGCTTTCTGGTAAGATGTAGAATTAAGTGAAAAAACTTTGCATAAGGCTAACTATGCGCTTAAATTTCCAAAAAATATACTTTATTTCTTTTTTTTGTTAATCCCAGTGTAATAATCGGTCACTAGACCGGTAGGTTGTCAAGGCTGTACAATACAACAGCACAAGGCAAGTCAAAACATCTGCAATAAATCACTTTTCTACACTAACTACACAAAGATTGTTATTGCGTATGTCTGGTAACATGGAGTAGATACCTACCGTGAAACACCTGTGTGTTTTTGACTCAGTAATTGTAAGAATACCATATAAAATGAATGAATTTGTACGGATGTTGTGTTTTTTTTCTACCCTCCTCTATTTCCTAATGCTGCCGTTGCACCCCAGACACAACCAGTGAGTTGCTGAAGAGTGTATTTTTCCAATGTTTATGATAGACCAAAAATTCATGAGGTGGTGAAAAAAAAGAAATTCATTTCCAGTGTTTTGACTTGGCCTGTGTCGTTGCATTGTACAACCCTTTCGAGCCAGGGAAAGCCAGGAAAAAGGGCTTAGTTGGAAAAAAAATGCCAGTTCTCCTATAACCAGTTAACTGTCGAGCTGTGTTGTTGACACATTATTGTCTTGGTTCACTTGCTCCAGTTCCCCAACAGCATCATAACAATGCGGAAGCAGCAGCAGATATATCTCATGTTATCAGGCAATCCTTTCTGGGCTCAGATTGCATGAAAAACTTCCTCACGTCGCCGCACTCGGGTGTAAAAACGAAACATGTTTTGCAAGATGCTTTTAAGAGAAACCTTTTCACCCCATCACTTTTGGACCCATTAACCACTGTCATGACTGCTATTAATAGGTCAGCCATGAATCCACCTTATCACACTCTTCTTAAGCTGTCCAGCAGGCCTTCGTCACAGGGCCATCAGATAAAGCTCCCATCCTCATCTTCACCGTATAATGAATGAATCTTGAAATACCGTTATCTCCTTCAAGACATACCTCTATAAAATAACATTTCAAGGGATTGATGTATGCGAGTTGTAAGAAGAGCAATCACTGCACTTGG
Source organism: Mola mola (assembly GCA_001698575.1). Classification (NCBI taxonomy): domain Eukaryota; kingdom Metazoa; phylum Chordata; class Actinopteri; order Tetraodontiformes; family Molidae; genus Mola; species Mola mola. The sequence goes on along the minus strand of KV751324.1, from coordinate 19,055,695 downwards.
CGAACGACCACGTGTGTCTCCAACTTTACTTGTGTCAGAGATCAGGTCAGCGACTTTGAAGAGGGCGCTGCGCCGTCTCCATGGTGATGACCATTTGCAGTAAGAGAACAAAGTCTGTCGATGATGCAGAGCTTCCTGTGTCCGAGCTGGAGACGGCGGTATGTTGATAGAGCGCACACCTCACCAGATGGAGTTTGTTTGCGCCGCACAGGTGAGGTCACACGCACATACACGTACAGTGTGTGTGTGTTGAAGTGGTAGAGGAAGAAGGAGGCAAAAGAGAAAGAAACAATATATTTGAGTGCTTATTTTACCCTGTGGTTCTCTTGATTACCTTAACTCAACACAATATATGTGGAGACGCTGTTTCTCTGCTGTAAACTGTTGTGAGTTTCAGCATCTCAGTTGTTTTCTTGAGGATAAAAATGTCGGACCATCTGTTTGTTAATAATAGGAAGATTACTTTCAATTCAATTTTATTAACAAATTGATGATACAAAAGTATTTGTATAGCAAGATATGGATCCCTATATCGAAATTAAAAATGCCCTCTCTTTAAAATAGGTATTTTTTTTATGTTTTGTGATATGAAAGCCTCTGAAAATCTATTTCAAATACTCGTTGTGCCTGAATAACCAGGAATCAGTCTTACTCTAAGTGTGTCAAACTGTTTGAAAGGTTTACCTGTAACTCATTCAGTCTGCTTCATTTGGATCGTTTTTTTATTTGATGAGTTTGACTGTAAGAACCTGCACCTGTCATTAGACTTTGGCTAAACCTCGACTACAGAACCAGTAGTCTACCTGTTCTACCTTTTCTAATGTGCATTGTTATTATTGTTTTTATGACTCTTATGTTTCATTCTGTTGCCCCTGTAAAGCAATTTTTAAACTGGATTTTTAAGAAGTGTTCTATAAATACACATTATTATCATTATTTTATACAAAGTGGACTGAAAAATGTGATATTATTTCAGAGCCATACTGCACAACCTTAAATGGCAGAAAATTATCATTCAAATACGACACCTTTGTTCACATTAGCACGCTAATTTAGGAAATATGTTTCTGTTTCTGGCCTGCGAGACTTGACTGGAGTAATTTCCATGCTGTGTATGTAAAATATCTGTCCAAGCCTGCTTTTACTTCGCTTTAACGATATAACTAATATGGCAAAATGATATACTGTAATTCAGCGACGCATACAAAGCTCACTGTGTGTTGCCTGGCTGCAGCGGATTTTTTTCTTTTGGTCCATGTCTCTATGTGGCAAGACAGCTGCCATCAATATACGTTGATTTCACAGCTGCACAAATTCCCATCGGGAGTCATACAGCCTGTTCTTGTATGATCAGTAACTTTTATAAATCAAACAAAAGCACATTGCCAGAAACATTCTAAAGAAAACTTTTAATAGTGTAGTTGACGTTCCCTGATGTGCATGATGACCTTTCAGAGGATGCGCATTTGATAGCCGTACATTTTAAATCATATATGACCTTTATGGGCCTCATTTGCTGGCCCAAAAATAGTGAGAACCACTGCCTCAGAGTGAGCACAAGCAGACATATTAGTTAATACATATCACCAAGTGTAGGAGATGTATTTCTGTTTTACGTAGTGTTTGGGTTTATCTCCCTGGTCCGTAACCTCTGGTCCCACCATCAGGAGCTTATTGGGCAGGGCCATCAGGGATGTCAGACAGTGTTCTCGCTCAGCACCTGTCAGTCCAGCTGTTTTCAGTACAATAGGTCAGACTGATTATTTGTGACGTCTGGTCAACTACACAATCGTCAACACAGTAATTATTTTTTAGGCTGGATTTCAGCAAAAAGAAATCAAGCATCAGTAAAATCAAATGGCTGCAGTTCAGTGTGACACTGTCTCACATTTCTGTGGACATGAAATAGTTTGGCATAAATGATGAAAAGATATAAGCGCCCAAAGTTCACAAGATCTATAGTACATGCCTCTGATAGAAATGTTGTGTCATCCAGCATTTCCAAAGGAGGCCGAATGATTCATTTATACCTCAAATTAAAAAAATGTTATCGACAGGTTGTTAAGACAGTACTTGATCCATTGATAATTATCGTGTGAGTCTGAAGGAAAAGTAGATGCTCAAGTGAGGCTTTAAGTGTTATCATGTGTATGTGTGCAATTTGACTGCAATTTGTCTCCTAATATTTTGTCCAGTGCCTTTAATTTACATGATCATCCCTTTTTTTATTGAACTGTTTTCAAAAGTACAAATTTAACAAGGATGCAAAATTAGCAGCACACACTGCTAATGTCAAAGAAAGGAGTAAAATTAAATACCCAAAAAATGAATGTATACAGTTGCAACAGAACCAGCATTTCTACAACAAAAGTAATGTCCCCACAATACTATAGCTTGCAGTGTACATTGTGGACACACAAAGGCCAACTATCAAACAATGTGTGCATACGCCTGCTTCTGGTGTCACTGGAGAGATTTGGAGGCATTTCCAAATTTGAACGGTCTCTTTACACACACCAACTGACCTATCCTGAGTACTATGCCTTTAATATTTAGGCAACGTATTAGACATTTTGATTTCCTGCGCTGACTTTGCTTAACAATCAGTTGAATATGAAGCTCCAGTCGCTAGCTGGCTAACGTAACTTAGCATAAAGTCTACAAAGAGTATTAATGTATTATGCATGGGCTTTATGTATACATTAGACATGTAAGACATCCTCCTATAACAGCAAGGAATCTCTTCACATCTGTATGTCCTTCACATAGTGCATGTGTGCTTTTAGTGCAGCTTGGATGTGTGAGGCGTTTGATATTAATAAAAAATCTTGGCAATTTTACATTTATCTTCTGCCCTTGAGCAAAAATATGGGATTGCATCTTTTACATAATGTGGCTCAACAGGCACATGTGATATTAACACAGAAATTGAGCTTTATAGGTACAGCGCTAGTATGCAGATATTGTTTGGACAGAACCAAAGCAATTGTTATAAGAACCAGGGGAAGCTTCATATTTGACAGAGACATATGAGTGGTACTAATCTTCTCTTCAACCTATCAAGAAAATAAAGAATTTCCCAAATAAAAAAAGATTAAAAGAAACTCGAACATCTCCCGTGAGAAGAGAGCCTGTAAAATGTAACTTATCCTGCCTTAAAAGGTCAAGTGTTTAAGATTTAGTGGAATCAAGCCTTAAAGTTAGGATCAGTCATCTTCCCTTTACCAGCATGTAGGAGAACCTGGCAGCTGTGAAAAATATAGAGGATGATGTTGTTTGAAGAAGGTCACTGGGCTTTCAATGCACAATCCTAGCTTAAATCTGAACCTAAAAAAATAAATCCAAAAAGTAAAAATTATGACATGCAAAGACATA
>KV751324.1:18997606-19052213 GCA_001698575.1 Mola mola | reverse complement strand
AAACGAAACATAATGACAAAACAAAATTCTAAAATTAACAAATAATAAATAAAAAATACAAATGATTATTTTCCTGTTGTGTTTGTCACATTTAATGGTAAGTTATTTTTTTATTTACCTGTCATTTTTATAGTATTTGGCCAAAATAAAAACATGCGAACCAGTCTATTTAGATAGTGTATTAGGATCTGAGTGTGCTGCATGTGAGGCTGTGCTGTCCCCAGTGAAGACAGTTCAGCAGCTGTCATGTTAAATGTGTAATGTAAACTTGCACCGTTAATGTTTGAAGGAGGATCTGGCGACATAATGCATCAACACCATCAATCACACCTTCCCCCTTTGATTCTTCAGGAGTGGTTCTCTCATTATCGCTGTCTGTGCAACAACAGAGACGCTCTTTGTGTTACAAGCGACACTGAGGAAAGACAAGTCTTACAGTCATACAGCCAAATAACAAACCGCACTTGGCTGAACTTGGGCCATAATTTCTCATTTTCGAGGGGCTTATGTTTGATCCATAATGAATATGCGTTGCAAGAGATTCACAGATGTAATTGTCTTGATTTAATAGCAGCTGTTGTTGAGGTGGAAGGTCCTTCCGTTTAATTAACACCTTATGAAGTCTGCTCAGGAATAAATATTCATTAGACTGAATCACACTCTCTGGAAGCTGGGTGATGAAACAGGTAGTCAGCGCTTTGAACTATTATCAATCTTATCGCTTCCTTTTCATATTATGTCACAGTATATCTTATTCAAATAACTGGTAATGCTCTGTTAAAACTGGGGGGGGGGGCGCGCGCGCTCATGACCTGAAAAGTTGTTTCTCAGCTGGAAGTTCATCCTTGCGAAACATGTTGTTATCAGTAGACGTCTCATATTTTAAGTTCTACATAAAGTTACATATATTTATACGTAGCATTCACCTTATACAAAATACTGTTCTGCATCTTCTCATCAGCAACAGTTCGTGCACACTGAATTGTTGGATAAAAACAAATATCTGAATTAATAAAATGAAAGCGTGCATGTAATCTGTTGTGTTTACTTCCACCTGCCATCTGCATTGAGCAACGGCCTCGATTGATGACAGAGGACCATGGAGCTTCTGCTTCAGCTGGTATGACTGCAGGCTGATTCCTCCAGAAAGTACCAATATTCTGAGACTCCAAAACAGACACCAGAGCTGTCTGTCTGAAATTAGTCTTATTAATTGTAGTAGTAGTAGTAGTAGTAGTATTTTTAATGGCACGTAAAATGTCTTAGACACTCCCCATTAAGTGTCTGAAGCTGAATGATGAGCTGAACAAAATACTCAAACTCCGTATACGTCCTTTTTGATTACACCAAATGAAAATATGAGCATCATCTCACATTTTTTTTCACTCTGCAGGTCTAAAGAGTGTTTGGTTGCACAGCATGAGTTTGTAACGATTAATGTCAGTTCAAGACAGAATTGAAGAATTGACAAAAGTGAGCGTGAAGTTATGGTTATGCATTATGCGTATGTCTATGTGTGTGTGTGTGTGTTAAATATTTAGGACCTTTTCTGGTTGGTTATGCATTATGCGTATGTCTATGTGTGTGTGTGTGTGTGTGTTAAATATTTAGGACCTTTTCTGGCATAAACACAGACCTTGTTAGGACCATTAGTCCTCAATTGTGAATTTGTGTGGGTTTTGCCTGTGAGTAAACAGTTGTACTGTTAACACTCCTCCTTTCCTTATTTCTCTTTTCATTAACAGGCACTGAAGCCAGTAAAACATGGATTATTTTTACTCATTCATCCTTTTAATCTATTTAAACTGACTTCTGTTTATATGGCTAAGTGGTGTTTAGAGCCAGTGAAAATTCAGCTCTTCATTTGTCACCATTTAACAGCTTTTCCACCCCGTGTCTATCCCTTAAGTCTAATCTGTGTGGGGGAGCTGCACATTTCTTCAGACTATGTAACACTTTATCATCCGCCTGCACTGACTTATCTGTGAAGAATAGTAATAATTAACCGAGTTTAACAAGATAAATATCATCATTTTATGTGTACAGGATATATGACAATTAGGTCATAAATGAATGTATGATATCTAAATTCTTAGTTTTTAATGTGCCTGTGTGCACACATTAAGAGGGTATTAGAGACAACCACTTCATCTGTTATGAAAAGGCATTTTCGTCTTACATAATCATGTGTGACCTGCGCTCAGTCTTAGCCACAGGCTTTTTCGTGGACTTACAGACGACAGAGCGGTCGGGACCCTGGGATGCTCATCTGCACGAAAAATGTCCACCTCAGAAAGAGAAGCACACATGCAGGTGCCATGTCACTGCAGCTCGTGTCTCTTTTTAGTGTTTTGTTGTGAATGGCAATTTACCCCTCAGGGCCTTTTTACTGGCACACTTTTCCAAAGAGACTGAGGGACCGTGAGAGGACATGGTGGAGATACTCCCTGTTGATGTCACGGTTACAGGAGAGTCTGAACTCTTCACAGGCCGTGCCCCGTATGATTAATGGTTATGATGGAACTGGTACCCGTAAATTATTCTCTACATGTTCATTTATTATTATCAGCCAATTTTATGTCATTCTTGAACCATTTTCCCCAGAAACTGCTAAGGAAATATGTTCATATTGTACATACGGCTGCTAGAATTAAAACTATCTCACCATGATGTACTAAGTGTAACAAGTTTATTTGCACATTGAAGCAGCAAGAAACAATACATTTCTGAAAAGGGGATGTGTGTCTTTACAATAAATCCATTTTATATAAGTTCCTGACACATAAGCACTCGTACTGTGAATATTTTAGCTATGTTGATATCCAATTTAAAAAAAAACAAGTACCCTAGCCTAATTAATAATGGTGTGTATACTACAGGTGCCAGTGGAATGTGCTCAAATACTAAAAAGACTGAACAACAAAAAACAATGAATAGTTCTGCATAACTATATAGATGAATAAATACTGCATCTGGAACTTGTTAAAATGCCTACAGTTTTGTGTGTGTGTACAATAAGGGAGTATAATCACATAGCTGCAATTAGCTATGCTGTATGTGAACGGCGGGTGAAAAAGTACAAATTTGTAATTAAAAAAAAAACAAGAAAAAAAACCTGCTAAGTGCAAAGAGAGTAAAAGTGAGGCCTCCTCCAAGAAAGACCCCTTGAAGTCGCAACAGCGCCATCAACACACAGCCACAGGAGACACAGAGGAACATGCAACAGTGATTGTGTTGCTGATTAGTTAATTCGGCCTCCTGACACACCATAAAAGTAGTTATTTACTTACACTTGTCACATCAGTCATTTAATGTCGGCACCCACAGGCATAAACATAAATCTGAAATGGTTCTGTCTGGATTGTAATGCCTTCAGTGACAATGTTCTACCACTTTTCAAGGAAATGGCTGCACTGATTGCAGGTCATAACGAGAACCTTTGCTTTAGTCGCTTGTAGAAATTAAGTGTAACTTTCACAAAAATTTGTAAAATTGCTCTCTGTTACAGCCTTGTATCTTATGATAAACATGTCAAGTATGTCAACACAGTTTAAAGAGATATTGCAGAGGACAGATTAGTCCTGCGAACTCCTAATGGCACAACAGTGAGGTAAATCTAACTGAGCTCCTCTGGGATCTGTCCTGGTATCCTGAAACCAGTCTGCCCCGTTTCATCCACAGTGCTTCTGGGACTGGGTGTAGCAAAGCTTGCGTCTGTCTCCACCGTACAGCTGGTCCTGTGGAGGAACTGCAGGAAGTTCTCATGTGCTGAGCCCTCGTGGCTGGAGATGGCCAGCTCCACCGGCCGGGCTGAGTAGCAGCGTCTCAGTTTGCAAAGTTCCTCCCTGATCTGCCGGTTAAGAAGTCCATAAAAAAATGGGTTGACAGCGAAAGAGGAATACGCCAGCCAGGTGACTGCTTCCTCCAGGTCATCAGGGATTTTGGGTGTAGCATTCATTGTCAGATGGAGGTGGAAGGCGAAGTACGGCAGCCAGCAGACCAGAAACTGGCCAACAATAACCACCAGAGTGAGAGCGGCCTTACCTCCACCGAACGGCCGCTCACGCATAATCCTACGTGGGGCATTGCGGGTTGTGATGATGGTAGTCTGGCTGTTTATGGAGTCAGAGCGATGCTTTAACTGACTGTTTGTCCATAGTGGCAGGGGTCCGTGCTGACGGGCAGCCATGCGGGCCACCTTGTACACGTTACAGTACACAGCAAAAATCACAACGGCAGGCAGGAGGAAGCAGGTGACACTAAACAGCACAGAGAACACTCGTCTGTGTTCACTGTGGCCCCAGTGCAGCAAGCAGTGTGCCGCACCGATGGAGCTCAGGGTACCATAGGAGGGCCAGCCGAACATGGTGGAGAGCCCCAACACAACAGATGCCGCCCACACCATCGCTATCACTGCTGCCGTCAGCTTCAGCGTCATCTTGACCTCATAGCGCATGGGGTGGACGATGTAGTAGTAACGCTCCACGCTGATGGCTGTGATGGTGAAGATAGAGGCAGCTATGAGGATCACATTGAGGAAGACGTACAGCTGGCACTCCAGCATCGTGAACACCACACCGACAAAATACGGAGAGCTGGATACAATCCCAAGGGGCATGAGCAAGATGGTGCATAGCAGGTCCACCGCACACAGGTGGCACACGAAGGCAAACTTCCTGAGATGCGGGGCTTTAAAGACAACAAACAGGATAGCAGTGTTGGCCAGAAGTGCCAGGACATTCAGGGTCACCATGAAGAACATCCCCGTCAGGTCTCTGAAGTGCGTCTGTGGGTTGGGAAGGGCGCCCAGCTGTCCTTCGGGAGCTGAGGGCATCGGGGTCCAAACGACGGCACTGCCATTGTACTCAGGGGCCAGAGATGAAATGTTTTGTTCCATGTTTCATAGTAAAGGCTTCAAAGTGCTGAGTGCAGACGCCCCCATGGTTGAGTAATGAAGCTGGAGGATCCTTCACACATCAAATCTTCACTCCTGTGCTGCAAAAAATAAAGTGCATTAAACAGGACATTTAAAAATTGTGTCAAGTTATATTAAAGAAGATAAAATCCACAAAACTTGCAGTAATTGTTAAACTGCATAGATGCTGTGTTAATAAGCTGTGAACACTGACACATCATATTTATGGATAACATGTTGGCAAAAAGGTAACTATTTACACATCCAGCAGATACTAAGCAAGAGTGGGACCCATCTGGATTCCTGTTGTGTCCACGTGGTGAACGGAAGTGCAATATTTACTCTCTTTTTAGCAGAGTTAAAGCACTATCATCAATCACTTAGTACAACATTTTTATAACTCATGGCAGATTGTGGTAAAACATATATATCTAATATAATCTATATAATATCTTGAAATTTTGTCCATAGTACTGCTAGGTGAGGTGGTAGGGCCTTATAATAGTGTTTACACTATAACAGGTTACAGTTACATACATGTAATACAGAGGGATTTCTAGCCAAGGCTCCTTTGCAATCCTTGTTCCTGGTTAGGCTTTCTATAACATAAAGGTTAATACTAGTTAAGTTTACGCATACCACTGACATTCACAGAAGTGTGAAATAATTAGAGACCGACTGACATGAATTTTTTGTAACAGATGCCGATATCGATATCAGGGAGATGAAAGTTCCTATAACCAATATTGGCTGATATGCAAATGAGGTTATCAAATACTTGTAACAAAGATATGCAAAAGAGAGGATTATTTTACAGACAAACAATAAACTTTTACTGATATTGGCCAATATTAATAACGTCTAAGTCGATTCTGATATATCTGTTATTGGCCAGTATTTTTTTTTTAAATTCAAAAATATGTAAAACATTTAAAAAATGGTGATTGCAATTTTTTCCCGTTTGTATGTCGCCTGTTTCACCAATAAATCTTTTCACATCATTTTGCGTTTTTATTTCCGTTTGATGGAGATCACAGTATTTGTCCTTAAAAGTTTTTCATGAATGTTAAGACTTTGCAACAAAATCACAGTCATTTAGACCATATATCTTTATCGATAATGCAGCATTATTGTAGGGATGACTATTGATATCACTGTGACATCATCAGGGTGGGAAAAACTCCTCACAGCCTACATTTATTCTCAGTTCAGACTGAGCAATACTAACGACAGGCACATTTCTTTAGGAAATTAAATGAAAGGCTTTCTTCAGACATCATTATCCACTCCACCATCTGCAGCTGAAGTGAAACTCTAAACATCTAGAGAGCACACTCACTTGTACCTTAGAGATATTGAAAGGTAACCGTTCACGTTTATGGGAATATTTAAGGAGGAACGCGCTCTTTCTCACGGAGAGACATGATCAGTGGGAATAATTCATGGAGGAACACCCTGTCTCTCTTCCATCCATCCCCATCCTTTTGAAATGGGAGATAATGAGCGTGCTTGTTTAAGCCCAGCTGCAGGGAACTGGCTGCATTTATTTATATGTGTGTATAGCAACACCCGGCACTGTGCCATCAAAGACGAAACTCCTTCCCTGGACAAGTTTGACTGCTTTTCCTTAAGTAATCATTTTTCCTCAAATTTGCCTAACAGCATTGGCTGATTATTCTGTTTGTAAAATGCAGCAACTATCACCTGAATTTAAATAATCATTACATTAGGGTTTTCCCAGCTTTCCAATTTTTCTGCGTTGTCTCTGACGTCCATCCACCAACGATTATCATCATAATCGGGTTTTAAATGTATGACCTTGGAGGATGCCATGTCCTAAATACATGTGCTTGCTCACTGCCGGGGATCCACTAATACTTCATCCTGCTGTAATCTTCTCTCATGGAGCGCCGTTGGCATCCCACATTCGCAGTGAGATTTATCCCCAGGAAGGACGGCTGCACGTATATTACTCATGCATATTATGTAAGGTTGTCCTCATTTTCTGTCATATTCCAGTTTCAGACTGGGCACATGCTGCATCCTGTAAGACCATGTTTCACTCCTGAAGAGGATGTTCATTTTCAGCTACCAGACATTGCAGATTAACTAATTCTCTGAAACCTCATGTGAATACTGACTCGAACGGAGACAAGTGCAGTGGCTTCATCTCTGCTTAAATTCTTCCACTTCTTTAGTATTAAGAAAACCATTACCAAATATAATGAGTATGAGGGAATTATGCTGTCCTTTTAATCCCTCATATAGCCTTGCGATGACCTTCTGAATGATGTTAATAAACAATTTTAGTGCATTTAAATTGATCTACTCCGATTGACTGTCATTCATTATAAAATTAAAGAAAGACAAAATTTATATTAAGTTTTATTTTAATAATTTTAGTGACTAGATTGGCCAGACTAATGAAGAAATAACTGTTTTATTACAAGTAATGTAAGTTGAACATATTTTGAAAATAACTCCAGAACATAACTGTACTGTGGACTAAAGGGCAAAAATCATTGGATGACTTTTAATGTGTCCATTATTCTATGGCAACATTTTGACAGGAATGAACATAAACAGTGAAGTGGATTTATCTGATTTAACCAAAGATACCAAAAGCACGATTAGCAACAGGGTCTGTCCTCTCCAGAATCAGAGTGAGTAACCATGTGAGCTCGTCATTGTGTGATGGGTAGACGAGAGATTACAGCACGCTTCTGGCCACCAGAAATCCTTAATGTTTGTTACATATTGCAGATTTTAATAGCAACTTTTGCCTTGAAGAGTTTCCTTTGTTAAATTTGACCACATTTTCACACTGTTTTGAGTTAATTTGTGGGCTAAATTTCACCAGGTTAGTGAGGTCTGTCACTATTTTGCTCTCTCATTACTGCATCACAAACAAATGCAAGGTATCTACAATAATAACTTCCACTGTTTTTCTGCACTGTGCTGAATTATCTGTCTGTCTTTCTGATCGTTACTGAATTGACTTTAAATTCTAACTCAGACTTCAAGCTTGTCTATCTTAATGTGTGTCTCAGACATTTTTTCCTTAATAGGAGTTGCTTTAAACCTCTCAGGGATTTAAAGTGATACAATTACATGGAGAAAAACATTTTAGTAATTAGTAAAGGGACAAGTAATTACTCTTATAGAATAATAACTACTTACCTACACAAAAACTTACAGTGCAACTCTTAAATCTATTAAATTGGTTGTGCCTTCTTTGAAAAGTTTCATCTGAGTCTTTGAAAGTTGCGTAGGTCCAAATCATGGTGACTCTCTACATCCTTCAAAAGCCCTAAAATCATCCCGGCAGCTATGATCTTCGGGTGGCTGGTCCAGCTTACAGCAATCTATCAGTAGAGATACAGTAAAACTGTAACAACGCGTGAAGACAGGATCCCCGGGGAGGACGGAGTCTGCTGGAAGAGGAGAGAGAGGTGATGTGCTGAGTGCCCACTGAGAGAGAGAGAGAGAGAGAGAGAGAGAGAGCAACGCTGGTTTGATTGAAAGGATGGCAGAGGGGGAGGAGCCAGCGATTGGTTCAAATCACATCTTAAAAACAGGATGACTGTATCAAACAACCACACAGGGATATTAACCACACACACAGTTTATCATCATCAGTATGTGGCAGTGACTGTCACACACACTCCTCTATTCCCTACAGAACTCGTTAAACAGACACTCAAGCGTTGGCTGAGTTCAGCTTCCACTTTAAAACTTTACATGTTTCCGAGGTTCTTTAATGATGTAAATTTTGGTTCTGGAGCTCTTCAAAAAATATTCCACAACAGCTGTACACTGTAAAACATATCAGTTGTTTTAACTTTAAAAACTTCCAGAATGCCTTCAAAATTTCGACAAATTTAAGAAATAAGTCGAGGTATTTACAGAAAATCAACGTTAACTCGACCCATCGTTTAAGTTAAAACAACCGGTATATTGACAGTTTACTTTTGATAATTGTGATAATTTGCTTGCAGACGAGGACAAATCCGAGCTCAGCATTGACATCTGTTGGATGAAAACAAACTGTGACCCCATAAGGGTCATATCATGTTGTCGTGTTCTGTACATGTGACATCTATTGCACATCTGTCCGTCCTAGGAAGAAGGATCCCTCCTCTGTGGTTCTTCCTGAGGGTTTTTATTTTCCCTGTTTAGGGTTTTTTAAGTTTTTCCTCACCCGGTTCGTGGGTCTAAGGGCAGAGGATGTCACATCTGTGTAAGTTGTGATTTTGGGCTATACAAACAAAATTTGATAAGGTTTTACAGTACTCTGTGAGTACTGTAAAAAATACAGATTGAGGCAAAGGAGTACATGAGTTTCAAAGGTTTATTTGCCTGTCAGCTGGTTAAACACAACCAACAGCAACAATGAAACAGATGTTACTGAAACAGAAAAATTAGTTATTACTTACAGCAACTGCAGTAAAGTATTCTAGAAACACAGTTCCACTGAGTATAACACATGAGTCATCGTTGACTACAGGGTACAAATGACATTAATTTAAACATTTTCACACGTCCTTCTTTCACACCACACACACACACACAAACACCTTAGAGTTGTACTGCCAGGCACACAGAGACAGTTCAAACTCTGAACTTAAAGTCTTAATGTTATCTGAGAAGATGAAAATGTTTTACCTGCATTATTTTAGCTAATTCAGCCTACAGATCTTCGTTTGGTGGCATTACTGTATGTACTTTACTTTATTGTCCAGTTCTACGAGTTTATCGCCTAAATAATAGATTTCTTCTGAGTTCGCAGCATCAGTTCCCATAGTGATGTATCCAGGTTAAGAGAGAGCTAGCAACCCTGGCTTTCTGCTCAGCATAGCTTGCTAACACTAATCTTGCTTTATAGTACACCCATCTGCTGACTGACAGGACTGACTTCTCAAACCAAGACAAAGTCACCATCTAAAATGATTTTTTTTTTTTATTTAAACCACTGACAATTGCACATGTGGCACATTATAGTACCACCAAATTAAACTTAAAAAAAAAAATTCTTTAAGCAGGAATAACCTAGATGTTGAGATACGTCACATTTCTCTTTTGGACATAAAATACTGTGGACCAACAAGTGAAGGCAGACTCCAGAGGCTAGAACTGCTATAACTGTGAATCATTCCTCATAGCTCCGTTTTCAGACAGGAGTGGAGCATCCTGGCAAAAACTGGGGTCAATAGCAGTTTGTTTGTTGTCAGCTTTTCCTAAACCCAGTCTTTTCTTTAACAGTTTGTCCTCATTGTTCAACTTTGTGCGAATTGCAGTCTTTATTTGGCTGCGATCGACGCCAAACTTGTCCGCGACGTGATCTGAAGGGAAGACACGTGGTGAAAATCTGAATCTTTCATTGATGAATAATTTTCAAGGAAGTTCTATGAGCTTAAGACCAATGAGACTCTCTTACCGATTATACTTCTCAAGATGTCAGGAGGGAGTTGAGGTTTCGGGCAATCTTCTCCAGTAAACGTGTTCCTCCGGCCCTGCAGAGAGTGTGTGGCCAACGTCTCTCTGTCAAAAAGTATCATCAGCAGCGCCGACGTGTACTTCTTGTAGTCCGCTATCTCCGCCATGCGCTCGTAAAGATTCTTTGGTACGCGAAGGTTCTCAGACAGATACAAGAAGTTTTGCTCATCCTGAAGGGAAACAGATAAACACACGCATTAATGACTGAATCTCAAAGCAGCACTTTCATAAAACTGTCTACTGCTGATGAAGTCCACGTTAAAAATTACTGAGCTTTTAAACCAGAGGAATTACTGAATTAAAAGGCTTTTTAATGCCTCACACCTCTTTAACAAGACCAGAAAGATCCGCAAACGGACACTTGACCAGCCCCATTTTTGAAAACTTGTGCTCCTACAGCAACAAAATGTAAGTGAACTCAGCAATGCTCCAAACCAAACTAACCTCTGAGACATTATGAATCGGGATCAGGTCGACCTCGGGCTCGTTTAAGAAAGAGACGCTCTCATTCTGAGAGTTTTGAGGTGCAACCGACGCCTCGCCTCCTTGAAGGACTTGATCCAAAGTGACTCGCAGCTCATGCGCTGTGTGCCTCATCTGCATCATGAGAGTGTTCATCTCTGTAAGGAATGTCATCATAAACGTCGTCATAAACACGGAAACAGAGCCAGCTCATTCAGACAGCAATTTAGGATAATACGGGTTGAGGAGAGAACAGCTAAAAAACTGTTCAAATTTCCCTTTCATTCAATTTGGTAGTTTCTTAAAAAGGTCAGATTTCTTTTTTAAACAATTTATTAAAAAGTTTCCCTGTTAAACACTATCTGAATTGAAATCAAATTTCAATTCTTGTCTGGAGACAGATGCCACGTTTTTGAGTGATCAGCGTATCTGCTGCGCGCTGACTAAATGACTCTGTTATACTAGTGATTAATTGCAAACAGAAAAAAAAAAAAGTGTAACAGTAACACTGTTTCAATCCGAAATTATGTTTTGGTCTAAAACAAAATCAAAAGTGTGTTTATCTGTATCTTGCAAACACCTCAAGGTTAGAATGTAAAATATGTCCGACAGAGGGCCTGACTCAGGAGCAGCTACAAACCCGTGTTGGTTACAGTCTTTCGCACACAATGATGAGACTTTTTTAAGCATATCAAGCAACACACGAGTCGTCTCTCGCCTACCTTTTAGCTCCCTCAACTCTCTCTCCGCCAAAATCCTACATCTGCGTTCATATTTGAGCTGTGCCTGCAGTTGCTCTATCTTCATGAGGAGACTGATGGTGTCCGTTCTGATGCCTGGACTCAAAACATTTTCCTCGTCAAATTCAACAGATTCATGCTGCAAAAATGAAGAGAATGAGAAAATTCCACTTGAAAAACTTCCATATGTACTAATGTGGACACTGGTTCACACACGATCGAATGAAGCCCTCTCACCTCATTGTTAGGAAACGGTGAGTAGGTGGACTCCTCAGCCAACCTGTACTTATCCTCCAGTGGATCACAGCCAAACTCCTGCGCGTCTGTGCCAATTTTGATCATCTTCACGGGTGGTGGTGTTGGAGTCGCTCCTGCGTCTCTCTTGGGGGGCATCGGGTAAAACAAAACCTGGGGAGAGCGAGGAATTGGTCACCTGTCACAAAAGGGACTGCTTTTCTGTGAAACTTTGGGTCCAACTTTTAGCAGCCCCTCGACGTTGTTTGCTCATTTGGAACCCATCCATGCCACAGGGACACAATAACGGAAAGTTGCCGGTGCAACCCCCTCCCCCTGCCGCCTCGATTGCCTCCAGCTGGGGCCACTGAAGTGACACAAACTATCTTTCAAAGCGGTGACAAATAGGCGATGTGTTGTGTGGGAGAGTTCGGACGGGGCTCACCTGGCTGTTCGACTCGATTACAGGGACCGTCTATGACCGTGTTCACTGAGGACAAACACGGCGCAGTAAATGCAAATACTGCGTAGTAGAGGAAGTAGTAGTACTACTGCAGTACTGCAGTTCATAGATCCTGACACAAATATGTCTCATTTTTAACAGCAGCGCAGAACGTTACCAGATAAATACACGTGAAATACTGGTCCTATACAAATCATTTTCTATGAATGGTACACAAGTGTATAGGAAAGGCAGGTTGATAAATTTATATTTTTACATTTATATGCGGAACGGACCTGCGAAAACTTATTCCCCGAGGGAAGAATTTTCATCCGGTACAGTTTCCTGCGCTTCGGTGTTGCCAAATCAACCAATAGAAATCCATAATTCAATAAAGGCGGGATATTTAGACGGAATTGCAAAAATAAGCCAATCAGCGCACGTACTTAAACTTGAGTGCGGCGTTCTAGTTTGGTTGCAGTGCACACATGTGGGTCCAGTGTTGACTTGCTAGTTAGAACGCTGTCTATATGTCTCATTTGATTTGAAACGCTGCCTAGCGCGTCTGAAAATGTCTTCGTCTTTCTTTGTGAAGACAAACCAGAACCCAAAGTTAAGCCAAAAGGGGAAAAGGGTAGAAGTGCCGAAAAGAAAGGTAGGTGAGCTGGGCTGTTAGCATCTAAGCTAAAACACACTAATGTGAGGTAGCTAACCAGCAAACTCCATTAACGTTACCTGGAGTAGCATGTTCTGACGCCTTTTACTCTGTTTAAGGCAATGACGCAAACCTGGGGTTTGTCACCATAAATACTCCTATTTTTCTTGTTCTGCAGGGTGATGGGGAGTCGGGTAGAAAGAGCAAAGTTCGAACGAAGAAACCCAACTCCAGATACAACGAAGAAATTTCCAGCGACTCTGAGACAGACGGGTTAGTTTCTGATGTTGCACTCCCTCCGAGCAACGCATTCACGTCAACGTTATGGTCCTGAATTGAAGTCAAGTGTACATTAACGGATTTTTTTTTCTTGCTGTGCAGTCATGTAGTGCCCAGGAAGAGGCAGTCCAATAAGGAGCACGAGTATGAGGAAACGCCACAAGAGAAGAAGCTTAGATTAGCCAAACTGTACCTTGACCAGCTAAAGGAAGATGGTGAGCTTTCTACATGCCAAAAAGAGTCCCCCTCCTTAAGAAAAACTAGAAAACAACAAATCACATCATATATACCTGTTTGTATTCATTGTGTGATCTGATCAGAGGAGAAGAAAGCAGAAGACGACTCCTTTGAGACAGATCTGATTGCTGGACGACTCAAAGAAGAAGTGGTAAGAGAGTCTTCTTCGTCTTTTGCTTGGGACACTGTCATGACAGCTGTCTCTGCCACGCCTGTTCCTTTACAGTTTAGGTAATTCACAGTGTGACTTTGGTTTGTTCATTCAATCATGCTGACCACTGTTCTCCTACCAAACAGCCACTGTGATCCAGATCAGTTAACTTCTGCCCAGAAAAAAGTGTTGAACGTCATCTGGTTTGGATATATTTATGAGAGTTTCCAACAATATTTTCTTGACCTTTTAGGTTCAGGTGTAGAAAGGGTTTGTTGGGTTACAGAGGTTAGACCCGCAACATGATTGGAAAAATGTTTATTTTGGCCTGGCTTTCCCTCTAAGCTCAACGCTTGTTCATTTTGATTTTGTTGAATTATTTTTGCACTGAAAGTTCTGTTTTCGTCTTCAGTTCAGGTTTCAGTGTCAGTCAAACTGTCATTTTTCTGTCATGTGTGTAAGTACGGATGAAACACGCCCTTGGTAGGGACATAAGAGAAGAGTAGTGACCATTCATAACGGCGAAACAATGTGCACATAAACCAGTGCTCACTTCAGTCGGGTAATCAGGGAAGTCTTTAAACTCCCAGACTCCCACTGCTTGAATACATTTAGCAGAAAATTGAGTGATAATGTTTTTAAGTAGTTAAAAGGCAAATATCAAGACAGTTTACAAATTCACCAGGAACTTCCCGACTCTACCAATACAACTGGTTTCAGTGCTTTATTGTTATTTTGGTCAATAAAGCTTGTATTATTATTGATAAGGACATCCTATATTCTGAATCAATGGGACATCTCTCTTATACAGTTCTGGTAGATCCATCACCTGGTCTGTGTTGTTCATCTTTTTTTCTATGTGATGTTTCTCCTCAGCTTGAACGAACAGGAAAACTTCAGCGACTTGTTGCCAAAGATGTAAGTTTGGGATTCTTCAACCCTCCAGTCTGATTTCTTCCATATTCGACTCTGAAAAGCTGTGTACTATAATAATGCCCTTTTTGTTTCGTTTTTTCTCTAGATCTTGCCACCTGAGGCTTCAGAGATCAGAGTGTTGAAGGGACACAAACTGCCGATTACCTGCCTAGTCGTCACTTCTGATGACAAGTACATCTTTTCAGCCGCCAAAGACTGTTCCATCATTAAATGTTAGTTTACATTAAAATCCTGATTACTTTTGAATGGGAAACAGTGAGAAATTGATAAAGATGAGCTGCACGCCGTTGACACTTTTTCTTTCATCTTCAGGGAATGTGGAAACTGGAAAGAAGCTGCAAACCATTCCTGGTGGAAGGAAAGGCACAGAGGATCGGCACGTTGGACACACGGCTCATATCCTGTGTATGGCCATTTCATCAGATGGAAAATACTTGGTAAGTGGTCCCAATTAATGATTTGATGAAAATAACTTGTTTGTTGGACTGATATTTCTTTTTTGGATAACTCCTGAATTTCCCCATTGTGGCACAAGTAAAGGGTTATTATTTTGTTTTTATTTTTCTGGTTTATAATTGAGGCATTGGAAAAGTGCATGTTATTATTGTAACGGAGGCCTCTCAACACCTTTTTAGGCCACTGGAGATATGAACAAGCTGATCATGATCTGGGAGGCAGAAACATGTAAACATCTCTATAAATTCACAGGACACAAAGGCCCGGTTTCGGTACGCTCCCCCGTTTTCTCTTTCAGCTACACTGAATAGTTTAATGTGACTGTCAGGTTTCTAACCCTGACTGACACCGAAAGTCTTTTCCTCCTCAGGGTCTTTCATTCCGGAAGGGGTCTCATGATCTTTACAGCGCCTCTCACGATCGCTCAATAAAAGTGTGGAATGTGGACGAGAATGCCTATGTGGAAACTCTGTGAGTAACTAATTCATCTCACCTTTTAAAACACACTTGCATTGGTGTTCAGTGTTTAACATTAACTGCTACATGTGACTCGCTGTAGCTTTGGGCATCAGGATGCTATCACAGGACTGGACAGCTTGAGCCGTGAGCGCTGCGTAACTGCAGGGGGGCGAGATCGCTCGGTGAGGGTGTGGAAGATAGCCGAGGAGTCTCAGCTGGTGTTTCACGGCCATGAGTGAGCCCCTCTCTTTTCCTTTACTCATTCTGTGTCTGTTCAGATGTAGAAAGCCCACAATATCAAGTATTCAAAATTGTTTCTTAATATTTACTTGGTTATTTTTGAACCAGATTTGTTTAATTCTAAGGAAGAAACACTTTAAACAGTGACAAATATAATATATTTTTTTAGGTATTTGATTCCATTTCTCTGTGGCAAATTGCTCTAGTTCTTCAAAATTGCATGATGTTTGAGCAGAGCTGCTCAATTGATCTTAATTTGATATTCAAATTGCCACAAGGTGCAATTAATTGATAAAGATAAGCTATAATAATGAAGCGCTGTAATGCTGCAGAGATGCCCTGGGCTAAATCTCTTGTTTTCCTGATAAGATCCTTTAGTAGGACACCTGCTTGTGTGGTGCTAACCTGTCCCATCACCATGAGATTAACAGTTTGTTTTGGTTTTTTTTGTTTGTTTTTTTTGTTTTGTTTTTTTAAGTTACAATCATAATTGTGATACAAAAATAATATTTCTTGCTAATCACTAATCATATCTTAATTGCAGTATCTGTCAAAATAATTGCAATGGAAACAACTTCTCTTTCCTGTTTTTGAAGATGTATGTTGACCTTGAGCTCCTGCCATAGATTGTCAGTAGGATTGAGATCAGGACTTTGAGAGTGGGTCAAGATATAAATTTTAAAAAGTTTTGGACGAGCTTGAATGTTTCCTTCAGGCATTTGTTTGTCTTTTCTGTGTTGGCACAGTCACATGGAAACAGCTGACAAAGCAATATGTATCTGAGCAGTGAACGTCTCATCAGTGAAAGAATAGGCGTGAAGAGGGAATAGAAAAGATTAAGTGACCATGTGGACACATACACACGAGAAGACAGGAGTAGATCAAATGATACCAGCAGTAATTAACGCTTAGTTTGCTGTATTAACAAGAACTAATATAGCAGTTAGCCATGTACTAATCGCAGAAAGTAAATAATGAACAGTCACAAAGCTGCTATAATTTGAAAATTAACTACAGATGGTGAGTAATGAGAATCTATAGTAAACTGAACGATGGAGTGATGGAGTGATGTCGGACCCCAACTGTTAACTTGCTGAGTATGTAGTTAGCAAAGATGTTTCTGTAGTCTGACACTTCCTGTGAGCGTACAGAGACTAACATCATCTTGTCGTCATTCTGTCTTTACACAGGGGTTCTATTGATTGTGTCCAGCTCATAAACGAGGAACATATGATAACAGGAGCTGATGATGGGTGAGGCAGCTGCAGCTTATCCAGCCATCGGTTAAGTTCCAGGGTCTGGTCGTGTTCAAAGATCCAGTCACGTCTCTCTCGCTCTCTCTTTCATACCCCTGTCCCAATTTGCTGAACGACCCTCAGCTCTGTGTGCCTTTGGAGTGTCAACAAGAAGAAGCCTCTCAGCACAGTGAAGCAGGCTCACGGTTGCCATGGCAACGCAGGGCTGGAGCAGCCTCATTGGGTGGCTTCGGTCGCAGCGCTTCAGAACTCTGATACAGTCGCCTCAGGTGCCTCTGGCTGTGAGAGTCGTCCTCGTCAGAAACACACACACACATTCACACCCTCAGGACATGTTCGATCAAACGTTTTCTCTGTTGTCTTGTATGGATGCAGGTTTAATTAGTTCATTTACTCTCATAAGTAGACCAGCTGATACCTTTATGTTAAATTGCTAAGCTGCCCCTAAAAGACCTGTAATGATTAAAGTCACACTGTTTTGTTGTACAGGTTCGCAAAACTCACAGGTGCAGTTGTGGAAATGTGCAGAGAATTACCGCGGGCTGACGCCTCTGTTCAGTGTACCAGTGGTAGGCTCTTACTTCTGTTTGTTTAACCTTGTTAATGCTGACGTGGAATTATTTGTGAGCTAATTACACTCTTCATGACATTTTAGAGCCAGCACTGTGGTAAAATATCAGATTTTTCTCTCTGTCTGCTTTCTCTGCTAGTCCGGCTTCATCAACAGTCTCAAGTTTTCCAGTTCCGGTCAGTTTTTGGTGGCAGGAGTTGGACAGGAGCACAGGTAAATGAACTAATGAGCTTGTTTCCATAGAAACTGTCTATGTGGTTCCCATTAACTGCAAATGTCACTGCAGGTTCATGTTCAGTAACAAAATATCCACAAGATGGCAGAGTTAACCCACTTCAACTTAAGTTGTTGTGCATCCTCACTGGTGTCTTAAGAGATTTGATATGTTATGATTGGAAGAAGCCAGCGGAGGGTTATTTATAATAGGAATGTACAGTTAGACAATGTCATGCAATACATTGTGTATTCATTGTTGGCTCTCTGAAAGTTTTGAGATGTGGATGAGTCATGTTTCAAATATCCATTAATTGGGGAAATGTCGAACAAAAGAATTAATCGACAAAGTGCAAAAACAGTTTGGCAATTTGTAAATTTCTGTATTGACGAATAAGAATAATTCTGGTTTCTTTACAAAATGTTTTTTTTCTCCTACAGAGAGCAGTAAGCTTCGACCCACATGTAGATTACAGAAACTCTCCATTGACATTCAGAACTCCCCAGCAGACATTTGATGCTCACCAGATTCTGAATTTAACATTACTGTTATACACATTCAGTGACACTGAGGATAGTTTGAACAGAATGGGACACATCTATTAATACTAATGGGATTTCCATCTTAAGAAACTGGCCTCAAAAAGTGGTGTGAAGTATAGATTTTACTGTACTATGAAGGTTTTCTGCTGCTAGCAGAGTCATTTAAAGCCTCATCAGGTTGCAATTGTGGCCTTGCTTAATGGTATTCACTCTTACTGAATAATTGTACATTATACTGGTAATAAATATTCTAAAATGGCATCATGAAACAAGTGGGTTTTTTTCCTTTCACTTCTGTTTTGAATTCTGCCATGACAATGTTATGTGTTTATATCAGCTGGTCTCATTTTGTTTTGTTTCTCTGCAGATTGGGTCGATGGTGGCGAATAAAAGAGGCCAAGAATGGGATCTACATCATTCCTCTTAAAAGGAAGCTTCCTAATCCAGAGGAAACCAAGCCCATGGAATAGATGATTATGTCTTATTTTGTAAATTAAAGGTTTAAAATCCTATGTGTCAACTTTTTTTGTTTGTCTTCCTATTTAGCAAGAAAAAGCGATTATGTAAATTGAAACTTACCAGTGTCTTCTGTGATCTGGACTGTTTTTAATTTTAATTGTTGGGACATTAGTTCTGAGTTGATCTAACGTGTTTTTACCTAAAATCACTCAATTGCCAAGGTTTGCCGAAGGGATAAGACCTACATCGTCATGGTTACTGCTTCTGTGTAGGTTATTGCCATCGTTAAATGTGAAATTGCAATTATTAACTCGGGTGGAAAACCATTTATCTCTGTTAACAGGACCTGCAGAATAATTTAGATTCTGCTTATTAAAATATGTAGAGACTAAAATTTTGTATAGCAATTATCAGTTATGTTTATATGGTGACTAAAGCTCTAAATTGATAGAATTTTAAAGTTGCATCAGTGTGCAGAAATCCTTTAACCACCTAACAATGGTGACTGGTCAGCATAATCCTGGAGAAGAAAAGGCATTATTATGTTATGATCTTGTCCGGTTGTTTTTGCCTTTCATTCAGTTATCCCGCAGGCTTCCTCTTTGGCTCCTCTGTTCTTTGTGTAAAAATAATTCCTGGCATTTTTTCCACCTTTTAAAATCAAGCATTAAAAATTGTTACATAGAAGTCTGGACAAGGTGGGTATTTTCAGAGTGTAGATTTAACCTATGAAAAAGGAGCAGGCAGACAGTGGGAGGGTTGTTAATAGGTAGTTTATCACAATTGAATTTCAGGAATCTCCAATCAGTATAAAAGATGTAAAAGTCCACCTTGGATGAATACATTTCATAGGCACTGTACATGTATAATTGCACAAACTCAACTAGCGGTTACAGCAATACGTAAAGCTTAATGAACTGAGCACCAAATACAAATCTTGGTAGTAGACCAGAATTAAACATCATGCTGCAACTATTGGAAAAAAAAATAAATTTACTAATGATATTAGATGAAGGAAGCCATCCAACAAGCCAATTCATCTATCATCACATACATTTTTAAACAGAGTTAATGTGCTTTTGTATGCCAAAAAACTCAGTTATTGTCTTTCAATAGCTGCAATTAGTTTGAATAGTGTCACGAATTGCAAGTATGACCCAACATAGTGGTGTTTATTTTTTTAAATGTTAAAAAAAACATTTTATTTACATAAATTACAGGATAGCACACACGGTTATATCAGGCTACATTAACACGTGTCCTTGATAATGTGTAGTCGCCTACTGTTCACATTTACTATTATTAGCCACATATTTTGTTCAATGTCATAGCATTATTCTTTTCTACAGTATTTGGATATATTCACAGCACTTTAAGGACAATATAGGAACAGCCTTTTGTTCTGTATAACACTACTGCTTCACAAAACACCCATTTGACAACAAGACTCTGGAGGACAAGGCACGGTGCATTTAATCACATCTATCTGTAACCAAGGAGATCACAGCATATTTAATCTATACAAAAAGACTTTACAGTCAATGCATCCTGCTGGAGCACCACCAATCCTCCACAGGCCACAGTCGGTCTACTCAGACAGCTTTATCATTCTGCAGCATGTTGGACGGCGTGTTGGGGGTCTCCGTCATACCCGGAGGGAGGTCAGATGACGAGATGGCCTCCTGTGCTCCGAGAGGAGCCCAATTCACAAAGAGGATGTCGTGGAGTCCACCACCTCGCGGCCGTTACAAACTGCTGGCACATAGTTAGAGGCTGATCCTGGGGGAGAGACAATGGTGTTAGTCTGGTGAGAGTTTTTCCACTGCTAGAGAGCAAAACTGTGAAGCTCAGATAAAAGCCGTGAGCTGATTTGTGGAAATAGACCATCAGTGGCTGGTCAAAGTCAGTTTCTTCCACAGTTCCAAAAACCATAAAGGGACAGTAAACTGCAAAATATAGAAATAAACACGCTTTCCTCTTCTACTGTAGTGCTGTTTATCTATCTTACAGTGGTGGAGCGAGGAAGAACGGGGGGAAATGATTAAACGGGTACGAGCTGTATGTGGTGGGGCAGCAGCACACAGAAGTCACACAATTACTATATATTGAAATACTGTAGTTAGAAACAGTTGGAAGGGCACCGAATGGCATCCAGGAGGGGACATTTTGGGGCAGTTGTTGAGGAGCCCCCCTCAATATATATCTATATTGTTCAAACTGTCACTCCCAAAAGGCGCCAAAATTAACAAGGTCAGTGTTTATTGAACACCAGACTTAAATCGACCGTCTTTTCATTAGAGCTGTGACAAATTATTCATACAGAAATACAAACTCAGTGTTCCCAAGACAACTTACAGAATTGAGCACAAATGAAGGGTATCAGGGGGGGGAAAAAAACATATCAGAGAAGAGAGAAAAAAAAATGGGAACATTATTTTTTCATGCCTTCTGCTCTATCAGTAGCTTTTACAGAGTTTTATCGCAGGCGGTCAAAAACAGCCAGACAACTGTTTTTAAAGAATAATGTAAAATAATTGGGTTTTTCATTAACAGCTCCGTTCACAACGGTGAATGTGAAATAACAGACTTAACTAGTCGTAAGTATTTAAGTCTGGCTTGACATGTTACAGCAGTAAAATGCTACTTGCTACACACGAATGCATCTCTGACAATAATAACAGCAACAGTTTGTCAGCAATAATAGTGTATTTCTAAATCTTTATATTACTACAATGTCCTCTGTCCATGTAACGTAATGCCAGCTAAACTAGGCACACTCATTGCACTTTGTAAACTCTACGTGTCTGTGTTTATTTATAAAGTTTGTGCTGCGACTCAATCAGTCAATTTACTAATAAGCTTTAGATAATACTGACTCGTATCCAACACAGCATGCACAGAAACGTAATGGTTTGATGATTGCTTAGTTTAATGGTTTAGTCACACTTATGCAAAACTGAGGAAAGGGAGCATTTTCAGATTTTTGTTTTCAAGTTTTAGTGCTTTCAGTGCTGTTTCCCTGAAAATGCAAAAACCACAACAGCATCACACCGTAGGCTTAACCTGGAACACCAACCTTTGCTCCTACTCTACAAAGCATTTCACGTGCTCAATGTAACATAAATCTAATGTTGATTACATGATTCACACACTCTATTTTGGAAACGCAAAGTGTTTCTAATTCCTTATCTGTTCAAAGTACTGGGCTGAACAGTGAGCAGCAGCTGCAGTGGATAGTTGTACCTTTGGAGTAGCTGGAGCTGGGAGCAGAGGCAGTAGCAGACACTGTGGTATTGAAGCGGTTTGGTCCGACTCGAAGTGAGGCCACATTCTTTTGGGGCTGGAACAGGATGATGTGAATCTTGGGAGCGAAGAGGCAGCCGAGCACCACCGACCCGCTCAGACTGACGGAAATGCACATGGTGGTGGTCTGCACCTGTGACGAGGGAGGTGGTGACATCAGTGTGAGCTAGATTATTTTTTACATTCTCTCTCTTACACACACACACACACACACAATTCATTTAACCAGTCTAGTCTCTTCATTTCCTTCCTTAATCATGTCAACACACCTCCCATCCTCCCTCTCTTACCTTGCCCAGGTTCTTAAAGCAGAACTATTCAAACCTTTTCCATCCCTACTTACTGGTCTCTTAGGCTCTGAAATTTAAAATAATGCATGTTTTGTTTTTTGTTTTGTATTACTCCATTATGGGCTTCGGTTACAAGGGTTAATTGGCTCAACAGGGCTTTAAAATGCAACAGCACAGGGCAAGTCAAAACGTCAGAAATCAGTTAAATAAATCAAACAAATAAATGGAATTTAAATTAAGTGACTAATTGTAATTGTTAACAATCCTAAGTGTGTATCTTTGCGAGTATGGATATGAGGGCAAGAAGAAGAAGCTGGACTATTGGCAAAATTCGGCCGTTGTTCTGGAAAGCCAGGGCCTTGCTAGTCATATTTCAGCTGCTAATGTGAGCTGACTGCTGGGGTCATCTTCCTGAGCACCAGCTCTTCCCACCCCACTGGTTAACCCTGCAGTCCGGGAACTTCTATTTGCAGAACCACAGCATGAAATGAAGTCCCTGCTACCGCTCAGCAGTAGCACAGCAGAGGTGAGAAGTTCTCCAACATTAATGCTTCGGATTGCAGAATAACCTAAATATGCAAAGACTGAGTAATACTACTTACAAGGTTTATAATTACGAAGCACCAATAGGACATGCTGCAGTTGGTTGTGTGGACCGGTTTTGTTCCCACTTTAAAGCTGACAGCAAAAAGGTTACACTTAATCTAATACTGAAATCCCTATTGAATCTTTTATTATATTTATATAATTGATTTCCGTGTTAAAAATATATGTCTAGTTTTGCAGTAGGCCTAGATATTATTAAATCAACAGTTTAACTTCAATTTCAATATTTTTCACACTTGTCTTTGTATGATTGATCTTTGAATTACATTTTATCAATTAAACACTGTATGTGTATTGAGCCTGTTTAAAGTGCACATAATTCAGACTTGAATCTTTTCTGTAGTGATAACGATGACATTTAATCCAACAAGAGGGATAAAATGTACAAGAGGAGACATGAAATAGTTCATAGCGCATTAAGGTTTCCAAACATGAAAGACTATGTGTGTCCTTCCTTCTGTGAAGCCCTGAGTTCATCATGATTCACTGGGCGACGAGGCTGCTCTCTCATTGGAACATTTCGATGCCATCCAAACCTAATTGGAAATGTAGAGACTGAACCCACAGCCTTTATTGTTGGTGTCGCACAGAACCGAAGCATCATTCTTTCCTTCTTTCAGCTGCTGTGAGTACAGCTCACTCAGGACGAAGCTGCCATGTTCACGTGTCAGACTGGGAATGGGAAAGGCTGATTGCTGCAGACCGGAGGTAAAAGCCTGATGTGCCTCATGAGGATACAAAGCTTGTGTGATTCCAGATCTCCCCCAATGTGTTTGCACAGCGAAGGCCTTGTTGCCGACCTTTAGCTTGCCTCTTGGAACCAGGACTCACAACTTACACGGTCTGTCAGCTTTATGTCTCATCTTTTTTCTCTTATTTGTCTAACTCTCTATATAACTATAACTAGTATAGATATATAACTCTATCTATACTGCATCCATCAATTTGTTGCAGATATATATTTTCTATATATATATTTCAGACATCACTTAATATTATGCATATGGACGATCTATTATTCATTGTCATTTATGGGATGCAGTGTAAATGCAGCCTTTGTAGTTGGCGTAGAGGTCCAACATTATTACCCTTGAGACAATTCTATAGCAGGTACTGCACACATTCTATGTATGATTTTATCTGCTTATTATCGTTTTCTTACCGGTGAGATGATGGGTGTGTAAAATTGGTAAAACTGCAACAGATCACCCAAAATGTGTCATTAAACATGTGCTAACCCTGTGATTCAGTGACTAAGTTTGACTGTTGTTAATTATTTCTATCTGTATATTTCAACCTGATCGGTCTCTGCACTCTTTGTTCTCGTCTTGAAACATCCTTCCTCTCACATGAAAAGAAAGCTTGCTCTTTCATGGGCCTGGGTGATAATGATCAAACGGAATTGGAAA
Source organism: Mola mola (assembly GCA_001698575.1). Taxonomy (NCBI): domain Eukaryota; kingdom Metazoa; phylum Chordata; class Actinopteri; order Tetraodontiformes; family Molidae; genus Mola; species Mola mola. The sequence continues at coordinate 19,027,861 of KV751324.1, read as the reverse complement.
GTGACACTTTTTCTTCTGGAGTGATAAGCACTCTAGGGATAGCCATTTATAGACTTTGTTGAGATTATCACACAACAGTGGGCTTGTGAATGTCTAATATACTGTATATAATCTATATAAACACTCAATAACATGGTTACCCTGTAGTCGCTGGCGGTGACGTAGAAGATGGGCTGGAAAGCGAGCCAGATGATGCAGGTGGTGTACATGGTGAACCCGATGAACTTGGCCTCATTGAAGTTTTCAGGGCACTTTCTTGTCTTGAAGGCATAGACAGTGCAGAGGATGATGAGGATGCAGTTGTAGGTGAGGGACAGGAGCATGCTCGTGTCCCTGCTGTTGCACTTGAGGGTGACCACATTTCTCCTCTCCGGGCCCACCTCCTTCCGAACCCCTGGCACCTCCACCATGAGCCAGATAAGAGCCACTAGCAGCTGGCAGGAGATGAGAGCGCCGCAGATCACCACCTGGGAGGCGGGGCTGATGAACCGTGGCCGCTGGGCTCCATCCTTCACCCCGCTGAAGATGCGAGCGATACGATTGGTCTTGGTCAGGAGAGCTGAGTAGCACACGGCGAATGAGGTGCCCAGGCCGAGTCGGCGCAGGGTGCAGATAGCAGTGGACGGTTTGGCAATGTAGATGAATGTCATGAGGTAGCACATTAGCACTCCCAGCAAGAGGATGTAAGAGAGTTCACGTCCACTTGCCTTGACCACAGGCGTTTCGTTGTGCTTGAAGAACAGGCCCACTACTGACAGTGTACACAGTATGCCAAGGCAGGAGATGGTGACAGGCCCAATGGCCCAGGCGTCCTCCCACCGGATGTACTCTTCGGGAAGATCGTAGCAGCCAGTGAGGTTATCCAGGGGCCACTGACCAAAGCTGCAATCGGCACAGGTGAACTCGTCCAGCAGATACTGGTAGGATTGGCAGGGGATGCAGATCCAGCAGCACACGTCCCCAGGCTGCATGCTCTTCACCTCGTTCTTCCTGCAGGGGTCGCTGCACTGGGAGGTAGGTGGTACAAGGCCATGCCAGGGCACCAGGGTGGTGTTCAGGGTCAGGTTCTGGTCCCAGTAGCCGACCTTCTTGTAGATGAACTTCCCATCTTCTTTGTGGTAATGGAAGATGTTGTAGCGGCTGATGCTGTCGCCAAATGAATCGAAGCGCACCATGTTATCCGCATCCGGAGGTCTGAACGGAGCTGGTGGGAGGCAAAGATACAGCAATCTCAAATCTAAAAGGGCAGTAGATTTTATTCTGCATTTTAATGTTTCCTGCTAAAACCACGGACTTGAATTAAGATGGAGAAGAGTCCCCTTCTCCAACCACTGTACAAGAACAAAGACATAATCTGGCATAAAAGAGCTGCTATCTTGCACTGGTGATGTTATTTGGAATCTGTGCAGTAGCGACTGGCCAGCCGAGCCACAATATCGAGTTCTCCCCGTACACACGCCCACCCAATAATCAACAAGAGCTCAGCTGTTAATGATGTTTCACCACAGTATTATAGTATTAGATAACTAATTAAAACCAAGGTGACAAATAAAATGAACTGTTTAATTTATGACACCATGAAAAGAACTACATAGATGACAGAAGGCAAAAACATTTGAGTCCTTTAATTTTTAGTTTGGTCCAAATCCTACCTGAAATAATGGAGAAGGAGGTGGTCATGACCTATACTACAGCCCAGCACTAGAGGGCGATCAAGATGCTTTGTCTTCTGTTTTGGGGAGCTCTCATGTTGTCCATCTTTATACAGTCAATGGTAAACACAGACGGCCAGGAAGGGACTTGTCACATATATTGATTGGTTTTTATAGCAGATAATAGTGTTGAACGTGTGTTACATTTCAAAACACAAATATATATATATATGATAAAAAAAAACCCTTAAACATCTATTTTCTATAGGTTTTACTTTTATATAGAATATATATATGGATTTTGAATTTTGCATAGGCCTGAAACTTGAAACATACAGTAACATAGATGAACAGAAAATGAATACAGGATTTTTGTTGATGCTTAATGCTTAATATGCGACAAAAACAGCCACTTTCCTTTTTCATTCATCCAAAATCCAGTATTCTTAGAGTAGTTTGTCCTAGATAGTCCCCCCACCCCCCACTGAATCCTCCATGGTAATTAAAGAATTATTTGTGTTAACTGATTAAGTACAAAGTCCCTTCCTTGCTGCAGAAAAATCTTTTGACGTCTTAATCCAATGATATGATGGTTTCACCCCCCTGAAAAAAATCGCATTCTCAACAAACACATTCTTACTAGTAAAACATTTTTCTGTGTTTGCTGTAGTTGATGTTCTTACCTTCAAACTTGGTCTTCAAGATGAACTCTTTGTAAAACCGCTTGCCGTTCCCTGGTTTCATGGCATCACAGACCTTGGAGGTGTTGGAGCACACAGCTTGCCTCATGTTGTGCAGTGCATAGGCCATGGCATATACCGCGTTTACCACAAACATGATTTTGGACTCCTGCTCAAACGTGCCGTCTCTTAGGTTGTGCTCACTGCAGCCAGGCTCCTGGAGGCTGCAATCAAACCGGTGCTCCCAGAACTCTTTGAACCACGGATTCCTGGTATTGGTGTAGGGGTTCAGCTTGGTGAAGTAGTCCTCAAACTCTCTAATTGGGTAGGATGCCAGCTCGATGGTAAAAGCGCTGTCCGCTGCTCTCTCACTTCCCCTCACTACACTTTCCTGCGCCCCCCATCCATCACTTGCCACCCAGGTAAAGGTGATGTTCATGCGAGTCGCGGCAACCAGCAGCTCACGGGCGTCTTCGCTGCTGGTGAACAGGATCACCACCTTGGCGTTGGACTTCTGCTGCAGGGAACGGATCACGTTCTCATACCCCTGGCGGTTCATGGAGCGGCTCACCTTGGCTGAGGTGGCGATGCAGATTTGGCGGGTGCGAGCCTCCTGCTGGAAGGCGTCAATGCCAGTCTCGCCGTAGTCGCCCTCCGATGCCACTGTTGACACGTAGGTCCAGTTGAAGTAGCGAAGGATCTCAGCCATGGCCTTGGCCTGGTAGAAGTCAGGGGGAACAGTGCGAGCAAAGTAGTCATAGCGGGTCTTATCACTTAGCTTGGAACTGGTGGAGGCATAGCTGAGCTGAGGGATCTGGAACAAGCGGAGGAGGTTGGCCACCTGCAGAGAGAGAAGGAAATGCTCACAGAGGCAACTGATGGGAGCTGTGTTTGTGGCCTGTCACAGCTCCACAAGTTATTCAAAATAGTTAAGTCCTGTGTTTGTAAAACAAAACATTTCTCCCAAATGTTAGTAGCAGAGGTAAGTTTACATCATGGCAGACTGTATGGAAATAATGATTATAACCACTTTAACAGCTCCAAAGTGATACGGTTGTTGTTGCTTGTGCAGTCTGTGAGCAATGTTTTGGGGATTTAAACATTTTAGTTGACAAATTGTTGCAGTGCAGCATTTCAAAATCTCAAGTATTTATTTTTAAAAGTTTTTTTGCCTTTAAATTTGTGGATATCCATCAGAATTGTACGTGAAGTGAAGGGAGAAGCTGCTGTCTCATGTGCTTTAGCTCAGTGGTGGAAACTGGCAGAGACAACAGCGACAATGTTCCTCTATCTTAAACTGTTTACTCTCTCAGGGATCCACATCACATCACCAGCAGCTAGCGCCACAAATCCCTTCACAGATAACAAAAGCAACAACTGCACAGAGATGGGAATTTTATCAGTGCGTTTTGCTACTTTTTCTCAAGCTAAAACAATTCTGTCAATACATTCAAGTCTCATGACAGATACTGACAGACGCTATTGCCCACATAACCCATAAACAGTATATAAAAACACAGATTGGACACATAAACAAGGAGAAACTATGTTAAACAAGGAAGACAAAAAAACCAGGGGAAAACCTAATAAACTTGGGTTGAGACACAAGCCTGCTCAAACAATTGTTTCACAGTCGTACACTGCAGTCATTTTCCCACAGAGCGCTGCAGAGCTAACTGTGACAGAGAGATGGTGAAAACTTGTCATTTTGCAGAATTGGTCACGAGACGCAGTGGTAATTAGAGAATACCCATGAGCTTCAATGACAATCTCCTCCCTCAGGCATTGCCTGCAGGCTTACTAAATAATGGCTCCTCCATGGATATAATTGGGACCTTTCACAATATGTCCTATTAAAAGTAATGCTCTCTGTTACAAATCTCAGCCCACAAGAAACAGAGCTATCTGTCCTTTCTATGGTATTATATACCTCGAGTGTTCTTAAGTGATTTTGAGTGTATCCTATATGTGCACAACATATTTTGTATATGAATAATGCCCTGAACACGTTACTCAACAATTTTTGACAAGCTGGCAGGTATAGCTTCAGTTCTGGCAAGACGGACTGATGGGCAGTCGGCCCCATCACCTCATTTCTGAATCAAATATCTCACAAACGACCATTAAAATGTGATAGGTAGTACACGAAGGATCCATTGATCTTCCACCTAGTGTCATTAACATTTTTTTATTCTTAAATTTGTCCAATGTCTCTTGTAATGATCAAACTAATCATTTAAACTAGCATTATGGTCCTTACATACATGACGTTTGTATACATACATGTATAATGAAAGCAAGTCTCCATTGGAGTTTCCAGAAGATTCGAGACAATTTTTACAACCTTTCTTAAGTGAAAATTCTTGTTACTGCTTGGACATATAGAATATCTAAAATAGGTCTGCAGTTGTTTAGGAGAATGCTGGCAGCGGGGTTGTCTAGTGGTTGGCACTGTCACCGGACTGTGATTCACTGGCTGGGTCAGGGTGGAGTAAACATGTTCTCCCGATGCAGAAGCTGTGTGTTGATGCAGAAGGGGAGTACATTGAAGGAGAAAGACATGTTTATGTTCAATAAAATTGAATTGTTTTATTAATAGCCATACCTCGTATATACAACACAAACACACACAAGTCTCTGACATCAACCCTGATCTGCGAGTGGCTGCGCGCATCACCTCCTTCAGCTAAGCAACCCAAAGAGGAAAACACAGGCATACTATAAGCTCTTGAGGGGATAAATGAAGTAAACATGATGCATTTAGACAAGCGTGCTGCACCCGGCAGTGGTACTCTCCACTGTTTCGAGTCAAATATAGGGCAGAGGTCCCATCAAATTACGCAGTCAAAGACTCGATTTCTCTCGTTAGCGTATGTGGGAACCTGACTGGATCGTGCATGTACTGACTCGTTTCCTGAGCTATAGGCCCACAGTGTTTCTGGTGAAGCAGGACAGGAGCCGCACAAATTCACCCTGCCACATTCATATGGTAATAAGGTAGTTTCCTCCTGCAGGGTTTTCAGGCGGGCAGCTGGCCTTCATCAATTGATTCTTGAAGGAACTTGACAGCGCACCTTTCAGCGCGGCTCTGGAGTGTGTGACAGTAGCCGTCTGTTGAGCTGCTTTGGTAGTTCCCTCTCGCATTCTCCATCGCTGAGTTATTTAAGTACACCGCCACACAGTGCTGGCTCAGGGTATCATGCTGTAAATTTGCTCATTCCATCAAACTTGCATTTAGTTTCTTAATTAAGTGCCAGCGAAGTAACAGATGGTGCACTCTCAAGGTGCATTGCTGGCACTTTGACATTTTATTCGGTAACAATTCATACCTAAAACTCTCGACTCTGCCCTAACCTGAATCATTTCTGGTGAGGACAAAACCACTTTTGGATCTCAACTGCAGTAAAATAAGACACCAATTAGGTGTTCTTCATTGTTTACTGGTTTTAAATCCAAAACTGGTCTCCCAAATGAGCTATAGCTCGGACCTCAGTGTCTAAAAAGTAATGCAGTACATGAGGGGAGTACTAAAACTGCAGCCTGTATGAGGTGATCTGATTAGATTTTAAGGCACCCTCTTGCACATTAATACATATCAGCTAACCGTTTTAAAACCATTACTCTAAAAATGTAGAAACCATTAAAGTGCCCGTTTGATAGAAAGCAATACATTAGAATAAATGACCTCATTAGCATTACAGGTTATGGCTAATACACTATGGTGATTATAGCAGTACATCAAACAGTTACAGTAGTATTTTGGTTTTCTTATTTACTGGCTTCATTAATGAAAGATTGATGGTTTTCTATAATGCTTCCTTCTATGTTTGCCTCCTTCATTTAAATTCAATTTTACAGTCTTATTTATGTTTAGTTTCACACTGCCTTGCGTTTCTTTTATATTTCTCTTTCTTGTCTGATTGACCCTGATGCTATTACAAATGTATGAATGACATCCTCCACACAAAAATATACTTTTTGTAGTTGTTTCCTTTCAACCTCCATAGTCCATAATGATTGCGCGAGTTTGCTGCTAGAAGGCTGTTTGAATATTCCCCTATGGATGTGAGCAAACTATCTTTTTGTGTGACAACACAAATAGCTTGGCAGCCAATTGTGGTACAGTTTGCTTCTCCCTTCACTTTAGCACCAGATTTTTATCTTTGTTGTAGTCCCTTTGTGACACAGGCTTAATGGAGAACCAAAATGTGTGTTTACAGCATGCAGTGTTTACAGCTCGTTTGAACTTTATTGCACTCGTTCAAATATCCCAACACTCAAGCCTGTTTTTCTTCTTGTTCCTATGTTGGATGTTGATGCTTCACAGTTAAAGTACATACATGCCAAAGAATGTGGGGTGCCAATAACGTTCAGTTAATGCAGGAAAACGTGTGAATATTCCTAACTAATACATACTTCATATTTCTGAATATTTGTCAATCAGAAAAAAACAGATCTTTAGACTCTGATATGATGCAGGAGCTGCACTGTGAGGAGCAGTATTATGGGATTTAAAGCCAGTGTTCGCTCAGAGGACAAGAAGCATTGAGGGAAGACACAAGACAGCTGATACGTGGGCAGTCTCTTACTCATGTGTGTGTCATGATTTTTTTTTCAACATGGAAAGTGCATCTGTGTATCCCCGAGGTCCCTGTCAAGCTTAGAACTACAGCAGATACAGTCGCTGGCGTGTAGTGTGCCATCCAAGCCATTTAGCACAGGACCAGGAATACAGCTTATGTATAGTGAATTTAATTCACTTTGCTGCTAGGTTTGGTATAATATATTTCCATAAAACACCTCTTTTCTGTTTCGGCAAATTACACATATATTTTTTCTTCCTTAAAACACCCACTTTGTGGTCTTAAAAATGTTTTTTATTTAATCCTACACATTTAGGTTCTGACCCTCGCCTGCAGCCAGAGGGAGCCAGAGTTTACCTGTCATCTTTTGACTTTTAAACTAGTCTACTTTATGCTGCGCAGCGACAAGTTCTAACATTGGAGTAATTCAGCCATTGGAAATTGGATCAACAACTTTGCAGTGCTGTAACACTTTGACGCATTTGCCTGTATGTTTGGCAGACTGATTTCTCGTCTCCAAGTTCATCTTGGCATTTTTCTTGTTTATACCCCCTGCTATGAAAAAGAAAAACATAGCACAGAGCGTTCAATAGCCTGTGACATTCTGCCTCATATCTGCCAAATCTGCTACTTGTCTGTTCTGCGGCTGATTAAGATGAATTAGATTTGAAGCAGAATTATTTTATCGAAGGATTTACATACTGGATTATGTTCCTGATTTGTTTTATGCAAATACTTTGTTTCAACTTCTCCCATCAGGTGCACCTCTGGAGCGTATGAGAGAGAAAGAGAATAAATGTTGCTTTTCAAATATTAAAAAAAGAAATACGATGAATTTAATATTTTGTTTATATGATAGGATTAATTTGAACAAAAATTTGTTATTTCAACAAAATGACAACCAAACAGGAGGCAAAAGCCAAATAATAGATAATATTGGCAATATGCAACAGAAAGAGAAACAGGAAACGGGGTACGATGGCACATGAGCTAGACGATAAACTGACAAAGATACAGGGGAGCAAAAGAACCTATATACACAGGCAAGATGGGCAGGGCAGAACAATTAAAGTGGAAAGAAAAACAAATACAAGATGTGCAAAGTGAAAGAAACCACCTGAGGATAGAAACTTTGAAATTAAATGAAACTCACAAATGTCACAATGACCTGAAAAAGGCACACAATTGGTCAAAGACATTTCAAGAACATTTCAGCAAAACCACTTTCTTCTTCTTTTGTGAGCCTTAAGAAAACGGCCTCCGCTCCATAGACCTAACCACAAACTCAGGAAGCGAAAGCTGGTTGCATCGTCCCTGACCACTTCCCAGAGGCTCAGCGCCGCATAAAAAGAGTTCTTTGTTCGAGAAAACGCACAAAAATCATCCAGGCAGCAATGATAGTTATCAAATCAAATTCAGAATGCAAGTGTAATTTCTAGGAGACAGGTGCGGCACAATGGAGATGGAAAATATATTTTGATTCGAAGACATGGTTTATGTCTTATTGTAAAAGTCTTTGGCCTGAGTTCAGAATATAATGTAATCACATGTGAGGCACTGAAAAATGAGGGAAAACTCAATGTGCTTCATGTGTTCTGCATCTTCAAAATCCACCCACCCACCTGAAGCACCCCCGCACACAAACACAGGAGCAAAGGGCCTGATGAGATATTCAAACAGCAGATTCAAATGCAAACAGGTGTTTAAAACAAAAGCCTATACAGTATGTATGCATGTATGGGTCAGAATATGTACGTATCATTGAATATTAGCACTGTGTAACTGTGAAGGCAACCACGGAATAAAAGGTGTTTTTTGTTTTTTTTTAAATTTTCTTTCATGCTCTATTTTAGAGCATAGAAGACAATTCTTCACATTAAACTTACATCCATTACTTCCTCCCACACTTTCACATACAAGGATGTATCTGTGAGGAATGTGGCTCTCTATCCACGGCTTAGCTTAACACTTTGAAATATCACTTCTACCCTCTCGCACGCATGAAATAAACTCCATTAATTTTTACCATCATCAAAACAGTAGGGGAGTAGTGCTGTCACTTAATCCTAAGCAAATTTCTACATCACGGCCACAGACGGCATATTTATTGGGTGTAATATAATTGACTATGTGGGTCCTGACTCTAACCCACCTTCCAGTCAATGCAACGTTTCTCCTCACTTTGAATGACATTCTAATGTGCTCATAAGGAAAGCTTCTCCGCAGGTGCCAAAACTTCCAGTTCAAAATAACATTCGGTTAATATCACACGGTATACAAGATCCTGATTTGAAGTCATCACCAAATCACGATTCTTCCATGGAAACGCAATAAAGACAGACCTCTCCGCTTCCTTTGCGTGACACATCAGCAAACGAAAAATAATAAACCTCAATATGTGGATGGAGAGACCGGAACTGGTATTATTGAGGAAGCGTCCGCAGTGGTATGACAAGGTTACTCCAATGTGTCATTGTGTTATTGTTTTGGAGTTAGTGGAATTTTGGAAGTATGAACTAAAAGATGTTCAGTTTTTCATCTCTCAAGAATTAGTGCTAACAACTCATGGAGAATTGCCATATTATATGATTTATCTAAAGCAGATTGGCCATTGTAAGGCTGCTAGTTTGTCCGGTAGTGATTTTATCATTCTACAGTGATTATTACCACAAAAACACTTCTTAGCATTAATTAATTAATTGTTTTGTATTGTACACACAATACATAAGATAAAGTATGATTTGATAAATAACACTATCAATTTGCTAACAAATTTATTAAGGCCAAAAGCAGGCTTTCCTAATGATCCTTCTGCCAAACAGACTGTTTGCAAAACAAAATGGAAATAAAAAATGACCCCCCAGAATCTAGTCTTTCCAACTCAGGACTAAGGACAATCAGTAATGTTTATCATAGAGTTTCACACAGCAGCAGCTTCTTTAAGCTAGCTGTTAGTTTAAATACCACCAACTGCTCTCATTTTGCCTTTCACTATCTTTCTTAATGGGACACACAGGTAATAAATATACCATTTACCTCATTAAAAGTGCAATTTATAAAATATAGGCAGAAAATGATGGTAGCCTAAAAATACAGCATATCACATCTGTTACTGCTGTTACGATAGTGACAAACAGCAGTTGGCCTGTTTAAGTATCTTTATTGGTAGTGTTAGCACCCGTTAGCTCAGTTTTCTAACCTGAATGAATCCATTTAGATGGCAACCTCGTATTACAGGGGCAGTGTGGCTCATCTCCATGGCTGGAAACCAAACTGGGATTGGACACAGTGCCTAAGAGTAGTAGAGGCCAGTTTGATGACAGGGGACACAGTACACAGGTGATTTATGGCCATACAAGGACAAATGATCCTTGAAGGACAGGAAAGCAATGAAGCCGCAGAACAGCTTGGTTTGCTTGAGTCAGCCATTACAGCGACCAAAAACGGCATGAACAGATGGAATATAATCACATCTTCCTCTGTAAATTGAGGATTTACTTCAGGAAAAACAGGTGATTGTGGGTAGACAAAATTTTCTTTCTTGGGTTTTTTTGGCAACATATTGGACTAAACAATGAAATAGCCAGTACGTCAAATCAAGTACATCTCCCAGCTACAGTGTCCCAGCTATCAGACTCTACAGCCACAAAGTGATATTACAACACAGAGCCGCAGCGAGATGGATGCCTCTGCATAACAGTAACTGCATAGGCAGGGCTGACATAATGCTAACACTGCAGTCTCTTCACATCTTAATAATGTTTTTAAATTAAAATAATGCTCAATCAAAGTGCTTATTTAAAGAGGTAACATTTCACCTGCTAATCTATCCATTATTAATAAGAATTTGTTTGACCCGACCCCGGATAGAATCACGGTTTCACACAACCAATTCTCCATAAAGGAATTCCTCCTCCAATCTGGCAGGCACAAATGTGATAACGGCAAGTTGCAGAGAGAAAAAAACAAAAGGTTACATCTGACCTACGATCATTAAAAAAAATTGTCCCCACCTGTGAAATCTCTGTACTGATAATCGTTTGGCACTGGCACTGGTGCTCAAGTCTATATGACAGATGGCAGGAAAGACTAAAACAATGAACGGAGAGAAACCTCACAAGGACGACAACACACACATAAATGTTTCTATGCAAATTTTGAAAGAATCCTTTTAAGACTGAGGAGAAACTGGCTTGTCCACCATCATTTTTCCCACATTTCATCCTTGGCCTCCTCCCCATACGCAGGTGGACACCTCTCTGTCAGCCAATGGAGATGCACCCCAGAGATGGGAAAAGCAGCTCCTCTCAAACATCCCTGGCACTCATCCTTCTCAGTTTTATAACACTCTTCATCGCCACAGAGCGCTTCTCAGGGATAAAGGCAGGCTGTGTAAATGAGTGACCTCTCAAAAGAATCCCACGACGGGCTTCCCACGGCTTTATTCATCATAGCTCCCAGGAAGTGAACGAAAAGAGACCGTTGAGCACAGCAATGCCAGAGGTGTGTATTCAAATTCATACAAAAACCTTCACAAGCAGTTGGGCTCTTTCTGAATCTTTGGGTTTGTGTGGTCGCTGAAAGCTCATTCACGGAGAGACACACACACACACATACACACACACTCAGTAATCTCCAAGCTCCTCAAAAACATGCTGTTCTTTTGTAAACGCATCGGATACATTATAGGAGAAGAGCTTTATCATCCATCTCTTTACTAGAATGGAGTGTTTAATGCAGGATTTAAATGACTCCAATGTGGTCAGATGGACATCCTCATTCCCCCGTGTCTATGATTGTGCTCTCTCCATTCATGCTGACATAAAGCATTAATCATTACAGACCCGGCAATCTTCTCCAAGGTTGGCCTGTATTCTGGCATTCACAGCAGACATTAACAAGGGAACCACAGTCAATGTGGTTGCTGCACTTGACCTGTTCATGCAATTTTCCCCATATATCACTTACTGTGGGGGATTATTCTCAAGTCAAATCCAGTTTTCACTGTGTAAAAAAACCAATAAACCTGAATATTGGATTATAAAGACCCTTTATACAATACATTTAATTTATCACCAAAATGTAAGTTGAAAGGTAGAACACAGAGGAGAATTTTAACATTTTGTGAAGGTAGTGTCATGAGTTTGGGCACTCCAAGTGCTCTGCCTCCCGTGTCTTTCTCTCTTGCTCCTGGGAGGGGGAGGGAGGCGGGGCCGTTGAGGTGACACACCTGAGGATCATCAGCCATCAGTCACAGTTTCTAAAAGCTGTTTCTTCAGTCACTCATCGGCAGTTTATCTTGTCATCCGTGTGGTACTTGTTGCCTCTGGCCACTTTCTGAGCGTTCCCTTGGTGCCTTTTTGTGATTCAGTGTGTTTGTACCTCTGCTTTTACTCACCGTAATCTCCTCTGCTTCAGGAGCACCTGCTCACCTGCTCTGCAAGCTGCCACTCACTCAGGACCTGCTCCACCATCAGCCTTTACACTGCTGCATACACAGCGTGCTCCATGTGTGGACTGCTCCCTTAATATGACTTGGATTCTTAATTTTACACCTTTGCTTCATCTACATTGTGGGGATCTATGAATGTGCTACTTCAGTCCCATCTCCTCTCTGCTCATCGCTCCGCCCATCGGCCGTAGCCGGAGCGAGCTGGAGCTTAACTCCTCTGTTATCATCCGACTTTTAAACTAGTCTACTATACGCTGTATAGTAGACTATATTGGAGTAATCAGCATTATTTTATCTTCGCAATAAACCCATATGGAATAGTGCACAACCAACGTTTAAACTAACGGAAATACACTCATGCCCATGGCTTAAATGTCATTCTCATACAGTAGCATGTAGACTGATTAGACTGCATAACCACTGTTTGAATATTCATTAGCAGTGATTCAGTCATCAGCACTTCCAGGTGTAACATAAAACATTCATGCAATGCTTTGTTGATATTGTGTGAAAATTCTTCATACTGTATGTTCACTTGGTGCCTGTAGCATGTTTTTATTAGCCCCTACCTTTCACTACATGGACGTGACTCCCATGCTGTTTTTTTTTTGTTTTTTTTAATAAAAAACCCTAATATTCTTGGTGTTTTTATAAAAGGTAAAATTTTTGGTATTTTAGGAAAAATCTGACAATCTATCTCCATCCATACAGAAACGTACCCACATGTCTGTGTTATTCTGGTTTATCCAAACATGCTGCGTCACTGCAGCTCAGTCTAAGCTCGTGCTCATCTAAACTTCCTACTGTTCTTTTCAGAAACAAGCATTGAGAATCACGTACGCTGAATTTATCCATCTCAGCCCTGGTTTTTATAGTCAGGCATCTGAACTGTTTATCAAGTCAGCCAGCTATAGCTTTCTTTGTTTGTTTACGGGATTTGTCCTCTACTCTATCATGAACAATTCTCTCGGAATCGCCAATTTCATATTATCCATTATATGACTGTAAACTCATGCCTTTATGTCATAATTATAGTTTCTCATAGTGAGAGTTCCTGATTTGCTGAGGTTGAGTGATATCAAAAGCATCTAGCATCCGGAGAATTTTAAAAAGCCTTTAAAGGTTTATTTTTGTCCCTGGAATATTAGTCTTTGGATTATCTTTGCAAAAAGTCTATTAATCATTCTAATTTTATATCTTTGTGTAGGCCTACCTATACTTTGCAGCTCTACTAATGTGTTGATTAAATGTTGCCTTTTTCTTACTTTTTGTGTATATATTTTCCCCTTTTTGGACTAAGTTAGCCTATAGATATTTTATCAGTTTAAAAGACAAAAAAAATATATATATATATAAAACAATATAGCAAAGTAGTGGTAAATATGAGTGTAATAACATGTTTTGTAGATAGCAGATGTTCATTTTTTCAGTCATAAATAAGTAGCCACAGTTGAATACATTACCATTAAAATTTATTTTCATGTCAAGTGTGGAGAGAGAGCAAATCTGTGACTAAAGCATCACACACAGTCGCGCCGTTAATTTAAAAGAATAACTAAAATTAATGGAAATTGTTAAAAAAAAAAATTATATCCACAAACTCACTTATGCCTAGTGCAACGTGATAATTATAGTGTGTGAGGGAAATGAGAGTTAATTAACTATGCTCAGATGCATTGCCTCTAGCAACCTTTCATGCATGTGTGAAAGGTCAGTTTTCTTTTGCGAGGCGGAAATGATTTGCGGATTGCAGTTTGTTGCATGAAACTGAGGAAAGTAATGTCAAAGATACAGTATGGTTCAATTTCCTCTCCACGAAAATCACGCATGCTGCAGATATGCATATGGGGTTTTGTGTAAGTTATTAAAATTGACCGGATTCAAATTTTGAAGTGATGAATCGTCGGAAATAGAATATTAAATATTGATTCTAAGAGATACTCAGCTGCATCCCAGATTTTTCTATCTATGCTGCTCGCGTGTGCGTGCGTCTGTATTGAGATTCCTGCGTGGACAAGTTTCGACTTGACGTCGTGACGTCAACTCGTTGTGCGCCGAAATAGCTCAGTTGGGAGAGCGTTAGACTGAAGATCTAAAGGTCCCTGGTTCGATCCCGGGTTTCGGCAGTAGGTTGGGTTCATTTTAATTCTCCTACGGGGGTAAATAAAGTAATGTCTTATCTGTCCGATTTATGAGGACATGTCAGCTTTGTGAGAACATTTTGACAGGTCAGAAACTTCAAACTGCTTTTAAAGGGCTAAGACTCTGCTTTAGACTCAGGGTTACATTGGGTTTTTGCTGAGGGTTGGGGTTAGGCTTTGTGTCAGTGTCCTCACAGAGATGGAGAGACAAGACTTGGTGCGTGTGTGTGTGAGCTTGTGAGAGAGAGAGAGACCTTTAAGGCCAAAATTGACAAAATGATGAATGGAAAAACGGTTTGTAAATGAATCAATTAGGGATGCAGTCTCACTCAGCGGGTGCTGCTGCTGGTGTTCGGGTTGCAGCCCATTAGATGCCCCGTTAAATTGTAAATGCATACAAACACCACCAACCCAGAATGTTTGAGATGATAAAAATTGTCTCTTTACCTGAATTGAAACGTCACTGTAGGATCCTCCAATGACCCCAGAGATGGCTAGCGGGACCTCGTTTTGGATGGGCCTGGAGCCGTCCGGACAGATGAAACCCGGGTCTTGCACCTTGGTGAGGGAGGCCCTGACGAAATCTAGAGACTGCTCTAGAGCGTACGTGTCCTTGGAGCAGGTGTCCAGGATGTGGGCTCCAAGCTGAAGTCCTGGCAGGATGCGATCACTGGAATTAATCTCATCGAGCGCCAGAAGCATGGCCTCCAGTCTCTGGATCCCTCGCTCCTCATTGATCTTACCGCAGTCCTCCGTCCCCTCGCCTTTATGGTGCACCGGAAACAGGCCTCCGATCACCAAGGCCCCGTCCAAAATGATCTCATGCTTGGCCGCCGGAGGTAATCTGGAGATGCTCGGCAGGACTCCTAGTATCAGCAGCTCCAGCAGGAGAACGTGGAGCAGCCAGTAATGGGCAGCGTTGGCCAATGACCTGGGGCAGAGCACCAAGATCAGCATGGTAGGAGCAGGGAGCAGGGATCAGCGGGCCTAAGTGGAGAGGAGCAGAGGTTCACAGGGTCTGGATCACTTTCAGGTCCTTTGTTGAAGGGCACAGCATTTCTGATATTTCCTGAGTGAATAAAATTTATCTTTTATCTGAACCTCTTTATTGTGTTTTTTCTTTTTTTTTTTTTTTTTCCTATTTTAACAAGCTCCGAAGATTATTTCAACCAGACTCTCTAGGATTCCAGCGCAAAAGGAAATCCCTGCAGTTTTATCTTTAGACCAACTCAGGTTACCTGAGTTACTGCTGCCAAGTGACCACATCCAACAGTTACAGTTATTCAAGGCGCCTCTCAAGTGAAGTGTAATTTCCAAGCTTACAACTGAGATATCACATAGATAGTGGTTCTGCTGAGTGACTGGGGTTGCCATGGAAACATGGTGGTTTAAAAAAAAAGATATAAAAACAAGGGGTTGGACTGCAGACGGAGTGGGCGGTGAGACATGTATGCCAATACAGATTCCTATCGTAAGGAAGTTTTTTCCGTCACGCCGGGAGTTATCAAGATGCCTGATTAGGGAGGTGGGCTGGTTCAATCACTGGCAACGGATCCTGTTTGCTTCGAGCACAGCCATTCATCAAACCCAAGCACATACACGCAAATTTGATAAATGCATCAGAAAAAAATTACTTTCACAAGAGTGTGAATGTATCTGATGCTGAAGTTCAGCAAACCGGTTGAGTGAAGCAGCCTTTCCATTAAATTTTTAATTTTATCACCTTAATTATATCACAGCAGTGTTCGTCACTTAATCTAAAAGCCAAAGGGACCCACAGAAGACGCATGAAACTGTCTGTTTTTGTTTTTAATTTTGTTTTTTTATTCTGATTTAGTTCAGATATTAGAGGAGTCATGCTGAATTAGTAACGTTTCCTCCTCAGCCTCACAGCTTTGGAACCGATGTCATTACACGGGAACTTGTCCCTTGCCTCATGTGTGTTATCAGTTTCATTATTAGTAAACCTCTAAATCACATCTTAGTCTACGTGCGTATGTCCTCTTCCTTGGCTGACAGAGGCAAAAAGCCCTCCCCCGCAAGAGCAGATGTTACACCCACATAAATTCATCTTAGGTGTGTGTGTCTGCGCATGTTTTGGCAGAAACATGTGAAGATTTCCTGATGTGACATCTCTGGAGCAACAAACGTCGGAGAAAACAGGGAGGAAAAGGTGTAACGAATGCAGAGTTTTCCCCTCAGATAAATATTACATTAGGTTGTGGGGGGGAAACCGTGTGGTACGTTGGTGAATCTACTAGCCTCCATCCAGCGGAGAGAAGATTACACATCATTATGTGCAAAGTCATAATGTAAAATCTGCCTCGGACCTGGCGTGTGTACGGAACTGCAGGTGCCACTGTTGTTTATTTTCCTGCTATTATTAGAACCAAGGTGAGCAAGAGACTTGAAGAGTTCAAGAGTCCAATTGCCCCTCTGTGCTGTCTATTAGAGCCGTTGGGGGCTTTCTGCTGGCAAAGACTGGGTCACACTGAGAATTAATGGCGCAATAAGTAGCAGCCAATTAGGCAGGCCTGCGCAAACTAGGGCAAAGTGAGGCTGGAGGTCCCGAGGAGCCTCTCAGAACCTTTAGGAAGCGCAAATAAATGCTAGAGAGTCTCAAGAGGAAAAAAAAAAAACACTATTTGAAACAATTAAGCATTTTCAGCTTGCATGAGCATTAAATCCCAGTCAATAGTCTGAAAGTAGCTCCTATCGCGGCTTCGAACACGTAATTAAGAGCATCTTGGTGTAGACGCGGCTTTTGCATTCAGCAGCACAGAGAGGAGCCACCGGCTCCCCAGATGTCTGAGCCTCGTATTCCCTCTGAGAGGCGAGTTCAAAAAGAAAAGACGTGTGCTTTGCTCGGCTTTGAACCGTCAGCTACGAGGACTTTGCCACATAGCTTAAGGATGATTTTGAAAAAAAAATACTGTTCCTTATTGTCTCATCCCGATGTAGCTCTGTGTAATGCATGAGTCACCGCAGAGTGGCTCAAGGCGGTGATGGCAATTGGCACGTATGATCTCACTATGTGGAGAAGCGAATGAAGTCCATCACCAAACCCCCTCCATTAAAATCATGCAGAAATCAAATATGTAAGCAATGTGTAAGAACAGCCTAACCACACTCTTTTAAAACAATGATTGATGTGTGACAAACATGGATGGTAAGTTTTTTGTAATTTAGTTATCTTGTAATTGTGTGTTGTCATTATATGACACACTCCCCAAGATGTGTTATCACTCCTTGAAGCATCACGCCCAGGCGAAGCTCCACCAAAACAGATAAACTGAGCGTTCGGTCACAGAATCAGTTTTGACCTTTCATGATCCTCTGAGGGACTGCGACTAGCTGTTCAAAGCAAAAGACATTTATTTGGAGCTAATGAAAGAAAAGAACTGCAGCCTCCACAAGTCCGCTAATGATTCTCATCATTATATCCAGCCGGGACACACTTGATCCCCCCACCTGGACTTGCAGATGAAGGAATTAGGATGCCTCGGTGGTGCCTGGCAGCCAGCCTTACGCTAGAATTTGAACGTAGATCAAATGCATCATTTCATCAAACTGGCACTGCAGGGAAATCTAGCTGACAGTCGCTTTTGGCTCTCAAAACCAGCTGATTATTACGTGGCGCTAATAATACCTCAGTTGAGTATTTATTCTCAAGAACGCTTCAGAGACACAACAGGTTGCCTATGGCGTTTCCAAGCCAAACAGTGACAAGATATTGATGGAGGTGCGGGGGTGGTGTTATTGCTGTATAACCTGCAGGACATCCATCCCTGTCATCCTCTCACATGTGAGAGACAATCCCGCCGCCGCCTCGCATCCAGGCTGCTCCACAGGCATGCCTGGATGCGTCCTGCGCCCGCACAATCGCTTTTCCCCTTAAATGATTGGCACCGGGCGATCAGAACCCAATTATATTCCCAGCAGGACGCTATTACAACAGAAAAACAAGAGCTCCGAGGAGAAAGTGTGACCCATACCAATTATTTTGTTGAGATAAACTTTACATAATGAGCCTCTAGTTTATTTAGAGCATGCGGTGCCATTATTGGATAGAACATTTTGCTCATAATAAAGCATTTAGCGTCCAGTTGAGGCGTAGAATAAACGCAAAAAGAGGAGTGTGATAGACGTGAGGTTATGGGACAGCCCCTGTTTAAAAAAAAGAAAAGAAAATTGAAGTCCTTACCTGTTCGTAGCGCTGGATGTGTTTGTGAGGACCTTCACGCGATGAGCCAGATGTTGTGCACTTTGAACATGTTTGCCAGGCGGCGGCTCGGATCTGTCCTTGGTTCTGAACTGGTCCTCACGCAGGCAGGTGAGGAGCCAACTCCTCCTGGTGCTCCTCCAACTTGGTGCTCGTTCACACCTCCTCTAACCCGACCGCCCCGACGCTCGCGTGTCCGTGTCAGGGCGCAGCGACGGGCTTCTCCTCAGCGGTACCTCCAGCTGGACCTAATCCCTAGACTGTCACCTGCGATCGCACCGGAGAAAGCGAACCGAGTCAACTCGAAAGAAGAGCCGGCGAGGAGACGGTCCCGTCTGTGGGCTCCGCGGCAGGAATGAGCGCAAACGAGCCGACGTGGAGACCTGGCGAAGCGCCTCTCTGCTGCGCTGCGCAACGGGCGCGAGAGGGGAATAATGAAGTACAGACCTGTCTTACACACCAAAAAGAACAGAAAGGCTGAATTATTAACACGAGGACGACGGCGCATCAATCAAAATCCCAATTTCAAACTTCTCGGTGACTCATTCGGCGCATTCAAATTGTGTCAGTCTAACTTTTAATGATCCAGCCACCAACTACTGTAAAAATAATTTAAAAAAAAAAAAAAAGAAAAATGTGCTTCCAAATAGTCTCAGCAAGGTGATGCAGCTCTTTCAATTTAGAGAGAACAGAGATGTGAGCATCAAAATGTGTTACACCGTTTCCCCTGTGAAACCTGACCAACTCACCACTCATCTCATTAAAAGTGAGTCACACTCCAGATGAGTGGCACTGCACCTCACGCACTGGAGAGGCAGCACACTTCCTGTAGAAAAAAAAAGGTGTGACACCATCACAGACAGTCTCTCATACACACACACGCACACGCACACGCACACGCACACGCACACACACACACACGGGAAGCGCTCAAGGTTGAATCAAACAAAAACAACAACAAAAAAAGCTCCAAATGATTCAAGTCAAACATAACAGCCGCACATTTTAAGTTGTTTTTGACACTCTGGAGCTCAAACTAATGACCCTCCTCATTCAGCCTATTAACTATTTAAAAGATGTATATAGCCGGCAGAGGCAAACTTCAAAGTCTCCCTGGTAATTAAAGTTCACTACATGATGCTCTGTAGCATTCGGCAGAGACACGTTTCATACCATAAACTGTGCACCTTCTTTTTCTCAACTACAGCATTAATCACATCCGCAGCATTCCCGTTGCATAATGAGTGAGGAGAGCAGAAAAGGTCTGTTTCACCCATTTGGTTTCACCGCCGGTGCCACACGCACACTCACAATTGGGTGTGGAGGAACACGAAGTTCACACAGTGTGCACGGATCCACTGCTCACACACCTTTGCGTCGCACACTCGAGCACCACTGCACACAGAAGACTTCCCAGCAGTTGGAAATGCTTCATTTCCGGCCGGAACAATAGCTACTTTGCAGTGAGGGGGTTGGGATGAGACAAAGTTTTTCTGTGTACAGCGGCAATTAAAATGAGGAGTGGGGTCCTGCTTGTTGCATAATTCCCTCAGCTAACACAAAGGGAGCAATTTTCTCCTGAAATAGAATTGCAGTTTACATTATAATGCTGGAGGGCATGTGGGCGGAATGCAAGGTTTAGATAGGAACATGCCAATTAATGCCGGGTGAAATGATAGAGGACAGAAACAAGACATTTCGGCTGTGGTCAGTCTGCGCCACTCTGATGGTTGCTGTCTTTGTGGTTTTCCGGTAACTCGGGCCAAATCAGTGGTGGCAAAACATGAATCCACGTTTTGTGCTTTCTCTCTGTTGTTCATGTTCACAAGAAAAATCAAACATCCTTGAGATAATTGTATTAAATGCTGCTTATGACATGCAGAGTTGTAGTTTGAGTTTAGGCCGTGTCTGTCAAATACAATTAAAGTGAATGGATTTTTTGTTGTTTTTGTCTTCAATGGGAAAAAAAAGCTTTTACTGAAATTATATTGTTTTGTTTTTGTTTGGTTTTTTTTAACAACAGAAAGAGGCCGTGTTACTGCTCTCGTGTTTTAACAGTGCTGAAGAGGGCAATTTGTAAGACCCGGCCATTATTTCAACCAATTGAAAATGTTCAAACAATAA
The DNA here is from genome assembly GCA_001698575.1 of Mola mola. Classification (NCBI taxonomy): domain Eukaryota; kingdom Metazoa; phylum Chordata; class Actinopteri; order Tetraodontiformes; family Molidae; genus Mola; species Mola mola. Next base: position 19,007,007 of record KV751324.1, on the reverse strand, counting down.
GCTAAAGTTATCATCATAATGGGAAGAAGTAAAAACTGATGACGCTATGCTTGAAATATCTTTTCTTGTAATGTAGAGACTGTAGCGACTGGAATTTGCATGCTAATAAACTAGGATAAATACTTCTGAGTCTTTCCCCTGCTGAAGCCTCTTTGCAAGTAAAAAGATGCAGTTTGATTCAGAGCTTTTGAGTTCTTGTAAGTAATATCTAAATTTGGCTTATTATTAAGTGTATGTGTGCAAGCGATGATAAAAGCTGTACATGTAGTAAAAACTATTCTAACTACAATACATGCAATACATGCACACACTTGGTTGCATTCGGACTGTTCATAGTTAAAGAGGAAGTAAACGGGAAATGAGAAAGTTTCTCTTCCTGTGATTGTGACAGACCCTCTCAGAATATAAAAATGTTTTTTGTTAGAACCTGAATCAGTCAATATATTTGCCTACACTAACTAGTCAGCCCACTAAAATTAGAAATAAATAAAACTGAAAATACTTGAACTTGAAAGGCATCTAAACCCAACACTTAGTTCACTTCACCACTCTGACAGCAATGGGGGATCTCATAGAGCAGAACACCGACCACTTCTGCACTTAACATTTTGGTGTTTTTACCGGTTGTCAGTTGCATCACTGTGTTTGAGTTTTGTACATTCTCGCACTGCTGTTAGCTAAAACTGGCCTTTAGTCATAACACTTGACATCAGTGTCATGAAATGAGTCTACGCTCGAGGGTTTAAAAGTTCATTATACATTTCCGAGGACATTACATTATTTATTCTGCATGTTTGAATGTACACAATTTAGAACAGCGTCAAAAAAATAAAAAGACCCAATTTTTTGTGTGTAGTCTTAACCAGCTCTTAAATTTAACGGCGCAATATGAAATTTGAATTTGAAACTGAGTAAACGTTAACGTTGAAACGTAAAAGAAAAATAACACTGAAGTTAGTTTCATTATAGCCACGGTCGTCCGGCCAACTGCGACCCCGCTGCGCTGGCCCCTGGAGAGGTTTTATACCGATAATTATACAAACAGAGCTGAACTCTTATCTTTAAAGCTCATCCATCTCATTTTAACTTCATCCTTGGGGAATTTAAGCTCGTCTTTACAGTGATCAGCATTTAGATTAGAAATGTAAGCACCCACTATAGATCATCTAATTTGTGGAACATTTGTCAGGTAAGAGCTCAGCACTCTGCCATTTAAGTCTCTGAGACACCTCCAATTTAGAGTAAATGAATGAAGGAGCGATGCTTGCTCGTTGTTTATGTTTCCGTGTCCCTGTGGTAGAAGAACGTGACATTTTCAAAGAAAAGAAAAATCCCTAATGAGGAGTAAAGCGGCTATATAGTTCCATAATAGAGTTGTAGTGTGATTTTGTTGACATATAGCCCATACACCGACCAGCCACAACATTAAAAACCAGTGACAGTGACAATGTCCCAGTGCCAGGCACTGCAGGACACCCTCAGAGGTTCCCCCTTTTGGTCCTGACAGGTCAGAGCTGTTCTGTTGGCATTAAAGGGACCAACACAATAACAGGCAGGTGGTTTTATTGTTGCTCAAGTCTCATTCGCAGGCTGTCATATATCCATGCTGTGGGCTTTCTGGGTCTTTGCAAGCTGTTGTTTTAGGGTTATAAACAGTCCAAGCTAAAGTGTCAGTATTCATCAACCTTGGAATAACACTCATCTTAAAAAAATCCCCCTTTAAACTACTCATTTGTTATTCAAAACCGTAAATTGCACAGCGTCAGCTTTAGTTTGGGTAGAAAAACAGAAGGTTTTCATTGGATTTGAACAGCCTGATGGCTCAAATGTGTAACTATTGCAGAAAAAAAAGCCAGCGTATCTGACAATATAATGTCAAAGTTATATTTACCAAAGGCCTGATTGTGGAACACACAGCAGGAAAGTGAAGGATGGACGGCAAGTGTCTAAGGATTTTTTTTTTGTGTGTGAAAAAACACACATTTTCACTTAATAAGAGTGGAATATATGGCTACTTTCACACATGATTACAAACCCTCATCCCTTAGAGCTTCTTGTTGCCACCATGTGAGCTCCGCTTGCAGAGAGGCGCCCAGTGTGATCTCTTGTTTATTAGAAGATAAACGATATGAATATGACTGGACATACATTACAGGCTGTGGGTCATCGGGTGGTCTTTCATGCTGCAGCTGCAATGTTTTCATTTCAGAGGAGGAAGAGAGAAAATAATAAAACGAGAATGAAAAAAAACAAAAAAAACAAAAAAAACAAAATTAGACCGAAAATGCAGCAGATGGGAGAAGGGTTGAAAAAAGAATATGATGTCTAAATAGAAAGTGAAGGAGCTGGGAATGAATGTGTGATGGTAATTTGAGGATGCAGGAGACGAGGTGCAGAGCTTCTGCAAATAGAAGACAGAAATCACAGAGCTTGCCTCTCTGTAATGGTGAAATGAATATTAATGGTCAGCCCACTTGTCTCGTCGTCTCTCCCTTTGACTGATCATGGGAGCGGGCTTTACAGTCTCCATAATCATCCCTCACAGGTGGTCAGGACAAGTACTGGGAGACGGTAATAATGTACTCCATCACACGTTCCTCTTTGGAAATTAGGTTTATTTTACATTAAGACTGGCTCACCATCAACAACTCTGACTCTCACAAAACATGCAAATATTCAGTCCCAAGGAATCAACAAATGTACAATTTGCTTTGTGAGGTCTATAAAAGAATTCTCTTAAAAATAAAGCTGCACAGTTGAGCATCACATCGCTTACAAAGCTCATTTCAGAAATGCTGCATTGCTTTAGTAAATGGAAAATAGAGACAAGCATCAAATGACTTAGTCATTCTGAAAACAGTACTTCAGCAAAAGATATAAACTACTGACAGATATGCAAGTAAGTGTGTGGGTTAACTCCGTTCATTCATTGGGTGTCATCACCTCTTGAAGAGCTTGGATATCTGATTAAATTCTGCAGATTGTAAGTAGATTGTTTTTTGTCAGCATGATCTAGCAGATTTAATTCTTCTTAAATATTTCCCCATCTTGACATGAACAATAGACCAATCAATCAATCACAAATATCAATTCGCCTCTGAGGGCTTTACAATCTGTAAATAGCAACACCCTCTACCCTTAGACCCTCCAACCGGGTGAGGAACAACTCCAAAAAAAACCCTAGACAGGGAAAAAAAAGAAACCTCAGGGAGAACCACAGAGCAGAGGAGGGATCCTTCTCTCTAAGACGTGTAGACATGCAATAGATGTCACAAGTACAGAGCAAAACAATATGACAGTCCTCAAATAATGAATGGATTAATGAGTTCTGCTGATGTATATTGAAATATTACAGTCATTGGAGTCTATGGATGCTAAAACACGGAGGCCTGAGTCCAGGAGCATGTTACTAAAGAGCTGAGTCCAGGAACCGGCACCAGACGTGCTTTTATAAACTCAAACTCTTATCCATATCACTTGTTACATTATTATATTTCCTCACACATTGTTTACTCCTCTCCTCTGGTTGGCGTCTTTGTGAAATTGCTCTGCCGGCGGTTAACCAGTTTGCTCCCAGTCGCACTCTTTAAATGAGGTTTCCCCTGAGCTTCTCCCGCTGTACTCTCTACTCCCTTGGTCTGGGATCCACTCGGAGTGGACCCCCAGCACTGTCAGGGATGGCTCTCTGCTGTCTGAGAGGAGAACCCCCGCTCCCTGAGCTGTGCTCACTGTGCGAGTCTGCACTTAAAGCAGTGGTAAAACAAAAAGAGGGGGAAGGACAGATGGTTAGAGGACTTCTGTAAACACACACCACATGAGAACAGCTAGGCGAGCCAAAAAATCCAGAGCTGGGATTCAACCGAAATCTACACAATGGCTTTCAAGCTGCACAGGGACTTCAGTCCAAAATAACATTCTCTGTTCTATTAACCTTAAAAATTAGATGCACTGACCGCAATATCTCTTTTCATGACGTTGTCAGTATATAATATTTCATAGAATGCCACCGAATATGACTTAGACAGACGGAAAGCTATTCAATACATTATGAGACTCGATAGTATTGGTTATTACGATTTTCTTTTCCTTCTTAAAATAAAAAATATAAGTTACATCCTGTGCTTCTAGAAACAATATATCACGCACATCACGTGTCAGGCAATCAGTCTTTGACACTTAATGGAGCAGAGGAAAATTGTGTATAACATACAACAGAGTGTTTTGGTTTTTTTTAGAAAAATGCTCCATTTAGTTGCCATTGCCATTGGCCGTGTCTAGCTATGCTTTTCAAGAAAAGGATAAGATGTTACGTCATTGTTGTACAGTTAAAAAGATTTTTTAAATCATCCCATGAAAATTTACAATACATTGATCATTTTTTTCCCGCCCCTATTTTGGATGGTTAATTCTACTTGAAAATGCTAAAGTCAGAAAGACTGCAGAAATCCCTTTTCTTCAAAGTGGTTTGTTTTCTTTACTTTTCTTTTCTTTACTAAACTAATCCTAGTTTATGTTGCCCTTTTTAATAAATCCAGTCCATGTGTCCTCATGCTGTATTTCATTTTCATAATCGAGTGCTGTTGCATGCTGCACATCACTTAGGTTCGGGGTGATTAATAAACAAAGTCACCAGAAATTTTCAGCTCCGCAATTGTGAGAATTAGGAGAAACTTATCCAGAACTAATTAATAGGATCAACTCCATACCAGAGTGTGCCAGCCTCTGTTGTCTTCTTGGTGGCTGTGATTGTTTTTTTCACACAACGCTCTCCTCAAATCAGTGTCTCGTACACCAGCTGTCATTAAATGCAGATACTCATAAACACAGCTGGCGAAAATGAACCTTCCATTTCATTCTGCAGACGATAAATGACATTAGCTCGTGAGGTTTTTTTCAGTAAATAAAATGACAGGCGGACGGACGGCATCAGAATGTGTGATGCCTTAAGAAAAGACAGTTTCACAAGTTGTCAGTGTTTGCAGTCAATGGTTAGAAAACAACAAGGGTACTTACTCTGGAAAATCAATTCAAAATTTTAGTCTGAACAGTGGCTCTAACTTACATAAAGCCAGACACACATTTCGAGACAAAAACTCAAGAAAGGTGAAAAAGGGACAAAATATATAGCAGATATAGCTGCTGGCTTTGTGGATAACTGTGACAGGCTCTGGAGACACCAAACAGTGAAGCAAAACAGCTTTTATTTCATTCCTAATTAAACTGCAAAGGTAAGAAAAAAAAAAAAACAGATCTATACAGTTCCGAGACATTTTGAAAGTGGCACTTCTCAGCTCCAGTTAAGAGAGACTTCTAAGAGTAACAGCAAAACACAGAGCAAGGATGTAACATGGCAACATGTCGTCGAGAACATTACCCTGAAAATACTTCAGAATAGTGAAAACTGAACGAGGAGCTGGGGATCTGTTAGTGTTGCACTCCGCCAAGACATAAAAGACATGTTGTTGTGTTGCACATTTCCAAAATATGAAAAGATGAAAGCGAAGATGTCACAGGAGAATCAGTTCATGTGGACTCAAAATATGGAACAGGCAACAGAAGAGGATGTGCAAGGTTTGAACAAGAGGTCAAATATGAGAATTCCAACTAATTGCAAGTAAACTGAAGAGAGGATTGAATGATAAATTACTTTCTCATGGTGATAACACAATGCATAGTTGGGACTATGAAGATTTTAACCTATTGTGAAAATCTGTATACTTGAGTAAAAAATAAAAAGTACACACATCAATATTAGTCATTAAATCTATCTATCTAAATCTATTATCGGTACGTACAATACAGGGTGACTTTGTTTTGAAAAAAATGCATTCACAATTCCAGCCACAAGCTTCTATTGTTTAATTTACTCCCATATCATGTACGCGACTGATGGAGGCAAGAGAAAAATGAAATAAACGTTAAAAATATGCGTACGAGCCAGGGAAGATCAACGAGTTTGGCCTGACGTTGGTTTTCCTCTGCTGGTCGGACGCCTAAAGCAAGTCACAAAATTTAATCAGTCAGAAGGAGGAAAAATCCCATTTGGACTGATATACACAAGGTATTTTTTTCTTTTTTTTTTTTGTGAAAACCATTTCTGATTGGAGGGGTTTAGAGGTGCCTTCAGGCATCTGTCTCTAAATGCATCTGAGTGACACTTGATCCTTTATTGGAATGAGACGGAGAAAGATGCAGCAGAACTTACTCGCCTTACTTAACAGGAAGACAGTTACTATGTCCAGGCTCAGATCCTGTTGAGTAAAAATCAGCTTGTGTAATAAATGACTATCAGAGCAGTAGATGTGGCACTTCTGGGTGTAGAAATTAAGGACTGATCAGCCAGAACATTATAAGCACCTGCCTAATATCATGCACATTCCCCTTTTGTCGCCAAACAGCCCTCTTCCATTGAGGGGCCTCTGAAGGTGTGCTTTGGGTTCATCCAAATCATGGCACTGCCTCTGACAGCTGGCCTTCCTCCCATAATCCATCGCTTCCCCAGGTAAGTAATGTACATGTACCTGGCTGTGCCACTGTGAGGTGGTCCAGTTCTGATACTCATGAGAACAGGGGTCACCATGGGCACTCTGACTGCTCTGCGGCTATGCAGCCTCATACGCAACAAGCTGAGATGCACAGTGTGCTCTGAAACATTTACAGTGTTAACTTTTTCATCAGTTTGTGCTGCAGTAGCTCATCTTTGGGATCAGACCACACAGGTTCACTCCCCCATTCATATTAATGAGTCTTAGGAGCCCACGACCTGTCGCTGGTTCACCGGTTGACCCTCATTCGACCACTTTTGGTAGTTACCAAGCACTAAGATCGAGATGATGTCATTTATGTAGCGCATCACAATTTTGCCCCGGTCAAAGTTACTCATAACGGTTGCCTATTTTTCTGAACAGACTGTTAATGCGCTACCCAACATGTATATCCCACCCACTGACAGGTGAATTGGTAACAAGATCATCAGTGTTATTAAGTTCATCAGTGTTATTCTGGTAGTGGTCATAATGCTATGGCTAGTCATTGTAAATAACTTAAATACGCTAAAGCATGGGGAAATTAGCATAGCTTAGCATAAGTATTGGAAACAGGAAGAAACAGATAGTCTGGCTCTGTCCAAAGTCTAAAAGCCTCTTTAAAGTGCAAATTTAAAATAATATTGTTAAAATTGCAATGGACAGAATTCTGAAATACTGGCTCCCTAATCTTGGATGCAAGATTTGATAGGACTTGAGCTCTATGAAGCAGACGGAGAAAAGCAAAAAGCAGCGATGGTCCAGGGGGCTACAAATCCAATGGAGAGGAGGAGAAGCCCTGCATCTGAGGAATAAAATTTTGTGTGAATCGAACCAAAACACACACTTCACACCAGGGCTGCTCATGTTTAAAAATACACTGCTGAAACACACAAAGGCACAGAAGAAATATCGGGAACACATGTAAGTCAACAACATCAGGTCATGTGGGAAAAAAGCGTACAAGCGTATGGGAAAACAGCATTTCAAACTTTAGAACATATAGCATACTCCAAACAATAACTGAATGATCATACTAAAAAACAAACAATGAACCTGCTCTTGAAAATATCACTGGTGAAAACATTATTTGTGGACCCACTGAATGAATGGCGTTAGAGAAGGCTAAGCTTTCTAAGCTGCTGTCTGACAGATTGAGGAGCCATGTGCGAGGAGGAGGGGGTCGATCCAGTCACTGAGACGGGTCGGTATGTGGAAGGAAGGGGTGGTGAATGAGTACTCTGGGGTCGGTGGACCAAAGAAGCCTCATCGTGTCCTTAATGCTCCACTGGCCTGTCTATGTTGATCCTAGTGTGACAGGAGCATTGCTACCTGTCACATTATCATGCACAGTTGTGGACCCGAACGTCTTTCCCACTCTGTGTCCACGAAAAAAAGCACCACGTTTGTAAACGGCAATCAGTCTCACTCCATTTTGTAATAAGTGGAGTTGTAAAATTTGTGGTTGTGGGTGGCAGATGAAGACGGAGGTGCAGTACTGAGAAGGTCTGAAGACGACCAGAGAAATTTTGATTAAGTGTGAGGCGTAATTAATCATAACAACTGATTTATGATTGTGTAATTGTATGTATTTTGTCAAGTGTTTGTCAAGCAAAATCAGTTATTTTACTTTCAAAGGAGAAATGAAAATGCAAAATTACAATGTTTTAAAACAAACTGAGAAAAGGGAGAAGCTGGTACCAGGGAATATTATCTGCATGATTATTGAGCAAAAAAATAATTATTATTAATCAAATTATTAAAATTCTGTCAGTCAGCTTAATCAAATAATTACTTTGGCTTCAATCATACCACACAGGAAGTATTAACAACACGTCCACTACTATAGAGGACAGAAACTGTCAAAAAATAAATAAATAAATTATCCAAACCAAATCAATATGCCTTTGAATAAAAAAAAAAAAAAGATCAATTATGGGTTGATTGATTTATAAAATGTGCCATACATTGGTATTTATCTTGTAATTGCCTCCATATTTACTCAACTTTGTAATACTTAATTATACATTCATTCATTTCATTTTACTACTCTGTGTTTCTTTTTACCATCTCTTCATGCAATTTCAGGTCCTTATGACAATCCTTTCATTCAAATGTGTCAAGGGAGCAACCTCTCTGCTATCTGTTGATCCATAACACAGTGCATAGATCAACTGTACGCTTGGGCTCTGTCACATGGCTGTTAGGCGTTATGAAGCTGTCTGACTAGGAAGTTTAATTTTCGGTGTCATGCTTAGACTCGCTTCATCTTGCCTCGGTATTGCCATGTCACATGAGGATTAATTAGTGTCAAGTGCTTGAGTGGAAGTGCTTGTACATCAATTACTTTAAAGGCAATATTTCCATATGATGTCTGTGAAGCTGTGGACAGCCCCTCGGTGAGAGGCAGCACACTTCCACCAGAGGCTGTTGTGTCTGGGCTTTTCATTAACACATAAGAAGGTGTCAGTCACAGTTTTTGCTTAAGCAAGGCGGCTCATAAACAAAACAGCAATAGAGATGCGGCTCAAATCCCCCAATAACCACGGCCGAAGGCTGAAAAGTAGTTGCAGGTTGTGAACTGTAAAGACTCTCATAAACACTTTCGAGTGCGATCTTATGGTATAGCTAATTTCACTTCCCTGGAACATGTCCTTTGAGGTTTAAAACTGCTTAGAACAGCACCAATCAATTTAATAAGATAAAAGAGGATATTCATGGGTGAAAAACTCAAAGGGAATTATCACATGACTCTATAACTGCCCTCAGCTCTTCTGAACTTTTTGGTGTCTTTCAGCACATTGTTTCGGTTTTAGACCTTGTTAGCGCCAGCGGCAAAATGGCTCTAACAACACTTTATCAGGCCTGGAGTGGGTA
>KV751324.1:18958886-18994848 GCA_001698575.1 Mola mola | reverse complement strand
AAGAGTGTCATTAATGTGAATGAATAAAATGTGCATAAGTTAATAAGAAATAGCTGAAAATGGTGTTGTATTACGTATGCACATATATGACAGCAGCTGTAGCATAACTCAATTTCCCCTCTGGGTTTGAAAAAGTTTTCAAATTGTGATGCATTGCTGTTATTTCAAGACCGGAGGTAATCTTAACATCATCATTTGCATCCAGATAATTTGATGAGGCTGCTAGCACCTTCAGGTAGCGCTTATCAGGTACCAGGTCTGGGGGATCCAATAATGCAGAGCCAACAGGGAGCGTTCTGAATCGATAGTCGTTTTATTAAAAAGTCAAAACCAGAATTTCAAATTATGCGAAAGTACAGATAAGGATGAGGCAAACTCTGTAATCGAAACACGGAATACAGATCGGACACAAAGAGACTCATAAGGAATAAATGCTGGAATGCTCGCTAGCTAGACAAGACAATCTGGCAAAGGAGGAAGGGAACACGGGGGTTAAATACACGAGGGAGGGGTAGACAATTGGACACAGGTGGGACACATTAGGGAGAGGGAATAATCAGACACACCTGGGGGACAAGACTAGACAGGACATGGGGAGTAAGACACAAACAGAACTTCAAAGTAAAACAGGAAACACCGTATGACCCTAACAGACGGACACTTTACACTAGCGGACCCTGACAGCGCTCTTCAATGTTTGCAGTGCTTCACTAGAAACGGAGGTAGCTTTGCTAGTTTTTCCAAGAGGATGTCGGCCGAGATTGTTCAAAATCTCAGAGTTAAGAAGAGAGATTGTTCAAAATCCTGAACAATCTTTCTTCTTAACTCTTCTGTTTGAAGCAGGATGATCATCTGAAGGGAAGTGATGCCCCACTAGTAATAGCAGCAGCTGGCTGTTTTTCCTTGTTTTTCCACGTGGACACAAGTGTTCTTTACGTTTCCGTTTCCATCAACATTGACAGAATTCGCAAAACAGTTTTATCACCGGACGTATAAAAGTCGTTCGGAAACTTCTATGTGCCGAATTTTGGTCTAAGTGACGAAGGTCATCAGTTTTTTGTTGACTTTTCCAGCATCTCAAGCGACCACTTCAACATGCTTCTTGTTTGGGAGGGGGGCAGGAATGTCTGTGAAGTGACTATGGGTTGTCTGGAACATTGGCGAACCCCTGGAATATCATTCCAGAATTAACTTAAGTCTTTCTCCCGAAAACAGAGTGACAATTATATTATGGTTAAAATCCTCAGTATTCCGCGTTTAAGAGTAGATTACATTTTTATTGGCCAAATCTGGGATTCCGTCCGCAATTCCTTGATTGCGGAACTCATACGATCCTAGTTAAGCAATGATAAGAGATAGATAAAAGATGTTAAAACCAGACACGGATTCCCATTGAGAAGAGGAAAAGCTATTTGTACAGTTTTACTACCAGGTAAGTTCAGCTTCAACAGTGTTGAGCCCCTACCCTGCAAATAATCAGGAGTGGTTTTCTACATGGAAGACCAGGGCTGTTAGAATTTGTTTTTTGGAGACTGTCATTGGTGGACTGCAGAAGGAAAGCAGAAATCCTCACATATGATGCTGACTGCTTATTTTGGCCTTGTGTGTTGCAGTACATAAAAACCACCACGTGGACATGTCAACGGGGTCAAAAACTTGATTTTCATCTGCAATGATCTTCAGAATCAGATTTATTGGCCAAGATTGTGCATACAAAACAAGGGAAAATAAATAGACTAAAGGTAGAAGTCCTTGTCCAGTGCAATGTAGGAGACAATTAGCGCAATTATAAGGAATATGTATTTCAAACAGTAGTTACAATGAAGAGATTTGCAAATATGCATATGAGGTAGAGGGTTAATGCTAAGAAGTTTTCCTTTATTGGCGCAACAGTCTTTTAAGTTTAAATAGTAATTAGTCAATTTGGATGCACGATTCAGGTAAATGAATAAAATAAAATAAAGAATCAAACCTCTCTATATTTGCTGTAGAAATGTTGCGCATGTAGTCCATGTATGTAACACAAATGTACTACGAATACATGGACGACATACATGTGCCTGTAATGAACTCTGGAAACACCAGCACAGATATGTCAGTTGCCCCACTAGTGCGCCTCCAGGCAATCCTGAGTGAAAATAAGATGTGAACACTTCACTGCTCGTCCCCTGAACGAACACGAGCCTGTTTCTTCACACCTCACATGCAGCACACCCACAATCTGCCTTTATGAACACTTTACACACTTCCTGTGGAAGCCTCACATGACACAAACCACTACACCTCTTCAGCCTCATTAACCTTTCATTCACCATGCTGCAACATTCCACTCTTTGCACAGCCGGTGCCTGTTACTTTGCTGAATATGCTGAGTGTCGAGCAATTGCAAACACGTCACTGCAGCAGCGATTTCATATTCAGTCATTTAAAGATGATTTGTTTTTATTGGATAAAATAACTTGGATTGCCGCTTGAACATGCACTAGTGTTGACATTTAGGCAATTTTACAAATAAACTTGCTGTTCATGATCTGATGTGACATTTAACACGAGGGAGAAAAATGAAGAAATTATATCTTTTTCTAACCTGAGTGAGCCGCAACATAAAGATTACTGCATTTTTTTTTAATAAAGCATGTTATAATGTCATAAAGATCTGTGTATTCCCAAATATCTCTCTTTTCCTCTATCTACAAACCCTGCATTTGAAGGCAGACTTGAACTACATTATTGCATGCACCATAAATAATTTCTACACTATGTCAAATTGATGAGATCTTTCCAAGTGTTGAAACTATTCTGATTATCATCATTTCCTGACAGACCTGGGGAGCGCCGTGTCCTCCTTTTGCCCTTTCCTGACGTTCCAGTTCCAAGCAAGTGGGAGCGTTGACAGGCGGGTTACCGTTTTACTGTACAACGAGAACGTCACACACTCTGGATGTGTAAATCAGCCTCTCTAGGCTGAACAAACACACGTAAGAGAATCTTTACGGAAGACGGGCGACACCTTTTCAAACCCCAGCCTATCGCCTCTCTCACCATCTGCCTCTCAGCCCAATTATGACATTCCCTACTGTCTGCAGCAACAACGTTGTCATTTTCAGTGATTTTCAGCTACATCAATGAGTGGTGCATTTCTCCTCCTGAAACATCTGTGTTTTTTCTCTGGCTTGTCTCATCAGCTGGAATCAGACATCACCTGTTACATATTGCATGCTGGTGTGCGCGCATTTCAGACGCCAAATTAAAGAATGTGACGGTGAGGAACAGTCTCACTGTCAGTACAATGGCGATATAAACTCGTTTGGAGTTCATATTGTCAGAATTATGTTTTGGTTTTCTTTAGAGATGCAAAATATAGTTGATTTGGCTGGTCGGTAATACAAGTTACACAGCAAAGGATTGGAGGGAAGCTCATAAACACACTGCTGCATATAGGACGGACAAAATAGTCTACTCGGCAGCCTAATGGCACACTCAAAAGATCCGACCACAAAAGCGTCATTAGCCCTGGAATAATAGAAGCCCAAAATAAATATTAAGAGAGATGGGCCACAGCTCCTGTCCTTGTTTTGCTTCTTTCGTACAAATCCTGGACCCTCTACAGAGGGACAGTCTAGTTATTTTAGGGATGAAGAAAGTGGACTGTGTTGCTTCACAATGTCCTAAAAGAAAGGTTGTTATTATGCTCTTGTTATTGCTTCATTCCTTTCACCGATGTCGACCTTCATGTGTCCATTTATGTCCTCTCAGTGTGCATCACTCAGTGTGTTCTCTTAGCCCTCCGTCAGATCGTTGTGTGTTTGTGCTCCCTGGTTTTCCTAGTTAGTGAGTATTTTCAGTTTTCTTGGTTTCGTTTCTCTTGAAAGATTTGTTTCTGTTTCTGGGTTTTTTGGACTGTTTTTTTTTTTTTTTTTTTTTTTAGTCACATTAAAAATAAATTCCCAAGCTGATTCTCCGCCTTTGTTTTTTGCATTTTGGCTCATACCCTGCTTTGTAAAACTTAAAATAAGGCATCAGACCTATAAAATACCATTCTAAATTTTGCTGTACAGTGTTATTGGTGCTGACTTGGCTCTAAACAACATTATCATTATGTACATTGTGAAAATTCACGAGGAATTCGAAAATTCAAAATTCAAAAGGTTTTTAAAATGGCCCTAAAGACCTCAGCAAATGAGTGCAGAAGAGCAGAAATGGCACTGGATGACTCTTTCAAGGCATCTAAAGACACTACAGGGGCAACACATTCATGTAAACAAAAATATATATGGGATGAAACTTAGCAGACTTGCTTGTCATGTTTTGTGAGATAACAATGTGAAATTTGGCCTGCTGCATCAAAAATCTGCTGTTGGGCTTTTTTAATAAAGGTATTGCATAAATTCTTGCAATTTCTTATTTTTATTTCAATTTGTGAAGTTATATTAATCCCATTAATTCTCATCAATTTTAATTATTTGGTTATATCTTAATCTGATGTTTGCTTTTCATATTGGGACTGATAGATTTTCTACTTAAAAAACAGAACACATTCTTGAGCAAAACAGATTTCTACTCAATGCTGAATTGATCACTCTACCTTAATAATTGATGATTTTGGAGTTTTCCGTGTCTTCAATCGTTTAAGTAGCCTAAACAAACAACTACTTAAAATTAAGCTCACCTGCACACAAAAAGACAGAAGCTGCATTGGAGCATTAAAGTCCCAAATGTTCTTCTCATTAATGAGAAGTAAAACTGCTCTTTTGCAAGTGAAGGGTTGAACTCCTCTGACTTTCTCAGGCAAACCGTGATGTTCTGATGTGTGAGGAAAGAATACAGGAGTACGTAGTATGTATTACTTCATGATGAGTTGAACGATAATACCAAGTGCACTCCCTTAAAATAAGTGAATTTAATTTATTTTAAATTGTCAGTAAAGGCATTATCAATATAATGTTTTGCATTTGACAAACATTTACTGACAGCTGCTGTTGTTTAATGGCTAAAAGTAATGTTAAACTGTATGTTTTAGGATTTAACACAATGCATATCTTGGTCAAATTATGACCCAAATCTGAGTCAGATATCATACCTCAGCTATAGAAAAATATGCACATGAAATAGTCTTAACGTATGGAGCTGAAAGATTCATTTATTACTTCACTAGATATTGGACAGTAAGTTGGCAAAAAAAAAAAATGGCAACAATTACGATTTTATGCGCAAGCAAACAAAACACAATGTGAAAAGTAAGTTCAAAAGAGTGGTTTTAACTTAATGAGTCTAGTGTCTGAGTTGAATTAATTTTTTTGCCGGTTGAAGCGATTTAATTGATTTAAAGATAAAGCAACTCGTCCTTCTAAGTTCAGTGAACTTGAAATTTTAGGGGAGCCTGTTTACTAACTTTTTTAAGTTGAAATAACTAGTTCATTTTTACATCTTTCATTTTTAATCAGGACTGCAATTCAGATAAATTAAGATCTTAATCATTTTTCGATATTTCCGTTCACCAAACAATCACTTGAGAAAAGAAGATAATTTGCAGCTTGGCATTTGTTTTTTGGGGGTTTTTTTTTACTGCATACTCTGGCTATACTATATACTACTAATATATCTAACTACTATATTTGTAAGGTGTATAATAGTTAAAATGATCATATAATATTGTCTTGCCATGTCATCATTGAAAACTGAACTCAAAAACCACTACCATCTGTACAGACTAAGCTGAAGACATTTGAAGACATTTACCTTGAAAATATCTGGTTTTATTGTGAGACCTGAGGACAACTTTAATATCTGTGCAGCCTGTCCACTACTTACGGTTAATGCCAGATGAGTAAAACAACAATCTATGCCAGCAAGCTTCAGTGGGGCGAGGTCAGTTTCTCTGCCTCCTATAATATGAAGACCTGGGACTGAGGTCAGACAAATAATTAGAGCAGCGGTGGGATCAGTGAAACTGGGTATGGTAGACTTGTGTAATTGGGTAGGGGGTTGTGGATAGTGTACTTATTGATTTTTGTTTGATTTTCTCCACTGTTTTCTGCAGTATTAGGGTGTCCAGAGCCCATGAGAGTAGTTGAAGCACATTTCAGTATAACAGGGTTAGAGCAAGGTCATTTTTTCTTCCTTCGCAGCACGCTACATATTTTAGAAGGATTGATGCTGGTCATTTTGTTTGCTTCTTGTAAGAAAATATTATTATGTTGTAGCATTATTAGACTGGGGAAATTAGAAAAAAAACAATATGACCTCACTTACTTTGATTAAATTGATATAATACTAGCAAACACAGCTGGACTTACCCAGTGTTTTTTCCATCACCAACATATTTTAAAATTAAGTCTGGAGACTTTAATAACCCATTTCTGTTTCTTCTCAGAAGTACCTCTAGGAGTACATGCTGTCCTTCATGTTTTTCATCTTCACATATGATAAAAAAACCTTTGAAGGGAACCATTCTGGAGTGGGAGATATTACCAAAACCATAAACATAGATGTTTATACAGTCCATTTTTATCCTCTAGCAAGGAGTTGCTAGCTATGCAGGGCGGCACCGTAGGGCTGGAGGGAGCTGGTGAGAGATGTGCTAGAGATCCTCTCTGCCCAGATTCTAAGCCGGAGGAGCAACATCTGTGCTGGTCCCATGTGCAAATGCATCACATGTGTCCTTGGATAAATAAATGAAACTGAACGAGGTTTTTTTTTTTAGAGCTCTAACACAAGATTTATTACACTATGTCCCCACCCCCCACCCACGGTTGCATTTTCCCGGAAAGTCATCAGTTTATAACAAAAATCATACATCAAAGGTTTGCACTGCTATTATGTTACCATAATCCTGATGAAAACTGTGCTGTCTTCTAATCCAAATCCCTATTCAAGAAATTATTTGATGCGGTTGTTAGTGTTGTAGGGACAAAAACCGAGACCAAGACAAGACCAAGATCATATGTATAAACCATTTGTAAACTCAGTGATTAAAACGTGCCATATGAATAAAGTTATCATTGTGTACATACAGTATATAAAAATACATCCCACTGACTGTTTCAGAGCCCGGTTTCCCATACAGTATTATGGCCATTGCATCAAAGAAGAATAAAAATGCCTTCAATTCTGAGATGAGACCATCAAAAATTTGTACTACAAATCTTCCATCCATCCACCCATTTTCTGTTGCTTTGTCGATAGCGTATGATGTAGGTTTGCTACCTGTAAATCTTAGATTATTGACTGTACTGTAGATTGATAAATATCTCTACATATTATCAGACAGAACACTTCCTCCAATAAAATAATCCAGCAGCTTGAAACCTTTTTCACTGACGTCAATACATGTGATTTCTGATGCTCATGATTCTTATAAGCTATGAACCATGTACATGAGTATAATATATAAACTGTTTTTGTCAATGAAAACTTTACCAGTCTTCTTTTTTCTTTTTTTCTTATTGCTTATTATTATTTAATCTTTCCATCTTTTTCCTTTTAATTAGTCACTTCTTATATGAATCACCAGTCTTACTGTGAATCCAAGTTGCCAAGTGTAAGTGTACAATTGCTTCATCAGTTTACTACAAACATAAAGAGGAAAAGAATTCTGCTTTGTAGTCCTGAAAGTGTTGGAAGTGTGTAAATGTTTCATCCATATAAACCATTGACATAAGAAAGAAAGGTGACTCATCACTACTTTCTCCCATTGCACAAAAATAACATCAAAATATCTGGGATGCATATCTGGATTCCACTTGTGACGTTATTTGGAGCAAGAGTCTAACTTGGAACTTGGAAGCGGATCAAATAACTAATTAAAACTGAACTGATCAGAAATATAAACACTGGAACGCCACTTTGCAACGGCATCACAGATATAGTGAATGCATTCGGCCGTCAGAGAAGGGATTTCAACTCACATCCATTTATTCATCTGACGGCTCGAAGCGGCCCGAAGTGAAAACCGTATTAATCTTAAGACCAAATAGAACCTGATAAGACTGATCTCCCCGGAACAATTCACAGGCAAAACCTTAGATGAAAACACAAAGATTTTACAGAATTATGATCAGTGAACAACAAATCAATACAATGTCTGACGTTGTGTGTTAATATAAAGATGGCGTGTTCCTATCAGACCTGCAACTTACATTTGAATTGTCAAATTTTCTGCCAGTTATTTTTAATCTTAAGGAAAAAAAATAGTTTATTAAAAGTGCTTAACGAGACCCACAGCTTGACCGCCAGAAGAAAACCAGAAGATTCGAAACTTTCAAAGGTATGAAAAACACCAAAAAAAAAAGCAGAGGAATCCAGATAGACCTCCCGTGTCCTGTGCAACACACAGGTAGTCTGTCAAACAAAAAAAAAAAAATGTCCAAAGAATCTTGTCCTTTTTCAGATATTAATGATGACTACTTTACTGCCATGTTAAGTCAAGACAGTTTTACCTTATTAAGCTCCAGGTCCCGGTTTAAGTTAGCTCATGATACTTTACGTGGAGAGCAGGTTTACACCACAGTTTTTAAATATTAATCA
Organism: Mola mola; assembly: GCA_001698575.1. Lineage (NCBI taxonomy): Eukaryota > Metazoa > Chordata > Actinopteri > Tetraodontiformes > Molidae > Mola > Mola mola. The sequence goes on along the minus strand of KV751324.1, from coordinate 18,986,322 downwards.
TTTTCATAATTCCCCCATGAGCAGAGACTTGGTAACAACAGGAAGGAAAAAACGAAAATTTAGTGAAAATCATTTTGAAATATGTTGTGTGTCATGTGTTAATGATTTTAGCTATGTATTTATTAAGGGTTTCACCAACTAATCAACTAGCTTTACCACTAGTCACCGCTGTAGGCAAACAGTGAACTAGTCCTAGGCAAAATGGTGGATTTGGCTCTTTGGTTTAATAGAAACGATACGTTGCTATTCATTTTCTTGTCATGATTAAAAACTGTAAGTCTGTATGTCTCGTTGGAATACAAAATACAATTTTCTAGCATTCATCATAGTTAGTTCAGCTATAGTTAATAACTAAGAAGGGCATCACACTTCCTACTTTTGAGAGAAAGTGTCAGTGTGGATGAAACAAAGACAGTAAAAATTGTTGGAGAAAGGAGTAGATTTGCTTCCACAGGGAGAGATTAAGTAAAAACTGTTTTTCTGTTTCTTTTCCTGAGCAAAACAGCTGACAAATGATTACGCTGAAATGGAAGCAAACAACAACCTCTGCCTCAGCAATGGCCAAAAGGAAAACAACATCACCGTTAGTTACGAAGAGGATGGCTGACAGGACAAAGTGGCAGATAAGTGTTCCAAACAATCAATGAGCTGTTTCTGGTTATATTAACTACCACTTCTGAGCTATTTCTATTCGACCATCAGGATAACAAAACATAGCACAAATACTAAAAATTCCAAGGACACAATGAGCAACGAACAAGCCCCTTCATCCAAACAAAATGGGTTTGATGAGTGAAAACAGTGTGTAAAGTAGGAGTTACCCTTAACAAATAATCTAAATCAAGAGTTGAATTTGCCTGAGTGGCCCTTTTGTGGACCAGAAGAAATATTCCGTGCACATACCCGCATATTAATGTAGCACATTAACCACGGGTATATTCATACATGTGTCTACACAGGGGCGCTCTAGTGTTCACTTACAGGTCGAACAGTCACAGGGAGGACCAATCAGGAAATAAATAAATATACACATTAATGAATAAATAGTGCCTCTGTACTCTATTATTACTATTAAAGGCCATGAGGGTTACGTGTGGATAGCCTGTTTCCTATTACGGTAGATACAGGCTTGTGTACTTTAGGGGGGCAAGGTCATTTAGGCAACTACCATTGTAATGTCAGTGTCTGTGGTTTCAGCTCGAGGTGGGCGGATACGAAGAGACACGTTGGTGAAGCGAGACGTCGTCACCACAGACAGCTGGAGTCGCAGAGGAACCTGCAACAGTGATAGTGCCACAGATCAGTTAATTAGTCTTCTGAAAGCAAGCACAATAAAAGTTATGTTGTGTCATCAATGGTAGTTTTTCATTAATGCCGTCATCCACAGGCATAAACACAAATCTGCAGACTAGAAAGTCTGTCGTCTGATATTGCGTTAAGTTAGAAAGACAATGTCCCTTACAGTTGTTAAGAATTTGATTCGCCTTCATTGTCTTGTCAGGACAACATAAGTATCATGCCACTTATTATTCAGAGCTAAAACCCTGTAATAATACTTTATATTAAATGCATTTCTATTGTGGAAGAACTCTGAGTTTCTTTCCATTAACCGTCTTATCTGTGCTGTTGCTGGAGGCGAGTTTGCTGAACTTGAGTGGTAGAAACGAACAAGACGAACAGAAATAGCCGCAGACAAGTACAGTATATACTGTAAGTTTGCCTCAGTGATCCGCCAGTATTCAATCTGGAACCACTGCTGAGAAAAAAAAAAAAGTAGTGAAAGTAAAGAAGTTTGCCTTTTTTCATTCTGGTTGTCAGTGCAGCATCGGTCTGATTTGCCAAAGCATGTTTGGGAACAGGGAAATAGCAGAACTCAAGTCATCAATGATGCGTTCCATGCTCGCACCGATACATGTTTTGGTGCTGACTGCTGCAGGGACAAAAAAGACCAGAGGTAATGTTCACCTGATGGTTGATAATGACAGCAGCCTTTTAGTGGCTGCAGGGCGCAGACACAGCTTGGCTCTTACAGATAACACGGCCGAGAGACCGTGCCTTCTATCTTATCCCAAAGGACACTGCGGCCTTTTTGAGCATACAGAGAAAAACAGAAATTGAAAAATGGGATTAAACCAACCAAAACTTCCAAGTTCCACGACTGAAGAGTTCTTCACTCACAAAAATTGCCCTCTTTTAACATTGTGATGTTATGAAAGCCGGTTCCTCTTCAGGCTTGACACAGATCTGACTTTACACAAAAAGCTTTGAAAGACACAACGTGTAAAATTGATGGAGTTCTGCTTTGAAGGTTCCTTGAAGTTGCAAAGACTAAAACGGCGACCTTTAAGAAGAATTGTCATCAGCCGAATGTGTGTTTCTTTTTTCTTAGGTTTTTCTGTTGAACTACTTAAATGCGTGAATCAAGGAGCAGTGGAAATCCAGCACTAACGCCCATGTAACGTATAATTCGTGGGATGGCACATTTCACTACTTCTTGTAGCTGTGTGTTAATGACAGTGATCATTACAGTGATGGAGCAGAGGCTCCTTTCCTTAGCTATTTACGTCCTCCTTTTCCTTTATTTCTCTAACCAAAACCAATAATATTACTACTGCATTTATTCTCCTCTGCTGCTCTTTGTCACATGGAAACATTAAATCCACCATAGTGACTCCTCAATTTTCTCCCGTCCTTTCAAAACCTTTGCCAAGAGTTGCATTGCTTCACAAAAGCCTTTCTATAGTCTACATTTCATTTCAAAGTCCAGAGGCTAAAACGTGGCTGTGGGCATAATGAGTGACAGAAGTCGCTGCCGGCACGAGCAATCCAGGTGTCACTCAAGCAGTAACACTCTTAACGCAAACTTATTCATCCCTGACAAATGAACACAGGACATCTGAGAGTCGGCAAGCTGAATAAAGCAGTTAAGTCCAAAGCCTATTTTTATCTTTTCCATTTTCTTTAGGTAGCTGGCCGAGGTCCCAAACCCCTGCACCTCGGTTAGGTGCCCCCGCCCTGTTGTCATTCTCATAGTTGAATGGTTCAAAATTGCCTCCTGGATTGCTTTTCAAAAAATCCCTCAGGAGGACACTGGAGCAAATTCATTTCATTTGCATGTCTATCTCAACAAAGGACACAGCCAAATTGTTGGACTATTGTAGCTGACATTCGGGAATTTGCGTGCGTGTGTGAGTGTGTTTTCGTCTGTATAGCAGAGCCAAATGGGAGAGTTTTACTCCTAATAGTGCAAAATCTATTAAGACTACATATTACATTTGTAAACAGACTGGATTACTGGCTGTATTTGCATGCAAAATATATGTATGTATTTTTTTTTTCCAAGGTATTTTTACATTTATTTAAAAAAAAAACAAAGTATACGTATGGTGTGGTCCTGAGGTTTTTGAGGTATTTGGAGTTCTACCCCTGCAGACAGCTTCAATAATAAAGCGGAGGTGTTTTTGTATCTCAGTTTGAGGGGGTTATGTGAAGAGACGGGTACAACATTAGTTGTCATTTACAAAGTTCAGAAACTACAGGACAAACCAGTGGGGAAATTTAACCATACACAGTCACAGATTAATAATATCATAAAACTTCTAACCATTCGCTCGATCCTCACATCCTAAGATAGCTATAAGATGGCCTCTGGCGTAGAGCAATTGGTCCCGTATCTGAAAATAACCACCATTCTTAAACTGCAATCACGCCATAATGCCTGATCTTGATTGGAGGTGACGCTGCAACAGAAGATAAAGTTTGAATCAGATCAATCATATGTAGATGTGACATTTAACAGCAACAGCAGATTCCCAGATGCTGACAGATGAAAGTCATGTTTGAATGCTTGACGAGCCTCCTGCGGGAAGAATCAGCTCGTGGGGTCGTGATTCCACATATTTGATAGGAGACGATTTTGATTTTGTACAACAATATAATAAATTGTTGGAAAAGAAAATCAAACACTAGAGATATTGGTTTTCATTACATTTGATAATTATAAAACTCATCATCGGACAAATGAAAACAAGCAAACACAAATGGGATTTAATTCATTAAAAATGACAAAGACGTGATCGCAAAGAAGTTTGTGCCAACTGCAGTGCTTAGTCTTATGAGATGAATCCTACTAATTTCAGAATGTCAAACATCACTCTCCATGAAAAGAAAAATAAAAAAATTGGGTAAAATCTATTACTAATTTTTAGAATTTACAAATTTATTAGGATACACATTAGCAGACAACAAATGAGACAGAAAAGGAAAACGACAGAATAATACTGAAATAAACATAAAGTGAAATCTGACAATGTACCAATTACAATAAAAATGAAAATTTAAAATACACTAAAAAGGGGGGAATATGTGGACAATATATTAAGTTCTGGAAACATATTTCTATCCAAGAACTGACTGATTTGTATCCTATGTGACAGAAATGGGCTTTCAGTTTTCATCACCTTTCATTATGATCATCATCCTTATCAACATTAATTAGAGACGATTAGGTTGTCAGTAAAAATATAAAAGATTTATTGTTGGATTAATGATAGCGAGTCATTTTTTAAATGTGTCATTCACTTGAATAGTTTGTTTACACGTTACATGTTGAAATCAATTGAATTGATGCCAAAGCTAAAAACAAAATATTTATACACAATATTTATTCAAATTTTAATTTACACCGTTTGGCAATTTATTTGAAAACAGTGAGTTCAAAGGAAGAAAATGTGATCGGTCAAAGAACGCTGCCACGGCAGGAGGCAGCACAGCGATTCACGATGGAACGTCATTAGTGTCATGACTTTCAACTGAACCAGACAAAAATGTGAACAACTTCTGAATAAAACAACTCAAACTGTGCGTGCAAAGAAAGCTGAGTGGCTTTGAATTGAATTTGTTTCTTATTTATTTCAAAAGTTTTAAACCACCAGAACAACAATTAAACAAGGCAGCTTATGAGACTGCCTCCAATACTTCGTTCAGCACATAAGTCCCACAGCCTTTTCTGACCTTTTGTGAATGCGTTAGCTAGAAGCCTGCGTGTTTAACAGGCCCTGAGGACTCACATCTGTGCACTGATTGTATCGCTCTCATGCAGACGACACTAATGAGAGTTGTGAGGGGTAGTACCGTATACCTCCAAAAATGCAGTCGAACTTTCCATCATGCTTAGTACGACTTTCCAATCCCTTTACCATGTGCTAGTTGCTAAAACAAGCTATTTCTAAGGAACAAAGGAAAACTTTCTTTATATTTAGACCAAAACTTCTGTGCTGGCAAAAAACTTCAGTGCCCTCAAGCAAACAAATGTTCCATCCTCTGTCTTTCACAAACCTTCAGATCTCTGTGAATGTCAGCAATATTATCCTCCCACCCCCAGTCCCCAATCCATTCTGACAGCCTGGTCGCCGTGCTTGACTCAAATCTCAAGACGCCGAGGTGTCTGTGATGTACCTCGCCCCCAAAAAGCCAAAGCACTGTAGAAAAACATTGGGGCCAATCGATGGTCCGACTAGGCAAATATCAGGCCCGACCACGGGGCAGCAGCTCAAAGTGTCGGGCAGAAATCATTCCGCCTTGACGAGCCATGCTAAATGCTGATGAGCCTGTTTGGAAAGGTCTCCCCACTTGGGATATTCAAAGTGTCAGCCATCAACAGCCTGCCTCATTATGCACAAAAAAAAGAAAAAAATCAAACCATTTTTGCTGTTAGGCTGTTTCTGTGAGCTATATTTTAAATATTGTTGCATAAACTATTTATACTCGACTAGACGAGGTCACACCGTTCGATGCCCTCTACAAATTGGATATAAAATCAATAAGAACAATTACTTCTAGCCCTTTTTTCTTTTTTTTTTATATTTACTTGGCTCAAATTTGGCATAAAAAACAAAAACTTCTTCATGGACAAAACATATTTATCTTTATTCTCTTAGTATATTACTGTTGGAAACTTGATGCCCTTTCAGCAATTTTATCAACTAGCTGATAAAGATGCTTTTACAATTTACAATGAAGGATTTTTTTAAGGTTTAACCTTCAAGGACAACGGAAATCACCTGACTTATCTCTCTTGGAATACTTTTTTCACAATGACCAAGCCAAAAACATTACTAGTTATATGAATCCTTGCTATCTTCTCTGTCAATCCCCATACCAGAAAGATCCAGACTTAGTACAGTAAACTCAAGATATAGACATACACTTTTTACATTAAACCTACTTCACCCATCCCAAGTTACGTGGCTTAATCTCAAACGTTTTATTGCTTTGTTTAAACTAAGGGTACTTTCCTTCATTTTACTTGGCAGTGGAGCAAACTACGAGTGACTCTGACATTTGGAGGTTAAGGAAAGGTCTAGTACAAGGTCACATCATTTGTCAGTGGTTTTGATCGGACGGACGTAATAGTGAGAGCGTAAATGCGTCCGGCCCAGGCTATCTCTGGCACAAAGGCATTCAAATGAAATGTGGTTCAGGTAATAAAAGTGGTTGCGTAAACAGTTGCTTTTGCAAGCTGGAAAAAGACAAGATTTGAATGACAATATCATATAAACCAAATTTATACATAAAGTTCAACAAATCCAATCACCGGAAAAGCAAACTCTAAACATTAGAACCCACTAAAAAGTAGGAACGCCGAGAAACACATCTGGCACAGATGGAGGGTAGCGCAGAGACGGAAAAGATTTTTCTCATGGCACCCATATTGACTGGAAATTGCAGGTCAACACAAATTATAAAAATGAATTAGGGTTCTGTTGCATTTAGTGTGGCAGAGCCTTTCCAGTGAGCCAATATGCCCAAGAGCTGCCCCTCCACTCTATTTGGCCTTAATGGAACACGACCTTGGCGTCATCAGGAACATCTGGATTTACCCACCTGTTTCATGATAAAATGGCTGGGTTGAATAAGGTCTATACTCTTAGAAAAGGGAAACATTGAGGCACAGGGGAAGCACATGAGGGTAATCACTGGAAGGGAAACAAGACAAGTGTAACAGGACATGACACAAAGAGAAATAAAAAAAACTTTAACATAACACAGCAAAGAATAAAGTCGCTCAAAGTCATAACACAAGAAATAAATACTTAATCCAAAACCATGTTAAATTCAACATGTCATTTGATTACTGTTTCCTGTGTTTCCTCTCTCTCCCTTTGTGTGGCCCTACTCACATGAACTACGTGTGTCATATATGAGTATTGAAGTGGGTGGGGCTTACTGATCTCCACCTCAGTTTACCTGCTACTAATCTCATCAACCGCTCCTTATAAGGCCCGGTATCTCCACCTTTTGGTTCCAGATTGTTCTCCCCTGACATAGTATCACTCTCGTGGCTGCTTCATTTGTTTAACATGGATTAATATCTTCCTGACACTGTGGTTATCTTCTGTGGGATGGTCTGCAGGAGCAGCAGCACCCTAACTAACAGGACTACATAGTGTCTTTATATTTATTTCAAACTCTAGATACCTGCTGCATCCAGAGTGCTGTTATTCTTTGTGCTTCAGCTGTGGACAGCTGAGCACCACTCCTCTTCAGACCTCAGTCTTTACCTGCTGCTCCCATGAACCTCACCCTGCTGTATCAACAAACCCTCCCTCTTTTGATTAAATCCCCTGTCTCTGTGTCCACTTCGGGGCCCACTGGACAAATAATTGCAAAATGTAACACAGCAAATGCAACAGCTGCAAACTACACCAACACTGAACAACTGTCCATCATGAGTGAAGTCCAAAGATGTCATTTGAGTTACACTTTAAAGTTTAGGTGGGTGGTACATGTTAACGTTTGAATGCTACGACACTAAGTTTCCCAGAAGACCACTGCATTGTGGCAAGGTAAGCTTTTCTATTCACTTCACTTTGGCTGGTTTTTGATGTTGTGGCTGATAAACTCATTTGCCCTTTGCCTTCTTCCAGAACAGGTCAATATGAACATTTGAGTTCATAGCTATGACTTTTTTTTTTTAATCGTTGCACATCGATAATGGCTGGAGGGGAAATAATGGATGAGGACAGACAGCCACCCACATTTAATATTATAGGCAGAACCGGCACTGCAATTAACACATGTACTGTCTGCCCTCAGATCATTTAGAGCACATCTTACTAAAACTGCAGTCGGCAAATACAAAAGCCTGCAGCAAAGTCTTTAGGTTAGTTTTGTTGATTTTCTTTCAGAGAGGTTATAGAATAATCTTTGTTTAGTTCCATTTTATGGTATTTTACTGAAAGTTGTTTCTCATATCTTGGCCATCCAAATTATATTAACAGGGATGCAGCTTTAATTTAGTAAGTAAAACTTATTGTAGAATTATAGTACACTGCATTTTTTGAAAATGTTGTGCTGTGTTGTGTTGTGTTGTGTTATGTAATGTTATGTTATTATATTATGTTATATAATATTATATAATATTATATTAAATTAAATTATTGGGCTGCAGAACTCAGTACAACGAGCAAGTGAAAGCACAGTAAATGATATGGATCATAAGGAGGTTGTGAAGGAACATGATATCCAGTCTGATGGCTGTGTAATGTCTGACCTTTCAGACAGGGCAAGTGCCACTGGAGCTCAGCCAGATTTAAACAGCGTCCAAGCAGATGGGAGACTCGAGCAGGCAGGACACACTCACACTTTCCTCCAGCACAGACAGAGTGATCGAGACAACCTGCGGTGTTGCCACCTGTTCTAGCACACTGCATAATTAAACCACGTCCACAAAACTTTGTGCTCGTCACAGTGATTCACTTTCCCACCATCCCCCGAGCCGCACTCACTGAGATTGTTCGTCACAGAGTGCCAAACAGGGCTCAAGTTGCTCTCTTTTCTTTGTTATGAGTTCACTCTACATCACATCACTTTTTTATTTACCAGAAATAGCAGCAGGCCTGAACGTGCCTGAAACCACACGCTGTGATTCAGATGCGCCTGTGACGGTCATCGGGTTTGATTTTGATCATTTCCTTCCTACCGCTTGACAAATGCCCACCAGGGAGACAGCAGCAATTAATTTTATCACAGACGCATTCCCCATCGCATATTCCCATTACCGTTTACCGACCACTACAATAAGCACACTGCCAGTAGCTCTCAGTGAATGCTTATTGCCCCTATTTCACTTTTCAATACGAAATCAGGCAAAAATTAGAAGGACTCGGAGTGCCAACATCTGCTAGTGCCATTGAAAGCCTTTATAGTCATATCTGTATGTGAACCACCAAAATAAGAGGAGACAGGGTGATCAGACAGAGCACAGTTGTTTTCCTCATAGAGTTGGATGAACTTGAATAATGCTGCAGTGTCTGTTGGTCAGACAAATTTGATTTGTACCTCTGATCTCTGCTCCACTTGTTTAGTGTCTGAATGAGAGAAAAGTCCTGAAATTCTACAAACTTCATGTTAGTTTCTGCAACCTTCAAGTTATTTTTACAAAAGTAAACATGTTTGTTGCCAATGGCTTTTGAGGATGCTAACCATAGCACGTGTGTTGCACCGTAAACTGTCCAAGGTGCTGCGCTGGCGTTGCTTGTATCCCACCTTTTCATTAGTTTAGCATCACATTAGAAAAATAATTAAAATATCTGCATCCAGCCCTTTATCAGGATACATATTTAATGTGTTCTTGATTGGCTCGTAACCCATCATTCCACCAAGCTTTTGCAACAAATCCGTCCAGTTATTTTCATAATCCTGTTATCTGACACCCAAACAAATGTGCTGACCTGATTTCATGACATGGTGGATGGTGAGGAACAGTTTGTATCTGTAAAATGTATTCTGTAGAGTTTTTTCATGGCACCCTCCCTCTGGTGCTGACTCAATGTGCTGCAAAGACATTTGTGAGAACAATAAAGAGGCCTATGAGATGGGCTAGAGGTGATGATGATGACTCAAAAATGAGTCATCTTACCTGTGACGCGCAGGGATTACTTCTGTTTCCCATACATTTAGATTACAAAGGATTTCGAATGAGCTTCAACACAGACACAAGCAAAAACAACTGCACGTCTGTGGATAGTGGTGATATTTAATCAATTACACTTTGATTCTTATTCTATGGTTATCATAAGTCTCACTATTTATTTGGATGAAACATTTGAATTTCTTGTAATTGTTTATTTATAAAGATAAGCGTTAAGGATTATATAGCAACCCAAAATTCAAGGGAGCGTGACAGTACCTGTGTACCTGATGTCGCTCTAGCCGTGGGTAAAAAAATTCCTCTCACTCCCATGCGGATGGAGAAACATGTCCTGCGGGGGAATGGGGTAGTTGCTTCTTGTGTGACTTCAGGAAAAGAAAACACGTTACAGCCCAATGTCTCATGGCGCTAGAGAGGCTCCTCGTTGGCCTTGTTTTCTCCTACGCTCAGAGGTAGGGAGGAGCCAAATTTGGTACTTTTAAGGGTATTAGGGTTGCAGTGGTCTAAGATTAAGTAATTTTCATAACAACATACCATGAAAGCAATATTCACTGCAACCCTAAAGAGTACAAACCAAATTCTGTAAGGACTACTAAGTATTAACTAACATTAAATCAATCAGTGCCAAATAGTTGTGTAAATATGTGTGAGAGGAAAAACTTTTGTGGTTACACTTTTTGGAATTTGAAATGCAAATCTGGCCACATCTAACTTGAAGAAACACCTGCAAAAACCAACAGAAAACAGATCTATAAGCTGAAGAATGCACTGTTTTTGTGCAGTTCGTATGAATGTATCCCTCACTGAGGACGTTGAACATAATGAAGCTTCTTCGACAGGTTGGCATGATGTGGTTTTATTTGACATTTTGTGTGTAAAATCTTCTAAGTAAATAACAATGTAGAAATCAAGATTTTTTTACAAATAAAATCACATTTTCATATTAGAAAGTGAGTGAAGTAAACAAAATGTGCTACTGAATATCAGAATCAGTATAGTAGCCCAAAAGAGAGTATATAAACAAAATAGCCTGATGGATAGTCGAAATAGATCCGTTAAAGCTGGCGTTTGTTACTTCTGGGAATCAAGCATGAGAACCAGAAAGTAGCAAGTCAGTTCTCCGTCCAATCGCTGTTTCTACTCTGTAGCTCCGCCCCGCCATTTAAACAGTCGCAGAGCCCTTGAGAAGGGTTCAGGGACAGACATTTTGACATGCCAGCGTTCCTTGTTTTTTGGCCCCTGTGGCGCTTGATGTCCACCCTTGTATCGGCCTTTTACCATCTGTGGGGACTTGCACGTACATCTTGCACGCACCAGCCAATTGGAAAACCCTCTCTCTGAAATGACCCGTGATTGGCTGAAAAGTAGCGTCACTGGTAGATTAAAGTAAAGCCTGAATACAGAGCTTAGAAGTGGTGCAGAAAGTCTAAACTTTTAATCAGACTACTTGAGTTACTATTCTCTCAAAGGCTATTGTGGAATTTTTGACTGGTGATGACAAAAGAAATTATACACCCCAGTGTCAAGCTAGAAAAATCTGGTTGACAGATCCACTACTGAAAGGTATATGCCTTCACAAATCTGAACAGCATCTGCCCATTCTTTTTCGCTCGATATAATGATTTAATTATTCGGAATCTCCATTATGAAAACAGCAGCTCTGACTGACATATTAATGCTATCAAGACTTCCAAACTACCTGTCACTGAGGACTGATTAGTCATCAGCGTGATAGGGTGTAGTTAACATAAAGCACAGAAAAAATGGGATGTTAAAAAATTCAGTAATAATAGATCTCTCTGATGTCAACCAGGTGGCAAATTTAAAGAGGAAATATGTTCATCAGTCTGAGCTCTAATTGGAGCATTTGGCAGCAAAGCAATTATGGCTCCTTCCTCCATTCTTAGCACCCTGCTCCCCATTAAGAGGGAAAAAAACAAAAAAAACAAAACAAAGAGACACTCTTCACAAATGAATACTCCTGGGACATTCAGGACTTTCTCCCTACTGTGCTGAGCCGAGCATAACCCAAGGCTCATCTAATAAATAAGCTGGAATGGTCCAATTTCTTCATGAGTCTGCCAATGCTTCAAACGCATCCTGAGCAAGAATTTCTATTTTCTCCTCCATTCCTCAACATATGCAGCCAGTCGTGTGAGATGTATACATCCCGCGCTGTAGACCAAGATACACTGTCACTCTTTCAACATTTAAAATATGCATTATTGCTGCATGAGAAAGAGGCACCCGTCTCTGACCTGAAAATATCAATAATTTCAAAAAATTAACCTAAATCTAAAACAGAAAGACAGATCTTACTACAGATCTAACTGCACTCTTTTCTTCTGCCATTTCATTCATTTTAATGCAGCTATACACATGCTTGTCAGGCATGAAGCAACTAATATATTAAAAAATCAATACAGTGAAATATCAGAATATTTTATGTGGCGAGATTTTATTTGTATTAAACAGCCCAAATATAGTATTACATAAATTCTAAATAAACATTGATCTCTGGTTACTAGAATAGATTAATATCAATTGACATGGAATTTACAATTTGGAACATTTTTGCCAATTTTTTGGAATTTTATCTTGGGGACATACTTTGGAGTTGAAACGGGTGAAACACTGCAACATATCACAGTATATAACATTGGAATACTTAAGATATCGCAATATCTTGATAATATCGTATCGTGACTTAAGTATCATAATACTTGATATATCGCAATACCATGATAATATCGTGATGACGGGTAAACAATCAGCCTTGTTAAAGTTTCAGATGCTCAGGGGAGATTATGAAGGGCAGATTTTCAAATAGACTCAAAGAAAAAGAACTCCAACAAACGCCCTCAATCCATATACATAAACGTCCACTCCAAACTCCAAATTGTACACCAAAAAGAAGAATCAAGTTTTATTGGCGACAACACTAAAAGACGTCAAACAATATGTTAAAAAACACAACATACGTGTTGATTTTAAAACCCCGGCTAATGGCTGGAATGATCTTCCTGCTGGAGCATTTGAGTATATTCAGAAAACTTCTCATATGGGGATATGTTTTGACACTTTGGATGTGTTGGGGAGCTCACAGTGGGATTCTGTGCCAAGCGGATTTATTAATCATCGCAGTCCAAAACAAAGAACCACTGCCAAAAGCACAAGCCTCGGTCCCCAATCTTTGTTGTGCCTCTCTACACTCAGCAAGACACAAGTGTGTCATCCTTTGATGTTTCTTTAATACGCTGAGAGTTCATCTGAAGCGAGAAGCGTCCGAGATTTTTGCTGGAGGAGCAGTCCCCGTGCTTGTTACACGTCCTCTGTTAAGGCAGCAGGATAAGAGAGGAAAACTATCTTCGGCATAAAAAGTATTTTCCACTCAGATTCAGTAAGCCTTACATTTAAATGTTTCACTATGACGTTCTGAAACGACAAGTATCAGAGAGATTTTCTGATATTTCATCATTCACCGCATTGACTAGCATCTGTACTGCTGCACATATCTTGACCGGCCACCTCCCACGGCTGCCACGCCTGCAGCTTTAACCATATTGTGACCTCAAACACGGGTCCCTGAAGAGGCGCAGGCAGATATGTCCTTTCACCACCATTCCACTTCACTGTCATCCTGCAGTTCTTTAAATACCATCTACATCCCAAGGAAACGATGACCCACAAACTACAGCGAATATTGAGTCTGAAAAAGAACTGCATGATGCTCCTGTTACCTCCCCCTGGCGTTTGTCAAAGCTGGTGAGAAGCAAGAGGTGACGTGGGCGCACTGGGTCAGAAACCCCCTGGCTTCTGAATCTGTGAGGAGGCCGGTGGAGGAGATGAGTGTAGTGGGTGGGGCCCAGAATATGTGTTTGAGGGAGCAAACGGAGCTGCTCTAGCCCTATATCCATGGCAACTGTCTCCGGCACAACTTCATTCCCTGTTGAGGTCTTTTGTCTTGGAGTGGAAGTATAAAGGAGGTAAAATTGAGAACACAGAGAGCGGGGAGTGAGACCAGCGTTGCTGACACTCATCCCCTGTCAGCTGCACTTTTGAAAATCGTTCTCACTGCACATGTCGATGCACAGTGTCTCACTATGAAGACCCTGAGTAACAGTCCTCCCGTCAGACAGAGCTCTTTCTGAGACTCCTGACGCTGGGACTGAGAGGCGTCCCGAGGCTCAGATGCTAATGAGCTGAGATCATTACGCCAATTATTTTAACTTGAATCAGGACTTGGCTGTGGCTGCGCAGAGGAGCTAGGACCCATGGCTAGCCTAATTGCCGGCTTGGGGAAAAAAAAAATACGATGAGCATAACAAAAAGGGGTTTGAAGCAGCTCTGGGAAGAGTCCACTGCTTAACTCTGGTCGCATTCCATCAGGTTGTTGTGCATCAGGCTGTGGCAGCTTTTACGGTGGAAAATCTGTTGCACATATTAGAGTTAAGAGGTAATAACACAGCATAGTTGATATACTTCTGCTTAACTAAACAGTATATAAGTACATATATAACTATATGATTTATAAATTAGTGCATGAACAGGACTTAATCGCTGAAACCTAAATGCAATATTCTATAATAAACTTGTACGTTGTATTATTCATTTTAATCTCTAGAGACCTGCCCCTAGTTTAAACTGTGGTTGGATCTAAGTAAGTTTTTTGATTGATATTTCAATTTTGTTGTCCACTTTACTGCTGTAAGCCCAGAATTTCGCCGTTGTGGGACAAATAAAAGGAACATTATCTTATCTAAACTAACATAGAAAGAACGAATCACTTAAAATGGCCAAGCATAAAACTGACTGATCATGTTACTAAGCTGGAGTTGCAATTGGTAACTTTGTTGTTCTGAAAACCTTTAAGACAAGAATTAGGCCCAATAATTCATATTTGATCATTGGTGGCTAATTTTACACTCTCTATTTCAAAGCAGGACACAGAATGGTGACCAACCCATCATACATTCTTACTTTACAACAAAGCAGTAACTAAAACGTGGCTCGGAAAAGAATTACGCCGCGAAATAGGCTGTGTAGTGACAAAATTGGTCAGAGTTGCCTTCTTCAGCATTTTGTTCCGATTTTCGTTAGCAGAGTTTTTTTTCTAATGTGTTTTCTATTAACTCTTTCAGACTTTACTGAGCATTTGTTTTTGACTGAAAATATACACCTGCATTTTTTATTGTGATATCTATTGGCAGCGAATGTTGCATGTTTGACCCTTAATCAATGACTTAAATGGTTAAATTATTTGCTTTTCTGGTAGACAACGAATTGATTACTTGATTTACTGCCTAAACTCTAAACACTGCTGAAGTTTGTTGTTATTTCTCGAATTGATCTTCAAATGTTTAAACAGCATGGCCCCAAAGCATCTTTCCAGATTTATCCAAAAACAAGGCAGTACTATTATAACAAGGAGCATGATGAATGGAAACTATAAAATGCCACAGTTTAGATCTAAATTTGGACAATCAGCATTCGCCATCCGGGACAATGAATTAATTAAAGATATCCAGACAATTAAATCAAAGGTAAAAGGCTAGCTGAAAGCAACCCTTCATAATAATGACAATGCGGATAGTGATAATGATAATGTCAATGAGCAATCCAGTGCTGTAGCCATCTTTAGCTATTTCTCTCTAGCTATTTATCTATCAAAGGTAATCCTCGACAGAAAACCTTCCACTGTATATTTCTTATTATTCTTATTGACACTTTTATTTTGTTTGTATATTACACTCGTATATTGCACGGTTTGACAACCATATGGCAATGCAGACTGAATGTGTATCATGGTCGCAGCGGATGGTGGGAAGCTCCTCTCAGCTGCAGCTACAATAATGCCAATGTAACGCTGATTTACACAAGTTGCTGCTGCTGAAAAACCCCCAAAGCTTAAAAGATTAATGAGCTATTCATCTGACTGTTAGAGGGCGAGTCCAACATAACAGGTTGAAGAAGTGTTTGATTAAATGATTGATGGATTGTGCCTAACTATTAAAAACAGACCATAACCCTGCACAGCTGTAGTTAGACTTCCTATTAACAAAACACACATACAGTACATATCACATCAGCCGTTGAGGAAATGGCTCCCTAGATAAAGGTTAATGATGATTAACTAAGTCTGGCAGCCGTATACTCTTCAGCTCTCATTAAAACGGTGACGTCAGCAGTCTATTGAAATCATCAAATATCAGTGCTTTGATTTGACTCTTTTCATGACGCCACATACTTGACATACTGAAGTCCCATGAGACCTTATAAGTGAAGCCGTGGTTTAGGACTGTATCTCAGGGCCTTACATGAACATCCACACAACAACCCCCAAAAAAGATACATTGGGACAATATTCTGAAATCTGTATCCACATAACGCACCAAGATATTGCTAGAGTCAGGCCAGAAGAATGCTTAGACTGAATAATAAGGCTGCATAAAAATCCGCTAAACTTTTAATTGATTTTTAATTGAGAAAAAGAAAAATTTGTAAGTGAAAAACAAATTATTAAAATGATGTGTTGAAAATAATATATTCACTTCAGGGCCACTTCACTTGTTTGAAGAGAACGACTTTACCGCCATCTAGCGGTTAAAAATAAAATGTAAAAAAAATGGCCATCAATTAAAAAGAAACACACCTAAAAATATTATAATATTTCACACAGACTGGATAAGAAATAATCATTAAAAATCAAATCAGAAAGGAGGTTGAAATATTTCACTATACATGTAATAAATATAGAATATGTGAAAGTTTTAACTTTATATATTTTAAACTTTTCCACGATATTCTAATTTTGTAAGATGCACAAGCTGCAACTGTAAGTCCTCCCTGATATTCAAGTGGAATAAGATGAGAAAGAAAGAAAAACATTTGGAAGAAACGGCTTCTTTATTAAAAGTGTAACGATTAACCTTTGTGAAATTCTTTGGTCCAATACTGTGAGACGCTTTACACCGTGGTACTTCCTGTCCCAGTCATACAGTTCCGATGACAAGTTTTCTTCGGTTGTCGGTTCTTCTTGATTGAATTAAGAACCATTTTAAAAGCGATAAAACAGCACGCCAAATGTATTTTTATAATCTATACACTCGCTATGTAATGTATCAGCTATGTAATGTGATAAATGTTCGATTGATTATTACCAAGTTTCATTCTAATTCATTCTAAATGATATATTTAACTTCGATGTTATATATAAAAGTCAGGGAATAGTCACAGTCAGTTTTGACTAATAATTCATGTAACTGTCCATTGCATGGTGGTACGTCCATCCTTGACAGTGAGAAGCAAATAAAAAAGACATGGAAAAAAACTTGAAAGACTTGAAAGTTACGTTCCATCTATGACGCGCCCGTCAATGACGTCAGGGCCGGGTTTACGACAATGCTGCATTTAAGTGCTGTCGGAAGGTCGTAGTGTCCGACTTTCAGAGTCGTTCATTCAACTTTGTTATTTTTGTACACTGATGTTGTAAAGTGGATGTTCCGCAGAAGATGGGTTGAACTTCAATGCTGTTTTTAAAGCGTTTGAACATTTCAATTAAGAGCAAAAGAAACGGAAACCTAATCCTAACTTTTTTTTATGAGATTTTATACCAAATTCAACATTTCTAACCAATTTGACGTCAATGCTACATTTTACATTATATGGGATAAAATGATCAAATCTTTATCTTAAACATAGGAATTATCATGTAAGTATCACTAACCATTAACCATTAACCAAACCGTGACTTTTTCTTGAGTGAATTTTAATAATGGGAGGGTCATAAACCCGACTTCCCGACGTCCTTGAATGCATCAATGACCTGTTGAAAGCGACCCGCTTGAAGGAAGACGAGTACAACTTTCTTCTTTTTCTACAAGTGCAGGTCAGCGCGGTTGGTCCTGAATCGGTGGCCATGGCCGGGAACGCGAAACGGTTTTACGACCTGACAGCTAAGCTGCTATCCGGAGAGATGTTCAGTTTCTCCGCCCTGAGGGGGAAAGTGGTGCTCATTGAGAACGTCGCGTCGCTCTGAGGGACCACAAACAGGGACTACACTCAGATGAACGAGCTCCACACTCGCTATTCCGACAAGGGACTCGTCGTTCTGGGTGTGCCCTGTAACCAGTTTGGCCATCAGGTGATCCCCGTTATTTACATATAGGACTATAATTCGATATTGAGGATTCAACGACTGCGCA
Organism: Mola mola; assembly: GCA_001698575.1. Taxonomy (NCBI): domain Eukaryota; kingdom Metazoa; phylum Chordata; class Actinopteri; order Tetraodontiformes; family Molidae; genus Mola; species Mola mola. The sequence goes on along the minus strand of KV751324.1, from coordinate 18,968,184 downwards.
AGTGTGCGCGGTACACTGTAAAATACTGCTTGTTGTTCCAACTGTACAAAGTAGTGTAGTTAAAACGTGTTTTTGCATGCCATTTTTTTGGATCTAATTTGGGCCTAAACAGGTTGAATCCAATGTTAGTTAAGGTCATAAGCGGCAGAGTGGTTCAGTGTTATTGCGAATCTGTCAGTAATCGACAGCTACGTCTTAAACTGGTAGTTGTGGAGCAAAGACAAGCCGTTTTAACATCCAATCAATGGCAAAAATCTGACCATCCGCAACTGACACCACAGATATCAACAACGTAATTTTGACTAGTCATAGTGACAGTTAGAGATGTCTTTTAATGACGTCACTATACCCGTCATTTGACTCACCACGTGTCCTACATGACAATTGCAGAAGTAGTTTTAACACTTGATAGCTGGTCTGGATATGTGTTGCAGATATCCGTAACTCAATTCCTCCTTGTCTAAACAAACATTGCAGATATCTAAAACTGAATTGAGAAACCCCCATCACCATGAATGGGGAAAGTGACGTCATTTCCCCTAGGAAGGACGCACTTTCTTAATCTACAGTATCTGTAGCACATACCAAGACTAGCTATTAAATGTTAAAAAGGCCTGCCCCAGTGGAGCTCATTTGAACTTTATATACTGCTGGGTCTCACTCTCAATTTCTATAATTCCATCACGCGAGAGGAGAGAAATGCACTGATCATAAGCCCCATTTTCCACAGAAGTTCATGTTATATCACTACTAGAATGCTCACAGCAGTCACTCTTGCTGATGATACAGTTAGCTTTCATTGAGTCTTTCAAATGAATGCATAGAATGTGTGTTGACTGCCTACGGGTGCAATCACCTTAAAATATATCTATTAATTTAAAAAAGTTGAAAAAAAAAAATGATTTTTTTTTTTACGGAGCACCAAGCACATTAAAAAAAAAAAAAGGTCAGTAATGTGATCTCTGTGGAACCTCTTAAGCTAAATTTACTTAGCTTTACTACGTATTATACAATATTATCCAATATATAGTTATATAAATGCAGCCTAATGCATTGGTATTGTTGCTACTAGAATGAAGCTACCTCTTCTTGTGAGGGGTAAGCAAGGGCAAAAAAGCTTACAGCCACTCTGAAACTGAATCTGGTTTAGAAAGACTAGACACCAACAAAGATCACTATGGCCATTAACTTGTGTTTTGTAATGACTGATATACATGATAAAATACACTCATATTTGAGAAAAGTCTTCTTTTTTTTTTTTTTTTTTTTTTTTTTTACCATCAATGTGTTTATTTTACAACAGGAGAACTGCAAGAACGATGAAATCCTCCGGTCTCTGAAGTATGTCCGTCCAGGGGGGGGCTTTGAGCCGCAGTTCCCGCTCCTGGAGAAAGTGGATGTGAACGGAAAGGATGCCCACCCCTTGTTTGAATATCTGAAAGAAAAGCTTCCGTTCCCCTCTGATAATGCCATGGCTCTAATGACCGATCCAAAGTTCATCTTGTGGAGTCCTGTCAGGAGGAACGACGTCTCCTGGAACTTTGAGAAGTTCCTGGTCAGTCCTGAGGGCGAGCCCTACAAGCGCTACAGCAGGAGCTTCCTCACCGCTCACATCGAAGCAGATATTAAAGAGCTACTTAAGCGGGTCAAGTAAGGTGTGTGGTCGACCGTTAAGGATGTCACTTGTTGTTGTTTGACAGTGTAAGTTATGTCTGTGATATCTCAAGTGCACTACACTTGGCTTGTTCCGCCTGTTTACCCAATGAAGACACTCTTTGAAACCTTACTGTGAGGGGAGTTTCTGATGACAATGTAAAGGACGGACACTGCCTCTGTGTACAACTCGGATCACAAATATCTTAACTGTTAGATGAAAAGAAATAAATAATTCATTGTCAAATAGAGTGCTACTGTAATTTTTGTAAAACACATTGAAACACATAATTTACACACGCAATATCGTTGGGTATCTCAGAAATTGTGAATACTTTGAGGTAGACCAGTGAGTCACATTTTTTATATTTATTTTTTATTATATTAAGCTCAAGTCTGCTGTCAAGTGTAATAACATTTGTTTTGAAAATCAAGAGAAATGAGTTTTACTGTGAGTAGGTCAGCTTCATTGGAATTTGATATGTCTGGTATGGTGTGATATCTATTAATCTGATACCTAACCATAAATATTCATGGTATTATAAATATATATTTGTCAGAATTTGTGACTGGACATGAATAAAAAAAAAAAAAAATGTTCAACAGTGTCAAGTCGTTGCGGACGTGAACTCTCTTCCTGGTTGGACTGGACGCTACAAGAAGCTCCCATTTCCAACATGGCTGGCCAGGAAGACCCAGTGCAGAGAGAGATTCACCAGGACTGGGCGAATCGAGAGTACATCGAAGTGATAACAAGTAGCATCAAAAAAATCGCCGACTTTCTAAACTCGTTTGGTGAGCATTTACGGCTGACTTTCACTGGGAAGATCACTAATATTGAGACGTTGCGTAGATACGTAAAGCTGGATCACGTTAGCTAGCTAGTTCCGCTAGCAGCTAGCTTGTTGGCGTTCGATGTTGATGCGTTCAGTTGCCACTCCCTGTTAACAGCTAGCTCTACCGTTAGCCGCGAGTTTGTTTACCGTGAACTCGTAGAAATATCAGCGTTTCTTTTTCGCTTGTTGAATCAGCAGCCTAACTAGTGTCAATGCGTTGCCTGAAAAGACAACTGTCCGAACGTGCAGACATCCAATCGCTGTTGAGCTAACGCCAGTCTGCTGTGCTGCTGCTCATGTCGTATTCCCATCAGCAGCAGAAACTCAGTGATGCTAGGTCAACCATGGCTCTCAGTAACAGTGACGTTATTTATCTTAGATTTGGGGAACGTCGCTGTAATGGACAGTACCGATAAGCTACATCCCTCATCATGAAGTGTCATGAGTGTTGACTGTCATACTAATTTTGTCACGTTCAGATATGTCCTGTCGATCCCGCTTGGCCACGCTCAATGAGAAGTTGACGGCGTTGGAGAGGAGAATCGAGTATATTGAGGCGAGAGTAAGTATGCAACACTGTAATTCAAAGAGTCGTGCATGATTTACATTTTAATGTTCCAGGAAGAAGTAACTCGTGCCTAAATGTCTCACTGCAGGTTACAAAAGGAGAGACCTTGACCTAAAGCTCACGATGGACATTCATAACATCCCAGAGTTACCTGCCCATCCCTCACCCTCACCAGTGTGATGGATCCACCTTCCTTTTTGGGACCATGTGGACCATTTTTATATTATATGTCTGAATTTATTTTTTTGTTTGTTTTATTTCACGACACGTATGTATAAAAGATATGTTTCAGCCTCAAGTGGCAATGGCATTAGTGTGGCAAACATTGCAAAATGGCAAACTGCATAATTGTTATTTTGTAAAAACACTGTTACACTCGATCATGGATCCGATACGCGCACAGCCTGTTGACCATCTGTGTTGTAAACGGTGTCATTACCACATCAGATATGAATGGGAACATTGTGTGCCAAGTTGAACAAGTAATTGTATAGTCGTCTGAAATGCTTGTACAGTGACCTGTTTGGTGATGTTTGACGATTAAAATAATGTTTAAAAAAAAAAAACAATGAGATGGTTTCATCTTGGTCAGATCTTAATTTTTTTTTTTTTTTTTTATGCAATTTCAAGTAAATTAGTCTGTGTCTTACTAGCTTTGAATCTAAAGTATACGTTTAGACAATTTAACAGGCACCATGCAAATGCAAGTAGGCTGACAGAGTTAGAGATGGACAGCTACAATCAATTAGTCAATCAAAAGAATATAAATTGACAACCATTTTGCCAATTGAATAATTTCACTCTTGTTTTCTCGCGAAATTATTAAACATTTGTTGCTTCCACTTTTTTCAATGTCAGGATTTGTTGCTTAATCATTTCTGACAGTAAATTACAGTAAAAGAATTAGTCTGAGGTTTTAACTGTCGGAGTAAAGCAATTTGAAGACGTCACTGTGGGTTTTAATAAAAATGTGATGAGCATGTTTCACTATTATATATTATACATTATATATTGATAGTTGCAGCTTTAGAGCAAGAAACCTAAGCAATTTCCGTGAATGCTGGGTTAAAGAATACATTGTATGATGGATGTGTATACTGCATATTGATAGTGCAGAATGTTCAGCTATTATAATAGAAACCAAAAAATGGAATGGATCATGACATTTTACATAATGTACCTATTATGCTAAAATGTTAAAACATGGAATTACAGTTTTTCTTTCTGTTCAGTCAGGCACAGAGGACAATCCCCTATGTAATTGTGCACAACTGACAGAAGATATGCCTTGTGTTAAATTGACAACAGGATGAAATTACGATGCAGGGACTTAAATTTCATATATAGCTCAGTATGGTAATGGGATCAATATGAATACTACTACGGAATTAAAATTTGCCACGAAGAGCTGAAAAATTAGAGGAAATCTTTATTGAGAGTATTCATGTGGGTAGCTTTTCGCAATTCACTATGCACCGCATCTCATTGGGTATCTCTTGTCAACCTAACCACATATTGCTAATGTTTAAAGCAAATGGATAATTAATTACAAACACTCCTATAAACTGCAAATAACGAATAGTAGAAACAATTTATCCAGCAAAATGGCGAAGTAACGGGGTATGGGTATTTTTCCCTTAGTTTAGTCTTCCAGGCACCATAATAAAAGCTACAAATCGATATAAATTGGTCTGATGACTCTCAAGCCTTTGTAAAGTCACTTGCAGCCTGTGACACTAGCCAGTACCAGCGGTCTCCTTGACCGGAATCTTAATCCTCTGAAATGCTGACCTAAGTACAAGCAATTTTGGCTCCACAACAAGACAAAGAAGCAAGGACCAAGCGTTGCCTTGTGGGGTAAATTCGGGGAAACACTATTATTTCCCACAATGCACCACAATATACGCCAATGCATCTTGGGACAGAGAAGGTGTCGTCGTTGAAGCGCTTTGCAAGTCCGTGAACGTGAGATGAATTTTATTGACCACGATTTGTCAAATAGCATTTTGGAAAACTTCTAGCGGAACACAACAGCGTTAATAAACTATCCTGGTGAGTTATTATATCTTCGTGCTAGAAACTGAATCAGTTTTACAGCGGTGCACTGGTGTGGTTGGTTTTTGACGTTATGGCCTATTTACGTTAGTCCGACTCCATGTTGGGTTCCTCTCAGTCATTACGGTGTACGCTCATGTGTTCATTGCAATGTTAAAATGCATTCTGATAGTCCTAAAACTCGACAGTGTGGGTGATTCGACACTCTTGGTTTGTTGTGCACAGGCCGTGTGTGTGCAGTAACGTTGGAGGGAAATGGGAGCCGACAAAAGGTGAGTAATGCGAAGCGCCAGCGCCGCACGCCATGTTTGGTGAGGTGAACTATTGGCGGTGCTTTTGTCATCAAAGTTCAGTTCATTTTGCATAGGACGACTGTGTAAAATTCAGACAGTAACGTTAGCCGTAAGTACATGAAACATTTTAAGGTCACTTTCATATTTACATCTTTATATTTAATTTATGGACATTAAACAAACCCAATGGTCGTCGGAAGCAAAACCTAAATAAATAAGCTATACTAAATATAGACACGTCCTACCTACACCAAGTACAATTCCAATACCATTCAAATTATTTTCCACGAATCAAAACTGTAGCGCCTCTTGGGTAACCAATCTGATATTTATTTATTTTTTTGCCTTTATTGATCCCCTATTTCATGTCTCATGCAAAACTAGATGTCCTATGCCAGTGATTCTAACAGTGTGCTACCTACTTCCCTATGACCAAATTATAGAATCCAAATGAGAGTATATAAGCAGACCTCATAGGCCGGGGCCATAAATCAGAAAGCAAGTCTTATCTTTGATGTTTTGTGATCAAAGGCAGTTTCGAGGGTATATCAACGCCAATAAAACAACCCTGATAGATAATTCATTGCTCCCGCTTGTTTCAGTCGGCTTCTGTTCCGACAGTGCAAGGAGGAAAGATGGATTTGAGGGTTGTACCACAAAGTGAGATTACTGGGTTTGCAAGGTGTGTTGGGTCTAAAGCCAGAGTTTTTAGTGTCACAAGTGAGCAGACTTATTCACTTTTGTCTTAAATACAATGGTTCTGATGCTGATGATGTAACCTTTGCACTTTAATCTCAACCATAATTATCCTCCAAAGCGAAATATCCCCAATCCCCTAAACCTTTTGGAAATTAGGATTAAATCAATTACAAGAGAGTGAAAATATAAAGAAGTTAATTTTTCATAAATGTCCAAGAAATGCTGGTCTCAGATTAGACATTTCCAAAGAAAACTTTAAATTGGGTATTGGATGCAATCTCTGAAACAAACTTGAATTAAAATGACATAAGGAAAATTTCAGTGAATAATTTGCATAATGAAATAACTAGAATTGCTCATCTATGTAGAATGTCTTTTGCAGAGGTAAGGCAGGAGCACTCCAGTTTGAGAGAGAGTTACATGTAGGGGGGCTGTTTAATGCATCTTGACTGTTGAAGTGCTCTGCACTACCCAATTGCTATGGTTAAGCAATAGTTTAGCTTCTGCCTAGCATCACATTAAGTGAGAAATCCAGATTAAAAACTAAATAACATTTTCCCACTATGTGTACTTTTCTATCATAATTTAAGTTGCTGAGTTTGAAATATATGTGGTGTTAATAGCTGTAGACATTAACAAATAAAGCCGTTTTTTGTGTAGACACACTGCAATGACCACTTTTAACGATGAATAAATTTGTTTAGGCCTCCTAGTTTGAGTCGTACCATCTTAATGAAGACTTTTGTCAAGGATGCCCTTGTTTTTTCTAATATACTAAACAAAACAATGGCTGCATGCTACCACCTCAGTATGTGATTTTTTTATTTTTTTTTAAACTGCATTGAGGTAATCAAAGGAAGTGTGCTGTTATAGAGCAGTGTCTGCATGTAGCGTTTTTTTGTTGGTTTTTTTTTTTTTTCCACATGCCCGCTAAACAATACTTTCTGAAAAATTAAACTAAATAAAACCAATGAACTAAATCTCTCTAATTAATTAAAGTAAACCATATCATAAATACTACTTATCCTCTGCTCAAAAGATAAGTTTTTCCATGACCCTCTGTTGTCTCTCAACTTTGCAGACATGTTTAGTTCTTTATCTTAGAGTTAACTGCTTTATAACTGTTTTTAAATCTCTTGGGTGGTTTACACACATAACATGTAACGCCACTGTCCTGTTGTTCCACCTTTTTTACACAACAACACAATGGCATAGCACCACCTGACTGATTTTTAAATAGCAAGCAGTCTGCAATTAAAAGAGGGGTGACCAAAAACACATACATATTGGAGTCTAGTGTAATATTTCTCATGTGTGTCTAGCAGTGCTTTGTTTTTGCCATGTTATTGCATTGTTTACCAACATGTACAGATTTTTGAAGAGCACTTTGCAGAAAAACATGATTGGGGTCATATTAAATTTCCACTGACGGTTACTGTTTCCGTGCACTGCTGTTATGTAAGACAATAATATAATAATCTCATATGAGGTATTGGAGCAAAAAAATTGCATATATCAGACAATGTATTGATATCAGAGCTTTTTACTCCCTAATATTATTGTCAACTCCAAAAATTGCATATTGGTATGGCAGTAGTACACAGAATAGCCATTGTATAAGCAATGGAGGCTCAATGGGTCTGTTGGTACCTGTAGTTTTTAGTATCCAAAACAGAAATTCCACCCATCTTCGTTTAAATACAGCTCGAAACTTATTCAACCAGCACTGGGTATGAAAAATAGACTGACATAAAATACAAAATGGAAACTAATGTAGCATAGTCACTAGCCTCCATATTGCCTGCACGCTGTTGTTTGTGACACATCGGATAAAAATAAAGTGTGAATCCAAGTTAAAAAAAAAAAAAAAAAACTGTTGGGAACCACTGCCCTAAAAAAAGGGGGAAATGTGAATGTCCATGAAGAAATTATGCATATGAGCCATAAGAAATGTGAGTGGCAGACTAGTGGTGATGATTTGTTGCTTTGCTTTTCAATGTTTTCCTGAACAGGATTAGTCGCACAGAACGTAGTGGTAGGTATGGGTCCGATCAGTCCCGTGATGAGTCTGACTGGCGAGACAGACGAGAGAGGGACCAAGAGCGTGATAACAACATGCGCCGCTGGGGTGATGAGCGACGTGGCGATCGTTTTGAAGATCGCAGAGGATCAAGAGACAGTCCAGAGGTAGAAGTTCTTGCATTCGGTGACATAATGGCATTATTACGTTTTCATGAAAATACTCTTGACGATATTAACACCAATCTGACACATCTATTTATTTTTGTAAAGCAAAGAGAACGAAAACGACGGAACAGTGACAGATCAGAAGATGGTTATCACTCTGACGGTGACTACCCAGAGCAGGACTACAGGAGGGAGCCTGGGGAGGAGAAGAAGAGCAAGACTATAATGCTCTGGGGTCTGTCTCCCCATGTCACTGAGGAAGATGTAAGTCTTCATTTTTCCTCCAGCGTTCTCATTTAGTTTGGGTTTTATGTATTTACGCCACATTCTGTATACTGATTTTGAATCTAATATTTTTCAGATTCGCTTTGCCATAGACCAGCTGGAGGGACCACAGCCAGTGGATGTAAGGCTGATGAAGAAGAAAACAGGTGAGAAGCAGCCAAATGAAGGACCCTGACCTCCCTCCAGTCTTTGACCATAGGGCCAATCTGCTTCCATTCAGACCCATTTTCCCATAGCAACAAGAAGAAAGTTGTGTCAAGTTACTTTAAAAAGGATTTAAAAGGTTCATTCAAGACTTGCTTTCACATTTGATTGTGGATTTTCTTTAAGGTAAGTAAGAGCATCAATAACAATATTGAGAAATCCAATTGGCACATGCACATTAAGTGTGGTTCAAACAGTGGTGTTGAGCTGCAATTCTTGCTATGGTAAAACTCCTAAGGAGTGGCCTGATGTACCAAACGGCCTGGGTCGTGAAGCAGTTTGTGGAAGAGTTTGAATAATATGCCCATGGACTCTTAACTAACACACCTCCCGTCTATATTTGAATGCTGTCTCTAGGTATAAGCCGTGGTTTCGCCTTCGTGGACTTTTATCACTTGCAAGATGCTACCCGATGGATGGAGACCAATCAGGTTGCTTCACAATCGCCAAGTCTAGTTTTAATCTTGGATGAGGAAAAATAACCCAAATGGCAACCAAAGTTGTGTGGAAACTGTACA
>KV751324.1:18924794-18942716 GCA_001698575.1 Mola mola | reverse complement strand
CTTTTACTAACGATTTTGTTTACATGCATTGAGTTCAGAATATATTAAATGTTCACTTCATTAAATAAATCATATAAAATCACGATATTCAGCTTTTTTTTTTTGCGCTAGTATAACCTATTCAACAACAACAATACAACACAAGCTGCAAATGTGTCAGTTAATGACTGCGAATTAACTATTCTGACAATCAATTAGATGGTTTTCAGAGTGAAAGCATCCCTTTTTTTTTTGTCTTGTGATAGGAAACTTTAACAAAAAACTAACTTTGTTGATTTGACTTTAAATGTTTTGGCCATTTTTTACAATTTGAGAACAAAAGATTAATCAAGAATATATATATTATTTTCATTTTAGATTTATTCTCAAACTACTAACACTGTTCATGTAAAGGAAGCTGGCCCTGCTGTTACTCCATGTCACCGTATATTTTGATAATGATAATCGTTAGACAAATTACATTTTGATTAACAGATATATGAGTAAAAGGAATCAGGATGCCGCAGTTCATGGGGAACGTGAGTTAATATGTTTTAGGCTGGTAAGGATTTCATTTGCAGGTTGTTAGTTTGGATCTTTGACTGTTTTGGAAAGTTGTGGCTGTAGAAATGTGCATATTGGTGCATGTGCAACCACTGTTAAGACCGAAGGAAGTCGCGTCACCGCAGGTGTTGAATGGTTGTCTTGGAAAACTGGTTTTACCGGTGAAAGCCTGACCTTCAAAAGTTGGCACTGTGCATTCAAGGCAGTGTGGGTGAGGGGTTAAGTTTTTAACCTTGGCCCCCTGTCTAAACAGCAACACCCATTATGGTGTTTCATGCTGGGTTCATCGCAGCGGGGACCGAGCAGATAAGCCGAGCAGCGGTCACTGACCTCAGCGTGGGCACTGATCGACATGGCTGAGGGTTTGAGGGGCGAGCTGGACAGGTGCACCATGTGGACGTTTTATCAATGTGTGACGCAGCCGGCTGAGCGCCTCTGTCACATGGAGGGGGCCTGTGCACATTTGTGTTGCGTTTGAGTCCGCCAGAGTGTCAGGCAACTCGTTTTATTTGACCATTATTATCTGCTATTATGTATTTATGTTTAACTCATTAGAACATCTTTATCCTTTGTTGATATTATGAATTCAAAAGAACATATTTGTATATTTAATCAGGCAATATAGTCATGGTTTAATCCACTGACAGTGATAAATGAAATGTGCCCTGTAGGCCTTTTGATAATAGTAACTGTCTTTTAAGTTATCCAAATAAAATTATGTTTCATTCTCCATCTAATGAGATATTTTTATTAACCTGTGACTCTCAAAGAGCCTATTTTTCCTTTGTGATTTTCTGTAGCTTAATGGATAAAAAAACATAAAAAAAAAAAACCACAGCACCGACACTCCCATGAATTTGTTCTCCCTGAAGTAATCCGCGCCAAAAAACAAGCTCTAAATGTAATCTATGCTGCCTAAAAAATCAGTGAAATAGACAAGACAGCAACAGACAGACCACGTATGAATAGTTTTCTATGTTGGGCTCACAGAGTGCATGAATCGTATAGGTTCATATGACAGTTTTGTAGGCGATACCTATTTACACATCCATTGGATACAGAGTGGCATTACCACGCTGAAGAACCATCTGATGAAGTTCAGTCTCCTCTCCACATTGTTCTAATTTTGTCCTCAACAGCTCCCCCATAATAAACATACAAACAAAAGAGAAAACAACATATTTTCCCATTAATTAACCTGTCATAATATTCACATGTATGCAGCCTTTTGGGATGAGCTGACTAAATATGGAGATAATTCACAGATCTTTTCTTGAAGATTTTGGTTGTCAACTGTGTCTGAACGCTGCATGTAGATGGTGTGTTTATTTGTGTGTTTTCGGTGAAAGCTGCTGCTGTCTGGCGATGATTCACTGTGTGAGCCTTTTATCACAGTTTTACACGTAATTATTTAACTCAGAAGAAGAACTCTAAGAAATAATGATCATAGATACTCTAATATTGCTATTATTAATGTCAAACTGAGACCCGTTGTAACTCACCGGCCTGGTTCTTGTTGTAGTTATCGTTTTGCTCTTGGCTCACACATAGAGCTCCACATTCAACATGATTTTCATCATTTCTGTTCTTTAGACGTTCACAGACAACAAACTGATAGATATATATCCACATGTGCATTCTAGGTATATCATTTTTGGTGTACATACTAATTTCGTTGTGCCACTGCAGCAACCGCAAAATTAGGATGTCTAGAAAGATCTATAAATATAACATTTAGGATTATGTTGCCACATTAACAAAAACATGTGCTGCAGTGTGACGGCTGCCTCTGATGCTTGCCTGGAGTCTAATTGGCCTGTGCTTCTCAGTACCCACTGGTGGTTATCAAAACAGTTCTTAGAAAACCACCCCGAAGACTGATTGTCAACACGTCATTAAATGCAGCGCAGTCCTTACATAACTATTACTGGCCTGTTTTTATTTAACAAGTATTAATTAAAACTATTCCCCTTCCACTTTCCCGTCAAGCCTTTACCCATCATACTGTATTTACTGTAGAAACTGCACCTCAGGAACATCTTCAAAAGATGTGCTTATGTGTGAAATATTTCAGAAGTTGAACTAACTTTTATTAAATATGCTAAATATTAAATATCATTTGATAAAAATAATTTATTTGTTGGGAGGTGGTGTGTTTCAGAAGTTGGAGGGAGGAGAAATGTACGCTCTGGGCTCTGTTTTCACACCTCCTCTCTCTGTATATGCTCCCACATTGTTTCTTAGATAGGAAGCATGGAATCTCCTATCAGTGTTTGGAGATGATACAGTATTTTCCACTAAAATGCAACAGCCTACAGCCATTGCAGCCTTTCTTTACATGTTTCAAAGATACAATTGGAAACTGAGGCGCTTCTCTTTGGCCCTGCTGAATCCAGCAGCTTCCTGTTTGGACAGCTTGGTGTACTTCCGCTCTAGTCAAACACTTGAGATGATTATCGATTTAGATTCAAATTTGTGGTGAGAGGCAGGTGTTTGAATCTGCAAGCTTCATCAACAGTGAAAGTCTTTCTATCATCTGACGATTGTGATGAAGTAATCCATACTTTTACCTCTTGCATATAGATCACTGTAACTCTGCCTCTATTCCTCATGCCTGCAGTATGTCCAGAATGCTGCTGAGGCATATTCCTTCCCTTCACCGGCTCCATTTTTACATTCACTTTAAATTTTTCCTTGTTTTTAAAGCACTTAATCGATTGGTCACCCTTTTACTTATGTGACCTCCTCGCTTCTATCTCCCTGGCTCAGCAGAAGCACAAAAGTGATTTTTCTGCATCAGATTGGAGGTGTTCTGGACCACCTGTGTGAACACAGATGTCTTCAGTGACGTCTTCAGTATAAGTGGAAGTACGTTGTCAGCCGAGCGCCAAGTGATTCATTTAAGCACACAAGACAATGGGTCTGAAAATTCCCTAAAGCCCATAGAGATATACGTATCATGAGTGTGAGTGGGTCAAACATTGTGGTTGACTGGGTTTGCCTGAAAGAGGTCAAGAAGTTAATGTAAACCCTATTGTTTCAATTGTTTCATGTGATCTACTGCAGCATTGCGTACATCCTGCATCCCTGATAGAAATGGCAGCACATTTGGAATTTTATTCGGTGGTCTGATCACCCTGGATGTAGGTGGAGACACACCGTAAAGCCTCAGAACCTTCCTGTGATCGGATCTGCCAGGACCATTACCAGCCCCCCACTCATTCAAAAACAGCTCAAGGGACATGTAATTTCTTTTGATCATGCCAGAACTGCCCCTAAGAGGGCTCTGTTAATGGTTATCTAACTCTCTTTTATTTTACAAGTTGGTTTTACATCCATAAATTGAACTTCTGCTCTGTTCACATCCTTTGCCTTTCCAAAGCAATTTGTTAAAAAAAAACAACAACAAAAAAAAAACACATTTGATTTTTTTTATTGCATTTACAGCAAAGCTCAACCTGAGAGAGACATCTAAAAGTGTTGTGCGTTTATAACCATTATTCCTCCGATGGGACACTGCGCACATTCTGTGGGTGAATAGAGTTCTATTTGACTGACATAATAGTGTTACCACACAGTCATGACGACTGTTGTTTAAAGAAATGTGTATGCAATGTTTAATTAGTTTAAATACTTTCAAGTTTTTTCTGAAGTGGTTTTATTAAGAAATTAAACTTTTCTGCTCCTCAAAAAGCATCTGCAAACTTAAGAAAACTGCATGTATAAAATTAGACTGAGCCATTCTACAGGAATAGGTTTATGATTTTTGCTGTTGGCTGCAGCAGGATTTCTTTCTTCGCCTCTCACTTTTGGTTTTGATCTGTAAATTTTACCTTACACTTACATTTGTCCTACACTAAGTTCTGAATTAATCTGAATTCTTCTAATATATTGCATATAAGGATAATTTAAGGCAGATCCTGGCTTACTCGTGTTTATTACAATAAGTGCACATCGCCAGAAAGATGATAAAATAGCAAATGTTTATTTACTCTAAATAATCAAAATCAGTTTGAACCTAGAGCTTAGGGTCATAGTTCATGTCAGATTTACAATGAGCAGAATATCTGATTTAGGTGCTGTTCGATATTGTGGGACTAGAGCGTGTGCGTCTGTGCCCAGCAGGCACGTGGCTGAGATGAGCTGGTGCTGCCAGGCTCTGCTGGCTGAACCTTGTGCCTCTTCCTCATACTCCCCCACATGGACATCTACTCATCTGCATGTGCTGACAAGCATGTTCCCACTGCTCCCCGCTTGTCCCTCGTTTGCTCTTCTATGTCCAGCTAACACATAAAGAGAGAGGAAGCAACTATGGAGGTTTATCATAACAGTAAAATGTTTTATAAATAACCATTCACTGACATTAGCCCCTCTCTCCCACCCACCTGTTGTAACATTTTAAATGTCACAGAAGTGCAGGATTTCAGAATGGACCTTTCGGGGTCCATCTTGTTGCGCAATAGAGCTCACTAAGGCCTGCAGTAGACTGTAAGGTGACTCTCCTGTTGCTCAGTAGCAGATGATATCAAAAGGAGGATATACAGTAAGCTTGAATCTGCCCACACACAGGCCACGTGTTAGTGACACGAGTGTTGAATTGTTGCCAGTTTCTTAACACATCGTGTGCTTATCTGATCTGTATAGCCGCGTGTTCCTGCTCCACTGAAAGGTAGTCGGCTAGTTGCTTGAATGCACTTGAAAGGGAAAGAAAACTCTGAACATGAGAAAAGTACAATGGAATGCGCACTCTCTAATGTACTTCCTGGGGAATTACAGCTAAGGAATGGGCTACATTGGTCTGATCAAGGACCTGGTCGCTGCTGTTCACTCATAGGAGTGATTTAGTGTCTGTCAGGACATCTTGTCGCATATCACGTTCCATGATATGTCTTCCTCCATTCATTGTCTATTTCTCAGGCTTCAGTCCCTGCCCTCATTGACATGTGCAGACCCCAGAAAGGCCACAGCCCAGAATAACCAAATCTCCAGACCCATCTGGATTGCTCGTTTGTGCCTGACCACCATTTGCAGAATGCTGATGACCACACCTTACGGTTACGCCCCGCAGATCAAGGCCTTATTTTGCCTTTATTTTCCTGGGAAACTGTTCTAATTTGCCTGGTCCTCAGTCGTTCTGAATGATTGTCCTGTATGATCCATAACTTTTGTTGGTGTGATGTCACCCAAATTACAGCTTAAATGTTGATATTCATGACACAGGTTGTCTTGTTTGTTTTTAGCTTTATACAGACCAAGTCGCGCTAGTACAGTAGAGAGTGGCCTCAGCAGTTACCTCTTTGTAGGAAACAGGAAGTCATTTCAGAGTTGCGTATTAAAGGAGGCTGGAGGCCATTTTTCTTTGAAATTTCTATTCCCCTAACTACATTTAGTTAGTAATTGACTTTTTTAATATGAAGGTCAGATGTGTTCGCTATCATGGCAAATTATGTCAGGTACAATATGAAAAAAACTACTTTGAATTAACCATAACCCATAAAAGCAGAGAGTGGGATTAAAAGAAGCAACACGAGGCAACCTCCAACAATAAATAAATGTACCTTCCTCTTAGCCACAGTTTGTATCAAGATTCTAGTTTATTATTCTTAATTAGATGTGTGAAGTCGAATGACCATTGTACCAACTCCTGGTTTTAATTTGAAATAGCAGTGTTCATACCATTGTGTCAAGCTTGCTTGCTTGCTTTATTTTTCTTGATAGTAGAGTGACATGCTCAGGAAAATACATTTTAAAAAGTCTCCTTTTATATTCACACAGTGAATGTTGAATTGTATACACGCGGCAGGACAATCTATTGAGTCTTAAACAGGATTCTTCATCCTGTTTGTAGACACCCTTGTGACCACACTGTGTGTATGTGTCCACCGCTACATTACAACTAGAAATATAGCCAGGAGTGTGGGTCTGAAAAACGTATTTTTTACCTGCTGTCCATTATTTAGTCTGCACATGTGAGAAGGTTCTGTAGAAATCGGAAAGCCACTGTGTTTGAGGTGAATTTTGGCAAGACTTAAATGGTAGTCGACTTAAATGTCAGCCTGCTATTTATCACTGCAATCATGACTCAAAGGCTTATTTCAAACATTAAACTCAAGACTGACATTACAGAAACATCTCTAACCTGGAAAACTTTAAACCTTTACCGTAAGCCAAAGCATCTGCTGTTTCTCCAGATTTGAAGGCCATCTGTCTGATTTCGGTCATCAGACAATGAGAGCGGCAATCGAGCTCAGCAAAGAAGGAGGAAGACAGGTTCTGGATGATTTGGGTTAATATTGGAACTCTGGGCACAGCTACAATTAAGCTCAATTAATAATTTAAGTAATTCCAAGTGAATTAAATTAGACACACTTGATGTGATATATTGGCAGAGGAACAACAGGTGAAGGAGTTTTTCCATATAACCTGCATATAAGGAGCAGACCAGAGGTCCATGGGCTGTTTCACTGTGCAGGACATCACCACATACATGTAAAACAGGACATTTTGCGTGTAACAACAGAAATATGTTTTTGGAGTATGAAGTAGCTTAATTCTAACTAACTAATGCATCATTTTAACTAGTTGGTTTATAGTTCGTTTTGGAAACAACTTTCTCAGTCTGAGACTTGCTCTTGTGATGCATTTATCGTTTTAATTCTGCGACATTTTCTTTGTTTTTGTCATGTCGACCACCCCTGTCACTGTGTGGATATCTACAGGGCAGCTGTGATCACACGTCAGACGAGAGCAAACAAAACTTTAAAAAATACTCAAATAGACTTTGACCTTTGACATGTGATCCGGACTTCTTTGCTTTGCTGAAAAAAAATCGTTTTTTGTCTCAGTCTGTGATCATTTCCAGTTACACCATTCACATTTTTTCCACATTTAGTGGAAGTTTTGCAATACAAATAGAATGAAGGAATGAATCTGTGAAGCGACACAGCCAAGAGGTGAAAGCTGACGCCACATCATGCTATGCATATTTGTTTCACAATGCAAAACCTTTTTGGTGTCAGAATCACAGTAACCCAAAGCTCCGTCACAGTGTAATTTATGTCGTTCCTCTCTTCTCTCCTCTGCACCAGATATTCACGACAGTGAACCTCTTCTACAATGGAGCCTGCTCAGTCGGAGATCGTAGCCAATGGGAAAACTCATGACTTCGGAGAGGACATGAGTGTACCGATGAAGACGCTACAAGAAGAGGATCAGTGAGAATTCACCTTTGTTTAAGCACAGATGATGAGCTGCCCTTTGTCACTTACATGGTTTTTAATAGTCTTTGAACACAGCATCAATAAAATACAATACATCAAATATGTCTTTGTATGTAAATATTAATTTAACTTGTGTGAAAACCTCATCCTGGATTGTTTCAAGTAAATTAACTGACTTAAAAAAAGAGCCTTTCTTGAATAGTGAGGGCAGAATGACTTACTTCCTGCATGATTCTCACTTTATATTAAATGCATGTTTGCCTTGTTTTGTGCTCGCCGCATATGGTGGATCCTTACACAGAAACGGGGTCCAAACAGTCAGGTATGTCTGCGGAGGTTTTCTTCCCCTGCATATTTGCTTCCGTACATACAGTATAATAATACACACAATGTGCCATGTGATTTTAACCATCTGATCAGCAGATATGTGCCCCTGTTTTCAGCGGTAGACAGAGAGACCAATAATTAATCTTAAATTTCCCCTGTAGATTTGATGATCCTGAAGAAGGACGGGAGAATGAGGAATTTTTGCCCTCTGCAGCTGGAGAGAAACCTATACGCTTCACAGATGTAAGCGTTCACAAGCAAAAAAAGAGTGCCTTTCTTGTTTCTTTTCTTGTTTTTTTTTAAATGAGATTTATTGTATGTTGGTTCCCCTTTAGTTTGAAGGAAAGACCTCGTTTGGCATGTCGGTCTTCAACCTGGGCAATGCTATCATGGGCAGTGGCATCCTGGGACTGGCTTATGCCATGGCCAACACTGGCATAGTCTTCTTCTGGTAAGAAAAAGCCAGCAGTTAATGTGTGGACCACTCACAAAATATAAACTAGAATCTGCCTGTTTGTAAAAAACAGAAGAAGTGAGTGGAGTGTTGGATTTTCTGTAACAGCATACAACGTTAAGGCTACTACTTTACTGAAGTCATATACGGCCTGTGTCCAAAATCCCTCCCCTGCTTCCTACATTGTTCGCCATTTTGTAATGGTGCGCGAATGTACAGGGTAAAACGTGAAACCCCTATTTAGTGCACTCAATGTATCCCACAATGCACTGTGCAAAATAGCGAACAACAGTGGTCACTTATCCAGCACATATAGACCATCATGCACTCCGGGAAAAAAAGCGGCTCTGAGAGAGAGAGATCGGCACAGCGACGGAATCTTATTGTTCTACTTTGAAGGTTCCATGTTGAGGAATGTAAATGATGGCAACCACCGCCAGTTTTAACAGCAAATGAAGCTGCACTTTGATACATTGAAAGGACGTTAAAAAGTCCTCCGGAGTATATTTAGAAAGGATGTTTGTATATCTTGTAATTACAATTATTAGTCCATCTTTTTTTTCTTGATCGTTTGTATCGTCCTAATCATGGGTTTATTGTCATAGTAGAAACAGGAAGATTAATATTAGGTGGCATTTATGCAAAGATCTCGGAGCAGGAGACCTAATGAAGAGGTGTTTGTCATCAGAGTAGTTTGTCTTATCATTTGATAAGAAGCACAAAAAAATCCATGCTTTGTGGCTCATAAATAAAAGCAGTGTATATATTTCCATTAATTGCTTGTTATTTATTATATTGGGAAGACACACCCAGTTTAATATCTTAAACAGGGACTAGGGGGTGATTTCGGACACAGCCAGGGTGTTAATGTTATATGGTTAAACGGCCTTGTAGGAGCAAGAAATCTTGGCCTCCTTTTGCAGGTATTCATAGCGCAGGGGGGTTATTCAGAGGTTATCGCTGTACAGAGGGAAAGTATTACAACTGCAATGTTTTTCTGGCCTCAGGCTTCGATTTTACAGGTCAGTTTAGTGATGACTGATGAAGGAGGCGGCCTTGTTGTAGCAAATAACCTGCAGTCGGTCATATTTAAACTGTATAAAACTAGTGACTGGGTTTATGTAATTATAGTAAGACGTTTATCAAATCAAATTTATATTCACATGTTTTCAAAGCAACCTGAATAACCTGCCGCTCAGCTGTCTGACAACGTATGCCATTAACAGCACTTGGATTTAAATTTAAACAGTACATATTTTTAGATTTTATAGAAGGAATCGTCACAGTGTCTCACTAATGTGATCGGCTTGAGTCATTTGTGTGGAACTTAATGAAAAGTGTTGATTGTAACGGATGCAGAAATGGACCATTGAAGAGAAATGTTACTGGACTGACCATGGCAGAGGCAATGTAGAATTAGTGTAATATAAGACTAATGTGCAGGCTTCTGTATTACTTCACAGGTTTCTTCTAACATCAGTAGCACTCTTGTCATCCTACTCCATTCATCTGCTGCTCAAATCCTCTGGCATTGTGGGTAAGCTCTGTGTCTCATCATGTGTCCTCAGAAATAGACTAGCTGTACATTTTAGAGCACTGGAGCAAAAGGCAACAAACTTACTACCTTTTTGCCTGCTGTAAATATTAAAATGACTAATTCTGATTCAGTTGTAATTAACTATAGCAAAAGACTAGTATGGGATTGGTTTTCAGCTCTGAGAAAGAAAGTCAATGTGTGAGTTTATTTAATTACCCAGTGTGTGTACAAATTTTGAATATTTAGACATATATGAAACCCGGGACATGATTCTTTATTGACTAATTCTGGGTGTACATCATTATTGCATCATTACCAGTAGTTTCATTTATTTGCTTAAGAAAAACAATAATGAATAATTACTGTTCGGAAACTGTTTAAAGGAATTCGAGCTTATGAACAGCTGGGAT
Organism: Mola mola; assembly: GCA_001698575.1. NCBI lineage: Eukaryota > Metazoa > Chordata > Actinopteri > Tetraodontiformes > Molidae > Mola > Mola mola. The sequence goes on along the minus strand of KV751324.1, from coordinate 18,932,225 downwards.
ATCGGGCCTTTGGCACTCCTGGAAAAATGGCTGCTGGTATAGCGATCACCCTGCAGAACATTGGAGGTGAGGAGCTCCGCCAATGGATGTGACTCGAGAAATACTGTGTTTTGCAAACAAACTCCCTGTCATAGAAAACGTCAATTAAACACAATTACAGGGCTTTACGGGGTGGAGAGCCTTTTCTGCCTTCACTGCATTCATTTAAACCACGAGTTTTTCCTATATTTTTGGATATACAGGCCTTTTATTCTGAGCTGTGGAAATGCAATGACAGAAAGCATTAGGAAATCAGTTGGTAAACAGCTCATGTCGCCACCGGTGTTGGCACTATCAAAAGTTGTTCGCATTCAAAGAAGAACGAAATGAGTGTTTCCCACCAGATTTGTGTCAACACATTAGGCTGTAATTGCGCACTGCGCACACACTTATAATGTCATCTTGTAATTCTTATATGACATTACTCAGCTGGTATCTGCTTATTCACTCCAGCCTGCCCGATGACTTGTTTTCATGTTCTCTCTGCCTGTTGCAGCTATGTCCAGCTACCTGTACATTGTCAAATCCGAGTTACCGCTGGTCATCCAAGCGTTCCTGAAGGCTGACCCCAACACAGAGTGAGTATTATCAGTCAAGTGCTTTTCACCGTCGCCGTCATCAATGAAAGGCATGGGATTCCTGTCCGCAGTTGGCCAAGAGCTGTGTGCAGGGGTCACAGGTGCCTAGAACGCTATGTGGGTTGCAAAACATTGCAGTCTGCATCTCTTCAGACAGTGTGGGGAGAGCATGATGAAAGTGGCAGCTTGTAACTGGCTGAGCAACAGGGCTCCTAAAGTTGGTTACTGTTCATCAGTTATGTATAGATACAGCATAATCCATCAGTGCTGTCATCTTGAAGGGGCATGCAGTTCTTACAGCGTCACGCCTAAGAAATGGACAAACTCCATAGAACCATGAAAGAATGGATTCCAGCCTACATCAATGCAATATATGATGCACCAAAAAACTGTGTTGTGCAACTTACACTCTATAGGCATCTAAGCATGTTTATTTTTGTCAGAGGCTTAGCTACAGTCGAAATTGACATATGATGTGTAATGAATCTTGCTGTCAGTAGTATATGTTTCAGACACACACACACACACACACACACAGACACACAATTGACAGCAGCAGATGGGTGCCCAAGTCTGAAGCAGAACATAAAGACAGGGCCTGCTCGCTGAGACACACAGAACCTTATCTCTCTATCGCTGTGATGACACTCATTGATACAGTGCCTTCCAGAGCCCCTAACCCTAACCTTCACCATTACAACTAAATGCCTGACCACGAACGTTATCAGAACCCTTACCAAAACCTGACTGCAACCCTTAACCCTCATAATGTACCTAAAGGTTATGAGGACTAGTCAAAATGTCCTCACAAAAACCTGAGATGTCCTCATAGGACTATTTTCAAGTCAGTATTGGTCCACACAGTGATATAAATACACACACACACACACACACACACAGTCAATGATAGTGTATATCTAGGGATTCAAAAAGAGATGACAGAATGACAGAATGCCTCCAAACCCAACGATAGTGATACTAGAGGACTTAGAGCAAATTTGAACACAATAAATATAGTAGTTGCATTTATTAGAACTCCCCCAAGACCACAATATACTAATGTATACTCGTTTAGTTTTTTTTGTTTGGAACAAATGAAAAATTTGAACAATGTATTAACTATGGATGAATATTTATAACACAAAGGAAAACTGATCATCTAAACTGACCCACTGACCAAATGTCCACAATAGCTCTGACCTCAGCTCTGTATGGCTTCCTCTGCTTCCATGAGACACAAACACAAACACACAGAGCTAATCTCACAGATCTCAGCACGCTACAGCCGGTAAGGCCATGGCCAACAGCTGATGCCTCTTACTGTGTTAACAATAACAGGCTTAGCAGATTTAAAAGAGGGGCATCGGGATAAAGACTGTTGTATTCTCAGGATTTAGGAGACAATGGTAGTGGCCTTTAATGTTTTGACAGTTTTTTCTGTAAGACTCCCGTTGCAAGTCATTCTCTCTGGTCCAGAGCATTAATGCATGAGATTTATATCTATTTTCCTGAGCGACACATGCAAGACACTTTACTAATCCAGCAGGTAAGCTGAAGGTTGCCTGTCTGAAAGATGGAATCAGGTCTATTCTCATGACAAAGGTGTATGAATAACACGCAAACGTCTTCAGTCACTTCAGTGATGTCTGTATTTTAAGTTACATAGTGATTTGTCACAAACTGTTGTGACCTTTGTTCAGGTGACCAAGGTCACCTCACTTTGTGGTTTTGGAAATAAAACTCATGAAGAGATCCCGACACACAAAATTCTTGAAATGTGTAAAATGACACAAAATACAAAAGGGCACAATTCTGTAAACTCTTTAGGGGTGATGGAGTGAGTCATAGAGATGTTTATTTAACAGTGGGATGGGTAAGAAAGAAAGAAAGGGGAAAGATGGCAAAGGTGTGAACAAGCCAACAATGTTAATATTTACTCACCCTTTCAATGCTACGTTGTCGAAGCTCCCATTCTGCAACTGCTACCTGTCACATAAATCACTGGAGTTATGAAATATTCTGCCCCGGTACTTGTGTGCAGGGAACACTCGCTTTTTTTCCCTCCGTCTTCAGGCCGGTGATGTTCCCAGCAGGTCGCTGTTCTTCTGGCAGCAGTAAAAGCACTCAGAGGAGCGACCTTGTGTTTTTACAAACAAGCGCTCTCAGACTGGACACTTTAGAACGAGTAGTGCCAACAATTTCGGTCAACGTTTAAACCATTTTGGTCACCGTCTAACACTTTCCACCTTTTTTGTCTCCATCTGCGCCTCTGTGCCAATGTTTGAAATGCTGAGCTCACCAAAGTAAACTCCGTTTTCTTCCAAACAGTTTGTGGTACTTGAATGGAAACTACCTGGTCATCTTGGTCTCTGCCAGTATCATCCTGCCCCTGGCTTTAATGAAACAGCTCGGTGAGTAGAGCTTGGTTTTGGAGGACTTTCACCACAGGGACCTTTTAGGAGCACGGTGGCAGGACCACAGCTCTCAACTAGAAGAAAAAATCCCTGAAAATAAAAAAGATTCATGGTAAGTCAAAAATGAGTCAAAGGAGAACTGGTGTTTTTCCACCTACGCCCCATTTGTTGGACCTTTAGGATCCTCTGATCGGAGGATGGGCCAGTCTTCAGTGAACCCTAATTCTTACGCATTAATTAATTCTGCTCTTACTGGTAGAAATAGCTGAGATTTGGCATATTTTAGGACTTGTTACTAACGATGAACGTTTTCTTTTGACTTTGAGCTAACTTACTGTACATAATCATAATGCGACGCAATTAGCGTGTCTCTTTATTGAAGCACTGACACACTTACTACATGAAATAGGTGAAAAAGGTGTACTCTATTGCTGTGAGGTTTGTTAACGTTAGCCCTGTTTATGGTTTGGAAACCCTCTCATGTGACTGATGCATCTCACAACAGTCCCATACATAACATGAAGGCCCAGTGGATCAGTTCACTTTCACCCGCTGTAACACTGACGGTGTCTTTGGCTCTGTTTTTCAGGTTACCTGGGCTATACCAGTGGATTTTCTCTCAGCTGCATGGTGTTTTTTCTCTGCGCAGTAAGTTGGGCCAACTCTCACATTGGCATGTCATCGCAGTGACTCTTGAAGAACGAGTCTTGTGGGTTCTGGCCTGTCTCCTGGTTACTCACTCTACGACCTTTGTTTCTTTCCCACCCTCCTCTCTATTTTCACTGGTGCGCGACCGCGTCTGTTTATGCGAATATAAGTTTAGTTTAGTTTAGTGAGGATAAATGAGAGCTTAGTCAGAACTCGGCAGCTTGGCGGTTAACCAAGAGGAGAGAGTTTGAGCAGCCCTGCACTGACATCCTACAGCATTTACAAGCAATTTTAAGCACCTCCTTCTCTTAACTGCCCGGGTTAAGATACATTGATAACACTTTGTGTTTGGGTACTATTTGCCTTCACTGCGATCATCAGCTGCTGGTTTATTTGAAGTTCCCAGCATAGGAAAAGCCCAGGGTTTTTCCTGAACTTTGAGAGTCTAAAACTTAAAAAAATACTCTTTTCTTTCCAAAACTCAGCTGCTGGGACTAATTAGCTCGATAAGACTATACAACGCAAACAGTACCGGGCATGTCGGAACCTCAGAAATAAATCCCTTTTTTCCCAATAATCAAGCTCAAAATGTTGTTGCAAGTGTCTGTTAACAGGGAGTAGATACATACAGTGAAACAGCTGTGAGTTTAACAGGATAGTACAGAAGGAATATTTCTGCTCCTTGTCATGGATGGGGCTGCTCTCGATCAGCCAGTTGCAGAGGGAGCACTATATTCTGCTGCTTTCTGATGTGCACAAAAGACACAAAATTGGAATTGGCATAAATCTGATTCACCAATTAGTTTATCTTTTTGTCATCCCCCATGACGCTCCATTGTGCAGCCTTGTCAATCGGTCCTATCAAATTACTACTTACAAGTGTAATTTTCCAAAAAAGATGCATTTTGTGATGCAGTGTGAAGTTTTAGGCCCTCGTAGTTTGGGGCTTAGGTTGAGAAATACTGGAATTTTCCTTTAAGCTGAAGAAAATGAGCTGTGAAGCCTTAACAAATTACCATCCAACGAGGTGAAAAAGCTCACTGAATTTTAAAGGACAAGTTGAGCTTAATTTTAACTGATTCAACTCAACATGTTTCTTAAAGTTATATTTTTAAATGAAAACATTTTGTTTCTGAAGTGTGCTTTTCTAATGTGAGTGACTTTGTGCTTGTAATCTTTTTGTTTTAAAACACTTTCAACTCCATTTCTTTAAAGGTGCTTCCCAACTAAATTGTGTAACGGTTAATACTGCAGACTTTGACGTGATGTGAAATCCCATTTTGAGCCCTCAACCTTCTGTCTCTTTTTGCTTATACTCCAGTGTTTTTTCCCTCTTTTGCAAATTCAGGTCATCTATAAGAAGTTTCAGATTCCCTGCCCGTTTGAGGATTTCTCAGCCAATGTCACGGCTGCTCACCTCAGCCTGAATGCGTCGAGCCACGTCCACGAGTACAGTAATGATGTGATTCACGAGGACGATGACTCCCACTGCTCCACACGCATGTTCACCATTAACTCACAGGTGGGAGCGGCGGCAGAGTCAGAGTCTGCTTATCTGGATTGCTTTCACACATTAAGCCCACAAACTCCTGCAGGTGTAATCGCCAGGCCAAGTTTCCACTCTTGGGCACCCCGCTAATCGTAAACAGTCACATGTTTGTGTGTCCCTCACAGACGGCGTACACCATTCCCATCCTCGCCTTCGCCTTTGTTTGCCACCCCGAGGTCCTCCCCATCTACACCGAGCTCCGCAAGTGAGTCATCCCTCGGTCACCTGCGGTGTTCGTTAGCATGTCAGTGCAGACTGTGCCATTCACACAATTATCAACCCTCTGATTTCAGCCCATCAAAGAAGCGAATGCAGCAGGTGTCCAACATCTCCATCTTTGTCATGTACTCCATGTACTTTCTGGCAGCCCTCTTTGGCTACCTGACCTTCAAAGGTGAGACACACTGTGCCTGTTTTTTTTCAGTAGTATCAGGGGAAACGTACAAATTTTGACATCAGAAAAAATGCATTCAAAGATTGTTGTTAAAAGAGGCAGTGATAAGCAGTAGAGCTGAGAGGTGGAAATAAGGAATGATCAGGTCTGTTTTCTTTGGTTCTTTTACCTGCCAGGTTTAAAGACAACATGCAAAACACCTATGAAAGTAATTTCAGTCATTATTAATCAAACAGCATGTATTTAACTAAAGTTAACTGGAATAAGAACGTAACGTCAAGAGATAAAACTGACAAAAACAAGAATATAAACGTGTCACAGGACTATAAGGTTTTAAATGTGATTCTAAATCAATAAGTCAGTGGCCATTGTGTACTTGTTCACAGATTGTATTTTAATCACGAACATTAAACAACAATAAAATCATTATTGCTGAGGAATTTATACTCGATTCGTAACAAGTACTGAATTAAACTTTACAGTACAGTAAAATGTACACAAAGCTTCCTCTTGTGGTATCAGAGTGGTGTGAAATTTTCACATGGGGAAACTTTCTCTGCAACATTTTTCCTTCCATGTCTGCAGGCCAAGTGGAGCCTGAACTGCTGCACACTTACAGCCGCATTGACCCCTACGACACTCTGATCCTGTGCGTGCGACTGGCCGTCCTCACTGCTGTAACTCTGACCGTCCCCATCGTGTTGTTCCCTGTAAGTTTGTTGTCGATTTGTTCGCTGCTGTGCTCAGTGGAAACGACACTGCGGCATTATGGATCCTGTGTCTGTGCCTGTCCACAGGTCCGAAAAGCCATTCAGCAGATGCTGTTCCCCACCAAGTCTTTCAACTGGCTGCGTCACGTCGCCATCGCTCTCATCCTGCTCACCTTAATCAACATGCTGGTGATATTTGCCCCAAACATTTTGGGCATCTTTGGCATCATTGGTTAGTACAGCGTCCTAACGTCATAAGCTCCTCCTCCTGATGTTAAGACAATTAGATAAATGTAAAGGTAGGACTAACTAAGAAACAGCATTACCATGGTACAGCGTTAGTACACGACATGCTTTATTTTATCATACCTGATTAACAGAAAAATCATTGAAATGAAAACTAACATCCACTTGTTTAGATTAATGAGGATATCTTCTACATAAGACGTGATAATGGTTAACTAACTCCGTCTCTCTGAATCCTTGACATGGCGGCTTCAGTTTAGTTCTAAAACATTGAAAGTGAAGCTGCAAAACGTGACCAGTCCGTGTTTGGTCACAGAAAAAGTGACTGAGTCAACATTATTGCCATGTTCTGTCCTCATTTGTTAGAGATGTAAGTTGAAACAGTGGAGTGTGAGGGCAACAACATTGACAAACGCACATGCAAAGTACACATGTGGAAGTTCAGGGTTCACTTGCACAACAACATGAATGTGCAGAATCATCTGATGACACAAATATGGACTATTTTTTAACACCCTTTGTTCATAGACAATGGTAAACATCTGTGTTCACATTTATCTGAAAATGAACTAATAAATCTGACAATAATACAAACAGTAATAAAACAAATAGAAATTAACCCGAGCATTAAAGTTATTTACTTGCTTTGGTATTTGGGTGCATAGTAAGGCATTTGAAAAAAAACTTAATATTGTGATTATCACTTATTTAAGAAAGTGACCATTTAAGAATCATTACACATAAACAAAAATGTTTCTAAATAAATGTTTTATTATTTTAAGTTTGATAATTATGGCCTCCAGCTAAAACAATGAAAAAAAAAAAATCCTTAAAATATTAGAATATTTCATTG
>KV751324.1:18875324-18920343 GCA_001698575.1 Mola mola | reverse complement strand
TTAATAACAATGTAAACTTTCAAAAGTTTTATATTAATTATACATAAAGTTAAATATTTCAAACCTTTCACGTTTTAATTTTGATGATTACGACTTACACAGTTACAGTGAAATATTATCTCAATATTTTGAGATTTTCTTTTCTATTTTTGATCGGAATGATTGAAACATTTTCCATTGGTGACAATGCCTCTAGCATGCGCTCATCAAAAATCAACCACAATCTAAATTTTACTTCTACTTTTAAACTCTTTTAAGAAATAATTGTGAGAGAGTTGCAGCTATTTGGCATGTTAAAGGTGTATTGGCAACAACACATTTTACACTTGACACAATAATTAAATAGACATTAACTTTTATTAGCTTAATGCTGTATTTTTCACAAATTGAAAACATTGTGATTTCTGCCAAATTTTAAATCTGATATGAACCAGTAATATTAATCAGTAAGCTAATTTAACGTGGGTTTCTAAATCTTAATGACTGAAGCCAACAGTTATTGCTATTTCTATATTATAAATATGATATTTTAATTGTAATCAATTGTAGTTAAATATAACTTAATATGGAAACTTTCCAGCTCAGTGACCGCCAGATGACAGAGAAAATGCCTCTTAATGTCCATGTGGGGGCGCTGTCAGCGCACAGTTTCCATCAAAGTTTGTCCTGAGGCGTTTCATAAACCGGCGGCCCATTATCCGTTTTTACATCCTCTTCTTCTGTCTCGTGGAGACAAATCTTCACAGATCGGCTCAGGCGTCCACTGCGGTCTGCGCCCCGCACTCCTCGGATCACGCCTCGGGCAGAGGGCGGAGGGGAGGCTTTCCACTATAATTGGTTCTACACAGGCCACAGTGGACAATCTCACCTGCTTTAATTGAACCATCGCGACAAGTCGTCGTCGAGTCCACCTGGAAGTGTCGTGGGACGCGTTCCCCGGCAGGCCCGCGATCCGAGGCAGCGCGCGGATGGAAGCAGGAGGGAGGCGCGCCGGGCGCATCGACAGGGACCGGCGGTAACACTCCATGAGCCCAATGATTCAGCCGCTTCACCTCCGAACTCTCGCCTGAGTTTCTGCGCGTGGGTGAAACAAGCCGAGTAGAGGAGAGCGCCGAACGCAGGAGCCGCCGGCTGGCGCGGAGAGAGCATCTGTGCTGAGGCTGTTCCATCACCGTGCCATCGGTGCGCCTCGCTGCCGGGGGGCCATGGGCTGCACGGTGAGCGCCGAGGACAAGGCTGCAGCCGAGAGGTCCAAGATGATCGACAAAAACCTCCGCGAGGACGGGGAGAAGGCGGCCAGAGAGGTGAAACTGCTGCTCCTAGGTAGGCTACAGCTCACGGCTGTAACATTTGGCTGCTTTACAGCATCAGAAACAGTGAGACACGACCTGAGCAAATGATCCAATCAAGTCATGAATAAACAGATCAACGCATTAAAATGAGCTTTATCTTGTGCAATCAAATCGCAGAGAGTTCTTCCTAACAGCAAATGTGGCGGCCTGGTAGCTGCACTGAAACGCTCTGTGTTTCTTAGCCAACAGGTTTGTTCAGGCTCTCAGGTAGGTCAGGTGTCATCGGGTCAACATGCTTCTCAGAGCTTTCAGCTGGCCTTCAAGCTGGCCCAGAAAGCTTCATTCAATAACCCGTATCAAAACTGTGGACTATTAACAGGGTTACACTTAAGCGCCGCAATCTGTTCTTGAAAAAACAAACAAAAAACAACATCCTGTTTGTCTGCAGGCAACGCTGAGACATGTTTGAGGGGGAAAAACACTCCTCGCACACAGACACAGAACCAGGCACACTCTCAATCCCCCATTTCATCTGCAGTCTTCTTCCTCCTCATTTGTTTTTATCTTTTCTTTTTGTCATCTGAATGTGCAAACAACTTAACTCACGGGAGATGTGTGTGTGTGTGTGTGTGTGTGTGTGCTCAGGGAGGGAGGTGGATGGAAGGTAGGTGTGAGTGGAGGTGGACAGGTGTCTTTGCTGTGATAAACCGGAGGGCAGCATTCTCTTGAGGAGCTCCAGTTGGCTCTTTTGCTAACCTGCTGTTCTAGCTGATTTAGAGAATTATTATGGAAAATACGGCGATACGTCTTTGGATACAGCCTTTAACTATAAGATGTTAAGGCAGTGTTTGCCACCCAGAGACCAAACGCTCCGTATAGCCGCCTGGCTGTAGTTTCGAAGCCACACCTCAAGCATCTTGTAATAGCAGAAAGCCTCTGTTGGTTAAACCTGTAATATCTCAATGGCTCATCTTGCTTTTCCTCCATGCTGTTATTAAATCATTCACTGGTTTCATCCTGTTTGATTGAAATCCTCAATTAGTTCTTAACACACATACAAACACTTTCAAATGACAAATACTACATACATACAAAAAAAAAAACATGGGGGGCAGTTGACTCAGCATTAACAGTATTTATGACCATGTAACATCAGAATAAATATAACTGAACTCATAATAGGTGCAGAGCGCCAGCAACATGCTGCTAGATTAGAGGAGACCTGAGTGCTGCTGCTTCACAGTTGTGGTGTTGTGGTGTTACTAGTTTTGCTGCTTTAGTACTCTGACTGCAGGAGAGAGCTCTCATTAGTAACACAATGGCGGAGGTTGTGCTGACTGATGATGCATTGCATGCTGGTATCAGTGCGATGCCCCATTTTGATCTTCTCCATTTGCCCTGTTAGAGTGACTGCACTTAGCTGTAAATACTAATAAGCACTTACAATTCCTGTATCCACTTCTAGTTACAGGATATGCCAAATAAATGTTTCAATAGACAGAAAACATTCATTTTTAAGCAAAACTTTTACAATTACATACTTCTGAAAATGTGAAAAACTCTCTAACTTGTAAGGTTCCAATGTGCACTTGAAAGTTAGCCAATGTCAGATTATAAAATGTAATTTTGTGAGCACACTATCTCTAGAATGCATTGAGGGATTTTTGACTGTTTGGCACAAACTTACATTTGCACTGGAGGGTGAAGTGGTTAAATTTTGGAGGTCAAAGGTCACTGCGACTTTACATATTGTGAGATTGCAGTACTTTGGAATTTTCAGCCAGTGAGAAGTGGGTATTAGAAACAACAATCTGGTCTCTACCCTGCCAAACAGGATCTTGTGTCATAAATTCGGTGAGAATTTTTTCTCTGCCCATTCCTATGCACCTACTACTAGGGATGGGGATGGGTTGTTGGTTGATGTTATGATTCGAGTACCGTTTTACTATTCGCGTGCCTGCGCATTTTAAACTGCAGCTGGTTTTCATTGTCTGCTATTTGTTTACCGAAGCGAGCAAATGTTATATTCTAATGATCTCTGACAGCCACAGAGCCGCTATATAGCGTACTACAGCAGGCTAGGTAGTAAACATATGCGGAGCACTGCTCCCGCTTTTATCTTTTGCAATACATAAGGTATTGTGAGTACTTGAATACTGAAATTACTGAAACTGCCCATTCCTAAGCTCTAATTACTGTTTATAACTCTGTCCTCTTTATTTCCTCTCACAAAATAAGAAGACTCCTTTTCTAAAAATCTGCACGAGCCTAATAGGTTGAATTAGTTTGATTTAAATACTTAATTAACTTATTTTTCAGTTTCTAATATCCTAATTTACTCGCGTTTATTTTATGAAGCTTTGTGAACTTCTCTCATTTGATTCGTGATGGCTGGGCACCAAGGAGGCTCTGTTTGTGGAGATTTTTTCAGTGAGTAAATCAGACGAAAACAGGTAAAGTAAAACCTAAAGGGGATTTTGAAACCCTTTGAGATCAGTAACAGCAAATTAACTAACTTACAGAACTGAAAGAAGAAGAATGACCTTATAACTTGTGTCGTTTCAGGGTCTGACTGCATAGCAGCACTGACCCTTGTGAATGCAAAGCAATGCAACCGAAGGCAACATTCTGAAGAAGTTTTCTCAGGGTCCGCTAGTGTCAAGTGTCTGTCTGTTAGGGTCAGTCAGTGTTTGCCCTCTTGTTTTGAAATCCCTATGTGTCTATTCCCCACTTCCTGTCTAGTCTTGTCCCTCAAGTGTGTCTGATTATTCCCTCTCCCTAATGTGTCCCACCTGTGTCCAAATGTCTACCTCTCCCTCGTGTATTTAACCCCCGTGTTCCCTTCCTCCTGTGCCAGATTGCCTTGTCTAGCTAGTAAGCAGTCCAGTGTATATTCCATGTAAGTCTCCTTGTGTTCGATCTCTATTCCGTGTTCCGATTACTGTGTTTGCCTAATCCTTGTCTGTACCTTTGCATAGTTTGAATTCCCGGTTTGACCTTGTTATTAAAACGACTACTGATTTAGAAAGCAGTAGTCCCCCCCCCATGTGACTCTGTACAATTGGATTCTCGGTTTCCCGAACCTGATGGTTTAACTCCTCAGAGAAATTTGCAACAATTTCCTGCCCAAAGAATTAAATGTAGAGCGGTTGCATAAGTATTGTGTTTGATTTTTATACTATGCAGCAACTTGTCACATCTAGCAGCCCTGTTGACGTGGGATCACAGATAATCCCAGGTATAACTAATAAGATTTACGAAGGTTCTACTCCATGTAGCACGTTAGTGTCTGTCCAATGAGCTGACAAGCACAAGAGCAGCACACTGACTGAATGGTCGGAATGAGTCAAAACCTTAATCTTTTTGATTGCTGACATCTGTGCTTGCCCTGTTACTTGACTGTTGTTTACAACTATTTAGCACATGTGGCACCAAAGCTGTAGACACATTACTGGTGTGATTACCATCAGTATCTTACATTATGGGGCATGTGTGCTCCACAAATACCTTTTCCTCTGCATGCCCTTAAAATCAGCCTCCACTGCAGCATACCTCTGCTTCCCCACACCAGGTAGACCATAATAATAGTTCTTCACAGACATGACTCGCTTCTCATGATGAAAGGAAGGGCTCAGGGTTAGAGCGTCCACCCAGAGAGGACAACTCTCTGGGTGGCAGCTGCCCACAAACTGAAAGAATGTACTTATGTTCTGTTAGTCATGTCTCCGCTGAATACCACTAAGTCTTCAGTGGATGCATCATTTGTGTGTTTTTGTGTGCTGAAGTAGCAAGAAACGGATCCTGGCTGCACTCTCTTCACAGACTACACTACCGAGTTCTCTACCGGTTTTGAAGAATCTGAGCAACGTCTGACAAATCCGCTGATGAAGATTATTCTGATAGCTTTGTGAATGAGCGACGTGTATTCAGAGGTGACTTAGGGATTTTTCTTGATGACGTTGCTACTCTTCAGGTAATGGAGGGAGCAGTGCACAGCAAAGGGTTTGTACTCAGTTGGTATTATTATAATTATAATTATTATTGTTAGTCATACTAAGCCATTCTCTAAATATAAGACATTTGTCATAATACCAGGGTGGATGGTTGATTGTCAGGAGCCAAAGGGCTCTTTTTTCAGTCACTTTTAACCAGATTTGTGTAGATTTATTCATGATTGACATTGGAGATAAAGATATTCTGTAAAACCTGGTTAAGTCTAGTTTTAGATGGTGTTCTTAATCTAAAATTCAGGATCAGGGATCAGCCAATATGTACTGTTTTCAGGCCAGATGTTTTTAGGTAATCAAGCGAAATGATAAAATACCTGGAACATACCTGATGGATATTTGTGGTAAATTTTTCATTCCTAGTCTCAAGATGTAAAATTAACAGAGATGAAACTACCTCAGTACATACTCTGTACTCTGTACATCAGTACAATTTTAATGTACAATTATTTTGATTTTCTGCTCTGCTAATACTGATAATACTGGCTGGGTCAAAATTTGGTCTGTCACTAATCTGTGTTACTATGTCTGTGTGTTTACGACCTTTACAGTAACTGCCTTTCTGACCTGTAAGTCATTGCTATCACAGCAACAGCTGTCAGTAATCAGGCCTCTTGAGTGAATAAACTACAACAATTACAGGAATTTCCTGTTGTTTGTCCCTCTTGAAGCCTCTCACACAGCCCCTGAGAGGTGCAGAACTACATTTTTGCTACAGAAGGTGTGCAAGACTTCAGAGCCATGCTGTGTCAAATATAAATCCCCCTTTTGACTACATTTAATCCTTTAGCTTGTCTTTCTTGAACTTTACTGCCATTTACTAATGCTCAACTAGGGAACTAGCAATTACCATAAGAGGCTCAGAGGAGCTGTACAGCTCAACTGATGATTTGAAATTCAGTGATGAAGTATTTAGAAAAATTGAAAAGTTCGAAGATAAAGTGTAATTAAGAGTGATGGAAACATTTTTCAAACACATGGTGTCGTAATGCCTAATGGTTTGTCTAATGGACTGAGTTCAAAAGAGAACGTAAACATTTTGATTGCAAACAGGAGGTATTGTGTCACATTACTTTAAGTAAAGTCAGGTCAGAGTTTATTTATATAGCACCAAACTTGCAACAAAGTCGTCTGGTTTTTAGGTAACTCTTATTGTGCAAAATGATCCTACTGGGACAAGATGATTTAATTTGATTGAATCACAATACTTCGATCCCGATTTGATTTGAATTGTGAGTCTGAATTGTGCAATTCTACAAGTATTGCGATTTGATAGTACTGATTATTGGAATTTACCCTCAGACACATAATCATACATTAAATCATACACTTGCAGCGACAGTCATGATACATATTTCCAAAAACAATCCACATCACATGCACGTTAGTCAGGCGGTCTAAGATGATAGCAGCATAACTAGGAGCCTTCCTTACTCAACCCTAACTTTTAACTTGAACATAAACCCAAGAAGCCAACTGTTGAACGTACAGGAGGGTGTCTGACCCCTGGACTGAGACTGAAAGACGGCTCCACAGGAGAGGAGCTTGATCACTGATGGCTCTGTAACTGTGCATCTTGGGAAGGTAGAGGTCTAGTTGGATAAGAGGGTATGTTTGGGCTTTGTAGGTGAGGAGAGAAATTTTCAAGTGAGTCAGTAGAGAGAAGCCAGTAAGGGAGAAATAGGGTCTCTTAGTTTTTGTCAGCATACAGTATTTTCAGCCTCATTCTGTATTACAAGGAGTGTCCATAGATATTTACTGGGGCAGCATGATAAAATGGAGTTACAGTTGTCCAGTCTGTATGTAATAAATGCATGGACTAATGTCTTCACATTGTTTAGAGAGAGGATGTGCTTAACTTCTGCAATATGATTTGGGTTGGGTGTTCTTTGAATTATAACAATTCTGATTCTGAGTCCGATTCCGATTATGCTTTTTCCAATTCTGCTTCCAAATGATTCTTGACTTCTTGAAATTCGGTCTGCACTCATCGCTCACATTCTGACAGACGGGAGAAGATCATCATTCTGAATGTCTGTTCGTCTTCCGCATTTTAGTCTCGTCTTATTAACAAATGCTTAACAAATGTGACAAGGAGGTGTTGGCTGTTAGCTGAGCTGGGAGGACAACGGAGGAGGACAGAAGCCGGTGCACTCATTGATTGCCACAACGTGCACCTGGCAAAGGTGGTTTTTAGTGCCCCCTCTCTTGCACGAAATATATTTCTGACAGGTGTTGCACTGTGCGACGACATCTTTTTACAAAAATGGAGCCACAATTTTGAGCATCTATGGTCACGATAGCATACAGAAATGGCCCAGACTTGTGTTGCGTGCATCTTTTATTTATTAGTTGATTGGCACACCCAAATTTAAAATATCTTAATAGTTCCGATGGAATTGAAACTTGAAAACTTGAAAATCGGAAGTGGGACAAATTTGGAACCAGGTTTTGATACCCAACCCTAACTGTGATCCTGCAGTCACCTATTTTGGTTTCAAATATTTTGTCAGTTTTTATACATAATGATAATTGTAACGTCTCCTTTCTATGGATGATTTTGAAACTGCTTTCTGCTGTGGTGCCTGTTGTCTTCTTATTCGCTGAAATGTCTCCCTGGTTTTTCCTCGTAATGCTTGGTGGTGTGTGAAAATGAGTGAATTAAGATAAAGCCTCCGGGTCTCTATGCAGTGTTGAAGCATTTCAAAGTATGCTCAGTGCCTTATTCTGGGGTCTTTGAAGATTAGTGTAAATTTTAGCCAACCGATGTTTTCAATTAGCTAAATGATTTCAGCTGACAAATAATGCATAGTAATAATCTATTCCATAGGCTATCCTTAATCTTTATCTTCTGTATGGTTTAAATGACAAACCGGATCCTTTCCTATCTATAATTAACTGAGCAATTTTTAATTCTCAGCCTTCTTTCCAATCTTGATTTTCATATATAGCTCATGCAGTTGCGGACATGTGCCTCAGCAAGCGGCAACATCTTGTTAGGTCAAAGACTCTTCAAGACTGAAACTGTGTCAGCATAAATCCACTCACATTAGTTACGCTTTATCAAAGCTCGCTTGATGTAGGAGGGACTGAATGTAGCTTTGCATGACCTTGACCTCTTAATAGGTTTTACAGAAATACTCAAAAACTGTGTCAGCTGGATGGAGAATTGAGAATAACAGGATACAAGATGAGAGGTAGAGAATATATTATTTATACACTTATGTAAGTACCTAAAATCAGCTAAGCTAGAGGTGACAAGGACACAAGGTGTAACATTCAGAAAATGAGGCTGAGAGCTAAAAAGGTAACATCATGAAATTCTGATTGTTAAATCATGGCATAATCCTGACTGCAATTGAATAATCAGGTAAAGATTTCTTTCCTGTTATTTTTGTAACAAATCTGAAAAATCGTTTAATTAAAAAATGAAAAAAGAAAAAAAAGAAGAAGATAAAGAAAAAGGCACATTGCAAAGTTCTCAATTTTAAAGACAGTGTCAGATGAAAATCACATTTTTGATCTTAAGATTTTTTTTTTTATGTACTACAACACACATGACCAAAATAAGCAGTTACAGCCATGTTCGAGGGTTTTTACTGTCCTTCTGCAAATCACCAATGACGGTTTCCAAAAAAGTAATTCAAACAGCCCAAGTCTTCTGCATAGAAAACCTAAAGAACCAATCCTGAGGAGTTGCGGGAGTGGCCATAACGTTGTAGAAACAGATTTTAATGTATTAAATTGTAGGCGACTCTGCACAATTAGTACTTTATTGTCTTCTTGAGAACCTGTGCCTGGTTCAAACATGTATGACTAAATTACTCCTATGATACAACTTTTGTGAACCTTTTTTTTGGCCATTGTGCAGTGTATAGTAGAATAGTTTAAACATCGGAAGTTAACAGAGCGGGTAATGTCCGGCTTGTTTCAGGGTCAGGTGAGGGGCAGAGCAGCGAGCATTCGCGGAGCAGGACTGGGGTAACACATTCATAGTTCCCCGCAGCCTAGATGAAGCCAAGGTGTATTTTTATAAGACATCTAGTTGTATTACGTCCATCCATTTATAGAGGCTGACTCTCATCCCAGTTACCTCACACTTCATTTCAAACTGCCCCAGTGTGTGCTGATGGTCCTCAACTGATGAATCCAACAGAACCAAATCATCTGCAAAAAGCACATTTCTAAAGTTTCAAACCAGACTTCCTCCTTAGCCAGACTGCGTCTTGAGACCCATTTTACTGATATCCCTAACAGGATCTGAGACAAAAGGCAAAGCTTAGAGATTAGAACCACTAATAGGATGTTTGCATTCGTGCCAAGAATGTGGGCACAACTCTCACTTGGATTACATCAGTGTGTAACAGCACTGGTACCCCATATTCTCACAGTTCCACCCACAGAGTTTAGGTTTACCCCAAATCCAAAAAAACGCAGACTGGATGAGAAAAATCCCACGACCTCCTGAACAGACCTGCAAGGGTAAAGAGCTGGACCATTTTTCAACTGTCAGGACGGAATCTGCATTGTTCCTCCTAATTTTGTGGTTGACACATGGTCCGAGTCTCTCTTCCATTTTTTTTTTTAGAAATGGGAACATCCACCCCTTTCTCCAAAGGCACTGTCCCCAATTCCCATCTGACTTTGGCACATAAACCAAGTTTGTAATCGGCATGTCAGCAGAGTGAATCTCATCCACACCACACAGAGTTTTGTTGCCAGGGAGCTTCTTGACTATTGAATCTCATTTTCTCTGGTCCGGGTGAGTCAGCCATTGTCCTTCTCAGCTGAACACAGTCTAGGCCAAGTCCTGGTTTCGCCTCCTTAGTCAGTAAACAGTTTGTTAGAGCCTCCTTAGAGGCTAGCACAATATCCTACTCTGGGTTTTTGCAACTGCCAAACTGCCAAGCCTAGAGGGCTTCGGTCAGCTTGACGACTTTCCTTACCACTGGTGTCAGTGGGTTGTTGTGTTGTCGCCAAGACAAGTATAAATGACCACTGGTCTTAGCTGCTCTGGGATCTTGCTCATGAGTAGGGATGTAATGATTCAGTGTGAGTTGATTGAAAGTAGATTAAATTACATGATTTGTTATTCAATCGAGATGTTAAATGAGTAACGATACTGTATAGCAGATTTCGCTGACACTATATACTTTGCTCTAAGGTAGTTTCACACTGCTGAGCAGTTACTCACTTTTTCCAGTCATTTAACTGAGGGAAGGAGAAGGAATGTGGTTTTGGCCAAAGTGGTAGGACCAGCAAGCTGTTGCCAGCATGTCAAAATGACTGGATTGGGGCGAGCTGCAGAGCAGAAACAGAACGGGGAGGAATAGCGGAGTTGCTTAGAAGTCTCATTCTTGATTCCCAGAGGAACAGCTCTATTCCACAGAGGAGAGCTGCTCCTCTTTCACATTGGAAGTAGGGCTTGGCAATATGTCCTATAAATAATATTGCGATATTTTTAGGCTATATTACGATATTTCAGAATATCCCAAAGGGAGGAAAATATGATTACTATGACGTACAAATAAAAAAAATACAATTTATTAGTCATTTTAACTGTGTTTCAAACAAAGTAATTGCACACATAAGCTTTTAATCAATGTTAATAAATAATGGCATAATGTAAGCCCATATACTAATTCAGAACCACACCACTGACACATGATAGTCAAAGTCATGTACAGGTCCAGTTCTGAACCCCCCACCCTACCCACACGCACACACAGACACACCCATAAAGCTCAGTACCAGAAACAACTGTCCTGTTTAAGTCCTGAGACCTGACCTGTGGGTCGTAATTAAACACAAAGTCTGTGAGAGTTGTGATCTTAGGTTGTTGCAGCAGCCGCTGTGCCGCTGAAGTTTTTTAAGTGTTTCTTCAGAGCCAACGTCTATCTCGTGGCTCTCAAAAGCCAACACTTTGTGATGCTGTTTACAAGCAGGAAAGCCACTGACATAAACAGCCTGTTATCACACATCTCCTAAATGTCCGATTTGACCATGGTGGACTGCCGGTGCAGGACTCGTTACTAAACACTGAAACACTTTGCACATGTTCTTCACTTTTTGCGCTCTATCAGGCGCCCAGGAGAGCTTTCTGGATGGGTGGCGGACTGAGCTGTCTGCTGTGAGAGCACATCAGGAGAGAATGAAAAATGCAGAACTCCAAAGTGAATTTCATGCCAACGGCTTGAAACGTTCACATTACAATTTGTACTCGATGGTTACGAAACAAGCCACGGGTGTATCGAGTATATTCAATATATCGCCAACCCCTAATTGGAAGAAGCCACTAGTGGTTTGCCAGGTATCTGATTAGGTTGTGTTGTAAAGTATCTCCCTTTAGAGGTTTTTCAAAGATTGTCCAACTGGAAAGATACCAGAACCAGGTAGATCCAGAATAGGTTGAAGGGTTTTTATATCTCATCAAGTCAGAAAATGATTCGAGATCCCACAGGAGGAGTTACAAAATGTTGGTGGAAAAAAGGGATGTCCAAACAACTATAGGTCCTAGACTATAAACAAGCTGATGAAAGCTTTCATGGTTTCTTTTTAAAAAGGTTTAAATGATGATGATTCGTGTTTCTCACTCTGAAAATAGGCTTGTGTAAGTATTTGCAATTGGGAAAAGATGTCACATCCCTTTAAAGGGCAGGGGGTCAGTGAAATGTCAGTGTAGTCAAATGAATGTGACGAATATCTCACCGTTTAAGTTTTCCTAGAATCAAACAATCAAGACAACTAATAAGAGCCGTTATTATTTATTCCTTTATTCACACACATACATCAGTTTAGACTGTGCGCTGATAAATGACAAGCACAAATAAATAGGTGCATGTATATGTGAAATTGGACACCCTGATAAGGTTTCCAGAGGTTGAATTAGGGGCCCCGACACCTAAGAGAGATGCTCAAATTTAACATATGGTTTCTTGTTTCCAGTTAAAGTGTATATAAACACTTCAGTTTGATTTCCTGAAATATCAACAAGCTAACAGGAACCCAGAGCCCAATCAAATGTGACCCTAAGATAGCACATGAATACATTTTTGATTATAAAATTCATAATTTAAATACATAGGCGAGTGACAGAGAGGAAGTAATTAACATGCAAGGGGTAGCTCAAAAATATTCAGTCAGGCAGTATTTTTTTAGTAACCAAGACTTTGTGTTCATTTTAAAAACAGACAGAGATGATGACCTTCTAGTAGTATGATCAAGCTCATTCCATAGCTGAGGACGTCTGCAAGCTAAACTGCATTTTAGCTTACGAGTCTTACCTCTTCACAAGTGTTTTTCCTAATAATTAGTATTGTGTATATCAGAAAGGCGGAAAATAAGAATAAGGTCACAAAGTCTATTGTTAAGCTTGTGTACAATGTACAATATACAGAAATTTCTAAAAATGTTACATTCAGTAAGCTTTAGAAGACCATAACAATGCAAAAGAGGGTTAGTGGGAGCATTTCCCTTATACCATGATATGGCACGAGTGACCGTCTTTTGCAGAGTCTTAAGTTGTAAGAGATAACTCCTAAAGGCATTAAACCAAATCACATTGCCCGATTAAAACCCTAAACGTCAGAAGGATCATGAGGCCCCATTTTCACCATCTGTATTCATACTGAAAATCAAGATCAAGTGAGAATTTGTCCTTTTACTCCACAGGAGGCTTTTGTCCTCCCTGAGCTTTACTGTTTGACAGGTGTATTACCGCAGTCAAACTCCCCAGCTGCCACATACTTTCCCACTAGCCATGTATGTCCAGAGTGACAAATGTTACTAAATGGTTATATTTGCGTTATTTCAGTCCTAGATATGCCCATAATCTGCAGAAGTGGTGAACTCAATTTAAATGCTATTGATTGTCAACTTGTATGAAGGTAAAGCACAAGCTGAACTGTGTTAATCAAGCTTCAGTGCCAATAAAGCCTCCAGTGAACCCTGCCAGTCAGTAATACTTGTAATAGAGATGGCATTAATCACACTTATGATTGATTAATTCAATGAAATGAATTCATTCATCCCAACACATGGCGAATTGAAAAGGGACTAGCACCCCCTTGTGGACACAGAATGGGCTTGTAGAGATTGACGTTTTTGGAAAAACCTAATCCTACTAGTAATTCTTTCAATGTTGTATAATTTGAATCGTTCACTGCTGAGGATTAGACTCTGAGGGTTGCCACCTCATCCCAGAAAAAATATCTGTTCAATTAAATAGTGCGTCTTTTCCTGATTTCAAACTCAGCAATGTGGCAGCTCCATTGGTAAAGTAGCAAGACCCCTCTCGTTGTTTAAACAGTTTCAATATCCACACTGTGGAATGCGTCAGCCCCATGGCTGCACTGCAATCAGCAGGCGACGGGTTATGATAAAGTTATCCTATTCTATTTAGGATACGCTAGGATAGGATAGGATAAATACTTTATTGGGCCAGAGGAAAACTTGTCTTGAACTTCACAGTGACTGCAGTGGAAAAAGTAAAAATCAGCAGTAGAAAAAACAAATACATTCTTCCATCTACAAAACAACAGCAGCCGTTATACAAAAGTCACACAAAACATCCAGTGACATCCATTGTTCCACTATTTAATATCATATATTCATTAAACTTGACAACCGGGAACAAATGGAACAAATCTCTGGAATGGGTCACATAGAGACCCCCTTCCAGCTCCAGATAACAAAATCATATACTTAATGGGAGCTATAAAAGGGTGAGAGTCCCAGCAGGAGCACTGCAGTCTGTGATGTGGTATGGCAACACTTGCATGAGACAAGCCATTGGAGACTGTGACCTGTGCTCACACTGTATGTGACATTGTATTGCCAGGAGCAACACTGTGTGGCTCTACTTTTTTGATTTGAAGGAGCCGCAAATAATCTCTTACCATGACAGAGGCTGAATTTCTGTGCTACAGTATGTAAATCTAGTAAGAACAAAATTTGCTAGTGGTCTCTAAGTACCTAAAGGTTTATTTTAATCGGAAAGTTCTTTATGTGGGAAAGTGTCATGAGTGTACTAAGTACATTCGATGTAGTGAATGTTAAAATGAGTCAAAATCTCAATGGTGAACCAGTTTGGTTTCTGTACATCTCTGCCTGGTTGCCATGGTTATGTTCATACTAAATGATACCTTTAATGCGGGTATTGTTCCTTTGTTTGGAAATATAACTAAAAAAACTAAACAGGCACCAAAATGCTTTCAGTAAACAAATTATTTATTGTTATCACAGATGACGGCTGCATGCCAAGTGAAGCCTGGCTTTTGTCAAAACACTTAAAATGAAGGTTTCAGTAGATATTGATTATTCTTTCAGTTTTTCTGCAAGGTCAATAATCATTCTTAAAATATGTTTTTCTGTTGTATAAAACAGGCAAAACCTAGTTTATAAAGTTGTCTATATGATTAAAAGTTGACAATGACATGAGTAGTCAGTATGGCTACCACTGTTCACTGACTCACGTTCTTTCAAAAAGTTACGGAAAATGTTGTTTGATTTGAGCTGCTACTTGTTTAAACCAGTTTTCCTCAGTTTTATTTTAATCTAACGATTTCTTGTTTCTGCGATTGTTAGCAAGCTTTTAATACCGAACACTTAAACTGCATTTCTGAAAGCTAACTTCATGGTTTGGGTTCACTCTGATAACTCTGACAATGTACATACAACGCCCCTACTGTCTGATCTGATACCAAGTCAATACCAACATGATGCCAATACCTTGTCCAGAGTTTAATGAGACAGCACTCTCTGCTTCTCTGAACCTCCGCACATAAGCTGAAGCCAAGAAAAACATGAATCACTTCCCTACGATCACTGAGAATGATAGATGTCACCACTTTATCTCTCTCTCCCTCTCTCTCTGCCCACACTTGCATTCATATATAAACTTTCAAGTCTTCTAACTCCTTAAAGTGCATTACAGCGTTTGTCACATTCACCCATTCATACACTGGAAGCAGTGTTGCAGCGTTGTAACGATCCTCCAATCAGAGATTGACCTGCACGCCGCCCCGACCGATAAATCATCATAGCTGTCTCTCAATGTGAAAAACCGCATCATTCTTTTAGAATAACATAAAAACAAATACATTTCATAGCTCCCGGGCTGGTTCTCCTGTCTGCTAAAACGCAGGTTATGGATATGGATGGGTGTACCGGGAGTTTTCCCAGTGAACTGGTGGACAGTTGGACTGGTAGGTTATATACAGTAGGATGTTAGTAGTATTTAAAGAGAAAAACAATGCAGTAGAAAATCCATTAGTAAGTGTCTCGATTGACAGGCCTATCATGTTCTGTGGTTACTGGCCCAGACAGGAGTGGGCGTGGCCGTCTTTATCTCGAAGCCAATTAACTTTGGTCCACATGGATCCGTCCTGGGCCCCTTTCCCACTGCTGTTGTCAGTAGGGTTGGGTATTGTTTGCATTTAGCGATTCCAGTTCTGCCTTTTGACTCCGATTCTTTGAGGGTCCGGGTTTAAAAAATGCTTATTTTAGAGAAAAACACTTTTTTTTTTGACTCAAGTTGACTCATATTTAGTCATAATGGCATTCACAGCTGCTTTTGTAAGGTTACAGGCTCCTTTTCATTGTGTCTGACTGGAAACATATACTGTATATATATGGAGCTATCCCTTTAACTGAGACTTCAGGCTAATCAGTGACCACGTATTTTAGTGCTCCATCATCAACAACTCAACAACTCAGGATTCCAAGTAAATAGTCAATTAATAGTTATTCCTCAAAGGTTGACCAGTTTAGTAGTCGATTCTTCTTGAAGAATCATAACGTGTTTGTTGGTTATTTAATCTTTATGAGGATTTGTGCTCCGGTGACAGAGAACAATCTGCTGCTCAGTATCAGCAAGACCAAGGGGACCATCCCGGTCTACATCAGTGGGGCTGAGTTGAAGCAGTTAAACACATTTAGGTTCTCTATTCCTGCATCCTTTTTTTCTATGCAATTTTTTACTTATTTTGCAATTTGTGGGGATTAAAGTCATAGAGAATCTCATCGTCATAGTTTTGTTGAGGCAAAATGGTGTTTTTACTGTGGTAACTCAGTCAGCACTGCCAGGCCTGACCTCTATTTACCGACATTTATTTATACATCTTTTCCAGCTGGAAGCACCATATCCAATTTTGTCCCAGAATGCTGGCTGCTATATCACACAGGATATAAACACCCTTAAGGCCACCTAGGAATTTCATCAAAATAACAGATCTGTTTTGAATCAGGTGCGTGTGATTATTTTCTCCCACCCAGAGAGGCATGTACACGTGAATATAAAGGTGAGCCTGCTGATTTGCTCGGCAGCTGAGAAGCAAATATGAGAGATAGTGGCAGGCCTCTTATTGCACTTTTAAATTTAAAATCCTCCCTTGTTTCTGGTTACCAAGTTACTGTGGAAAATTATCTTATAACAAGTTGCAAGATTTGTTTTTCCTTTGGGTGACTAAAGCGGTGAAAAACATGCTGCATATAAAGGGAGTCTGAGTATACACAAAGCACTAACACGTGCCACTGATTCTGTTAAACAAAGGCATCACTCACTCCGACAGTCTTGTGGGTCAGGGGAGGAGTCCTTCTCTGATTCCAGCAATTGCCCAACATTCCTAATGTTTCATCTATTTTTATGTGTGTGACTGAATGTGTTCAGTATGCTGACATGTTGGTATCCAGAAACATCGGCAGTGTGACCGCCAGTCATGAACCATCTGCTGTGGTCGGTTTTGCAGAGGAACCATTTTCCAGACACAGAAGACTGATTAGCAAAGCGACAATGAAAGGGATGGAGAGTCTCCTGCTCTTCATCACAAAGTGTTTCACAGTTCCTCATAAGCGTGAAGAGTTAGCCAAGTTTGTCCCTCACATTCTGGTTAAATTAGCTGAATTTGTTGATTTTAATTATGAACTCATACGTATCTTCACAGCTCTATATTTAAACACCTTAAAGACAAACCCAAAGAAATATGACCTATATTTGTGCTCATTGGGATTTTAACAGTTACAGAAAAATAACTGTGTCACGGATCTCTCTGGTGTACAGACTTTGTAATGGAGGCACATCTCTCTAATGTCTTATTGTTTATAGGGCAACATAGATTACAGGCCAAAAAATGTTGTCAATAAGCTATAAGCAGCTACTTTATTGATCCAGTTTACTTCTTTTTTAAGGATTTAGTCTAGATTGAACTTTATCTCCTTTGTCTATGATGTAAGTCCACATGTTTACTGAAATCTGTTCTAACACTGACTTCTACACTGAATGTTTATCTGAAAATGACTGAACTGTGGCTATGGTTATGAATTATATGTCCATTTCCTTGTTAGCAAACCAACACAGATGGCTTTCTTTCAGATTGCCTGCTCACTCCTCTACACTATATCGAACTGCGCAAGAATAACATAATAAATTTCAACGTGCTACATGTCAAGTGTTGTCGGCAATCGATATGCATTCTCTTGATTAGTGTGATTAATGGGGGGCTCTGGCAAGGCCGTGTCTTATTGATTTTATTCAAAGGACCAGGACCCAGGTGATTGGTGCATGGTCTGCTTGATACCTGATGCATTTAACAACCTGTCGCAGCAGTAACCTGACGTTTTTGTGTGATTGTTAGAACCCTTCCTCTTTTGAGGCAGTGTAGCCAGTCAGGACACCTATTTTGATTATGAAGAAGGCTATTTAACATGTAAAATAACACATACGAAAATCAACATGCAAAATGCTGGCTAGTCTAAACCCACAGAATAGTGGAAGATTTGGCCACATTGAAGCCGCTGACAGAGAACAGAGAGATAACAGAAGCTGCAATGACAGCACGTCTTCTTGTTGAGACTTGTGTGTGTCATCAATATATTAATACGTAGACTTAATAAAATAATCTTACTAGCATTTATAAAAGTGAGTTGGAACGAGCGCAGCAAAGAAAATAATTAAGATCATATGCTGTCATCATATAACACTGTAAGTACTTATTATGATATGCTTTTTAAAGCCTGATACAAAAATGATTTTGCTCTAACGCCAGTTCCCTTGTTTATATTGCAAACCATATTTTTTTTCATAACTCACTTACATTCAATCGGACTATATTACTGATTTGTAATCGCCCAGCAATCATGAAGTCCGTCCATCCATCCATTTTGGAGCCTATCCCGGCATCATCGGGGGAAGATGGGGTACTTCCTGTACAAGTTGCCTCATCATCGCAATCATGAAGTCACTTTCTTAAAAATGTCGAGTGTTTGGATCATTGACCTGTAACATATTTGGCTCTCACTGGTGTAGTAACAAAATTATGCATTTGGTGTTGTGCTCTGCCATGCAGAAGCAATGTGGCACCTTGTAGCACAGCACGTACGACGTTTGCTGAGGAGGAGGAGGAGTTGCCATTGGTGACCGGCTGTATTAGTAGTCATAGAAAAGCAATACATGTAAACCATCGAGATCGGTGCCTACTCACTGCTTTTAAGGATTAATTTAAGACAAGGTCTATGGTGTTTGTTAAACTGCTGTCATTTTGTTTGTGTCCTCTGCTCAGTCTGCTGCATTGATTTTTATTTTTCAAACAACACAGCAGCAGCTTTGAGATTCTCACTGACAATTTCAAATATTCGATTCAAAGATACATCCTCAGATGCGCTGGGACACATGCATCTGAGGGTGTGTCTTTTAAAACAGTATTGTGACGTATTAAGCATTAGAGTCATGGTGGTGAGCACAAAAGAACCATTTAATATGCCCTGTCTGTGCATTCAGAGTGCAGTCATCATTGTTCTCTGCAGACCACACAAGTAAAGCTCCACTGCTCCCTGTGAGGCCTATGACATACAATTCCACTCCAGGCGATAACACACTGCCTGTCTAACGCCATATAAAATTCCTTCATCCCTTTCTGGGCCGCATGTGAACATGGTTTGAAGGTAGGCATGCAGCGGTGGAGCTGAAACACCTTTGCTTAAACGGTCAGCTAATCTGGGTCTTTGTTCCCCCTTGCAGCTTGCAGCAAATTGTGCAGTGGCTGAATATGATTTCCTATGTGCAGGTCAATAAAAAGAGGATAGACGAAGGCTCAGTTTCAGACTGGGTGGAGCAGTAGGTGGCCGTTAACAGCCTGCTGACAGTGGGAAACTGCAAAAGCAAAAGCTTTATAGATGAATGAATCTGTTATTCTCTTCACCACACACACAAACAGCACTGAGCACTGATCTTCCTTGTGCCACTAGGATAAATGTTTCATTTTTGCCCCGCGGGTGCTCAAATTTGGTATATGAGCATTAACGTTTGCCTCCAAGACACAGTTCTAAATTTTTAAAATACTCTGCTATGACTAACATTTTATTTGATGTGATTTTCCCAAAATAAACAGCTTTTAAAGTCCTGAAAAGGGGCTGGAATCCACTCTTTCTCCCTCATTGAGAAATTCTGGCTCTATGAATCACAGGACGGGGTGCTGCTGAACTGTAAAACAGCAGCGTGCGTTAAGATGACTATAGTATGACGGGAAACATGGGAGAGATTTAGTCGTAACGTTAACCGTTTGAAACTCGGACTCAGATGAGGAACCTATTATGAACTCTACTAACAAACAGAATCAACATTATCTTTTATTTAGGTATGTTCTTAGCTAATTAGCCTAACCGGTGGCGGTTAGCTCAGTTCACATCCGGATAGTCAGAGTTTGCCTAAAAATGGCTTCTTGGCAAGTTAGTGTGTGTAATATATATGAATATGAATTAACTTTGACTTTTGACTCTTTCGTACTGGAAATGTGTCTGTGTTTTCACATGGATATTAAGCAGGCTTTACCGTGTTATTTGGAGTCTTATTTTGAAGGCTATGATGTTGTATGGTGTTGGTTGATAATTAAAGCGCACAGCTAGCGGTGCTCAGTGTTCAAAATATGGAGATATGGGTGTCCGTATTAGCATAGGGTTGGCGCACAGTTAAATCACTGGCGATGGAGCCCTTTTACGGTCTCGGGTAAGGACAGAGCTGACGTAAACACTCAAAACCGAAACATTTAGAAAAATGAGATGTTAGACTTTTCTTCAATACAATTGGATTAACTGAAAACATTACACAATTAACGCAAGTAATCAAAGTTAAATTTAATGGAATGTTAGCGTATAAACGTGAACGTGTCAGTGGTTGGAAACAGTGAATGGAGGGTTCTCTGGGTCTCAGGGTACAGCTGGGCGATATGGACAAAACCATCTATCCCGATATGGATAATATCATATCGTGATAACCATATATACAACAATATAATATGTTTTCTGTAAATTCTACGAAGAAATGTATTAATTAAATAAAAACATCAGTTATTGTTTTTTTTCTTTTTTTGTGTGAGTCTGCCTCCTTCTCTCCTGTCAGTTTGCAAACTTCTGCTTTTTGGTCGGCGTCAGACTTTTTGTGTCCGAAGTATGAACAAATGAACAACCACCCCGACTTTGTAAATTTAAAACAGGAAGCAAATGACGTTAAAAGCCGCCGTGAGTCATGTCGCAGGTGCTGCTTTGTAAGAGAGGTGGTGTAAACGATAGAGAAAAAGATCTATTCATAAACATTTTTCTCTCCTCAAAATATATCGTCATATCGCCCAGCCCCATCGCCCCATCAGTCTATCTGTGTATGGAATAAATATATTCCTTAAATTCACTTTGATTTTGCTGAAAAAAAGGATTTTCATTGCTCAAATGTATATTTCCGCAAGCGAGAATACGCTGAGATCATGTTCTATCCAAGCTGCACAATGTCCTGCAGCGGGGGTCATGTTAATAGATCAGTTTTTACAAATTTAGATGCCAATTATTCCGGTAAAAATCTGTGCTTGGTGTAAAAAGGCTATTAAGCTGGCCATGTTGCATGCAAGCAAGGACATGCAGTAATCCCTGTCAAAGCCTGTGCAGCCTCAGATTATTTTGTCTCTGCGCTCTCTCAGTGCTTGGTCTACCTAAACCCAAGGACTGTGGACAAGAATGTAAACAGTGTTGAAAAATGTTGAGAGGTTCTCAAGAAAGAGGTCCTGATCGCTTTGCCAGACCAAGGACTTACTGGAAAGATTTGGGGGAAAGAATGCTCCAAAATTCATTCACTTGGAGTTGAGGGGGGAATTTCAGGTGTTATTGGTTGCTTTTTTTTGTGATTGAGCTGTAAGCTTAGTGGTTTTGAAGAACATCTGTACTGATAACAACTGTGATCTGTGTTCTCTGAGAATGTACATGTATATGCAGGGTATAGATTCCAGTGGCCATATTCCTGTTGAGTGGTTGCTAAACTATCCAAATCACACAAATTTCTTTGGATAAAAAAACTCACATCACTAGAATATAATCTGGAAAATCTCCTAATTGATTTGATTGTGACTTTAAGAAAAACGCACACTCACAAATATATTTACCCATGAAATAACATATCTTTGTGTGTCTGCACCTCCCTCACTACAGCGTGACGGGCCTTTCAATAGCGGCAGAATAATTGTTGTATATTCTGCTCAGTCTCATCCACACCCAGAGGAGGTTAACCTTTAAATGGCTGTGAAAGCTAATTGGGCGTGTGCAGTCGTGTGGGGGCAGCTGGGCCCGGATGAGAGCGGAGGAGGAATCGTGTCACAGCCAAGCCCATGATTCATTCTCCTGTGGCTGTCACTTCCACTGCGAATGGCCTGTGATGCTGGCATATGCTGAGATGTGTTACATGTCTCCACTGACGAGATGCTCAGAGGCAGTGGGCCGTGTGTTGAATATGTAAAACCCAGCGTTTCGTACTATAGGCTTCCAAAACACATGGCATTCTTCGCATGCACTCATCTATAGCAGTTTGGTAAGAACTTGCTGTGGGAGTTAAAAACACACGAGCTCCTTCTATGTTAGATGAGAAAGTGTTTAGTCTCATTAATAACCCAGAGAGCACTCCGAGAGCAAAACCTCTGCCAAGGCAAGATACCCTATTTCACAATGCTGAAAAATCCTGTACCCACACACGTATTGCTTCTTCCTTGCTGTTGTGATTTTTTTTTTTTAGTTATCCTGTTTAAGGACAGATAAAGACAAACGCTGGTAAAAACATAACCTCCTTGGCAGAGATAACAAGCCATTTTCTTATGGTGGTTGGTGTGGAGTTAGAGAAAATGAATGATTCCTAACGGACAGTCCTTTCATGTGTGTGTTTTCTTCAATTTCTTTAGGAAGTACAACTGGGCAATATACATAATAAGCTGTATATCTTTGTTGTGATATTAGAAAATAAATCATCTGAATTTTTTGGGATATTGTTATAAAATGATATGGCATAAAGTGTTAGCTATGCCTGGTTTTAAAGGCTGTATTACAGTAAAAGGAGTGTTCAACCTGTTAATATTTGCCCTTACTCACTTCAGTCATTAAATCCACATTAATGATGAATATTTATCAAAAGATCCCATTGTGTTAATATTTGGTCAATGTACCCTTCAAAATTGTTGCAATGTTGTTATTAAAAGTAAATGCTCAAAAATGTTATAATACTTGATTTGGAATTATGATATTATTTTAAGGCCAGAGTGGGATACATGATATTTCTGCATCCCACCCATTTTATATTTGCATTTTTGTTTGTAAAGAGTATCCTACAGTGATGACATTAAAACCCATATAGTGTTTGGTCTTAGGACCCTTATACTCGCTTGCACACCTTTTAAAAAAAGACAGATGACAAAACATTTTTGCTTTAATTAAATACAGAACATGGGAGGCAAAGGCGCGCAACAAGAACGGGCTACATAAGGATGATTGAGTCCTGAGATGACATGTGCCTTGTAATTGTTAGAAAAAAAATAAATAAATAAGATTTCTCTGGACAAATCTTAAGGTGCAAAATAATAAGACATCTTAATAAAGTGGAAAGAGAATTTTCTATTTTCAAAGTAACTAAAAAACTAATGAATTGCAAGGCACTCAATATAATAAAGCCTGCTGTTCCCTAAAGTATAACACCTATAATATTTCTACCTGGGTTGATATGATCTTGTTTGGTGCGAGGAAAACAAACATATTGGCCATGTAAGGTTTCAGAGAGGAGCGCAGAGGAATGATGATTTTCCCTGCATGCTAAAGACTCTCTCTCCATGGTGCCCTCATTCCACAAAGCACTTTTACTTGTAGGGGGGACTTTGGAGAGCAGAGGAGATGTGCTCTGGTTGTCACACCAGCAACCGAGTGGGTCTGCATTACAATCTATCGGTCCCTCCTGTGCGGTAGGTGGGTGCGGTATGTATGAGCCCGAACCCTCTCGGTTATGGTCGCAGCTGCAGGGTTGGTTTACAGTGACTTTGCGTGCTCCCAGAGGTTCGACGTTACATTGGGTTTAGCCACCAAAGCGGTCTCCACTGCTCCTCTGTGAACACAAGATGAGATGATGTGACACCATGTTCGACACTAACTTGCTATCCAGTGGTTGGCGTGTTATTAGCGTCATTACTCAATTTTGCAATTATTGAGATTAGGCCTAGATATATGCGACCCAGCCCTAGAAACGACTATATATTTACCAAGAAAATGTAATAACTGATTCATTTAGTGGTGAAGTTATTTCTAACTATTTAAAACCTCAGGATCCTACCATTCATTGTCAAGCTCAAATTTGCATGTGGTTGTCAACTAATCTGGTGGCGTAGTTACACAGAAAGCAAGAACAAAACAATTGATTGTACTGTTGACTGCTGTTCGGCAATTGCTTTGCAGCTCACACTTGAATGTTGCTCATTCCCACACATACACGCCTCCCTTACCATCTCCATTTTCATTTTGCTTATTTAGTGAATTGCAGCTGAACTCTGTATTTATTTGCAAACTGCCAGATAGACCGGTATGAATATTCACCAGTTTTGCCAAGTGCTCTTGTTAGATTTTCATCCCACTTCTCTTGGCTGAGCTCAGCCAGCTCACACATTCCCATTTTCGCTGCATTGTCATCATCCTCCCCCTCCATTTGTCATTTGGTTGTTTACCTTTTTCTGCCAATGTCTCTGCCCCCTTGTTTGAAATTGCCATTTAATGACGTTGTTTTCTCTTCTCAAACCTCCCTAAACATTATTGCACGGCATTGATTAATTACATATATGGTCTTTTTAGAGTTTGTTGGGTAAATGTTGGTTTGCCTCTGCTCAGTAGCTCTACTTCTACAGTTAAGGTGGTACAGTGTCTACTTTTATAAAAGGGAATCTGTGCCTTTTAAGTTACACCTGAGCAGTTTGAACCTCCCTGTTGTACGCAGCTATTATCAGCACTGTGACTTAGCTTGGCCTCAAGCTTTTAATTAAAGCGCATGGATCAAAAAGACCACGAAAAGTCAGCTTTCACTAATACTTTTTGATCCTTTTCCCAAAGACCTGCAGAGAGAAGGTAACGTGTGGCCGTCTAAGCTTTCCAAAGCCAAACATTGTTTAGAAGCCACTAACACAACTACAAAGACATTACTGACCAATGCCTTTCTTTTGACAAACATTACTTAATGAAATGAGGTTTCAAGCTAAGTCAGAAGCGTCCCTGAAGTCACTGAGCGGTTTGTATTTTATACATTTTCTGCTTTTTTCTTTTTTTCGCAACATGAATTTTTGACATTTAAAAAAATCAAGAATATATATGATGTGTTGTGTTCCATGAATGACATGAGAGGTCTGCAAAAGTGAAGCCAAAGTCTCTTTGTCACCCGCCTGGTGGTGGGCCGCTGCAGTTAAGGTCAAATGATTAGTCCCTATGCTAATTAATCGAAGTGGAAAGGATATTTTATAGTGGTATATTATATTGGTAGTGGATGATGTTTGTGAAGCCTCCACCAATCAGGTTGAGAAACAAGTTGCATGATAATATTGTGTATTGTGTACCCCGTAATGTGTTGCCGGATGCCATGTCATCTGACATGTTCCTCGGACCACAGCAGCTAGCGGCGGTGCGATCCATGTCTGCAGGCAATCCTGTAACACAGCAGCAAGGGGCTTGGTCTTAAGAAGGAATAACATTGTAATCTGAAGAGTAGCAACACCTACACCACGTTTATGATGCTATTTTCACAAACAACACCTACAATCATACGATACTGACCTCATTTTACCCTTGTCAGAGATTACATCCCGAGTTTGTTTGTTTAGCTTACTCATGATGACTGCAGCCTTTTTCTGGAGTCTGTGTGGAGGGGGAAAATAAACATTGGAGTTGAGGTTTTCCTCAGCTGGACTTTCCCTGGTGCTGAGGTCAAGAAGGAAATCAGGCCGATGCTTCAGTCCTGACTTACTAACTGTCTAAGTTACTGTGCTGTGAGTAACTGGTGTGTACATATTGTAAATATTGTTTGTTGAAATGTGAATATGTCTGTCATTATTACAAGGTTAATTCTGTTGTTGATTTAGTTGATCTATCAGATGATTAGTTGGATATCAGCTTTTTCCTGCTCAAAACTTCTGTGTTTTTTTTAAACTCCTCTATTGATCCCTGGGCTGCACTATAGGTCATAACTCCTCCCCTTCACTTTTATCAGATTAGACATTTGCAACCTAATGTCCACCTCAAACACATTTTTATAAATCATATAATCACATGTATGTTGAACTTTTTTTTTCTCTGATCAGTGATGACTCCAAACAGTCACAATTCATTATCACTTGTTTGATGAGTACAATATAGTATTAGAATATTGATTAGTTCTTCCAATTATACATTTAACCAAAATCGAGGCTATGAATTTCCTCTAGAACTTTAATTAAACATTATTCAACTAATTCTTTCTGGTCTGTACAAGAGAAACCACCAACGTGAGCCACTTCACTTGTTTATTGCTCCTCGGTAGATTGATTCTGGCGGGCTTGTTGACGCCTTATTTTCTGAGATTCTGTGTTGATGTTTCTGCCTTGTCAGTCGATAAATGAACCCATTGTGTCTCAGCAGTGGGTAAGGGACACTGTGGCCAAATTGTCACTGATGTGAGTGTGTCTTTAAGGGGAATTGGATGTTTTCTGAGAGATGGTCCTGTTTTCTTAAAGCTTTTTTGTGATAACTCTGCTACAAATCATATTGTCTTTGTTTCTGGCACAACAATGAATAGGCAGGGCTGAAGAAGCAAAAACAATCATTTTCCAAAAGTAATTCTGGATCTGTTGTAACATCACTCAAAAGAAAGAGCTTTCCCATTTGCCAAGACAGCACACAGGGGACTTTTGTAATATTGCGATTCCAACTCTGGCAGCAAAAGGCTTTGTGTATCTCTTCAGTTGGATTGTCCTGCATATTAAGCCATAAAAGCTTACAAAATGTTTTAAGAATTCATGTTTGATGTTCTGTTGAGTGCATAAAGCTGTGCTAATATCTTCTACTATTGTGCGAATGATAGATTCTGGCCAGCAGCTACTCATTCTCTGACATTTGTTTGGACTGTCAGCATTGTATACACCCAACCTAACAAGAAGACTGTAGTTTTGTTGGTGTCCCAGTGGAATAATTTGATGTTTGACGAATAAACATGCAAAGCTAATAATTTGATGTGACACTATTCACCAACTTCAAGACAGTTGCTTTCTTACAGCAATATGGAATACAAAGCCAGAAGTGCCATTATGTAAATGGCCGTATTTACCTAATCAATTGTGTCAGTGTGTCGTCCAAGCCCTACGGTACAAACAATGCCTTGGTCACTACCCTAAATATAACTGCAATTATAAATGTATGTGTTCTTCTGTTTTAGTTTTAATACCAAACATTCTACCGTACAATGTGTCACTACTTGTTTTAATCAAGATACGTGATCAATCCTGCCCTGAAAATACTGTGATAAGGTACTGAAGAGTTTTTCCCTGAAGCAGCGCTGCCTGTTTCTAAAACACACCGAGCATGAAGAACCAAAGTGCGCTCCTCTTTTTCACTGCTGCAAACGAGTGTTCACCTCCCTTTGGGGGACCTGAAAATTTAATGGACAAGTTTTATTTTGGAGGCAGGAAGGTGATCTTCATCCATGTATGTGACCAGAGATGCCACTATTCCAGTTTTACCCACCCTAATTCTGTAACAGGATGATGAGGAGATCCGTTACATTCATACAAGGAGCAGCCTTACGTCATTTCATCTTGATTAAATTAAAGGGAAGTTATACTACTTAAGCGTTCACTCCCATATAAAGAGCATAAAAGCACCAAAGAAAAAAAAGGCAGTGAGCAAAAACTAAAAAAATATTTAAAAAAACACATATTATTCCGTTGTGTGTATTCAAGTAAATATTATTTAGTGTGATCTAAGTTGAACTGTGTCTGTGATGTGCTGGGAAAAAAAGGTCACCTGGAGATCCATTCTCTCTTCTCTCTGCCTTCAACCCTTTCTAGCAGCAAATCGTGGGTGACAGGTTATGCGACAGCGAGCGCAGCTCAAGATATTGCTTTTACACCCCTCCCTCTGCCCGAGTTTTGCCCTCTCTCAGAAAAGTGCTAGATGTGTGCAAATATGATTAGTGTTGACAGCATGAGGTGCAGCACTTCCAATCCCGCTTGCTCATTCAGCCTCGGGCTGGGCTAACGCTTGTCGGCAGGGTTGGGTCAGGTGGTGCGCAGGGACGGTGCACGGTGGCGTACTTCACACAAGCCAATAGCCAAACCCTCACTGAGTTCAGACAACAGCGGTCTTGCTTGTCAGTGGTGTATATGAAGACTGATTTACCAGATGGTACAGATGCGTTTGACCTGACTGTCTTACAGCTGTCGCTCTGTTTTTTTGGGGTTTTTTTTTCACTGAATCTGTAAATCTTTATTTTTATCCCACAGAGCTAGGAACTTCTTTCTTTAGATCCTGAGTTTTGCACTTGTAGTCAACAATCCATGTCTGTGGTTGACTGTAAACAATTATCAGGTTTTCAGAATTTACTCTGCTGCTGTTCACGTCTGGCGACAATAAAGAAAATCCTCGCGTGATCTCTGGTACACAAAGTGCTAGGGATGTAATGATGCACTGCAAGCCTTTTGAAAATGGATGCAATTATGTGGCTTGTTCAGCCAGTTGAGATTTTAAATGAGTTCCGATTTCACATTTAATCGGATGGTGCTGACACGACATACTGTGACTTTGATTTAAGGGGTGGTAACTCACAGCTTTGGTTATTTCAATGAGGGGAGCGGTTTTGGCCGTGGTGCATGACCAGGAAGCTACTGCCCACTTGTTGCCCCCAGTCCGGGTACCCAACTCTCCTCTCCCCTCCGGGGTTAGAAGGGGGGTTCAATGTCTCCTACACGCAGATTCCGACATGTTGTGACGCAACTTGAACTTCACCTCCTGTATGTCCACATTTTGTTCCGATTCCTCCTTGTCTTTCTTGCGCTGGAGAGCGGTGTAGGAGACATTGAACCCCCCTCCTAACCCCGGAGGGGAGAGGAGAGTTGGGTACCCGGAGGGAGGGCTACAGAGCAGAATCTGACGCTGAGTCTGACGCTTGATTCCCAGAAGTTACAAACCCCAGCTTTAAGACAGAAGATGATTTCATTTTCTCATTTACAGATAAAAGGTAAGGTAAGAAAAAAAAAAGTGAAAAAGTCATTTTGGAGTTTGTAAAGTTCAGAACTTCCCTACTTCACAAGTGGGAAGGAATTGTTTTGATTTTATAAGAGAAAAATGCAGTGTTTTGTCCTTTTTGTCTGAGAAAAAATAAAGGAGACTTTTTTTATTTATAATTAGTCTTGAATCTCATTATATAAACAAATGTATCACATCTTGAGTTGAGTGTATCATCACTATCTTCTGATTAGCAATGGCCATTTTAAGATTTAACATCTGCCTATTGCAAACGCTGATTCAGAAAATCTCAGGCTAATACTCTCTTATATGGATATTTCTAAAGAAGATTTTCCTGTATGTTTAGGCCTCTCATCCACACACAGGCAGACATTCTTTTAAACACAATATCTCAAGAACACTTTGAGGGATTTTACTCAGACTTTGCACAAATGTCCACTCTGACTCGAGGGAATGAACTGATGGTCAAAGATCAAGGTCACTGCAGCTTTATTTGAGCCACACTTCACATCAACAATGACAGCTTTGATCAGAAGACTTTGACCTTTCGAAGCGAAGGTCAGTGTCACTGTGAACTGAAATCTTTGCAGCACCATATTTAATAATACACTGAGGGAGTTATGTCAACTTTGCCACATACCTACATTTGGAATCCAGGGTGAATTGGTTAATTGTGGAGGTATAAGATCACTGTGAATGTACATGTTTGCAGGCCACAGTCCCAGTAGGACTTTTGTCAAGTGTGAAAGAGGTATTAGAAAGATCAACCTGGTCTCTACCTTCTCAAACATTCAGTTGAACAGTTTTTCCTGATACGCACGCTACTACTCATATAACTCAGCACTTTATATGTTCCTCTCCAATAATACCTCGCAAACAAGACGACCTTTTCCTATAAAAACCCGCCCCAGCCTAATTGGTTTTGTCAATATGTTCAGGTTTGCCCAACTAAAGCGTTATCCAAGAATCATATGACACTCCTCACAATGTTTTACAATACTATCCCCAAACACCGTACTATCTCTGTAGTCCAAATTTTGTTATAAAACATGCACTTAAACCTTTTAAAATAAAATAGAATTAGTTTTCTACTAATCACACATCCACAAAAACCACCTCAGCCCTTCTTCTTTACCCACCACTGTAGTTCTTCTACAGGTTTGTATGCCTTCTTAATCTTTCTAGTTTTTCTTTATTAACCGAGGGGGGAAATATCAGAATTCGTGTGTACGAGGCCGTAGTCGAACTGATACAGATGCCATACTTTCTCATCCTTAAGTCTGAAGTTGTTCCCAGTTTACACCAGAGTTTCTCACCAGATGACATCATTTTCCAAAGGAAAACCAACTGTAAGAATTACTATGGGACCTACAAACTTTGGTCTCAGTGTTATAGTAACAAAGACTTAGAATTCCAGTTGTATTTATTAGTGGCCATGTCTTGTAGGAAAAAAATTGTTGATTTTGAACCCTGTCAAAAACTGGCTGTACAGGTGAATGTCCCTTGCTTCTTGTTTGACCTCTTCTATCAATAACCTTCATCATCTCTTTCAGAGAGCCTAAATGTATACACTGTGAAATACATATTCATTTCATGATGATAAGTTCAAGCAAAAACAGTTTTCTAATGCCCTGTGAAGTTGATTTTCTGAGCATATTGAATAGCTTTGTTTTCAGATGCAAAAGTCAATATAAAATGCAGTTTGCTCTTAGTAGGCTGAAACAAACAAGGCCACATTTATCTCTTCTTTATCACCCCCCCCTTTAATCAGAGTGAAACATGAAAGGAATTCCTCATGGATATCTGCACATCATATCCTCAAAATTTGAAACAAATAAACCACACAGCCCAAAAGACAAAATGTGACGTCAGTGACAGGTCAGAAACTGCTGTAGTCTAACTTTGTTTCACTCGTAGAGACAAACACAAGGAATGTATTTTCTTTTATAACTTTAATCTTCTAATCTCTCAACAGGTGCCGGTGAGTCTGGGAAAAGCACCATTGTAAAGCAGATGAAGTAAGTTACAAAAGCAATATGTATTTTGAATGTTGGTCTTTTGGAGTTTTCACCGTGTGTTTTGGATGAAACGGTGATAATAATTATTCCCCAAAAGAAACCCAAGGAAGCAGAATAATCTGTCAGGTTGCAGTTCTGTTCTTCCCTTTGTCTTGGGACAAAAATAGAAATGTTTAGGTTCTCGGTGATGGGCTCGTTTTTAAATCCACATGTGCTCTGGGAAGCATACAGTAGAGCTACACAGTGAAACATATCCTACCACATTTCAACCTGATGATTCCCTGCTCACTCTGAAAGTCAATATACTGTTCCTCCAGTCCTATCTTTGGCTCACACACTTACCTTTGGAGATGTGAAACCACAAGTTACAGCATAGTGGTTTGCAGGAGCCACGTCTTGTTTGATAAAACAAAATTGACTTCCCTTTATGCGGTTTCCAGTGAATAGATTGGCTTCTCCTGTTATTATCTTCTACTGTTCATAGCAAAAGAGGAATGAGCAGTAAAGAGGATCTTGTAATGCCTTTGCACCAACCAGAACCACACATAGACACACACACACGCACTCATTCAACTCAAATGGGACATTAAATGGCTTAATTATCACATTCCTCTGGTCTCGCCAAAAATTGAATCCATTTTTTATGAGCTTGGAGAAGGAGCAGTCTATCATGTTATGAAGCCAGGCTATTAAGATCTATTGTCACACAGTTAAATTGGTCTACAAGACAGGAGCATTTACAACATCAATGTGTAAACAGCAGTGAAAATTTACGCGTCACATCTGCTTTCATAAAACAGATTTAAAAGAATGGGACTGTTTGTTTGCTAAATTGCTACTCCTGGTTATCATTTGCCTGAGATAATGTTGAAAGCAGCCTATAGATTTACATTAGAATTAAAGTGGGGTCACCTCTGCGTGTTCTCTCTGCAAATCCCTCAGCAGCCCGATGAAGTCTTGGTGATTGCGTCTTGAGAAACTGGATGAACACAACCTAATGATTTCTTTATTGAGCAACTGCATACTCACAGATAGTCATTAGTGACTGTTACGATGCATAAATGTGTCAGTTGTCAATTTATTTATTTCCACTTCAGAGCTGCTTTAATCAATTATTTCACTTTGAACATCGTGTTGCAACCACAGAAAATTCAGACACAAGACACTGCAGTTACTGTCAGCTCAGGAGACTGAGCAGGTTTAAAATCATTTTGTTTTCCAGCCAGCAATCTTACTGCGTGTGTTATTTTGTATGTTTGTTTTGGGTTTTTTTGAAGCAAAAACTGCTCAAAAAACTTCACTGTACACCACTTTCCCATCACCAGATAAACACAAAAAAATAGTGACTAGTGAGTAAAAAAAAAAAAAAAAAAAGTACCATTTAGCCCCAAAAAAGTGGGCAAAAATGTTAGTTTTTGTTTCTGTTTTTTTTAGTAATACAAAGCGTAGATTCATGAGTGCTCATATGAACATCAAAACATCAAAAAGGGGTAAGCTGGCCACTCATCCGGTTTGGATTTGGGTTGTCTGCTGTGGGATTCCTTTGGTCGCCAAGAGAGCCCAACACACTGCACTTTAAGAAAAGACACACAATATAGAAAGAAAACACCAATACCAATTAAGAGAACATCAGCAAGTTGACATTAATGCCATGCAAGCACACATGACAATAACCACTGTACTTGGTCTCTGCAAAAGTAAAAATGTTAAACTGACCAAGTCGGTAACTTCTTACGATGAGCTCAGTTTAGTAGAAAGTTCTCTCTTTGCGTCTGAGCTTGGCAGTGTTTTCTTGCTGGAGGGAAAACGCTCTGGTAAAAACACAGATCTAACTCAGACTGCTAAACACGCTCAGGAATGGCCAATTGGGGCGGTCATAGAAAAGCTGACACGGACTTAACCCATCGTTCTCGTGTCCTAAACGCTGCTTGTTTTTGCCTCGTTTCTTCAGGATCATCCATGAAGATGGCTACTCGGAAGATGAGTGCAAGCAGTACCGAGCGGTGGTTTATAGTAATACCATTCAGTCCATTATGGCCATCGTTAAAGCCATGGCCAGTCTCAAGATTGACTACAGCAACCCTTTGCGAGTGGTAAGATGCACGAGCACACGGCACTCAGAAACATGTTTACCATATCATTACAGTTCTGAATATCAACATTTATCCGTCTTATTCTCTAACAAAATAATCTGATGTAATTTGCATGGGTTGATCACAAGCAAGAGAGATTCACTTCATGCTATACACCAGTCGCTTGCTTTACTAGACAAAACTAGCATTAGCGGGCTTATCTATGTACATATTCTCAAATACAAGGGTTGCAGAGAGAACTTTTAATTGTTGCACAAGAATGGAGGAGTCAATTGACATAACTAACAGTGATACATAGATCAGTTTCTCCCTCAGTCCACAACAAATTATAGCCTGTTTTTTTTTGCATTGTGCAATCTGAGACATTCTCGAACGCCACTTTGTGTATTCCAGCATAGTTTATGTAATAACCAAAGATTATTTCAACACTGCAATGTTTTTTCTGGTTAAACAGACTTGTTTCGCAAATTGTGTTTTCTTTGCTACAAGTCACTGTTTGCCTCTTCCAGTATTTTAACAAAATGTGGATTTACTGTAAGCTTTAAGCATAATGTTGCTACTGGATTTGATAGAACACAGTGTAATTCTGCTAGAATCCATCTCGAAGGGAAACAGCTTCACTTTAAATATTTATCAGCTCCCCCCTTTAAAGTTGGAGCAGACAGACAAGAAATTGCTAGTCTGCTTAACAGCTGCTGCAGAAGAACACAGATCACCAGATACGCTAGTCTGACAGCCTTTTGTCTTACAGCTCTGGCATGAAAATGAAGCAGTTGCAGATCAGGATATACTGTTATTAGAAGGGTTTTTTTTTTAGACCAAATCATAGTTTAATGTATACAATTAACAAATTGTGTAACAAGTTAAACAATATTGTTGATTTTCCATTGTTACGCTGAGTACCTCTTTTTCCACCTCT
This sequence comes from Mola mola, assembly GCA_001698575.1. Taxonomy (NCBI): domain Eukaryota; kingdom Metazoa; phylum Chordata; class Actinopteri; order Tetraodontiformes; family Molidae; genus Mola; species Mola mola. Next base: position 18,886,476 of record KV751324.1, on the reverse strand, counting down.
GTTTCTCAAGACATTTAATGCAGAATGTAAAGTTTGAAAGAAGACAAAATCAGACCTAAGACATGTCTTTTTAACTCTGTAACAGATGCAATCCCATCACTGACCACAAAAGCAGAGTGGTCATGTCTGTGTTTTGAGTCAGAATGGTTAAAGAAAACCGAGGACTGAACTCTGTGATGTAAAATGTCCAAGATTTTTATCAAAATCTAACAGCGGCAGGTGCCTATAAACTGCAACAAATGCACAGAAGGCACATCCTCAGGTCAGCAGCAACACACCTGCAAAGTTCCAGGTCAATCCGACGAACAGTTTTGGCACAATCTGGGGAACTGTCAGAGACTCCTTGATTCCTTGATAGAAAGGGATTAGTCAGGCTGTTACCCCCGCGCGGCAGAAAACGAAACAAAACAAAACGACTTGTATAATTGGACATTTATTATAAAAACAGTCAAGTAAAGGTGTTAAAAGTACAAGAATAAAATATTACTAGAATACAAAAATGCAGAATAAAATAATGCTAAAAATGAATAAAATGTGAAAAATGAAACATAAAAAGTAGCCTGTGGGTAATATTAGCGCTGGCTTAAAGTTACTAAATTACCCACTTTCCATGAGCAAGCATTCTGATTGGATAATCACACAAACTCACAAGATGGCCATCTTGTGTCACATTGACTGGAGGCTACGGTAAAAACAAGGTGATGGGATGGATCAGACCTTACCAGTTTGAGCCGGACTATTGGAATGGATCTGCTTAGTTTGGATACAGCAGCGCAGTGCAGCTCCTGATCGTTTTGTCGCATCAGGTTGTCGTTTGCAATCATGTGGATGAGGCGCTTCAGCCAGGCGTCATTCACTTTTCATTGCCAGCTCTCTGCGGCTCTCTGTGGCCTGGGAACTGTGGGAAGTGAGCAATGTGTTTACTGTATGTGTTTTTTAGCTGAGCGACTGAACTGTAGCCTTTTTCACAACAGCAAACACAGGTTGGTCCCTTTAAATGGGCTTTTATTTCTTGAGGATGTTCCTTCCTTCATATGCATCCTCACCTTCCACGCCATGCGTTTGAATTCAGTGCACAACAGCACAATGATATTAACACACCACGCTGTAGGTCGTGCAAATGTTGTGTAACGACAACGTGAAAGGTGAATTAACGACATGTGCAAAATGCCTCGTTTGCTGACGGTCATGAAAGCAGGTCCCTAAAACCCCATTTGACTGCCGGCTCCACACTTTAATAGTCCACGTGCAACATATGAGCAACATGTCGGCATCGAGCTCCAGAGCCCACATTTTGATATCGCATAAAAATGTTTTTAAATCTTATAATGTTTATGTTCAATCATTTAATGAACAGAGTCAATTTGATGAATCAGAATGGTAAATAATCATTTGGTGCAGCTCTAATTAACATACATACACAGCACTTTGTTTGCGCATTCATTAGACTGATCAAACACAAACACACACTCGCCCCGCACATTCAAACACATCAACAATAGGTCTGAGCCTCAGTTTGCTGCACCCTGCAAACACTTACCGGCCTGTGAGTGAGCCAACGCGTCTGCGAGGTTTCTTAACTCAAAGCTATGAAGGAGCGTGTGTGTGCAGCCAGCGCACGTGTGCTGTAGCTGAAGCTGCAGTAGGAAGATTTGGGACTGCTGTGGTCATTAGAGCAGGATTGAAAGACTCCGTGGCCTGCCTGAACCAGCACCAATCTGCCCAATTTATGTCTCTGCCTGAAAGAGAAGCAGGTTAAGACGGAAAATCAAAGACTGTTAGTTCTGGCAGACCGGCTAATCAGCTGGGAACACCTGATTCTCTCCCGTGCATCCGATCAAATCTCACTCAGGCTGCCATATTTAAGCTTCTGTGACTTGCTTACATGTATTTATGTATCCAAATACTTGACTTTTTCTGAGTTTATTTCCTCTGTCCGTTGTTGTTGAGGGGATTGTACTGTTAAACATTCATTCATAGTTTTATGGATGTTTTGGTGTCCGCTAGGCACCAGAGAACAATTAGCTAAAAAACCCTCCTCACATTTGATCAAGTCTGTCTCAATAATACCCGCAGTCCCTTTGGTACATTGAAAGACTTAATATTTTCTGTAGTTGTTCCTCCTGATCATACACAGTTAAGATCCCTGCTAGTTGAAAATGAAGAACTGAATTCACAGTCTCTTTTCACCACAAAACAAATGCATATTGACTTAATTTCCAGCAATCAGTAATTTTGGAGAAACGAAAGTGGGTACCTTCCCAGAGCTTTGGTCAAAGTGCAACTTTTGCACTCAAAAGACTTGAACTTTGTGTTGCCACCTAGTCTGACTATTTGACTATGCATATATTTATATTTGTATTGAACAGAAATGGGTCTGTGAGTATTCCTGTCAATGTACATGAGGAAATGTATAGTATTAAGATAGGCTTTGATAAATATAGACTGTTCTTTAATACTACATCATTGTTCCGACCCAGCAGCGCTCTCACTCTAACCCTCCTGGCCTCTGTCCTTATCGCCACCTGCAGGACGATGCCCAGCAGCTCTTCGCCCTGTCTGCAGCTGCCGAGGAGCAGGGCATCTTCCCGGACGACCTGGCCAAGGTGGTCAGGCGACTGTGGGGTGACAGCGGAATACAGAGCTGCTTCACGCGGTCGCGGGAGTACCAACTCAACGACTCTGCAGCATAGTGAGTGTAATTCTGGGTGCTCTTATCTACTGTGATCCCACTTGATATTTATGTGTACGGCTCCGGTTCGAGGAAAAATACCTACCAGTAAGATCCAACCATCTTAAATCTACGACTTTTAATATTCTGCTTGCTTTTATCAAACTCGGTGTGCCGGTATCATCGTTATCAGCATGTGGACATGTGGAAAACATGATAGTCGAAGCTTCCCAAGTAAAACATTCCCAATTTAGTATTACAGAAATACTTTTTCAACTAAATGTTACACTTAAATAATAGTTAAATGAGATTAGAACAGCTGGAAAAGGGGAAATTTTGTCTGTATTGGCTGATATCTGTGCTGATCCATTTTTATTTTGAGATCACAGATATGGCCATTTAATATTCCTGCCATTAGCCATGCTGTTCTCATCGCATTGGGATGGATCTAATACCGCCGGCCTTTCAGACTCTCTCATATGCACCAGCCCATCTAGGAAGCTCTAGAGGCTGGAAACATAGTCCAATAACTTCCATTTAGAGATTATTTTTCCCTCCCTGGGTTTGACTCAATATTGTAACTTGATAAGCAGAGCACAGAACAGTTTGGCTCGAGGGATGAGAAAATGAGTCATTGTTTACGTCAAGGAAATTGTTCTCCAAGTAAACGGGGAGAATTTATGTGATGATGAAAACCCCCAAATGATGCCCGAACTTTTAGATGCATTTTTTTAACAGCCGTGATGATCGGATGGAAAATTTTTTGTTGAATTATTCATCAAGTTTTCATTCACCCCCAAAAAGTCTGCCGGCTTGTACAATCTCAAGATGAATTCTAATTATATAATTCATCTGCAAATGAATGAAGAAACGGTTGGATGGCCTAAAGCTCCCAGCTGGCCCTGCATGGTGATAGTTGTGTCAGTTCTCTTACAGAACATATTCTTTACAGGTTCACTGAAGCCGTTTTGATGTACTTGGAATTTTTGTTTAAAAAAAACAACAACATAGAAAGGACAAACCATCACTTTGCCCTGCGCACTGGCAAGAGAGTATTGTTTTCGCCCCGTCCTTCTCTGTGTGTACATACAGGTACGAACAAAATAGCTCAAAAACTGCTAAATGTATCATTACCAAATTTTTAAGTGGGATTAGTATGAATATTATTAATATCTTGAGCTGAAATTTTGGAATCTCCAGCACCAAAACTGACGGAATCTTGGAAAGGGACAAGCATTGCTGCATGTGTGCAGGGTTTCATGCCCAATTTTTGGTATTGTCAATGCTGCCACCCGTTGGCCAAAACTCACAATATTCACAAATTGCCAAAATTCTTAATAATTATTATTTTTTCGCCTGTCTGTGTCTTTGTATATGTGTGTGTTCGGACAAACTAAGTCTTTGCCCTGGATCGCGACCAAATTATAGAAATGGTCAACATCTCGAGCTGATTAGATTTTAGGACCTCTATCGCCAAATCTGACAAGACTGTGGACAGAGAAAAAAAAATGCTAAATGTATGAAGATGACTCACTGTACAAGTGCTGCTGTTTTGGGAGTGTTAACGTTGAGCAAGTGTTGTTGGTGGTGCGCAGAGTTGCAGCCCACTGGATGCTCCCTTTATTTCACCAATATTTGTTAAGAAGTGGAGCAAATCTGTAAAGAATACGAATGTTACTATAGAAATCCTCCGTCTAAGGATAGCTCATACGGTGGGCAGTTGATATTTAGCATTGATGCTCTGACCTCATTCCACTTTCCAAAAGCATTAAAGACAATGGAGTGAAAATAACGTTAATTACAGCCCAACGTTAGATGCGGAGCTTCACATAGCGTAGATATGAAGTATCTTGTGAACTGAGAAAGACGCATCACAAGACAAATAAACCTCAAGATTAGCAGCAGCAGTTTAAGTAGTCAACAACAACCAATGTAATGCTTTTGGTTGGTACTTGATTAGTACGAGACCTTAACGTAATCCAAGAAATGCACGGATGGAACGCTAACAAGTTTGACAGTGGCAAAATATGACTCACTCTGCAAGATGTTCACTACAAGTTCATTTCTGTCCAAAGCTGTTCTCCAAAGTTTATGCTCTCTCCCTCAGCTACCTGAACGACCTGGAGAGGATAGCTAAAGCAGATTACATCCCCACCCAGCAGGATGTGCTGCGAACTCGGGTCAAGACCACTGGCATTGTGGAGACTCACTTCACTTTCAAGGAACTACACTTCAAGTAAGGACATGCGGCGCTGCCGCTCCAATCGTGTCTCCCATCAAAACGTGCACATTAACCTTAACTCATCTCTGCTGCTGCATGCTTGCAGTGTTGTTTTGTGGTCTGTTCTAGCACATGAAATGTGACCCCTATGACCCCTGAATGGAGCTATCTTTGGTTTTTCCTCCACCACACCTGCTCCTCCACTTTATTTTGGTCTTAGCTTTAGTGGCACTGAGAGTCGACTGACCTCCCTGGCTGGAGCGAGCAATTAAAAGCTTAATCGTCACATGACTCCAGTCCTGTTTGCTCTGCCTCTCTGCTCTCGCTCAGTAAACAGTGCCATCATCTTGAGTGTGTCCGCGGTGCACTGCAGCAGTGCAGGTCAAACATCAAATATGCCTCCATCCGGCCTGAGTGCTGGTGTGGGTTAGTGATGGGTGGATAGATGTGTCTTTTAACAAAAGATACATTGAGTGTTTTAATGTTTTATAGGTTATCTATTCTGCAGCAGATTCTCTGTAACATAAAGTTGAATATTTACAGAGTGAATAGCTGTAACATGGGACTTTTTATTTTTATAGATTTTTTTTTGTTCTTTGTTCTTTTTAGATCTTGAGCTGAGAATGAAAAGCTGTTGTAAAGCAGTCCAACACCCCCATGGTAATTAAATAAAAGCCACGATGCTCCAGTGTGACCTGTTTCCTGACAGACTGATATTTGCTCTGTCACAGCCTCAGTAGTTGGCCTGAATAAAACATGGAGGCGATCGATAGGAGAGGGTAACTCTGCCCTGTTTGCTATAATGGGTACGGAAAGGAAATACAGAGAAATGTCACTTTAAATGTCGAAATGGTGCTTCTTAGGTGTCTGCTAGTTGAATGCTCATATTCTCCTGTCCTGGGTGTCTCAGCTCTGTAGGGTTTTGCTCACACCTTTAGCAGCTTCGACAGTCCTGCCCACGTTAGCCAGTGTCCCTGCGGTCTTTTATCCGACAGAAACGACTTATCTCCGAAACAGCCTCATGAAACCGTAATCGCCATCCGAGGCTTAAATATCACCAAGAGTGATCCAGCACTTCCTGCATCGCATCAAACAAACCCCTTCTGTGCCATGTTAAATCGTACCTTATCTTACACACGGTGTATCTTCTCTGCTTCATCCCCTTCGCAGGATGTTTGACGTGGGAGGCCAGCGCTCTGAGCGAAAGAAGTGGATCCACTGTTTTGAAGGCGTCACGGCCATCATTTTTTGTGTTGCACTGAGCGCCTACGACCTGCTTCTGGCCGAGGACGAGGAAATGGTGAGAGGGAAAAAAATCCTGCTTGGATAACAGATATCCGCCAGAGTCATACATCTGCTCTCTGGCTCACTTTAAGTGTACGTTTTGATTGCTTTACAAGGCGTTTAAAGTCGGCCATCCCTCCTTTATTATAGCTCAGTAATAATGATCTTTAATGATCCATCCCCTGTAGTTATGTGATTAAAAAAATGATCCGCTTGACCCCAATTTCATGAAGCGCTTAAGAGGTGTCACTGGCATCAGAAAAATTAAACAGCACTTCCTTGTGCTTCTACACAGAACCGAATGCATGAGAGCATGAAGCTGTTTGACTCCATCTGCAACAACAAATGGTTCACCGAGACCTCCATCATCCTCTTCCTCAACAAGAAGGATCTGTTTGAGGAGAAGATCACCCGCAGCCCCCTCACCATCTGCTTCCCAGAGTACCCAGGTACACAGAGGATGGCGGCGGTGCTTTAGTGCGGCAGTACGACCACAGACGGGCAGTCTTTCTGACAACACTTTTCTTCTTTGTGCAGGCGCCAATAAGTTCGATGAAGCAGCCAGTTACATTCAGACCAAGTTTGAGGACCTTAACAAGAAGAAGGACACAAAGGAGATCTACACCCACTTCACCTGTGCCACTGACACCAAGAACGTGCAGTTTGTCTTTGACGCCGTCACTGACGTCATCATTAAGAACAACCTGAAAGACTGTGGTCTTTTCTAGAGGTGAGATATATTAGGTGCAGTTAAGCTGTTTGAATGGTTCAATTATTTGTCAACCTTTTTTTGAATGGGCCAATGCATAGAATTCCCAGGGTTTTAGATGTCATCTACTGAAGACAATAAAAATCTGAGAACATTTGCAAGCTTCAATTTTGAATCCTGTGTGTGTGTTTGTAAACTGACTGATCCAATTCCATCCCAGAATCTACATAGAAAGATTTATTAAATCATTCCGTAATGCTTATTGAATATATTATGTCTAAAATGCCGCACAGAACAGCGACTGACCGGGCCAAGTTTTGTTTTTTTTTAACGGTTGGTCGATACCATTGACTGTATGTAAAGATGACACCTCTCAAAAAGTGTAGCCAAAGCAGCTTGATCACCCTCTGGTGGTGGGCTGCAGTACTGGTCATAAACCCCTTCTGCTCAGTGAAATCATTTAGTCTGTAGAGGGTAGTCACTAGGCATATTTATAACATGATTTATAGAATGCAAATACTTTGCAGTCAAATTTGAAGATTTGGACCTGACTCAATAGACAACAGCACTAAACATTCAAATATATTGTTTTTCAGCCAAAAACAGTCGTTTTAGGTGTCAGATTATCTTTAAGTCACAGAAATAACAAAAACATATGGTGTCATGAGGTATTTGGTTGTATTGTGAAAACATTGTTTTCATAAATGGATTGACAGAAAATGTGCTATATCAAGATATAAAAGATTATCTATATCGTGATTGAAGATTTTGCCCATATCGCCCAGCTCTAATTTAAAGTCAATTTGCATTTTCAAGTTTATGGAACTTAAAATCTAAAGGCAACCTGGACCCCAACCTTTTAAGTTAAAAGATCAAGTTTGTTTTACAGTGTAGAGTAACACGATATTGCTGCTGTGAAGGCCTTTCTACTAAGAACACCTAAAAAAAAAATCTATACTAGTGCATCTCAAATAATTAGAATATTTAATATATTCAGGCATCACTGCATGCAAACTAAAAAGCTTCAAGCATTTTACCATCTTAATTTTGATAAGTCTGGTCTACAGCAAAATAAAAATCATAAAAATAAGGAAAAACCTCAAAATATTAGTATATTTCACTGCTCACCCAAGTCTGAATCAAGATGGATTAGCAAACAGAAATTTGAGTTATTCAATAACAGCTGCTCTCTCTACTTTTTTTTTTTATATCATATCTGTTTTTTGTCGTCTTTCTGTGCAGGAGAACTGCCAGGTGCACACAGACTGCATGAGAGACTGCAACAGCCATGCGATGATGACTGCTTTGTCATAATGAAAACCATAACAGACTTGATTCGGAAAAGAGAAATTGTAGATCATCAGCCATCACATGTTGATTGTGTTATTATTATATATATTATGTAAATTTCCTACTGCTCTTGATCAGGGGTTCTCCTGTTACCCGGTTTAAAAATTGAATTGACCATGGACCCACTAATTGAACAACAGCCATCCACAATCAAGGGCCTTCATCTGAGAATAGATGCTCTTAAATGAGATTTGAAGCATATGTTATTTTACTTGACTGGCTTAGGTGGAAAATAATTGAGAGATGTGAAGAAATGATCGTACTAACTCATGACGTAATCATACCACACCCACAATTAAAATGTTTTCAGTCACTAGTTTTAACACCACTTGTTTCAAGAGTTAATGTAAGAGAAGGAGACAAAGAAGAAAGCAAATAAATCATTTTTTGTATTTTTTGAGTTTTTCAAGTTTTTATTTCACTTTCCAATCTTTCTTTTAAGAATACAGTACAGAGAAAACAAAACTTTTTTTTAATAAAAGTTAATTTATGTTAATTAACATTTTCTGAACCTTTTGAGTGCACAGACCTTATTTTTAAAAGAAAACAAACAAGCGTGGAGAATGAATATGGAGGAAGGGAAAACGTTTTTGTACAATGTTTACACGGAATATTCACGGATGTACTATAGTGCATTGTTATGCATGACGATCCATAGATTAAGATAGCTTGTATTCCCACACTGAATAACAATCTTTAGGTAACTTATTTAAAGAAACACAACAGATATGATTAAATGTCACTTTCAATACATCTGCAAAATTTTAAAGTGGTTGTGTCTGTTCCTCACATGGATTGCGCTGTACTGTTTGCTTCATTCTGAGTCTTTTTACATATGTTTGTGCCTTGATATCTGTTTATATGCTATCTTCATATTGTGAATTAGGGCTATTTCTACTCCACTGACCTTCACATATCCCATGACGCAAAATGCACTGTAACATAAAGAGACAAATAGATGATGGTTGTTCATTAATATTAAAATAAAAGTCAAATCACTTGCTAAATGTAAATAAAAGATTGGTCACATAATTGTATATTCTGCTGTGTGATGTTTTAAAAAAAGAATACACCACAAACACATTGTATTGGCCACATATGAACCATAACAGAATGTATCATGTGTAGACCAGCCAGTTGACCAACTTATCGCATATTCAGCCACTGCATGGAATTATAGTGAACATAAATTATTCCCATTTTTGTTGGGGACTCTGGAAAACCACTACATTAGTAGAATTATGGTTGTCAGAGGTATGCAGTTAGCCCTACCATCTGAATCTGTTTAGGCGCCACCCAATGGTAAGACATGTACTGAAGTGCTGTTTGCACTTGAATATCAGTCATTTATGCCATTTTCTACTTTTAAGCCACTGCTTTTCTCCACTTATTGTATTTTTACTGTGTTTATTTGACAGATGAATTTAAGATGGTTACCCTTCAAGTTAAGATTTTACTTTAAATAGTGCAGCTAACAGTTAGAAATATGATATCACAAAATATTAGAATATTTCACTGTAACGCAATCATCAAACATTGAAAATGATTGTATTATATTAATTTAACGGACAGGGGTTAGTGTGTGTGCGTGTGTGTGTTTGTGGGGGGGGGGTATTTGGCCTGCAGAAAGGTTATGGTAGGAGGTACGCTACAAAGTAACGTCCCATGAACATCAGGTCCCAAAGTGCCCCAGCAAAAAAGTGGATTGTGACAAAATTGTTATTTACCTCAGATGGTTTAATGTTGTGCTTGATTGGTGTATAATGATATGCAGACATTTTTATAGATAAAATAAAGTCAATGGTTTTCCAACATGTTTGACTTGTGAACCCTGGCTATTGGGGCTCCCACAGTTTTACCAGAAAGGTACATTAATCCATAAATCATCATAATCATCATAAATCATTTTTCTGCCCCATCACTCATCTCCTGAACCCTCAGGTTGATCTTAACCACTGGACTAACAGTATATTTTTAGTAAATAGTAGTTCCCGTTAACAAAAAGGCTCTCTTTTTTTTCTTTTTGTCAAACAGAAATGTGTTCTTTGACTTTAATGCACCTTCTTAAATAATGTCTACATTGACTTTTCTTCAAAGGTCATACAACCCTTTCTAAAAATCCCTATTTGCCTATATCTGGAATCCTGTGTCCAGTATGCCTGGTTTGAATGAAACATTGCCCCAAATTGGACTAATTTAACTAACTTAATGCAAATTTCTAATGTGAGAAGGATCAGCGCTCCTCTGCCGCCTCTTGTAGAATTTCAATCCAAAGTGTTATCAGCATCCAAAGGGGTGAGGTGAGAAGGTGCAGCCTTCAATGGTTCGCTCATCTGCAAATGAATTGAGCCTGTTTGCATCCCTAAACGCTTACTGGGGAGAGAATGGGTCGCGCTGAATGCTCACACTGCGGTGTACTACGTGAATACATGCAGAGGCATGGTGGAGGAGCGCTGACAGGGGCGGTCGGTCCTCCAAAGATCCACCAGGTGGCGCCATGTGGGCTGCACTGAATATTTCCAGCCATGACAAACGACCAACAGAAGTGTCTTATTCATACTCAGCATTAATTTAGTCTTGTAAAACTAGGAAGAACAGCTAAGTAATACCAGCGGACTCTGACCGGAGTGAATATCTGATAACATCTGTATGGACAGTCGATAATCATTCGATTGCATACTGTTAGATAGATAAAACAGGGCTGACTCTCCATCTCCGGCTGCAGAGTGAACATCTGAGTACGGTTCCAGTGGAGGAAGTGCTGTGATTGTGCAGAGATGGCTCTTGTTGCAGGAGACTCGCCATTGGCTGCTTGTGCGACGCCCCGCGCTGATTGGCTGCAGCCCCAAAGCTCGGATCCGTCAAAGTCCGCTGCGGGACGGTGGGTTGGTCCAGAGGAGGGCGAGGACAGCCGCAG
>KV751324.1:18825953-18865925 GCA_001698575.1 Mola mola | reverse complement strand
ATCACAGACAACCCCGCCCCCCCTTTTTTTTTTTAATTGACATGAATAAGTTAAAATGCTGTGTAAGTAAATAGAGACATTGTTTAAAAGATATGTCAAAAAGAGTTTATCTGTTTGTCAGACTCAGAGGAATGCTGGGATCCTGATCACACACTTTAGACACTTTATTGGGAATAGTTGGACTTTTATAAAGTTATAAGTCAAAACGCCCAAAAAATATCCTACCTCCTACCAATGAAGAATCCTTTCCAAAATTCTAAAATCTGGATCCACATCTAGATAATTTTCAGGGAAAACCAAAATATTATGGTGTATTGTGGTGTATGTTGCACCAACGGGGCTGTAGTTTTTGAGTTACAGGGTCCAGACATACATGCATACATACAGACAGGCACATAGAAAGATTAGAGTGATTTTCTCCATTGGGGAGCGAGGGTAATATACTCTGCTCAAGATGGACAATGCAGTCATGACAAAGACCATCAACAGGAAGAAGAATACTATGTAACATTTGCAAATCGTCGCAAATAAATTTGGTCAAGATTGTTTTGATTTACAAAAGTAGCATTAGAATGACCATCCAGGAGGTCACCTGCATAATTTCACGAATACCACCATTGACGAAGTGCTACTTGGTGGCAAAATGACAATCATTTTCATCTTGTAATTGGCAGGGTGTGACTTCTGAGTGGAATCAAGGTGAATCTATCAAAAAAGTTAAGCGATGCATTCGTTCCGGTCACGTAAATCAAGATCAGCTTATTTGTTGCCAAGCTGTCTTCACACCTGCCTCTTTTAGACTTTCCACGTTAGCATTTGGAAGAGGAGAGAATTCCCAGAACATATGTGAGTCTTACAGTCAAATATAACTATACAAACTGGAGTTTGTTTCTTAAGTCGCTTTAGTCTGTGTGGCTCTGAACATAAAAAATGTTTAGAGCTAAACCACGGCAATAAAGAACCAGTCCCCAACTTCAATTAGTTCACCATCGGAAAAGTTGAATTTACTGATTCAACATCTAAGTTTCTGCAGAATCCGAGGGTTTGTTTGGACACAGAGCAGAGCTGACAGTCGAACTACATCCAGTTTTGACGAAAGGCCACTCAAGGGGCCTGAGAGTCACAAAACCACACCGGTGGATATATAAGTTTATAGTGTCTGCTTCTGGAGTGCAGCCAAATCGCTCTTCTGCTGTCCACATACTGTACTGTGCATAATAAATGGAGCTTTGAACTTCCCCTTAAACATGATAGAGCTGCTCTTTCCACAATAATAAAGAAACACAATGACATTTCAAGAGTTTTTACTGCCTCTCACTTCATGGTTCCACCCTGTGATGTCAAATGAATGTAGAACCAGTCAAAACATGAAAATATAATTCTTTTCATAAAGTGGCAACACAAATCAGTTTAATACATAATGCCGTAATACTTTAATACTGTTGTCTCCCCCCTTTTTCTCATCCCATTATCTTGAGATAAAAAGGCTGAATTCAGAAGACTCTGACAGGAGTTATGTTTGTATGTGTCAAATAAGAATTTGTCCAAACTTTCTACCAGTGTTTGTGTCTTCTGTATCATCAAACACCAAACACGTTGTTATTTCTCTCACTCGCTCTTTGGTTTGTTCAGATTCCCTGACATCTGACATGAAGGCTGCATGTAGTTGTTGACAGGAACCCTGGTGAGATCCCGGCTCTTCTTGGATGTTGACAACTTCCAGGAAAAAAAAAATAAGATCGATAAGACTAAAACTGTACAGAATTACACAATCAAAAGGTCAGAGGGATTGGGTTTCATCATAAATTGTTATGTCCGATGAATCATGACACCGTCCAACAACGGCCAAAAAACAAAAGTCAAATTTTGGCTTATGAAAGGATAAGATGTAATACAAATCAGCATCATTTCGTAGTTCTATTGAATGTTTCTTTGTTCAATCTCATGTTTATTACATTTTTAATTCTTACATTTTTTATAATCAAATCTTTCCATTCTTTTCCATTTTTCCATTTTTAATACTTAAGTTAGTAGAACTAAAACTTGCTATTGCCAGATTTGTATTCTGGGTCTATAAGGCAGCGTAACGACACTGGACCAGATGATACTACTCAATAATGGGACCCAGAAACAGCCGTCTCTGACTGCAGATATACGTGAGGGCATGGGAATGCGGTAGATTCAGAGGAAGTTCAGCCGAGCACCCCTGATAAGGATGAAGAATTAATTCAAGTGTGCCTCAGGGAACAAAATCACACTGGTAATTTCGGACAGGTCACTGCATGTGCAGCAAAAGCATAATGGCAGTTTTGAGTCTTATCCTACAAGACAATGGGGAGTTTTGGTAGACAGGAAGCTGGGATCAGAAGGCAAACCTCAACAAACCCTCCTTCATGCAGAATAAACAGCCGCACTGAAGCACAGTTCTGCCTCGGCTTCATTATCTGGCCACAATCCCAACAGTGAAAACATTTTTACAACCTGTTGTCGTTAGAGGCCTAGAAAATCAGTGCTAAATGGAGGGTCTGTGTGGTCTTTTAAGATCATTTTTCATCTTTTTGAGCTTCAGTTTTTTTTTAGAAATCGAGACATTTTTTGAAAACCTCTCACTCTAGATTAGTACAAGCAGCTACTATTTCAGATATGCCTCTAAAAGTGTTGACTTGTGGAAATAGTGTTCAAAACGACTTCACAAAATATCACACTGAGCAATTTCCTCATCAGCCCTCTATGAATATGTTGTTCATTTATGTCATACAGCGCAGAGCCAGCGGCTGCACACAGAGAACATCAATGAGCGGAAGCTCATAGCTGGAGCTGTCTGCAGTGTCAGCAGAGAGCTCCTGGAAAATTAAAGCTGGTCTGTCTGAATGTCATCGTGACTGTGTGTGTGTGCCTGTGTTCAATAAAGCTAACACATGAAGCTCTACACACACACACACACACACACACACACACACACACACACCTTAATTGGTTAATTGATGATTCAATTATGTTGTTTTAAAAAAAAATATTTTGAGCTAAATAGGACAAGTTGAAGTAACTTTTTAATGAACAGAGTTAAATCGACTTTTAACACTTCAGGTTGAGTGAAGTAAAAATTTTTAATGCAGCCCGGAAACTAACTTTTTAAGTTACAACTAGCTCTTTGCTATAATGAAGTGTTTTTAGTGCACCATCATCTTAATGAGCACACCACTTTTCTTGGATGACAAAGAAGATAAATGAACTCACGTGATGCAGTTTTGAGTCAGCTGCTCCTACAGACGAGACCAGGGACTAAAATCCTGGCTGAGGAGCTCGCTGCTATTACATAGCTAAATTTCCAATTAAAAAGATACTCAATAGTCAGCAGGTGAGTTGCACTGTGGCAAATGTGTCGCTAAGACACCAGGTTTTGACAAGGAGGAAAAATCATGTGAGGGAACATAGAATAAAGCACCAAAGACCATTCTGATACGTCAGTCTGATTTATAATAAGCTGAAGTGCTGGTGAAGAGCAGAAGCTACATGAACATGTTTGTTTGTGTTTTACTGTTTGTTCTTTATACACAAAGGGCCAACGCACTGTCATGTAAAACAGGCCCATTGTCTGATCGGGAGTCTCAGATGCTGCCTGATCACTATTGATCACCACTCTGAGGACTGCAATTAAGAAACAGATGGCTGGGCCCTCCCACTGCTCCCTCCAGCCAACTGCACCCACTTTCCAAACAGTCCAGAGAATTGAAGAAGCCTTTCGGATGAGAGGCAATACAAAACACTTCAAGTCCAGAGAATAGACATAATCTGACCTTCACACTGTTCAAAGACAGCTAATTACATTAAATCAGTAAAAAAAAAACAAAACAAAAAAAACCAAACAAACAATAAAAATAAGACATTAAAAATGAATTCAGGAGAAGTACAGTTCACTGATGAGTCTCATTCCTAGGCCATGAAACAGTGACTATTTGGGCTGCTACAGGGGACAATGTCCAAATACTGACACAAAGCATCAATATTTGATCTTTCCCCTGAATTTTCTACTTAAAGGGTTCTTTTCTTTTATGATGGTAAAGTGTGTGTTTTGAGGGTGACTTGTTCTGGTGCAGGGTGGAGGAGGAGCGGCCACTCTGCAGCACTTCTCAGGAGAGTGCCGAGTTTGACGCGCAGAGTAAAAGCAGCCCGTTCCTTTTGAAAGGCTTCCATTGACGTGTAAAGCAGCAAACAGAATCTCAATGTGATTGTCTTTCAAATGAGAAGATAACAGCACTCCACCTGACTGAAATGACCCGGAGCATAAGGACTGAGTCAATAAAAAGCTCCTCTTACAAATGGGACTGACACGCTGGAGCCTGCAGAGATGGCAAATGTCTTGTAGACGGAGGTCTCGAGTTGTAAAGAAAAGAATTATCATCCAATTGCTAAAAAAGTAATGCATCTAAAGGTGCCAAGGCTCAACCTCTAGTGTTTCCAATTATCGTAAGAGAAATAAACAAAAAAAAACAACTCAAACAAGCCCAAATTTTTTACGACCTAATGATACGCTAGTAGATGGAATAGGAGAAAAGGGCAAGAGCATTACAGGAAGCAGTTCACATAGCAGTTATATAAAAATGCATAGCCTATGTATAAAATGCCACAACTCATATGAGTATGTTATGCTTGTTTTTCATTTTGAACCTGGAACAGTTATAATAAATGAATTACAACAGTGTGTTAGGATCATCATAGATTGAAAAAAAAATAAGTCAGTAAAAATAAGTTAGTTATTTATATACAGCATGTTTCAATTTTGTGTCTGTGGAAATGTACAGCAACAACAACATGTATGGATTTTATTTTCACATTTAATTGAAAATTCTGAATAGGTCCTGACAGGGTGATTTAATTTATAGCACTGATATTATTTGTGAGGATCTGAGCAGACAGCACCAGTCAACGTACGAGGGTTAAGTGATAAATAAATTAAAAATAATGATATTTATAAAATGTATACAAAATTATAATGAAGTCACTAGTCAGGCCTCCTTTACAAGTAAGTATAGCTTTTAAAACAAAAACCGACATTTGTAATACTTGCACATTTCTTGGTATATTTGTGACACACTGATAAAACAGGTGTTGCTAATTGTAAATCTAAGTAAAGACTAAATTATTTCCTGAAAAGAAAAAATCTAAAAAAAAAAAAGAATCATAATATAGTTTACAACGAAACAGACTGCATTCATTCCCACAGCACACACAGTTAAACAGTCGCACACAGTACGGTGTTGGGAGGTTGACAAGAATCCATTAGACAGAAACAGTGCTGACCTTTGTTTAATTCCTGCTTGAAGCAATGATTAAATGGTTTGCTAATCAATGTCACCACTGTTTAGTTACATGGTGTAATGCAGTGTGGAATGTATTGGTCACCGGAGCAACTTATTGATATGTGTGTGTCAATGTGATGTCCAATTCTTGTCAGCAGTTAATATGCTGCAAGCTTGTTGGATACAAACACAGAAGACATGTGAGACGTCCATACAGCTCACAGGGTGTTGAACACATAACAGGGCAAATTAAAGCTGCATTTACCCAAATACACAGCAGAAATGTTGATTATTTTAACTTTAACTTTAATTTTAACTTTTTAGCTTTAAGCAGAGCTCCTCATGTTAAGCTGAAGTGCATTTTGATTTATTATAAAGAAGAATGGCGGTAAAATGACCTAAGCTGGGTGATTAGCAGATAAATGGACAACTCTTTGAGGATCACATGCTTTCCTGAGTGAAGAATCTACAATGTGTAGCATTTGCTCCATTATGCAGGTTAAAATATCTCAAAGAATATTTCATATACTGCTAAGAAAACCATATTACCTAGTGAAATATCTCAGTATCTACAATGGACTGGCACTGGTATTCCTCTGGGTACAGACATTCACTGTACCCAGAGGAGAAGTTCTGAGGACTTTGACCTTGACCTTTCATCGAGTTCCACCAGCAGGGCATAATTTATGTTTTTAAGTGAAAGGTCTCAAAAACTATTGGATGGGTCATCATAAAATGTATGAACTGTAATGACTTTGGTGATCCCACACTGAGTGGAGGCCTGCTCACTGTGATGAAGCTGACTGCAGGGCTTCTTTTGGCTCTATACACAGAAATAACATTGTGCCAACTTCAGCGGTTGACTGAGTCGGCACTGCCTGAATAACACTACTGTACCAAACAGACTGCGGACAAGTTGGTGCAAGTTAGTGACTCAATACAAAGGAAATGGAGGCAAAACCATGAAGCTGTTAGTTAAAGACAGAATTGGCATAAAATCAATGAAAAACAATCATAAGGAGCTATTCACAGTCCCCTACAGTCTGTGGATGTACATAAATTGCTCTCATTTCTTTAAGGGCACATTCACGTGGCTTTTCAATCCAGTAAAAACTCATTTATTTCTGTTTCCATTATGGAACATGTGCATGAGTATGTTGATGGTGCCTCTTGTTCACTGCATAAATAAAGCCGAACAACATCCAAACTGCAGACAGACTGCCCTGCTGTGCCTGTGAGGACAAAATCTACGGTCATCATGCACCATCATCATTATCACATATGGTGACACCAGCCTGGAGGGTTTGTGTGTATATACAGTGTTGTTTCTGTGTGAAAAGATAAATAAAGGAAACAGACTCGACAGCCTTTAGCACTCAAGTTATGTGGCCAATTTTTTAAAGCATGACATCAGAAATAGCCAGAAAACTTGAGTTTAATTTGACTAATGAGAAACCTGCAACCCATTTCCTGCCTGCACTTACATAACTTTGCATTAATGCAACAGGATCGAGAGCTCTAATAACTTCCAGATGGTACAAAAAGCCTGAAGAAGAGAAGCTGCGAGAAACACGGCAAATAGTGGGACTAACAATAGATGAGAGAATAAGAAAGAGTCAAATTCAGCTCAATGACCTTTTGTGCTATATACAATAAACTACAAAAATAAGTTACTTCCAGCAGTGTATGAAGCCAATATTTTTACTATGTAACTGTAGCTTGGGCCAAAATCAAATAATATCCATCTGTTTTCAGGTTGTTAATTTTCTGAATTCATCAGATATGTTCAACGGCAAAGAAGAACAAAACACTTAATCACTCCACTTGTCACTGCATAGACGAAAAGGTGGGATGGGAAGCTTATCTGTAAGATGTGACCGGTTGGCACTGGTTTCTGAATGATTATAAAGTCTTGAAAGTGCAACGGGCCCTTATACATCACTACTTTATTAAACTGAACAAATAGTCCAAACTCGAGCGAGTTCAATTGATTGTTTGCTGCTCAATGTTCCCCAGGCCGAATGAATTTGGAAAAACTGACATTTGTTTTTTTCTGCTGCACCTACTAGGAACATTTTACAACGTGCACTCAAAATGAGCACATTTGTTACTGTGGGTCAGTTTAAAAATATATATTTCCAGCCTTTTTAACTGAGATCTGTCTGTTGTTGATGTTTTTGCTCTGTGCACTCAACATCATTAATTATTATCAATTAAGACTGATTAAGTAATAGGGTTGAATGAGTGAATGGAGTATGATGAATAGATACAATGTCATATTCAAATCTTTTCAAATGCAATTTAAACACAATAACAAAAACTGACATTTTGAAAAATGCGCCACAAAAAAACCACAGAAGGTATATGAGACACTCATCTTAAAGGTCTTGTGTGTAGAATTTTAACTTATGTATTCACAAACTAATATAATCTTTGTAACTATAATCAAATGATTGTGTGATCACCTTAAATCAAAACCCATAGTCTAGTCCATTTATATTTACATGGGAGCGTTTCCCTTCCGCTATCAGAGACGTCTTGAGCCGCCAAGTTACTACGGTAACCAAGAAAGGACAAGAAGGCTTGAAAACACATTTTGGGTTTGTATACCATAGTGACATTAGAATACAAAAAGACTCACCCCAGTAAAAGGTGACAAAGAAGGAGTACAAGTCCCAAGTTACTTAAGACACTTTACTCTAAATGGAGGATCATACACTTTGTGCTAAGAGAACGAAGGAGAAGCAAGTCAGTCCTCCATCAGATACTGCTAGTTTTCACGCACTGGACCTTAACCTTGAAAAATGACTTCTGTTGTACATGATGAAGCAATCATTTGCTTCGGTTAGCGTCGCTACTCCTATTAAAAATGTACACTTTCGTTCTATATGCAGTTTGCAGCAATGACAGGTTTGTCATTCATTTAATCTTGGGCTGTGTAATTACCTTTGACTGTTAGCTTTGTTAGCGACGAGCTAGTGGACCTAAGCTCCGTCAAGTCTGCCTGTCGTATCACAGGATGCTGCTGCTAACTATTTTATTTCTTGAGTTTTTGAGCCATATGCTACTGAATGAATTATCTGCATTGGTTTGTTTGAATGGGCTTTCATTTCATTGATTCCCTAAATGTCTGCTCACTCATCTGCTAAACTGTGAGCGCACACACACCCACATAAAAATTGCTGAGGACGATGCAAATGAGAAGGCAGTTATCTGTGGGGAGAACCACTGCAAAAATGTAAAAAAAAAAAACAGATGACTTAAAAGCGTGAGGTCAACTATACAATGATGCCTCCAACAAAAAACCTGAAGAACAACAGAAGGCACAAGCCGCCTGTGTGGATCACAGATTACTCATTATCCCGGGAGCACGATTCATGTCTGGGGCTTGAGTTTCAAGCCGCACAATGCATCTCCATGCCGGGGCTGTTGGACGAGGGCTGAGGACCGTGGATCATGTTCACCCTCTTTTTTCTTTTCGGGCACGGTCCACGGAGGCAGATTTAACCACATGTGAGGTAAATCTTCCTCTTCATTGTTCTCTTTCTCTCTTTAATCCAGGCCTTGTTATTTTGTATGACAGATGTGTGAACACTAATTATATACGTTCATGTAAGTGCTTAAATCACATATCAAGTAGCTGCAGATTTCTGAGACGCAGAAAAAACTTCAAGTGGACAACTCAGAGGAAAGTGCAAAAATGATTCCTGATTTCTCAATGCACATTAATCATCATCATTAGCTGTGAAAAAAATCTCTGTCTCCTTCAATGACATCACATAATGCTCACAGGGAAATCTGGTTTCAATACATGGCTTCCCGCGAGGGCAGGGAATAGCCTTCCTTTCTGCAGGCAAATAACAAAGAAGCAGTGTGAGCGTTGACCTCGCAGTGGACTTCTGTGAGATCAGGAGCCTTGCCTCCAACACTGCTTATTTAATTAGAGACTGAAAGGGCACGCTGGGGAAGAGGGGTACCAAGGGAGCATAAAGGGGTACAGACTTAAGACCAAGGGTGTGGAGGATGTGCTCACAGACATGGAAGAGGGAGCAAGTCCAGCAGGGCCCAACAGACAAGACAACATACACTGGTACAGAGAGCTGGGCAAGCTGCAGGAGGGGTTAAGGATGGCGCTACTTAATACCCCGCCAAGACACATACTCATTAGTCATGGCCTTGGGTGATTTTTCTCTGTTTTCACTGAGTCTGCAGCTCAGTTACAGCTGAGCACAACAGTCATTAATCTTTTTTGCTCTTGAAATATCCTTTAATGTCCTCTGGTGCTTTGTTTTTTGGGAGTAAAAAAGGCATGCTCCACCTGTGATCCGAGGCGAACTTAGGCTCTCATTTTGGCCACTTGCAGGCAAAGGAAAACAAACCAAACTATTATCACCTGTTAGCGGCTACATGTGCCGCTATGGAAAGAGGGTTAATAAAAAGGTGACACCAGATGATACCAGGTAGTTAAGGAAAAGTCAGGTATATTTCAGCCTAACTTGTATCGTCCCAACTTTGAGGGACTAAAACTTCACGAAACACATTTTTTTGTTAAAAATGTCCAATTAGCTTGACAAACCTATAAAATGCAACAGTTCGAGGTCTGACAAAACACTGGGATTAAATTATGTGGGGTTTTTTTAAGCTACTACCTATGCTATTTTCATTGCAAGTGTCTGGTAACATGGAGCAGATACCTACAGTGAAGCACCTGTGTGCTTTGACTCAATAACTGTAAAAATGCTGTATACATACATACATAGAGTTATTAAATTTTGAATTGGAATAGACCTATTTCGTAAATTTGTTTGTCTTTCATAAACATCAGAAGGCAGCAGAGTACTTCACAAAACTAAGAGACAAAGGGGTATCACTGTGGGTATCTGTACCATGGTACCAGACACTTGTAGTATTTTTGATTCTGAATAATTCAGATTTCTGTAATGCTTGTGATGCTTCTCGGTGTTGCATTTTATAGACTTGTCGAACTAACTGGCCCTAGCAACCAAACTCCATTCTGGAGTTTTTAAAAAAAGACAAAGAAAAAGACATTTTAGACGCTCAAATTTGGGGAAATTGAATTTCCCTTTAATGGGCTGAACAACCAAAATAATGAACTAAAAGAAACTAAAAGGTTCCATAAAGCTTTATTTTCTGTTGATTATGCATATTTAGCGGTTATAACCAACAAATTCAGGTTAGATCTGATGATTTCACCCATTGTTATTACAAAATTCTAAATTGAACAGAAATGTTGTGCTTCATTTTGTAAATATCTTACATGAGCCACAACGTTTCAGATGGTTCTGTAAATCTTTTGAGTCATGACAATGTACTGACAGTAGAGAAAGACAGCAGTCCTCAAACTGTTGCATCAACATCGGATTCCAACAAACTTCTTGCACACACATTAAGCCGTCTTTGTTCATTTTTTTTTGTGCAAAACTTTCCCACCACTTTAGAGACTTTTATTATGCGAGCTTGCCAGACTCGCTGCTCGTTTAATGGCCTATGCTTCGCCCCCTTCAACTGAAAAACATAAACTAAAGGAGGAAAAAGATAGTATAAAAGCACAGCACTGAGCAGATGAGGACAGCCTCTCGTTTGTTTACATATTTCTGCTTCCATCCAGAGGACAGCGGCAGCAGGGGAAAGCCAGGACAACTTCCTATTTTGGGAAACAGCTGCTTTAAAGCAACAATCTCTGGAAAAGGGTTAGCGTGGTAGGGGCCTGCGCTGTGTTTAGTTAAAGAGTCTGAGTAATCAGCCACATCTAAAGCACCTATTCCGAAAATCGTAGTCAGTCACCGACATATTTTCCTTAGTTTGCATTACGGTGACTGCAAAACATCTGGCAATGCTGCCATGTGGTGGTTAAAGGCTGGGTGGGCCACCAGTCCAACCAGTGAGATGTGAGTGTTGTTACTTGATATTAATGAACTGGGTCTGATCCCATACTGAGAGCGGTCATTGCACAAGAAAGCTGAGCTCTTGATACTGCATGTCTGATCAGAGATATTCAACAGCTGCACGTCTGCAGTTGCCCCAAAGGCTGCCTAATAAAACCCCCTCTCATCTGAGATTAGAGAGATAAGAGCACACTAATAGGTACTCTTTACTTCTCATTCTGCAATCACCCCTTCTGTGGCCTAATTTCTGTTCAAAATAATCGATAGTTAAGTCAATTTCCATTTGCACATTTCAGTAGTGTACAGAAAAGTCCAACATTCAGAAATCTAAAATGAATCACTTCTTTATAGAAGAAACCTGTTACTGATAATAGTCTTCGTTTCATCTGACCCCTCTTGTTTGAATTATGTTGCTGGCATTAACTTCAGAATAAGCATATACTTAGAAACATCAATGAAGTTGCTGAGATATAACATAAATAAACATATCGCAGTGTGTTGTTTACATTGAACGTCAATACGGATTAGGGTGGATCAAAGGAGAATTATTCAAACAAAAGCCTAATTCTTCAGTCTCTGATGCCCTTAAATTTCATAAAATTTCATAAAAATTACTCTAGCATGTAGGTCAGACACTAAGACCATTTACCTCGACAAGACTGTACAATGTAACAGTGTTGGGCAAGTCAAAACATCAGAAACAAAACCCCTTTTTTCACCACTAACTTCACTCGGAATGTCATTGGAGGAGGAGAGAGGAGACACCTACAGTAAAACACGAGTGTGTTTTTAATTCAGTGACTGTAAAAATACGTTAAAACAAATGTTTGTACAGACTGTGCAATTCCTTTTCTTTCTCACGTTCACGAACGACAGTAGCTTTTTTGAATGTAATGTCCAATTATTTGGCACATTACCACAGAATGGAATAGAGGTCTTCATTTCATCCCTTAACTTTGTACTACTATCCCTCTGTTGTGTTTTCAGAATTAAACTTATCTGTGTTGCTCATACGCCACACGGAATAAAAGGACTATTGCTGAGAAAAGACCATCAGCTGTCGAGCTGAACTGATTTCTCTCGAGGTTATCACAGTCACATTTAAACTAATCACACGGACTAAAGACTGAAATGTTTTCTTTGGCAGACATTTCAGCATCTCCCACTCGGATGACTGAAGGCTTGGCAGCCAATCATCTCTCTCTTTCTCTCTCTGTATTCTTCATTTATCTCTTGGAGTGTTTAGTAGTAAGCAACTGGACTTCTTATCTTGTTTGAAGACGTTTCGCCTCTCATCCGAAAGGCTTCTTCAGTTCCGAAGAGGCGAAACGTCTTCAAACAAGATGAGATATTCCAGTTGCTTCCTACTAAACACTCCAAGATTAAGATGACCTGGATGACTGAGAACCTTCACGGACATATCTTCATTTATCTGTGCCAAGCACTATTCAGCTCAGCAGATGTGTCTTCTTCATCCGGTTGTGTCCAGTCTATGCTCTGTGTCCTCCTTTGCCTAATACAGCTGATCTCAAGGCTGATGCTGAAACACTGTAAGTATTCAAAAAAAGCCAGGTCTGGAAAATCAAATGATTGCCCATCCCGCTGACCAAATGATTTAACACTTTTAAATATATGATGTCAGGTACAGACTGAAATCATTTACTGAGTGCAGCCAACGTTCCATGCTGCTGGGGTAATGTGTAGTTGTTGGCCAGCATATGTCAGACAGAGGGGAAATGCTAAAAGTATGTGCAAACACTTTGACTGACCAAGTTTGAAGACAACAACTGTGAGAGCACCAGGGTCTTTGTGTGGAAGACAAAGGGCATGCCTGGAACTTCAGAATTGCACAGAAAGTCACAGCTGGCTCTCTCATCTCAGCAGCCTTTAATGCAGCTGCAGCGCTTTTGCCTGTAACCAAAGCTGAAACCAGACCTACACTGTCTCAGAGCTCCTCGTCAGTGCCCCCTCACGTCCCGCAGGACACAGTTACCCCACCCGCCAACCCCCTGTGACCCCTGTCTGTCAGGGGCTCAGTGCTCTGAGAGAGTGTGCTAGCAAGGGCAGCTCCAATATCCAATTCCCTCCAAAGGCGAAACACGGAGAAAAGCAGTCCAGGACAGTGCTAACCAAAGGGTCGAGAATTTTGTAAAATTAGTCATTTTCTGCTGAAACTTTGCATTTTTGTAACATTCTGAAAATTTTCAAAGGTCTTAGAGCTGTCGAAAATAGCAAAGTACTACGGTGAATGGACTTGGGTGTGGTCAACGCCCCCTAACGCACTACACCTGTGGGACGAAGTTGCTGTAATTGTTGCAAAATGTAGTGTGATTGCAGGCATCAGACATGTTGTGTTTCAGTCATTTTTTTTTAAATCTTTCGAAACAGGAAGTCAGCCATCACTGATAATGGGTAAAAATTGAACATTTTCATTGAGGTCTTTGGCCTCTTTTGCTCAAAATTGTACACAAAAATTGTTTAAACTTACTGGGCCTGGGTGTGACAATATGGCTCTATAGCGCCCCATGACAACTTTTAGCATTTTTAACACCCTGAGTATACTTGAAAACTGAACATTTTATATGATATGGGTTTCACTGTGTTGCAAAATGACTTAACACAAAATTTCATAATTTTAGTGAAATGGCCAACATCGTTTCACCACACTACAAGACTTAAGGGTTTTGTACACCAAGGACGATGCCAATAAATGGTACAAAATTGCGAATAATTTCGGGGCAACATTCACATCAAGGGTGACACATTTTTTTTCTGAGACTTAGTTACTTCAGGATGTCTTTTGGACAGTTTAAAAACAGAGCTCCAAGGCTGAAGGGGCAGAGAAGCAATTTCAGAGAGCTGACTGAAAACAGAGCAGCGGTCACCCGTATGTGTGACGCATCAGGATACTTTGTTGTTAAACGTATCATCTGAGTGGAGTCATCTCCAGCTTCAACTCTTCATTCAAATTATTGGAGACAACCAAGCAATGCGCTGTGTGGAATGTGACGTGGCAACAATGAGCATTTCGATTGGCCGGATGGAAGCAAAACTTTGGAAAAATCAACCTTTGTCCTAAAAAATAAAAGCCAAAATTTTGATTGGCGAAATTATGGGGCCGGTGTAAAGGCTACATTGACTGCCTACAGGTTAATAGAAACTTAATTACATGTGAATTATTTGGAAAAACAAAAAACGTCTCGTGTGCAAAGGCCTTTACAGTAAATACAGCAAATCATAAATGGATCTCGAAAAAGTCTTTTGGAGCAATATCATAAACCCAACAGAAAACTTTACATTTTGAGTTTTGTGTTAACGTGTGTGGTGATGCAGTGAATTTCATTGTTCATTTACATGTTTCCTAAAGACATATGTATACCACCTAGAATTCATAGTCAGTGGCAAAAGGAAATATGGTTTTTAAAGTATTGTTTAACTATTGCCAACGTTCCAAAAAATAAATTTCACTTTTACATCCTGCAGAGCTGAAATTATTTCAACACATCCATCAAATTATGCAAAATGTTTGTTGTGTTAAAACCTACTGTCAATTTAGGAGACTGTGTGAAAAATCTTATAACCCATAACTGAAATGCTACAAACGTTTCACAGACATTCTGTGTATGGCCATATTCAGGAGTGGTCGGAATGGCATTAAGATACCTCCAGTGACTTTAAATATATTTCTGTATTTGCACAACTTTGTACAATTTTTAGTACTGAATGAGCATATTTCCTGTTTCATATCATTTTAAGCTTATCCCACTAAAATATGAGGAATTGATTGAATTGATGACACACATCACATCGTTTACAACACATCGTTTCAATCACATGCAGACAATTAATTTTTTTTTTTTTTTAATTACATACAGATCTCTTCTTTACCTGGGAAGCACTATCAGTGGTGGCAATGTTGCCATACAGCAAGCTGTAGAAGCTCAGGTGTAGATGGTGAAATCTGTGCCAAATTGAATTTAAAGACTTCTGCATGTTCACAGTTAAGATAATAGAGCCGTCATCTGGCTACCAAAAAAAAATAATTTTATATTTTGAAGTAGCCTTAAACCCGTAGCGATGCTTTTTGAAGAACAGTTGTCATAAGTCCTGACCTTCAGGAATCTGCGCATCTCGTGTGTGTGACAATCGTTGTTCGACATTGTGGGTGCTGTCTATTTCTACATTCCCATCAGTTGCGATATATGCAATAAATAGACAACTAATTTAAATCAATAATAAATTAGTTGGTCTCTGGTTAAGGGGTTAGAGTTGCATCACAGCCTGATGGGCGAGGGCCAGTTTAACGCTGCTTGCAGCTTTTAATTTGACTATATCCTCTCAGACGTGATCTCAAATGTGACCCTGAGAGTTGCTTGGCATTTGAATCTGGCTAGTAGCCATTTTGTGTTTATGTTTCAAAGCTTGGCTGATACAGCATAAAGGACCCTGTGTGACCTCACAAATCTGGTAGAAATAACCTCAAACGTTCAGCTGGATTTGGTCTTAAAACAACTCTGGCTTTGGAGTATAAGCTCCTGTCCTTTTGCTTTGAATTACAGTCGCCTCAAATTCACTTAATTTCTTCAAACATCGAAGCACACACAGGCGTGTTTGTGCCATATCTGCAGTGAAATACCCTTGGGATTATATGGAGCTATCAAAACACTTGGCTTACGTGCAAGAGAATGACAGTTAGCAGTGCTCTTACTCTGAGAGCACTCATTCATGCCTTAATGCTCTCCAACCAGAGAGGAAGGGTGTCAATCTACAAAGGGCCATGCAGCTTTATCTCCCAAGAAAACAGGCTTGAGTGTATCTACAGTAAAAGTCTAGCTGGCCATATAAAGAGTCTCACTCAGGTCCTACAGTTGACTGACTTTTGTGGGGGCACAGAGCAGTTACTCACCTCGAAGACCTGTGCATTTCGTGGCTGGGACCACACAAAATGATCAACACTCAGGAGGAAGTAAGATACACGGTAGGAGCTGATCTTCTGGTGACCCTGCACCAGTTTGTACAGCTCCAGGCACATCAGGCCTGCCACTGCTGCCGTGGTGGTGGCTATGGCTGGGATGATCTTCCCAGCAATGCGCTTACTCTGTGAACAAGACAAGGGAAGTTCCACTTTCAAAATGTACAGCTGGTGTAGCATAATGTGTTGTTTTACAAACAAACAGGTATTGTGTATTTAGTCAAATTAAAAGCTGTATTTTGTCCAAGATCATACACTTGAGAGATTTATGCTTTATTTTTTTGTACCACTTTATTCTTCAGCGGAACTGCATTTTGGTTTCATTCAACAATTTCAAAAATACTCCAAATAAAAATCCTACTTACGTATACGTATTAAATGTAATATGAAATGAAATGTGAATCACAAGTAAAAATACAAATAAGCAGCAGAACTGGCTCTAATTATATGATCATTGCATTATGATATTTAGATTTAAATGAAATAACTATTTACATTTTTTACCTGATCCAGGTGAAGCTAACACAGCCTCATCTTAGACCTACAAAGTAATTAATTGATACTAATTACATAATTACTACGTAATAACAATTAATTAAAAAACAATTGCTAAGTCAAATAAATTGAGTATTTTGTTCCACTCTGAAATATGATACGGGCACACACAACCATGACGATTGGAGAAGGGGGGATGGGCGCCGGTGAGTGAGGGGACACAAATGAGGGTTATAACAGTGCAATTTGAAGAACAGTTTACTATATTTGATTATTATTGTTTTGACCCTTCTGCTTTGGTTTAGGAAGTGAAGTTATTAGTTCCTTTAAATGAAGACCAATTTCTAAAATATGGTGAAGTTTAAGCTCCCCAACAAACTAGTAAAGATCACTTTTACCAGCAACAACATAAACGCTGCATATACAAAAATGTTTCATTAATCACTTCATTTAGTAACGTAACACAGACAAAGGTCATTCTGCTGCACGAAAGAGCCTCAACTTTGCATATTTCAAATACTTTTTGTTTGTGTCCTGTACTTTTTTTTTTCTACCTTTCAACATTGATACATTTACTTAAGTACCTGAAAACTTGTGCCACAAATGAAAATGAAAATTCCAAGGAACAAAAACAGTCATTTATTAACACGCATTATGAGTGCAATGTGAGAGCACAGCAAATCTCATTGTAATACATATTAATATTAGTCTTTCATGTTTGACTTCTCGTTTCGTTTCCTTTTGTTTTGTTTGAAGTCAATTAATATTAGTCTTTCATGTTTGACTTCTCATTATATGTAAATCAGTAAAAGATCAATATTATGTTAATGCAAAACATTTGACCATGCCCTTATGAACTGCAGGGTATACAGTGTAAATATACTGTGTGTTGTCAAGTTTTTCCAAACAGAGATGCAAACGTGTGGAAATCTCAGCGTGATTGCACAACGCCAACTCTCCTTTGTCTCCCCTCACTCAGCAGCAACCCACCCCCACCCATCCTCCGTTTGTCTTGGGTGTGTGTGCGTGTCTGCATCAGTGGCCGCTACAAGGCCTGGCTCAGGTGTCACCTCCTAGGCGACAGGTAAAGTGCTGTGATTAGTTCTTCCCCAGGCACAATAGGTGAGGAGGCTGTTTCTGTGGCTTCAGGGCAGGTGTGTGCAGCACAGACTAAAAACATGACCAACAGGGAGGGGGCGGGGGGCGGCAGGCTGTGTTTTCTTGCTTTTTCCCTACCCACACTGCCGCTCATCTCCCCTTAACCTCTCCAGTTTTTGCCTCCGCTACTATTAACCACATACACAGGTTTGATGCGATGTTGCACTTAATGAAAAAAGTGACCTGGTGCCGATCAGCAGCAGGGATGTCGTAGTTTTCCGCCCGTAGATTAGATGCAGCAACAATGTAGTCCATGTGGAAGTTCGAGTCCTCATCCTGCGGCAGATTGGATGTGAAACATAAAGAATCATCACTCCATCAATAAAATAAGTTTGATACACAGGAAGAAAATATCAACTATGTATTAGGGTTAGATAATGAGATAATAATATGATATATATCATTATTGAGTTATGAGCATAAATGAGTTTTTTATCTATTTTCACACTTGCCGTCACCCTCATTAAATCCACATAATTGATGATTATTTATCTAAAAACTCATTGTGTTAATATTAGGTGTGTTATTGGGATCCCAAATCAGCTCATTTCACAGGTTTTAAGCCACAAATCAGATTATTTTTCAGATCAGAAATAAAAGGTGGGTTGGAGACATGTATAACTTTGACTTCCATTCATTATTTGTCCATATTGAACAATTAAATATTTAAATGTTAAAACAAAATCTGAATATACAGATTCATTCCAAATGATGCAATTGTTTCTTTTCAAGTTCTCCTCTCGCTCTGCTGGAGTTCATAGGTTACTCAAACTATGTAAGCCTACAGTGAAATGCTGTCATATGAATTCGATGTGCAATAAAAGTCAGAAAAAGCTCACGGAGCACACAAGATATATGCAAATAGGCTTTGATGTGCGCCGCAGTTTGCAATGTGTTCGGAGCTTTGAGGAGAGATACGTTCAGTTTACAGATCAACTGCTTTATGTTACACCCCCTAGTTCAACTTTTGTAAACGTGCCAATAGTCGACCCTGCATTTTAGTTTTTTTGACATATTGATATGAAGGTCAAAAATACTGCGCTATTTGATCAGTCCTAGCATTTATGAAGAGCTTTTGAGGAAAAATATCACAATACATACTGTGTTATCATGATATGGCCAAAAAATATCAAGACATTATTTTAAGGCCATTTCACCCAGCCCTGCTATGTGTGTATTCATGTGCGTGCTACATAACATCCCTTGTGACATGATATCTGCTTTAAGCTTTGAACTCTTTGTTGTTGTGCCTAATATGCGTCTCAGTCACCCCATTAGAGTGCTGTTGAAGTCAGATTTCTGTTGTGATCGACACGGCCTGTGAGGTCATGCCTACGTTCTTGCGGCTCTACAAAGGCCGGGACAGTGACTGTCACTCAGTGATGCCTTTAGGGCCTGCAAGGCAGCTTCGAGCTAGCAACCTGATGCATCTAAAACCCTCCTACACACATTCCATCTATCCACAGCATGACCTCAGCACGAAGGGACTCGAACGGAGAGAGGGGGGAGCGCAGTAGTCTGCAGGATCTCAATCTTATTCACGATGACATTCGATATCTACCTGACTTACCTCATTCAACTTTATTATGGCTTCTTTCGAGTCGCTGAATGCTTTAACAGAACCTCGTTTGGCCAGCCTGAGATTTATTTTTATGGCCTCTCCAAACTTATCCATCATCACCACTGCAGCCACAGTAACTGCACCCTGTCTGATCCCCGTGCTTGAAGCAAAGGTACACCTTTGGCCACATTTGTGAACACTTCAATATCAGAGGTTCCAGAAGAGATTTTATCTCGACTCCATGCTTCCAGCATCCTCCCAAAATAAAGAATTTTCCTTGAACAGAGGTGAGAAATTTTATGATCACACTCCTTTCCCAAGGTTTCCTAGGAAAACAGGCAGCTTACTGGTTCGCTAATTAAACAGGGGAATACGACCAATCAGCTGGAGAGGAAATTTTTTTCACAACAGGGGGAACATTTAATGTCGGGAGGGGGGTTTATCGCTGGGACTAATGGTTCTGTCAGATACTTTTCTCATTCCTCTTTAGTTTTTGTCATACAGCATCTTTGAGCGTATTTGGTGAATGGTTTGATCTATATCCTGATCTGCATCTCGCTTATATGAGTAAGATGCATTTCTAAAAGAGAAAAACTGTTTGCTTGATTGTTGGTTGGTGATTGGTGGTTGTTCTGACTTCACACTTCAGTTCAAAAGGCTTTTTTATGTGACCTAAATTCTGCAACAAAAGCTTGTATTTGGACACATTTACAGGGAGAACTGAAAAGAAACGGCCCTAATTAAGAAAAAAGAAACAGCTCTAAACATTATTTCAAATTACAGAATCTGTACTGGTTACAGACCAGTGGAATAATTCTTCCTTTCCTGCAATGAAGTTAGTTATCTACATGTGTGTTGTGACCATTTTCTCTAACGTTACTGAATTCTGGAAACTTTCTTTACTGTCATTGAAAGTACATCTATTCTGCACAAAAAGATCACTCTAAAGGCCGCACAAAGCCACGGACACTTCAAAATGATAAATAATTTTTAAAAAATGGATTAAGGGTGCACTCACACTGAGCCATGGTCACCATTTGTTTGACCCACAAAGTCCAGTTTATTTGACTAGTGTGAGTGCTCCATACCGTGCTTGAGCACGGTATTTAGCTGTAGGTCTGGAGGAAGTGTGCTTCAGCATGGTACAGTTGCTCATGGCACAAGTACAGGTACAAATTGTGGACATGATGCACAATTGATGAGTTCCTCTTGACTGTCGCTAGTCTGCATAATCGATCAATCGGGAAATGTGACAGGGCTGAACAAAAAGACCTCAGATAAGTAAGTAAAGCTGCAATCATGTTCTCTGTGTTACTCTCTATTGTGATGTGGCCGCACTTCTCCACGCAGGGTCGTGATGACCTAAAGCATGCGTGTGTCATGATACAACATGATAGTGTATGTACAGAGGTAACTGTGCTCAGGCCCGGTTGGGATCAGAGCAATGTGAGTGCAGGCCGGCGGGGGACTGGAAAGTGGGTAGATTCTGCACATTACAAATCGACTGGGCCAAGTGTGAATGCACACTTAGTGACCACATACAGTCTACTTTATGTTGAGAGGTGAGGGGGTGAGAAATTATTGATTGTACTGCATTTCACCAAAAACACTAGATTTAATCCCTTCCACATGAACTAGTTGAGTTTTCATTTTGATATTTTTACAAACAGGAGCTAACCCTCTAAAGTATATATCTTAACCCTACAGCGGTTCATACGGTGGACACAGGGTGCAAGCATTTCTGTTAAGTAAATGTTTTGGAATAGCACTGATTCGGGTCACTGAGGACCTAAAAATGAGGGGGAAAAACTCTAAAAGCGCCCCATAGATCCAAATGCAGCTCCCTGCTAACACTCAGCCGCCAGTCTGTCTGCGGCGTCTGCAGTGTGTGCAGCACGTCTCAGTGCACTCGCCCTACCTTCTCAAAGTTGATGGGGTACATCTGCTTGGCTGAGCCTTTCAGAGACAGTGAGGCCAATTTCTCTTTCAACTCCGCCAATCGGGCCTTTCCTGGTGCGGAGACATGGAAAGAGTAAAGCGCACAAACACAGGAAGAAAAGTGAGGCAATAATAGAAAACATCTGAGGGTTAGTCACCGGCATCATCGCAGTCCTTTTCTTTCTCCTCCTCCATCTCCAGGTCAGTCACATGAATCTTCACAGAGGATTTGGGAGTAAAAGATGGCACATGGACCTCCTCTAAGATTTGTCTGATAGAAACAGGGTCTCTTGTGCCACTGATTCCAAAGATCTGCCCGTACAGGTTAGCTGCTGCCACCACATAGTCCATGTGGGTCGTCTAAAGCACAACATGAAAATAAAAATGGCTAAGATGTTTTCATTTCTATGATTAAGAAACTAAAACAATGTCCATATAAATATTCTAAACAAAAAATATACTGTCAAGGCATTGATTATTTTATATTTAAAAGAAGAAGCTTCAATCCTCAACATGTAAAATAACGAGCCCTAAAAGAAAAAAATATATGGGGTTCAGAAATACTGTATATTAAAGTAGTGTATAAATGTCAAATTAATTTCCTTATATCCCCAACACAGACACACACAAACATAGTTGTGTCTTTCTATGCCTTTGAGGGCTGTCATTGACACAATGTGTCCCCTAGCCCGAAACCTAAATTCTCCTAACACTAACCAAAAAAATAGTTGCAATGCTGTCTCTAAAACAGAGTTTTAACCCTCAAAGGTACAGTCAAAATATCATCACAAAGCCAAAATGTCCTCATAAGACTAGTTTTAAGTTGAAAATGGTCCATATATAAATACACGCACACTGTTGGGTGTCACCGTATGCAGTTGTAAGTTCTGTTTTTCTTTTTCAGGAAGCTTGCTCTCCTGCCCCTCTGAAATGTCTGCCCTGATCAGGGTAGCCATCTTAGGACGCACTGACACTGGGCCATCCGAACCATGGCCAAGCATGATTACAGCTCAAAGTCCGGATCTGTGCCGTGCATACATTTGGCACGCTCCCTTGGTTCTGGCACGGTTGGAAGAGGTGAACTTCGACACAGTTGCCCCCTTCAACTCCTCTTCTGTCTGCAAAAATCAATTGCAAAATCAAGAGTGACAGCAGTACTATCACTCTTGATTGAGACTGTCCCTGAAAAAACCCCAGCAGCTGTTGGAAAGGCCGCAGCAGAGCAGGAGACGTGTCAGAGCATCACATGAAAGTACCTGATCTCCCGATCGATTTGCATCTTATTTGGTGTAGACTGGACTCGTGGTAACTGAGATACAGTTGAAAATATTATTTCCCTTCTGACATTCTGATGTCTAAATGCTGAAAATACAATCAGCTCCGAATCTAATAAGTATCTACTAGTTTGCAAATATTGAAGATCCAGAATCACATAGTTTTTGTGCTGTTCATTCGCCGATACGAAGCATTTGCAGTGGCTGCATACATTGTAGCGCAATTGATTCTTTACTATCTAAATTTTGGGGGATATAATTATAGTGAAATTGTAATTATCTGCTGAAGGATTTAGACTTGGTACAAAAAGTTCACAGCGAATAGATAATAGTTTCTACTTGACTAGATGTTCTCAGTAAAAAGCAACGCTGATCCTGGCGTTCACATTTGTTGCATTGTCTGTCAGCGGTGACAGGAAAGATAAGATGACAATATCTCACGCAGATGGAAGACAAAAACAAGCTGTTAGGCATATTGAAGACTGCCAGCAAGAGATTAAATAAAATACTGACATGGCATTGTTAAGTCAGTTCTTCTATCTTAACAAGCCTTTACGTTACAGTATTGCGAGCCAGTTTCTGTGTACACGTGTGCAAATCAGATTATCACCTGTCTTTTAGTGATTAAGTGGGAAGAACCTTTTTTAGGCCAGATAAAGAAGGAATGCGAGCGGTCATCACCGAATACTGTGACAGTCTTGTGGGACTCACGTCAGGATTACTACCACGTGAGGAATAGGAACAGACATGACTCACACTGTTGGGGTCAAAGGTCAGCGGGTGAGGGCACTTCTTGGATCCAGACCAGAAGTGGAGACCAGAAGTAGTCATCTAAAGAGAGAAATAAGTTCATTCTCTTACAATAAAAAAAATGTCGTGGGAGGAAAATCATTTAGTCACTTCCACATGACACATAGAGTATTGAAAACCGACTAAAACGCCACTATTTCCTTTGGCTTTCTGACACGGCTGGAGGCCTACAGTGTCCCTGCAGCACAGTAAGACTAATGCTGCTATCAGCGGTCTGTTGACAACACAGTTTGTATGTCTGATAAAGGAACAAAGGGGCTGAGAGCTTTGATGTTCCAATGGTCCATATGCTGAGGAAGAGAATCTCCAACCTGCTGGCGGCAGTTTTCACCTCAGAGGAGCTCTACGGCGAACAAATGGCTCCAACAACCGCCTGCTTTTCACAAGTAGGATCCAGACGGCTTAACGGCGAAGATGGTGTCAATAATGCTTCGTGCCTGAAAAAGTTCTTACCAGTTAATTTTTACTGCCGTTCTTTCGGCCAAAGTTAGACTCCTCAAAAATGCCACAAGCCTCAATGCTGCCTTCCTCATTTACAGACATCATAGATGATGAGGCTTTGTGGGCGTTTTTGGATGAATTAAAACCCTAATAAATTGAATCAGTGAGGTTGTTGAGTTGGAAATTGCTTTGAAATCTCACAAAACAGAACATATTTTTCATAATCTTTTACAGTCGGGTTCCATTACTACAGCCGACTCATCCTGACTCAGTCTATCGGTCATTATTTCTCAATGTATTCCATTAAGTATTAAAAATACTGAGAGATCTATAATCATGCCATGTCTTAAAATTCCTTATGTGTTTTTTTACTTGGTCGGACTCCTACCAGATCACCTACCAATTATAGATTTCTATCAACTAACTAAAATGAACTTCTAAACCTTCATTAGGAAATCACTGTGATGTGTGACACAGATAAACAGCAGATACACTGCGTATAGAAACATTGTATGATCAGAGTAGGGCAAGGAGCTTCCATAATTCAGCCACCCACTGTTCCATGTGTCAAAGTTTAAACACACACGCTGAGACGCACACCAAACAACGTAGCCGTTGTCTGCTGGTGTTCCACTATTTGTTTGTTCTGCCACCGTTAACTGACAGCAGCTTCCTTATCACAGTTCCCCAGCAAGTTTGTGGTCGAAAGTGACTTTCAAAGAAGACAATGAAAACCTAACTCTGTCGCAGGTAACTGTGACACAGAGAACAACGTGAGAAAAGAAGGAAGTGAGAAAATTACAATCATAACTGCCACTCTGGTGTGTTGTGACTGTAAGGCTAAAGTTCCTTAAATGCTAATTGTTACACAACTGGCCCACTTAGTCACTATAAGATTTAGTAATGCACAAGTGATGTCACACAGCTAATTTAAATTCGAATTCTAATTTAAATAATTCAAAACTAGAATTTAAATCATTTAAACAGACCCAAATCGAGAAAAATCTTTTCAATAACCATTTAGGGAAATAAGATACACAAGAAATGAAGGTTGAAGCGGCAAGCGGCTGCACCGGGAACGGGGTTCAGCGAGGGTCTGTTTGGGTTGACACTGATCTCTGCCCCCCAAGGTGTAACAGCAACATTTGACATCACTCTGTCTGCGTGCTTCACCAGATTACAAACCCTCAGAGGTGTTCAGAGATACTTATCAACAGCTTTCAACAGTTCAGGTTTCAGACCAGGGCAATAAGACCTCTGAGCCCAGGGAGAAAATGTGAATACAAATGAGAAAATAGAAATGCGAAGAATGAAACAAATTCCTTTAATACTAATGCCATAATGCAGTTTTTAATTGATTGGCATACAAGGTTCCTTTAGCGCACAACAGTGCCCCTCTGTGATATAGAAAGAAGTTACAGCTGGGCAATGTTCTCTGTGGTTTTACCTGGTCAGGAGGAAAGCAGTGCAGGAGCTGGCGGATGTCACTGTTATAGACCGTCTCCCACTTGCAGCGTGCCCAAGTCACACAGTCCTTCCAGCTCGTTGGACGTTTTCCTTCGGCGGTAATGTCCACCAGGTTGCCCCAAATCTCCTCAAGAACCTCCAGGGCCTCAGCGTCCCCACGGCGAAGAGTACGCTCCACAAAGCCTTCATCTCTGCCCAGAACAGTGCAGTCATTTATTGTCATGCAGCATAAAGAAGTTGAAAAACCAAATCAATGAATGCAGAAAAGCACAAGTATCATCTAAATATGTGTATAGCTTTTCAAGGTCTGACTTCCAGGATTAAAACTTTCAGTTGCTGGACTCAAGTCATATCCGGCCAACAGTTGCACTCTGGGAAACTTTGACCTTGAAGTTGAAAATAGGGAAAGCTCTCATGGAAAAACCTTTGACTCTATTAGGCACAGAGGAGAATGACTAAAAAGATTTTGTAAATTAGGGTGTAGCACTGTTGGTGAATCAGAGGGGATTCCATTGACAGGAAGTGTTAATCAAGCCTGTGCCGGTCAGTGCAGCTCTATAGCTCACCACACGGACAGTTCCTGGGCAATTTTCATGAGACAGCAGCACACACACAGGGCTTTACGCTGCAAAAACAGAAGGGATCTGACTGCTACTCCGTGCAGTTACACCTCAACATGTCTGAACAGGAACATTTTGAGTCATTGCTCTACACAGAGCTGCAGGTGGGAGGTTAACACTACTGTTCTTTTCCATAACCTCACTAACCAACAGTGAAAATGTACTGGACGACGGCTTGACTCAATGAAAATGTCCACAAAGGTTTTTCTAGACCACTCTTAGCAAGCAGTTATTACAGTATTCCTAGATACATAGTACATGTTTATATTTACAGACATTGGTGCACCAAGAGAAACCTAAAGGTCCGTAAAGTGACAAGATGATTTTTGCTTCTGTTTAAAGACACAAGAAAGACTGTAAGTGCTTTACAATGAGGGGGGATTATAATCAACTGTCTCCAAAACGAGCCGAGAGACATCTCCGAACGTGGCTGGATTAGGAGGGCTCCGATCTTCAAAGCGCAGAGAAAACTGGGGCTGGAGGCTCGGCTGTGTCGCTCACATGCTGCTCCATTACAATAAGTTCAGAATTATGCTTTGTTTAGTCAGCATTGTTTGAGATGTTGGGTGTGCATTGCTAAGATAAATTGTATTAGTACCTTTCCTGTGATACTATACAGTAATTTTATGCATTAGTGCAATCTATTTTATTCTTTGTTAGGTGTTTCTCAACCAAAAAGCCTCTCATTAGTTGACATAAGTTTTATAGCTGCAGTGAAACACATTGCAGAGTACAGCCTTTGCAAGACAGACTGTTTATGTAATTTTTAAGGGGTGAAGGGCTAAAAAGACCACCACATATTTTCTTGTTTATAAACCAAATAATGAGCATGCATGAAGCACTTCATTAGTTTTTGTGGGTTGGCTGGAATGCTCTGTGCGCGAGCAGAAAAGCACTAAAATGAGAAAGCAGCAGTCATTCAGTGCCAGCGGACCGGTGTATGTCATGTCTCACATCTGCTGAGAGCAACTCTTGTTGTGGAAAACAGTAAATAAGATGAGGTCGGCGATATAGCTTACCTCAGGAAGAGATTCAAGTTTTCAGGTGTTTGTTTAAACTCCCCTTCAAAGTGGTCTCTGGCCCACTGAAAGGAATTTTAATGCAAGATTAATGTAAAGAAATCCAAATTATAATGCACTCATTGCATAGATTCACAATACAACTGGACACTGTGTAAGAGCACACAGTGACCAGAAATAAACAGCCGAAAGAGCGACAATGTCATGCTGACAGTTGGTCTATCCACCAGACCTCAACGACTGGAGACTTTGACAAAGACGTTCATATTTCCCAAAGGATAAAGTCTACTGAGTTCAATGATCTCAGTTTGGTGATCCTTACCCTTTACTGTACCTAATTTATATGATCCATTTTCTAATGTAGCCAATAATTGAAAAATATCTTACTGGAGAAGACCAAAACCGTATAAACAAAAATATTGCACGCAAAATTAAAACACTTGTGATTTAATTCACAATGGGAACACATTAACAATAGCAAACAAAATTATATGTGCATTAAAACTAAAAGTTTAGCATTTAGTTGTTCAAGAAAGTCACCACGTAGAATAGAATTAGAATCACCATGTACTGTAATGCATCCCAATACAACAAATGTTTTAAAGCTACTCATACACCATCTAAGCAAAGCTTATTTCATATTTTCATTCAGTTTCCTCTTTACCGACAACGTATAACTTCATTATGCCGCCAAAATATTCCAACATCATTTATAAATATTTTATGATATTTGTTACAGCGACATTGCTGCATCATGAATGGAAAACATTTACAGTAATTACTGAATGCACATTATTATGTAACAAGCAGAGTGTTCATGCTTTGTGAAGCCGCCTCAGTAGGAACATCTTATGATTTGAGTAATATACCCTCTAAATAGTAGAAAATATACTGTTTGAACACTTTGCCATTGACTATACTAATAATACAACAGGGCTTTGTCAGTCAATGGAGCAACCGTGCGTGACCACACCTCATTTTGACAACAGCTTGCCACACTTGCAGATGAGAGCAAGTGTGCCTAAAGGACCATAGGTGCTTAGCGTGAAAATGACAACTGCAGCCGCAAAACTAATAATGACACGTGCACTGTGCCATGTGCTGCTCTGCACCAGACATGAGATAGGTGTAACGTGAGATACCTGCAGGGTGTGTTCGATGCGGTGAGGGAAGTTCTTGAGCGTGCACAGAGGGATGGCATCATTAGAGTGTGACGTGTCGCGCCCATAAGACTCTGTCAGGTGCGGCACCACCACCAGAGTATGACCCCTGCTTCCCTGAGTTCCTCCTTCCAGCATCGGCTTCTGGTGTTGAACGCAGCGTCCATCCAGATAGACCCCTGAGCAAAAACAGTACTTATGGTAAAGTATGTACTGTAAATACAACTCAATTTAACTCAATCAATGTGGAAAATGAGAACCTCATGTATGTAATAATAGAAAAGAGTATAAGTCCTCACTGGCTGGCACGTTGTCGAGGGCTGCAGCCACTCCATGGAGACTCATGTAGAAGTCGTAATCATACGCTCCTTCGCTGTCAGGGTCCACACGATTCTGGTGCGCGGTGATGTTCATCCGCGGGTTCATCTCTAACACTGCTTTGGCAGCAATCACTGATTTTGGTTTCTGTTTATGAACAAGTGAACAAATGGATGGCATTCCCAGTACAAATAACACACGGGAGCAATGAAAGCAGATTGTACAAAGGTTCTAATGACAGAAGGAGTGAGAATTTACCGGACCAGCTGAAGACTTAGACTTCATTCACATTGCAAGCCTTAGTGCTCATTTCACTTATTTTTCTAGATCAGATTTTTTTTATGTTTACGTGCTTTGCATTCACATTATTTAAAAAAAAAATGTGGCCAATATATGAGCTGCATGCGCAAAGTATCAGGATATGTCAAACACAGTAAACTAGGTAAAGATGTAAAGAAAAAGAGTCACTAACAAACACGAAGGCCACAGATATGTTTCATTACTACTTAAGCGAAGATAAGGTTATGTTTTTGCCTGAATTTATTTGTTAGTTCATTTATTTATTTGTGTGTGAACAGGATAACTAAAAAATGTACTAATGGATTTTGATGAAATTTTCCGGAGAGGAAGGAAATGGTGTATGGAACAATTGATTAGATTGCGGTGGTGATTTTGGATCATCGTCTGGATTTTTTAAGTCTTTTGTTGGTTATATTATATTCTTTCTTTTCTCTCCAGATTTTGTCTTCTATGTTGCTGCCCTTTTTCTGTGCCGTCTATTATGTTAATTCATTAAGTTATTCAAGAAAAACCTTTTCATTCACTGAGGATGTTTTTCTTCTGAATATAAGTCAGTAATTATTGGAGATAACATTCTTCATATTATAAATAGTTATATTAATGTTAGTTGCAAGTCTGTAGCCTTATGAGTTTCATCATGTTAGCATCTTAAAATGTTCCCTATCCAATAATAATTATAATCTGAGGATAACAATAGTGTGGATCCTTAAAAAAGAAAAAAAAAATGCACGTTGAGACTGTCATAGTTGGCACAACATCGTACACAAACATTGTACTGTGAGTAATATTTGCAAGCCTACTGATGCGTGGGAGGGGATTGTTTGGCCTTGGCGGAGGTCTGCACTCTCCAAGAGCTTTTTACTTTGTAGGTCAATGTACAGTGGAAGCAGTTGAAAGTGTCAGCAAAGGATGAGGGGAAGAAGAATGAAGAGCTAAAAGTTTAATCATGGCTTTTTGGGGGGCTATGGTTGCTGCCAATTGCAGAGTGCCTGTCAATCTAGAGTTACTTAAAAGTTACACTGAATTCCGTCACATTGCTGCTCAGACTGAGATCAGATTTCCGAAAAAGCACATATGAAAGTGGCCAAAATCCGAGTTGAAAATATCAGATTCTGCGCAATAAGTGCTGTTCACACTGTCACGAAGCAGTCAGATCTGGGTCGCACTGGGTGTTCACGTGCGTGAACGTTGTCTCGTGTCACAATACTAACTACTCTACTCAAATATATGATGCATGAGACGTTTTGACAATGGTGATATTGACCTAGACATAAGCAAGCACTGCCTCACAGTCCTAAAGTAAACTGCACAGCAAAACATTCACAGAAAATTCCCAGGTCAAACAGGAACCAGTGAGCTATGCTCACATGCGAGTCTTCACCGCCGTACATTTGCTCACCCTGATATCCTGAGTCCTGAACAAGAACTGTCGGTTCAAGTTTGACTTTTCTATGAAGTCCATGTCTGTTACGGTGACGTGTCCTTCATCTCCAGCACCGAGCCCAATTAGGGCAAAGTTTTTAAGAAGCTCGCAGCCAATAGCACCAGCCCCAACCTGAAAAATGGAGATATATTGCACCAGATTAAAAGTTTATCAGCTCATTTGAAGTAGAAAGTCATCAAATCCGAGCCATGTTTTATAGATATAAAATGATCGAGCCTTTTACCATGTAGCAGAAAATAATTCATCCACAGCTGCGGTGTTTTGCTTCCAAATAAACTGTGTGCAGTTTTCACTTTGTCAAAAGAAACAAACAACTTTGCTTTTTCTCTTTGTCAGTAAACAGTAGTAAAAATAACACGTTAAAAGGAAAGGGCTTGGCACTGACCGACAGCCCCTGCACAGTGCGAGGTCAACACTGGCAGGAAATGCCACCTGAACAGCCGTTTCCTGCATGTGCCATCATTAACAGCAAACAGGATCAAAGGAAATCCCAATGGTGCAACATTTGGCTGCAGAGAGCGCACTCTGCTGGATAAATATCACACCGGCCCGCACCAGGAAATATCTCTGCCGCTCAAGCTTCTCCTGGAACGCCGACCCAAACACAGCAATCTGTCCGTCGTACCTCGTCTCTCTCTGTCAGAAATGAAAACAAAAAAATGTTGCATTTATACCTAAAGGCTGACTAAAATTTCCCTCTTGTTATTTGTGGATTGCTTAAAGTAATAATCTCTGAACGTACTGCAGAAAAGCAGTGCTCTGCCAGCTGGTCCTCCTCCTCAGGAAGGCACTCTAGTGCATCAAAATACAGCCACTGCTGCAGAGGCGTAAATTTCCCACTGCATGCCTGCGGTGGTAGAGTGCACAGAGTGCGATACAGTCAGGTATATTCCACACCACCAGCAGGCAGTAAATGCTAAGTCACATTAATACACAAAATGTAGCGGCAGCAGTGACTCTTTCTTCACCTTAATAACTTCTTGAGCAGCAAGGCCACCAATGAAAGCATTCATGGGAGCCAGGTCACCCCGCGCTGTGAAGGCCAGGTTCCGCACAGCAGCTTCATCCAGCTGCTCCAGCTGTGCGACTGTGTTCAGCTCTCTCACCGCGCTGAGCAGGGCGTCTGCATCTGCCTGAATTGGAGGAATCGTCAAGACCTCAGAGGCACCTGTACTGCAAACTGCTTTTCAGCTCATAAAATGAATTTGGTTTTTTTTCTTCACTTTGAATTTTAATCGACCTGTTTTCTAAAACTGTATTGAATATTGGCTAAAGTGTCCTGTAAACTTTACTGACCTGAGAGCGAGGAAGAGGGAGGCGCCGTTCCGTCTTTACAAAGCCATGGAGGGCCTGGAAAGCCAGGTGCAGGGTGTTGTGCCTCGGTATTTTTCCAAAATCACTCATCTTCAGCAGCTGATGGTCCGGCAAAGCCTTGCTCAG
Organism: Mola mola; assembly: GCA_001698575.1. Classification (NCBI taxonomy): domain Eukaryota; kingdom Metazoa; phylum Chordata; class Actinopteri; order Tetraodontiformes; family Molidae; genus Mola; species Mola mola. The sequence goes on along the minus strand of KV751324.1, from coordinate 18,834,302 downwards.
TGGTTTCTGCAATTAATATCATCATCATCTTAATAATAGAAGGAAAATTTTTAATTTTTGGTCTTAAAGAGTTGATACTTACAAAATTCATTTTGAGGGGTTGTTTCACCTCAGTCACAATTCCACCACGTTCATACTGCGAAAAGGCTGACGTATCACCAATACTGAAGGAGTAAGGGCCTGGTGAGAATTATTATCAAAATGATTAACTTCTACTAGATGTTGCTTGGTGAGCTTGAAGATGTTGACCAGCAGGCACATGGCCGTAGGCTTGTAACGGTAACCACAGCGAACACTGACCGTGGACTTTCATCTCCACTGGGCCGAGGCTGTTGAGCTCTGTCATGCCTTGAACTTCAGAAAAGGAAACTTTGGAGCCTTCAGAAAATCTAAGACTCCCTTCGTTCAAGCAGATCACCACTCCGGGATTGTCCTAAAATAAAGCCAGGTTGACAGCCTTCAAAATTGACAGAAATATTCCAGCAACTTTAAAGCACTCGGAGATCACGGACCCAGGCTAAACAATTCAGGGTCACCATCAAATTATTCTTCTGGACAAAATCAAACAAACAAACTTGTTAAACAAACTAACTAACCGGAAAGAATGCACTCACAGGTTGTAAAGCTCCACCGATGCTATGCTCCCCAGCAATAAACGCTTACTTTTCTTACTTTTCAAGGTCCAGTTTTTTTCCTCCTCTGCGTTTATATTTTAGCTCTCTGCTAGAGTGTGATGTTGTTATTTGTTTGGATCATTCCAAAGTGTGAGTTTTGCGTCAAGGCCATGTGGTGAAAAAGAGCACATGTTGACATCACCTGATTGCTGACACCTACTGGACCTCTCTAGGTTAATTCCTTCTGGAGACATGGCCAAAAAATGAGTTTCAGGACCTGACAATGAATGACCTTGTAGTTTAGCCTTGAAAGCCCAAAAGTTCATCATCTGTAGCCAGTGTTGTCAGCTACAAAAGACACCAGTCGGTTCTCTATATTTCAAGTCTTTTTTTTTAGTTTTAGCCTTTAATGACCTTGACCTTTGACCACCAAAATCTAATCAGTTGTGTGTTGGGGTAAGACACACCTTTAAATCACTTAAAATTTCATTTTAATCAGTCAAGTAGTTTTGTGTAACCCTGCTAGGAGACCAATAAACAAATGTGACTGAAAACATAACCTCTTCCAACCAAATAAGCCCCTTGCCAGAGGTAATAATGTATTGAATTGACCCTGACCTGAGTTACCAAGATCATCAAAGAAACCTTGTCTGTGAAATTGGGGGTTCCTCCTGTGCATATTCGGACTTCCGTTCACATTCCCAAGACAAGCATGTAAGGGAACTAGCCTGACTGCATGTACCCAGCTCAGCGGAACAGGTTTTAAATGGAATGTCTTACCGTACCTTTGAGATGCTTTGTACGATTGCAGTTTCAGGCGTCTCTCCATCCCGGTCCCAGACTTCGAACTCTTCCCCAAAGTCACAGAACAGCTGACTACAAATGAATCGTAAGGTTCTAACCTCTTTGTTTCATTTTCAGTATATTCACTCAGATCTCCAAAGGTCTGTCTGGCTTGTCCACTTACCCGCAGAGTCCTTTGGTGTCTGCCACAATGAACTGGATTCCGCGCAAATGGCAGAAATCACCAAAACGCTTCTGATCATCCAGTGAGGAGTCGGTGAGGACCACCACCTGAAACAGGACAAGTCCGTCACTGTGCACTGTGCTCCGGAGAGCCTTCAATCACTTCAAGCCAGTATGAAATGGGAGTGAGGATCTGGACACACTACCTACTTTTAAAATCATGGTCTAGAGCTGAAACTAACAATTAATGTAATTATCGATTAACCTGCCAATTATTTTCACGATTCATCGTTTACTCTATAAACAGTCAAAAAGAGAGTGAAAAATGTTCATCACAAAGTGACGTCTTCAAGTTGCTTCTTTACGATGTACTGTATATAGTCAAAAACATCGTGATATTTGATTAGGTTGCCCAGCCCTAGCATTCAACCAAAGCTTTTGAGGACAAAAATTTGGGGATAAATATGTTGTGTATCACAATATGGCCTTTTATTTTTTACCTCATACCACCAACCCCCCAAGAAAGTGAGCTACATTCAGTGCGAAACTTACCTGGAACTGCAGAAGCAGCTCATCGTTCAGTGGCCCGGTGTGGGCTGACACTCGCACACGCGGGTTCAAGTCGCACAGCTGCTGCTGAGAACACGTGGCCCGGTTCTGGCCCAGGTGGGACTCCTTCAGGAAGAACTGGTGCCGACATGAGGTCACAGCTTAACAAAACAATTCCACACCCATGTCTGCTGACTTGCTTGTTTTCAAATCTCGGATGCTGATATGAAATGGCAGAACCGTCCTTGATTCTGTTTGACAGAATTTGAATGATAATCTTAAAAATCTGGAACATTAATCATTTGACCTGTAGAACACAGCACAATGCCTACATGTAAATACATGAATTTACTTGGACTTTATTTATACTTCAGTACATTTATTGACAGAAAATTGTTTATATCATATAAGTATATTTAGTAACAGATACTTTTAAATGAGTACAAGTGCCCCTCAAAAAAATCATGGAAAAGTGTTTCTGTTTAATTCATAAACTTACTTTTGTATATTCTATATACCTTCTGAAGATTGTATTTTACACAGTTACAGTGAAATATTCTAATATTCTAAATGATTTTATCTTTAGGCCATAATAATCAACTGTATGTTTTCGTAATTAAGCATTAATAAAAGGCTTGAAACCCTGTAGTTAACCTGTAATGATTCTAGAGTGCATTAATTGTTCACATTCTAAAATAGTTACTGGAAAATCACGATTTATCTGTTTGTGTTTTATTGATCCCTTATCACTCGGGATAATTGCTTCTGGCCGGTTTGCCAAGTCGGTTTCTGGGAGTGACATATATAAACCTGCATGTGTCACCTGTATTCAGGTGTGAGCACAGTGGCAGTGCACAATCAGGTACCTGGGAGGACAGGTCGGTCCACGCCGTCCTGCCTTCGTCCTGGACGGTGACGGACTTCACCCCAGCCAGAATCACGTTCTTGGCTATTTCCACCCCCAGCCCGCGCATCCCGGCGACCAGGACGTTGGCTGCGGCCATCCGGCGCATCGCGTCGTGGCCCAGCACGTACCTACACAGGTGAGAGAGGACGGGTCGGCCGTGTGCGCGTTAAACCGAGCCAACGTTGCTCCACGCCGGGCTACTTACAGCTGCCTGGAGTAGAACCCCTCGTCGATGTCTCCCTCTCCTGACATGTTGCGGCGAGCTGACAGTCTCAGTTGGACACCGGTGTGAACAAACAGACCCCGAGCCGGTCAAACCGTAAGAGGAACTAAAGCTGATGCCTTATTTCACTTTCGTTTCCACTCAGAGCTTTTCGTGTCAGTGTACGCTTCCCGGTCTGGCCACTAGAGGGCGGCTCAGGGCTGAACCTGAAATCCGTTTTCTGCGAGTGACGTTTTCATATTTGTTCATTGTGGAAACTCTGTAGCTGTAAATATGTTACGTTCATATGACACATACTGCAGGTTTCTGACAGGCCGACCACGCGAAGAGTTATAAAACTGGTTGGTTGTGTCCTCCAGTCTACCTCCCTGCTCTCTGTTGCACTAATAATAACTGTCCCGCTCAAATCATTGGCGAGGAAGAACTAATAATATGTAAAGGGAAAATAAAGAACTGGTTGTACCAAACTTTCAATGTTGTACCATTACTTTTATCTTGATTTTCACGATACCAATAGCGACTCTGTGATTTTTAGATAAAAATGAAGATAAAAAATTACTACAAAAGCAAATATATGAGTGCAAGTAAATGAAATGTTTGTACAGCATGGAAACCACTAAGTGGTTTTAACATAGACATGAATATATCAAAATTCAAACCACATAAACTGTTCACATTTGCACTTGCATAAGATTTTTAGATTTGCAGTACATTTATTTGTGTTGAGATTAACCACTCTGGGCAAAACAAAGCAAAAAAACCAAACATATATGATGCAATTTTTTTGCTTTAGTTTGGAAATGTGATTCAAACCACATAATAAACAACAACCAGCAACAACAAAAACACACACACCCACAAAATATGCATGGTGTAACTGTCAATATTTGAAAAAAAAGAATGGATACCAAAAAGGTTGCTTGTGAGTCTCTGAGTATCGATCAGCTAGCCCTAAACACTTAAAATGATAATGAAACAATTATCACACTCAATAATAACCCACTACAAGCCCATAATAAGCGCATAAACAAATACAGCCCATAAGGCAACAAAGGCAGCAGGCTTTAAATCTGAGTTTATATATTAAGTGTGTGTATTTGCAGGAGCATGTGTTTTGAGACACCGCAACTACTTTAGTAACCAATTGCAGTCTGTTGCACATCAACTGAGGATATGCTTTAGTAAAGTAGGAGACATCTTTTGAGCTTCTTTTTTTAACCAGGAAAGTGCATGCGTATATGAAAAAATTTAGCAGATGTTAAAATGCCACATAAAAACTGTAATCCAGTGCAGAGCATTGTTAGTTATGTGGATGGAATCTTTAACATTTCCATAGTGACGCTAACAACAATACACCCAAGTATTGCTTAATGACCTTGTAATTCATATTGAATAATCTCAGTTCCTCAAGAAAGTCACATTTAGGAGTGACCTGAAATGATTCATCGTTACATATTATGTAAGGTGGGATGGCAAAACACCACACTCTTAATGTTTTGAATTACCTCACACTGACTCAAAGACAATAATTGTAAATAAGAAGGTCATTTTGACAGGTTGAACATGCTATGGGAACATGAATAAATTAATTATATTTCCTCCGTGCTTTCAAGCGGGGTTGCAAATCCTTTCTCCTACATCTTGGGTATTTACTTCCACCAGCGAAGCTAGAGGAGGTTACGCTTTTGGTGTTATTTGTTTGCTTGTTTGTTAGCAGGATTACACAGAAACAAACAAACTTGAGCAATTGTGATGATAAAAAGCATGTTTGTTGCCTGAGGGGATTGAAACAGAGAGGTCCGACTGGTGTAATTTTGTAGCTGACGGCACTGGCTAGAGGTGATTAACGTTTGGGCTTTCTGGGTCAGAGGTAAAGGTCAGGTCAGGTTAAACATTTTTGGACATATCACCAGAAGGAATTGACACAGAAAGGTCTAACTGGTGTCATAATCTCAAGGATCATCACTTAGCCAGAAGCAGCTGTGCTCTGCGGTTGGTGCTAATGCGTGTTCTTTTGCCAAACCTAATGACCTTGACCTAAAAATCACTCTCTGAAATGCCCGAACCGAACCGAACACTAATACTACAGAAAGCTCAAGTATAAGCTTACAGGCAAGTTACTGCATATTTTCGTTTGCACCAGTGTTCAATGCCAGGTGGCCCAAACACAACACCTAAATCATTGCAGCTAATTTTCTCAGTCTCTGCTCCATGTTAGCAATAATTAAAGTAATTATCGAGTAAAACCCAACTCATGAATTAATTACTTAAGTAATCATTCAATACAAATATTGCATTAATGTTTTATACTTGCTTTATAGCCAACAATAAAATACTCTTTGACTTTTCTTCTTTGCCTTTTTCTACTACAGCATTCTCAGACACTGTGGGATCTGACCATTTTAGGCCAGTTTATCTTAAGAACTCGCACAGGAATCTGAGCTCAGACATTAATGCACCCCTGGCGAAAGAGCTGCTTATACACTAACACAAATATTCCTTATACGGAGCAGATGTGCATCTTGGAATAGAACAAACTGAGCCAGTCAGTGCATGCCTGTTTGTTTGGCCCCAGTCTTCTGCCAGATGGACAGATGCAGACTGGGAGCCTGGAAGTGACGTCCACAAGTGTTGTTTCAACATTGTTTGATTTACTCACAATATCAAAGGCCTTGATGTGAACATTTTCTGTGTTAGCTGTTACGGCTGTTTGCTTCGTCTATCCTGGAGCACCTTCCTCTGTGAAAGTATAGATCTTGAGCCTGGATCTTCGTGTTACAGGTGCAGATAAGAGAAGGTGTCAAGAATGACCGAGGGGCCATTCAAGCGGTGTGATTAGTGAACTTTGGATTCAGTGGTAGATGTTATAATGGTTCATGTCAATGAGAACTTTTTTTAGTTCTGAATATATGGTGGCGACTTGCCTTATTGCGTATACCTAAAAGAGTCAACTTCTCTGTTTATTGCGACATTTTAATGAATACGATCCCACTGCTTAAATTGTATGAATGTAGTGGTCTGGCTGGAGAATGGGCACATTCCTCCCATAGCTTCCTGACTATCAGAAGAGTAACTTTATTTCTCATATGATAAAAATGCGCTCTTGGCAGAATATGCGCAGGCGTACACACTATCAGGCCATGAGCAGCTTTTTCCGCTGTTTTTTCTTCAGTTTGACACAATGACGAGTGGAAAAGAAAAAGAGCTGCACTCGGAGATATGATACGACTCCGGGAAGAGAACCGCTGAGGATATTTTTAAAGCGGTCGCATTTCGCAACTATTTCAGACTTCCTCATTGCGGGAGCGGCAGAACACACGGTACCTGCCCCTCTCCTAACCCCGGAACCGAGCAAGTCCGAACGAAAACAGCCCTTCCGCTCATACTCTTTCAAAATAAACACGAGATCTCGCAGCGTAGGTTCTCCCGGAGATTTTATTGATATAGATTTTTTTTGCTAAGGCTCTTGTGATATTAGTAAGATTTTTATTTTTATTTTTTTATTTTGTCGCCATTGAACAAGTAGTTATTGTAAAGGACTGTACTTTTATTACTGTCATTGCTTCTGCACACATGCCTGTATAATAACGTGATGTCAAAATGATGTTTTTATGGTATGGAAATGTATATGTATATTTCCAAATTACTTTGACTTATGAATTATTTGTTTTCATCCCTTCATGTTCATGTAAACGTTGTATATGGCAATAATAATAACAACCACAATATCTTCCTCTTCTCTTAGCATGTGCCCTATCATTGTTCATGAAATAGAATAAAATAAAATAAAACGCAAATCACAAACGTAATTTGTGATCACGACCGGAGCCAACGGTGACTGCGTCAGGTTGGTAAGGACGCTTTTATTTTGAAGACGCGGACGGGAGCAGCTCGGGGCCAGCGGGGCCGCACGACCGTCAGGTGAGAAGAACCCCAGCAGCCTCGGGAGATAATCCTCACTTCGGGACAGCTGGAGAGATCCCAGAGGCAATCTGTCATTCCGAAGCCAGGTAAGATGGTTGGAAGGGAATTCCACGGCGGACAGGATTCCAAGTTAACGAGTCACTCCAAACATCGATGTCTGAATCTGATTTGTGGACTTCGGTGTCGGTTTCTCTCCAGATTAAACTAGTGCCTGTCATCGTCACTCCAATGTGTACCCGAGAAAAGTTTTCCACTGTTTTGAAACTAACTGTGTATTAAATTTGGGATAAGAGAGGATTCATTTTCCTGACTATATGTGTTACTAAATATGGTGTTTTACTTCTTGAGAAGACTTTGTTCAAACTGTCATTCTCCGTTTGGCTCTGAAAGGCCTGAACACCGTTGCTTCACAAGTCCCTGCTTGTGTTGCCCACGGTAAATTTAACTCTCTACTCAACCAACTTGTGTATCCTGACTGTATCAGCTCTACAGCTCGTAAAGTTTCATGGCTGTGTCATGTACAGCATGTGTACGTCAAATCAAAGTGCTTCGTGCTGAGAAAGTCAGACTTAACCGCGGGCCCCTCAGAGGAAAAACAAGCAGCTAATACCTTTTCCTCTTTCCTCAGTTCCTTATGCTGAAACAAAATGTTTACAGTGTTTGCCTCCACACGAAAAGCAGGGAACGTGAGCAGCAAACGGCTGTTAAAGCTCAACATTCCTCCCCTGTTCTCCCCCACAGAGCTCTTGCTGGCCCTCGAGAATGTTCTCCCTGAGGAACGTGTCTTACAGGTAGCGATCAATCACGGTGGACCTGACGTGGAGATGATCACTTGGGCCGCCTTGCTGACAGTATGCATGTGGATACAAACACAGGCCGCCTCGGGACGGCACGCCTGCGCCTCTGCTCCGCGCACGCCGGTGGATTTCACTGTAAAATACTCCCTCACGCATTTCCAAGCACACGGAGCCATACAGAACCTAGCAGTGTCCCGGGACGCGCAGCAGAGAGAGGTGTTCGTCGCATGCCGGAACGCCATACAGGCGGTCAGCAGCGCGATGGAAAAAATATGGGAGGTGAAAACTGGGCCTGTGGGCAGTCCTGACTGTGAGACGTGCCGGGCGTGCGACATAGAGACGGATCCTGGCGATCCAGTGGATACAGAC
>KV751324.1:18796741-18815631 GCA_001698575.1 Mola mola | reverse complement strand
GTTTCGGGCATGCCCATCCGGGAGGAGACCCTGGGGCAGACCAAGGACACGCTGGAGAGATTATATCTCTCGGCTGACTTGGGAACGTCTTGGTGTCCCCCCGGAGGAGTTGGTGGAAGTGGCTGGGGAGAGGAGCGTCTGAATCTCCCTGCTCAGGCTGTTGCCCCCGCGACCCGGACCCGGATAAGCGGCAGAAAACGAAACGAAACGAAATGATTTCTCATTATCTTTTGGGTGAATTAGATTTGTTTTTTCATACTCAATGACTTTAATTACTTCAAGACTGAGAATGATTTCATATTATTCTGCTAAAATAATATCTGTATACACAGATATTAAAGTTAGGAAGGGAAAAACACCATAAGGATTTGTGTATTTCCTCTCGTATCCTGCAGTTGGTCTCTCCAGTCCAACTTCAGGCTCTGGAGGAATGGCTTTCCAGGGTTTACTGTATGCTGCCAGCTATGATCATCTGTCCATTCCTTTATTGTCGCGGGACAATATCTCAATGGTCAGTCTAAATCCAGATCTTCTTGAAGAGGTCAAAAATGTCCTGATTCCTGCAGAAATGCTCCGGATTGAGGATAGCCAGATTATTGGCAAAGGTAACCCTGTTTGTATGGTTTGTTCTTTTTGCATTATTCAGCGCAAAATTATTGATAATAGTAATATTATTTATGTTATGCAGGCCACTTTGGGACAGTTTATCACGGATACCTGATCGACAGCAACGGGCAAGAGACCCACTGTGCCGTTAAATCATTGAATAGTAAGCTAATATCCATTTTGGCACTGAAATCAGCATGATATGAGCTTGGATCTGTTGTATATATAGCAATATACTTTTTTATTGGCAGGGATCACAGATTTGAGGGAGGTGGACCAGTTTCTCAGAGAGGGCCTTATCATGAAAGGCTTCCATCACCCCAACATACTGTCTTTGCTGGGCATAATGCTGCCTAAAGAAGGACTTCCTCTAGTGGTTCTACCCTACATGAAGCATGGGGATGTGCGTCATTTCATCCGCTCGGAGAAAAGGGTATATATTGTATATTGCTCAATGAACCTTTCCAGACCAGTAGGGTCATGAATGTTTGCTCTGTAGCTGCCTTATGTGGGTCAGCTCTGTGTAATATTTCTCTGTCCTCCACAGAACCCCACGGTGAAAGACCTGATTGGCTTTGGCCTTCAGGTTGCCAAGGGGATGGAGTACTTAGCCCAGAAGAAATTTGTCCACAGAGACCTGGCTGCACGCAACTGCATGTAAGTGTGAATCAGACACTGAATACTGGCAATGTCACACCTCTTTAGGCCATTTTACAGTTGGAATTTTAAAGTTAATGCAACACAAGTTTGCAGAGAGAGTACAGCAGCACAGTAAAGAAACTTTACTGTATCTTTATTGTCATAAAGGTCATAAATGCCCCAAATATATCCGATTACTAATGCATCCAATATTTTTTTCATCATGATTAAGTCTTTCATGTTTTTCTTGTCTTCAGTTTTTTTGGCCCTTCACATTGATTGAGAAAAGAAGAACCACTATGATATTCCCATGTAAAAATGGTGACAGTATTTAGGGGCAACTATGGATAAATATTTGAGGCACTGCAATTTCTTTTGATCTGCTCAAGTGCCCATACATTTTAAAAAGACTCATTATTGCGCTCATTTTTGACTTTTTTCACTCATGCACCTTCAACCTTTTGCACGACAAATCTGTCCATGACTCGAGAGGACCGTCACTGCCAATCAGCTGTCGTTAAGGTGACTTCTGTTTTCAGGCTGGATGAAACCTTCACAGTGAAAGTGGCCGACTTCGGCATGGCAAGGGACATTTATGATAAGGAGTACTACAGCATTCAAGATCACAAACGGGTAAAGCTGCCGGTGAAGTGGATGGCCATCGAAAGCCTGCAAACACAGAAGTTCACTACCAAGTCTGATGTGGTGAGTGTGTATGACCCATCTCATCGGTGTGTGCTTGTTATAACTGTCATCTCTGTATTTACAATACAAGTCTCATCTATCCCCAGTGGTCATACGGCATCTTAATGTGGGAGCTGCTTACTAGAGGTGCCAGCCCATATCCTGAGGTGGACCCCTATGACATCACTCACTACTTGTTTAAGGGGCGTCGGCTGCCCCAGCCACAGTTTTGCCCTGATACACTGTAAGAATCACACAAGCACACTATGAACATTATGAATTTCTATGATGGCACAGAGTTGTTAATAACTTACTTACATACTTGCCTGCTGACTCCTTCACTCATTTATTCGTTCTACAGCTATTCCGTCATGCTGGCATGCTGGGACCCGGAGCCTGAGTGCAGGCCGAGCTTCAATAGCCTGGCTACAGAGGTGCAGCACATCCTGTCCTGTCTAGAAGGAGAGCACTACATCAGTCTGAAAGTGAACTATGTCAACCTGGACCAGCCGAGGCCTTACCCGTCCCTGATTGGCTCTGCAGATGAGGCCGAGGCCTCAGACTTGGACATGGACGATCATGCTACCAGTTGAGGGCACAGAACTCTAAGACTCTCTGATAGGAACACAAGAATCCGCATCGAAGTTGGAAAGTGTACAAGAATAAGGTACACTGTAGCTTGGATCTATCCAATTTTTATCTCCATACCTGAGCACATTTGAGGTTCTGGCTACTGACTTAAAAGACACTGTAGGTACTCGAAACTTACTGAGCTGAGACAGGCAATGCTTCCACACGTCATTTTTTATTTAAAGCAAACAATGTCAATGTTTGTGTCCTTCAAACATCGGAAGCAGAATAGTGATTAAGACAATATGAATGTAAAAGAAAAGTGCATTTGTTCTCAGATTTGTCAGATAGGACATGGGCTCACGTAAGAGAACATGCTGTTATATAAATGCATGTTTCTGATTGATTAAGAGTCTTAGGGGTTGGTCTTTAAATGCTGACGTGTGCTCAGGCATCAACATTTTTACTTTTTTTCTCATTTTTCTTTCTTTGCTATTGGCATATGATATCAATTACATCCCCCTCATACGCCCTGTAGAACACAAATTTAATACAAGTTGCGAAGTCATCATATTTCATGTAGAGTAGCTCAGTCCACTTAGATTTGGTCTCTGTCAAAAGCTCTGCACCCAATAAATTATACAGTGAGCTTTCAGTTCTGCTCAGACGGCTAAGAAATACATGCAGTACCTAACACCATCACTGGAGGGTAACCAACGCCTCCTCATAAAACACTGTTCAGTTAGTGCTGCAGTGATGCTCTGCAGACGGTTCAACACAAAGGAGATACACAAACACCTCCCTCTTAATCAGAAAGGAGCTCAGCTTTTCAATTCAATCAAGGCAGTTTAGAATTCTCTCTTCGTTCTTAGAAATAATCAAAATGTCCCCCACATCAAATCCAGACAATCTGAGGGATTTTTGAATTTCTACACTGATTTTCAAGTTGTAGAGTGACAATGCAGAACAGTTTAAAAAGACAACATCCTTTATGATGACTAACAAGCTTTCTACCAGGGGTATGAGATTTGGCTCTTGTATACTTGATTTTCCCATCCAAGATTGAACTGACATTCTTTCTTGGCTCTAGGTTGCACTGTAAAGAGTGTTTTTGTACAGACAAATGGTAAATTGCACATACTTGTGTCTAAAGTGTGTTAACACAGTAAATGTCTCCCTCCTTTTTTCCCCCTAACCCTGAATGAATACTGAGATGAATCCCAATGGGCAAACAAGAGAGCCTGAATGTTTGGTTTTTTTTCTATTTTCTGGTTAAAAAGCAGCTTACTGCAGCTCAGTAAGGTACAGAAGTTATTCATGAAAGCCAACAGCGCAGGTCTGTGGCACTGCAGCTCTTGTTCTCTGCCAGGTAGATGAGTGGAAAAACACACACTGTTAGAGGTCTGAATTATGTCAATTCAGCCAGAGTGAAAACTGTATGATCCTGCCTAATCTGTGTATCTAGCAATTGCAATACTCTATGAATAATTTATGGATCTAAAAAAAGGTTTATTTAGTATCCCTTGCTGTTACGGGTACTGAAAAGCTGCCAGTAATAATGACAATCTCTGGCTGTGTTCAGGTGGAGGTTCAGTACTTGACAGTGAGATAACATTTGCAATCATTTTTTAATTTTTCAAATTTTTTGAGCTGTCCAGTTACAGCTGTAGAGTTTAATGAAGGTGAGGTATGGGGTGAGAAAGAAAGGGATGGACAAAATACAGCAGATTAGACTATTTCACTCTCAAGTGCTCTAAACAGTCTCGGATCTCAATAAATAACCTTGTCTTTAAAGCCCACCTGTAACTAGATTTATGTTAAGATTTGTCCACTAACTACAGACTGATGTTTTGATTAACTCAACTGTGCGACTTTAACTTGACTGCTGGCATTTCAGATAAAATTTGTCATGAAACAACTCAAAACTCGCCCAAAGTTACAGCAGACATGATGCTATTGTTTTCATAGCCATGTAGTTCTCCATTCAAAGCGAGTAAAATGCCTCTTTAAGGAAAGTCATTGGCTCTAGGGACAAATAGTTATTTGAGGAACGGTTGCATTGATTGATAATGAATAACTAAACACTGCTATCTGAACTCAGACCGAGGGCTGAAGAGTTGCACTGAACAAGCTGAGAAAAGCTCCCTGAAGTATCTGGTTCAAAATTCTTTCTTTTGTCTTCAAGTTTATATATTTCTAAATATTTTACACTTTTATTTCACACTGCCCTGCTTTTTAAGCAGGGGTCCGTTGAAATCTGTGAAACTGCAAATATCAGCAGCTGTTGTGCGATCCATGACAAACTGGACAAGGGGGGAAAAAAAAGACGCGACTGTTCCTTGTCATGAAATGCGAGAATTCTGACATTAATAGAGCTTGATTATAACAAATATTTATATTTCTCACCATAGTCGGCAACATTTCAACCTTAAATCGACTTTGGTCGAACTCAAAGAGGAAAGAGATGTTCAAAATCAGCTTCTGTGCATAAATGTCCTTTTTATCTGCAGCGATGAATAAGGAATCAGAAATGAACCACTGAAGTGTAAGCGCCAAATCTGACTGCTGCCTCTTTGGATTAGCTAATGATAAACTGAGTGAACTTTACAATGGATGTGCATATTCAGGCTTAATTAGGTAAAAAATATGTAAAAAATGAACTCACATTTGGAGAGAGAGAGAGAAAAGAGGTATGTTCTTTGGTCTACAGAGGCACAATCAGTAATATCATAGCCACACCACTTGACATCAAATGGCTTGAGGAAGCAAAAAATTCAGGAGTTATGAACTGGGCTGTGTGTGTGTTCAATGTCTGAGGTTTTTTTCAACATAACTCAAGGTCCTTGAGTTTTTCAAGAGGTTGGTGAGAAAAATCTGCAGTGGAAGAAGAGAAAAAAAATGAAAACACTTGTTCAGTTATAGGCACATGCATGCATACACCTGTGAATAGAATTTTGCGGCATAATTCTGAAACCTCTTTTTAATTGCTCAGTTATAAGTTTGACTATAAGTGCATATATAAAGAATATCCATAATGATTAGAATTACTAGCAAATTAACATTAAGTTTGTTGCTTGTATCTCTGGTGAAAGCCAAACTGATAACATGGTAAATGATTTTTTTTACTGTCCCAAAGTCCTTCTTTTAAATCACAGTTGCTCTAGAAAAATAGACTGAATCCTTTCCATCTATAAACTCCTGTGCAAGACACCTTTCAAGTGGTTTTTCTCACACTTTTGTTGTCTGAATTGAATCTGCTATCCTTGAGTTTGTGTACCATCAGTAGATACCTCAATAATGAGGCAATCTTCCTCCCTCTCCCTTCCTTTTCTCTATTGTTGCGTTGTATTCAGAGGGAGGATGAAGAGCTGTGAGGTCACAGATGGAGAGAAGTGTTGTGTTTGTTCGCGTATCTGCTCTCTGACTGAATGTCTCCACAGATGGGATTTTACTGAAAGCAATTAAAGTGCGCTAAAGGCACAAGTTCTTTATCATCCATCTCGATAGCTGTATGTCGGGGTATTTTTCAGCTTTAAAAGGTGCATTCTTAAATATTTCATATAGACCAGACTGTTTTCCATAAATACATATAAGCATATCTTCAACAGCCATGCTTAGGCTTTTAATTTACCATCTTTACCACAGTACCTTTAAACTGCAGGTTTAACCCCAAAGGGTTCCATATTGCCTGTGGATTAACAAAACAGCATAAATTGCCTAGTGTTCATTACTCCTCTGATAACACATACAATCAAGTGTTCTGTAAAATTGTTTGGAGTAAAGTTTAGTTGTGGAGAGTTCCACTTGTCCTGCCAACTTTAGAATATACATAACATACGGAGTGTATCTGTGCCTATGAGGGCACATCTTACTATCTGAATAATGCAGGAAAAATGCTACACCACTGCTTTTTAAATCAGGTTTTTGTTGGTCAGTGGCGTAATCACCATCCTCTGCCTAAAGATAGCACACACCCACGGCTGCTCTGATCGGAGCAAGTATATTTGTTAAACTTTTCTGTCAGTTATTACTAAACCATGATATTTTCTTGCAAGCTTGCCTGTAATCCCTGGATTCACAAAGGGCCTTGCTGTCACGTGTCACAAAAATGGGACCCCAATGTAGAAACAGGTCAGCTTAAACAAAGTCTTTATTTACAGAAAAGGAAGTCCAACAGAAATAGATACCGGTAACAATACGCATAGTACAACCAAAAGAGGTAACGGACAAACAAGCCTGAATCAAAAACCACAAGACGAACCAAGGCAGAGGCGAGGCTGACTGAGGCACACCGCATAACCTGAACGAAAACAGAGAAAAGACACAATCAAAAAAACACGCACAAAAACGGTCACGAGATAGCAGGAATAACCACGAGAGATCACCGAACAGGCAGGATACTCTGGCACTGAAGAGATGTCCGAGGGTATATCTAGTGGGTTGATTGCCAGTAATTGCAGGGCAGGTATATCCAATGGCTTGCACAGCATCCCTAACCATCAAACGCGGTTTAAACCACCAAAATGACATACACACTGTGATTAATGGAATTTCAAATCAATGTTCTGAACATCTATATGTTTCATTACAGCGGCTCCGATAGAGGTTAGATGTTTTGACTAGAAGTAGATGTCTGCTGTAAAGGAACTGATCAGCCCTTCAGCTCGCATGCCTCTGAAGTCCTCTACATGTCAGAAGTTTTTCTTTAGGTGTAGGTCTAACCTTAATATACAGTTTCATGAACAACAGGTAATAATTCCTTGCGATTAAGTTTATTTTGTGGGATTCTCTGTATCCAAAGCTAAACTTAGTCATGACTTACATACTTTTAGGAAGAACACTAAATAGGTAGAGTCAGGGTTAGGGTAAGTTAACATAGCATGTTTAGCTTCTCACTTGAAAGTGCTCAAGGATCAAATTAATATTTTGGATAATTAAGGAACATGAAAATAAGCCACAGTTACCAAAGTACTGTACATTACATTACATTACTTACATAACATACATACATTTTTACAAAAACTACAATGCAACAAAATCCCAATTATGTTTTTTTCTGACACCAGGCTAATAACCAAGCTTCATTAATCCTACTGCCAGACACCATTTTTATTTTCATGTTCTTACATATTTTTGCCTTGTTTTGATTAAGATAAGATAAGATAGTTCCTTTATTCATCCCACGGTGAGGAAATTTGAATTACAATTAACTATGTCGAACTACCACAGACAAATATTTCATTTTTCATTTGTTTGAACACGGTTATTATTCCATCACTGTGACCATTAATATTTTTAGATATTGTTTTTTTTAATGTTTTATTATTTATAAAGACTGTTGTTTGTTGTTGGATGTCTGGCGTATAGTATATTATTGCAGCTGCTGAGATGATTAGAAACAGCTGATAAAGTTGCTTTAAGGTGTTTCCAATAATATATGATGTCAGTGATCAGGGCTAAAGACAGCGTACCAATATTCACATATCTGCTGCTCGCTGGGTATGAAGGATCGGCCATGCCTCATCTCCTTTTCCGCATCAATAGTTCTGTGATGGGCCTTCGAAGTCCGTCGAAGAAGCCTGGCTTGACCAAGTCCCACCTCCTCACCCTGGTTTGGCCATTGTGGAATTGATAAAGCCAGGATGCACTAATTACAGTAGGTCAGGCATTGCTTTTTCTGTTTCTGGTATCTTCGTTTTTATTATTCGTTTATATATTCTTAAATAAAATAAACAATTATCCTGCTTGAGGAACAAAGGGCATATAATAAACAAAATTAAAAACATGTTTGATTTAAGCAACAGCGGGAGAAAGGACGTCCTCATTGCAACTAGAAAATAACAATGAGTGATGCATCCATACTAAAAGTCTTAAATATGCAGAAAAGATGCAGCTCGGAGACCATGCACACACCATTACAGCAAGTGCTCAAATAATCCCTCCTTTGTCTGTATCCTTCTCTGTAACACTTTGCTCTGACAATACCAAATTGTGAAATCACACGTTAACATTTTCTAAATCACTGTTAAGTTTATTGTTTCACACTGGACCCCCTCGTAAAGCCTTTTAATGGCTTTCAGCATCTGGTGTTAACTGTTACGGACTTACAAAACAACAAACGGTTCCCTGTCACTCTCGTAACATATGGCTTCAGGCACAGTGAGGGATATCTGAGTGGAGAGACTCAGCTCTCACCATTCTACATATTCAATATATACGCTGACTAATTTCACATGGCAGCAGCTGATCTGGATACTCTTTACGACATATCACCTTTGGTGGTCATGCACTAAATACCTGCAGATGGTTACATAAGCACCACGCATGCATAACCTTGTAGGTGGAGAGAGTTTCTCCATTCATAGAACTTTCTGTTCCCTATAATGTCGAGACTATCTCGCCACCCTACAACTTCCATATGTATGTTGGCTCCATAAGACACACTGTGAGGAAACCAAGTGCAGACACTGCTGTTCCTGCTGGGAGCCTAAATTGACAGATGATTTCAATGAGATGTCACCACTGCCAGAGTGCTCACCCATGTGCTCAGGCAAAAGAATTATATACAAATAAATAGCTGATACTATTGCCAGCAAGAATGTTGCCTGGAGGGAAAGCCATTTCAGCTCAGCCGTTTCAAGGGGCTCAAATGGATCATTCTGCAAGGCTAACAGCACCCATGGGGTCACAGCTGCCCATCTGTGGCTGGGAGTAACACTACTAACCCCTCTAAAAATTGAGAGATAAAGTCAGAACAACCCTCTGGCAGTTTCTGATGGCCAACATAGTCTGCCTTTATGGCTGCCACCATTCCATCATTCTTTTTCAGGGAGACTTCTCCACCTCCGACAATTCCTGGAGGAACCAAAGGATATAATGGGCTTTGCTGGAGAGGGGATCAATACGGCTTGAGTTGTACCATGATTGAAATGCTCCTTAGCGATTGCATTGTGCTGAACTAGTTGATAGTGCCTGGGGTCCAACATTCCATGGCTAACACCAAAGTCTGAGCCCTTGGGGAAAGGGATGGAAAAGAGTCCTCTGTGCCTGAAACAAGAGGTTCCATTGGACAAGGAGTTCCCAGGGGTATCATTGAAGGAGGGGATCAATGGCTGAAAACCAGGTCATCTGGAACCACTTGGGAGCCAACAGAATTAGCATTTTCACATCGACAACCGTGACATTTCTTATTATCAGGAAGGAGAGATAAACAAGTGTTGGTTGGCATCAAACATTAAGTTGTTCAGTGGTCTGTGGAGGAAACAAAATGTTTGGTTGCAATTTAGGCTCGTTTTGCTGTATGTGGAAACGACAGACGAGACGAGCAAAGTTAAGTGACGCCCTCCAATGGTGATGTCGACCTTGGGAACTTTAATTCCACCTCAGACCAGTCTGAATGTGGGCTGGTTCACTAGAAAGCATTAAAGCTCTCAGACTAGTGAACGGAACCAGAGCTAGAACAAGAACTGTGTTGGTGTAAAAGCGCTAAATGAGACTGACCTCCTCCACCTGAACTTGTTGTAGGAGTAAGTGTAGCAGGAGGAGGGGAAAGAAGGTGTCCCCTGTGGCCAAGCTTACGCTATTGCACCTGTGCCCAGAGAACTATCTTCTCTCCCAATGGAGAAAATAGGGGAAAATGAGCTGTCTCCCTGGAGGCAAATAGCTTGGCTATGGCTGTAACAAAGTGGTCCAGATTCCCAGATCTCCTGTACAATCTGGATGCAGCCAGGTGATATGTCCATCCCAGGGAGCTGTTCTGCTGTAAGATTCACCAGACTGGAGACATGCATCACCCTCAGGGACATGAACTGTTAATGGTCCCACTTCCAAATCGTTTGAACTGACCTGCAATGATGAGAGGAGCCTAAGCCCACCTGCCAGTTTATATATGCGTCTGCCACTTGCTTTCTGTTCGCACCAGCATATGATAGTCCAGCAGGCAGGAAGTGCAGAAGAACCAGGTGGAAGCAACTCTAGTAGATGTGCTGAGCCAACCAGGGCCTGTACCATCGGCCGCAGATGCCCCTGCCTTAGTGGAAAGCTCCCAATCCTACCAGGGAAGCGCTGGATAATACAACCTGGTGGCACATCACTGGCCCCAGTGGACTGCCTCATGCCAAGTTGGCTGGCTTTTCTCACCAATGGACAGTCTGCATGTCACCAACACTGTGGCTTGCAGATTTTTCAGGGGGCATAGTCCAAGCCACAGGAGACAGTGGTGCACTGGGTGCACTTTGTTAACATCAAGGGTGCAAATGAAATGCTGAGTGTGAGGACCCAGTATTTGGTAAGGCCTGCAAAGGCAAACCTGAGGTAACATTTATGTCCTTCCCTTCAAAATCTGAAAATATGTGTCTTCCAGGTTGATTTGGCGAACCAGTCACCCAGGAGGACAGCCTGTCGCACCCTCTGCAGTGTAAACATTTTGCCTCACAGGGCAAAACCCAGGCTTCCATAACAGCTTGGTTCCTTCTGAAAACATTTTATACCTACATTGTCAAAACTTTTCACAACAGTATTTAAAATATTTGGTCTGGTTTTTCCTACTTCAGTCAGAAATCTGGGGACTAATGAAATGATAATGTCAGGCTGGGACTTTTTCTGTTAACTTGAAAAGACCAACGCCGTATCACACCAAAAATGAAGAATAGGAGGTTAAGTGGGCTAATGTTTGGCTATATTAGCACAGGTGTCTGAGACAAATCATTATTACACCCGGACAGTTAAAATGCTTATAATCAGTCTCTCTGTTTCAGAGCAATTTCTAGGTTAAAGCAACTCAAACAATAAAAAGTTTACATCAAAACGGTCTAAACGAGCAGGTCAGGCAAAAGGTAAAAAAAAAAAAAGGTGTTCTACTCACCAACATTGCAGGATTTTCCTAAACAATAAAAACACGGGACCATCGACTCATGCAGTGTCATCCAAGTACTCGGAATGATGCATATTTTAAATTTATTTGAAAACATGTTAAACTTTTTCACTTAACACTTGTTTTTCAAAGTCAAATTCTTCACTTCACCATCCTGATTATGATGATGAACAGTCAATAGTCAGACTGGACTTGAACTCTGTATAAGCATATATCATGTGGCGGGATATGCATTAATTTAATGTCAATATCACTGAGCCCTTTATCTTGGCCAACATATTGGTACCAATCTGCATTGTCTCCTAATGCATTATGTCCAGGGAAGAGAAAATCAATCCCCTATGAAAGTCTGATTTTAAACTTTTAAACAAAATTTTCACCTGTTTTTTTTTTTTTTTATGTGAATGTCTAATTTTATTAAAAATAAGTGTAGACTTCAATCATAATTTAGAATTTAGGATATTTGGTTAAATTAAGGATGCAAATTGTAGTACGACAACACTACTGTTTATAAATTGTGAAAACAATATTTTAAAAATCAAATTTTTCAAATATTGCAGTAATTTGTGTCTGGCACAGTCAGCATACTGAACATTTACTGCCAGATTGTTTTTGATTGTCTTTTTTTCAGCTAAACAGTACTTTTGGTATCACTTTTGGTTTCCCCTTTAAATATTAATCTTGAACTGACCCCCCAACCCCAAGCAGTGAGGTGAGATATCTGACTTTGTTTGACATGTGCGTCTCTGATGCATGCAGAGGTAATCCATACAGACACAAAGGAGCATGCCAGGACTGTCAGCTTTCCAGATTTGGTTTGGCCCATTTTGACACATTGCAAACCACTGACCCCCCCCCCAGTCTTATGATGCCACATTACATTTGTGTTGACAGAAGTCATTAGGTTGCCTGAGTTAACATTCACATGCGTTGCATCGTGTTTTGTGAATGACAGGCAAAATCAATCCCGTTAGCTGTCTTCGGTGGGATTTGTAAGGGCTCGGAGACAGAGAATGTCTATAAGAGATTCTCTGTTTTGCTGATCTGTATTTCTCTTCCAAATGCCCTGTTGTGGCTTGTGAGCTTGTTTCTATGACAACCACCATTTGATACCAGCAGTGTGTAGGAAGGCATCTAAAATATGGTAGAAAATTAGCAAACTGCTGTATGCATGTCTTATAATCTATTCATAACTTTCTTGTATGACTGTTTGTGGCAGGGGAATAAATAAAACGAGTTTACTCCAGAAAATAACATTCATTCAAGGGTTGAGGAACAGGATCTCATGATCTGTTCAAAGATTGTTATACTGTATGTGCCTCAAATTGGATCTAGTGAATCTACTGCGAATCTACACTGAACACATCTTTTTTGTTGCATCTTCTACTACCTTCTTTCTGGAGATCAGATGATAAATATCTCTCATCGAATCAGTACCACTGTCCACAGTAATACTATTCCTTAAGAATTTTTCTAAGATGCATTTAAGTTTAGACCTGACACAATTAAACAATTAAACCATAATGATTTTGTCAATATTCAGAGTACACAAATTTGTACCTAAGTGTGTATCAATATTAAAACCTATCAATAGAAATGGAATTTATACATTAGCAGACATAGATATTAAGTACATATTGCATACAATTACATATATAAAATGCTTGAATTTCATATTTGGAAAAGAAAAGCAAACACCATTTTACTCCCGGTTACATTTCTATAATCAGCTAATTTGACTTTCTGGCCACACTGCAGGAGTTGCATTTGTTTGTTTCCAGTAGCCTTCAGCAATTAGGAAAAATATCTAAGTGTTTATGAAAACCCTGATGGAGACCCAAAGGCTGTCCTCATAAACTTTGAATTAGCACAAGAAAAGCCTCAGATAAATTGCCTTTCCACACAAACAGAGACTGCAGTCACATAGGATGTGAAACCTTTACAAAACATTATTCAATTTATTCTTGCTGCTTTGTTCCAAGAGCATGAGGCAATCAAAATTTAGCAGACTAGCTTGAGTTAACACTTTCCATAGTTAACATTCTGAGAATGAAAAGTTTTCTTGTCAGAGGAACTTTTTTTTCTTTTTACAACTTTTGCATTTCTCTGCAGTGATGTAAACTATGGAATAGAATTTTTGTTGAGACCATTTGCTTTGATGCAGAAAATCACAGCTGCACCACCAGTCCTGAGCTGGTCCGCATTATAGACACCCGGCCTTGCTGTGTTGTGGTAGCTATGGTAACTTCAAAGAGCACCAAATGTTCTGCTTGAAATGTGAGGGCATCATCTGCAACACTGTACCTCCATTGCTGTAATGAGGGAAGAAAACAATTAAAAGCCACATGACTTCTCCAACTGCCAAGTTCATTTAATGTTTTTCCTTAAAATGGATGCTTAAACCTCGCATTCATATCTGATGGTGTAAACAGTGAAACCTCTGTGGCACTAAAGGTACAAGTCACTTCATAAGAATGGATGGAACAGTTATTTTACAATAAAATGTGAATTACAAAACAACATTCTATAATAATGAATTTAAAATTGATAAGAAAGCACTTAATAACTCAAGCCAACAGCAGAATTTACAAAACAACACTCAAAATAACACTGAGGTTGCCGACTTTTTTCCTTCTTAAGGATCTTCTCAACAGAAACAGAGTTTATACAGAAAACAACCTCAGGTGATTTAGAGAGCTTTCTGTTTCATCAGCCAAAATTGACTTTGCTTCTCATTTCAATATGTTGTCGCTGTGTATCAGCATTAAGAGTTGTCCATGTAATTGAATGCTTGAAGGTCAGAAAAATCCTTTGATGCAGGCGATTTTAGCATAAACAGCGATGTCATCCATGTTGGCAGGTCGGTGTGGGTGAATGGGTCAAACACATGACTTTCATCTAAAAGGATGTGTTGTGTTTAAAAACTAAAGTTAGCGTTAACTTATCTAAACTGAATATGAAGTATCATATCCAACCTTCACCTGGTAATCTATGTAGCCTCCCTTAACCCACTTAAAACAAGAACTTTTCCTAACCGGCCAATCTGATGCCTTGGCATGAACAATTGCAGCTGTTTCACAACATTGACCACGTCTTTATTGTTATGAAAACAATATTGTTAATCTCGACGTCGACTGACTCCTGTTGCCAAATATTTTACAAATGCTTGACACTGTACTTCACAATCCAGAAGGAAAGTGATTCGAAAAGTGATTTTAGACAGTGTTTTTCCTGTAGCTGAGAACCTTCTTTGACATGATTTATATCCAGAGAGGATTTGGACAGCTGCTTTTTCATGCATTCACTTTGACTATTAGTTCTAAGCACTGCTAAAATGTGATGTGATGAAGCTTTTCTGTTTGGAAACCTTTTATCCCTTAAATGTCTGTAACGTAGCTGTAAAGGTTTATATCACCAATTCTTGTGAGCAGCATGCCTCCAGCCCATCAAAGGTTTCCATTCCAGACCCCATGACTATTGGTTTTGGTTTCCATGACAACTAAGTTGAACTATAAGTTGACTCATCTTTTGCAAGCTTGAGTATAGGATCGTGGAGAGAAATGTTCTGGCCTGGAAAGTATCACAGTCAGTCACTCCAGCACTGCAAAGAAAGAGAGAGAGAGAGAGAGAGAGAGAGAGAGAAAAAAAAAAGTGAGAAAAAATAATACTTTAGGCAATGAGAAAAACTTGCTGTAGGAATTTATTGTAATAACGAATGATTGCCTCATGAATTAACTTTCCTTTTCAGGACACAGTAGATAGAACTGAATCCACATCAGAATCAATAAATCTGAACCTGAAACAGCAGAACACAGTTTGGTTTTGAAACACCGCAGTCCTAATTTTCCTGCACGCCTTAGTCTCTGTTGCTCAAGTGGGCAGTATCGCTTAGTGTCTGCGGTTTCAAATACACAGCCCTCATTCACACAGTATCTGCCAAGCCTGCCTGTTAACCTTGAGAATTCTGCCACCGTTTCTCGCTTCATCTCACGATGCAAATCTCTGCGAAACAGCAAAGAAGTCTGATGTGATATGAATGCAGTGCACGTTCTCTGTTCCTTTACCATGAGGAGACTGTGAGCAATTTTACATATGATGGCCGGAAGACAGACGTGTGGAAACAGCAAAGCACTCGAGTCCATTCATAGAGTCACAAATGCTGGTTCAACTAGATGCAACCATGGTAACATAAGGATGAGCAGAGCACTGTGGAGTTTCAGAGAAGCGCAGTGAGGTACTGCCTGCGAGCTTTGTGACGCAGATTCCACTTTTGCGTATGCTTCCACTACGTGAGAGGCAAAAACAGCCTGTTTTGGTGGATAATTACAACAGATACAAATCACATTAGAGAAAAATACTGCACGGGGGGACTGAAGGCACTGCTTTTGTTAGGAGGCACAGAGGACGTGAGACACTTCATTTTAACCATGACTGAAATAAACCAGACAAAATTCAGCTTTATTAGTAATGGCTCATTATTGATGACCTGTATGGACACTGCATATAGCCTGAAGAGCTACACAGTGCTACCGTGTGCGTTTCTCATCTATCAGACTGCTATAATAGCCGTTCCACATGAATGTCATGTCATTTAAAAAAAAAAAAAAATCTAATAAAACATTCAGGAGGGCAAACCACCCAAGTATGTAAGAGATTAAGTGAAGACACTAAATCTGTAGAGTTCAAATGGAAGTGTAATATGAAGCATTAGAAATACCGGTGTAGTCTCAGAGATTTATACAGTTAAATAGCTTTGAGTATCCCAAATGTGAGCAGTCACCTCTGCCAAGGTATGTTTTCAGCCCTGTCTTGGTTGGTCTGTTTTGTTCGCATTTATCATGCAAACAACTTCTGGATGGATTTCAGAGGAAACCCATTCAATTTTGGTGTGAAGTGGCAGATCCAAGAATTTCAATTTGGTACTGCGGGTCCTTTGGAAAGGTGTGTGCCCTAATCAGGGCCAAAACTGTTAAATCGCACCAAATGCTTCAAAAGCCATGTCGTGACAGTGCACCATAACCATAAAAGTCAATTCAAATCCAGCTGTGGTGTTAATGAGTGTGGGGTTATATTAACATTTTATAGAGTTGAGTCCTGCACTGCATTTTGTTTATGTTGCATTGATTGTTTGTAATTTATTCTTGACATATATCTTTCAGGTATAATGGAGACACCTCCCCTACCCAAAGAGCTGCCTTAGTTTTGAATTAACGTCCCCGCCGCCTAGCTACTTTTGGTGAAAAAGTGCTTTTTGTCATTTTCATTTGTAATGCTGTGGTTATATTTTTAGTTGCCTGAGCGCTTTCAAATAATTTAAAACTTCCATTTCCCCAAGTTAAAATTCAGGCTCTTTTTTAATCATAGGCTGACATCTTAAAATTGCCTTTTCAACTTTGAGAGAGCTGAAATTGCGATTGACTCCCTCCTACAGGGAAGGATTGGAGGAGGATTATAAACCTCCCGCTCCCAAATCATGACAGTGATATAAGTGATTCCAGGCTTCAGATTTGTGATACAGCACAACTTGTTTTTGGAGAGCCAATTGATGCTGGCAGTCGGAAACAGGTGAGTGGGTGGGTTTGTGGGTAGGTGGGGAGAGGGTCAAAGATGCTCTGCTCTCATTCCTCTTATCCCAGTGGCCTCTGAACGGCATTACTCATTTCAGGAAAGAGACACTGTTAACAAAGGTAAAGCTTAGAGTCTGCCAAACAGATAAAATCCCTGCACATCGTCTGTGTACCTGTACATGAAAACAATATGTCACCAATTGTCAGATCTAGTTTGCCCTTTAATTGCTGAGTTTTGGCCTCTCACAAAAAGGCTGCTGTAAAAAAATCAGGTGACTTTGGAGAGTTTGAACACAAATGCACAGAAAAAGTCATCTGTTCCTGCTTCCAAAAATCCACCTTTTCATAGAGAAATGTTGGCTAAATGGGAGTTGAAACATGACACACACGCCTGATGTGCAATCTTAATGTTACTTCTTATTGTAATGTTATACTTAACGTCATCATACATACCAATATCATATTTTTTCCCACATGTTGATTGTTTCTTCATGCATCAATTCTGAAAAGTGGTACAGACCACTGGTTATTTTTAGGAAGCTATTTTGGAATATACATTTTTGTACACTCCAAGCACCCCTTTTTTTCAGTCCACTTAACAATGTGGACCAAAAAAAAACCAAACCAAAAAAAACATCATCCATCTATATACAGTCAATGTTCAGGTCAATGTTCAGGTCAATAAGGCTTTTTATGGGGTGTTGGGATGACGTTTAAAACTAAACCATATCTAATGAATGGCACTTTCACAGAGTATTCCAAAGCTCATGTCGTAAATCCTTTACAATAATATGTATTACAAAGCTGTGCCTCTGTCTTTGGGACGCTACCCTGTCCCTGGTGATCCTGGCACATGGAACCCTGACAGTCTTGTCCCTGCTGGTGAATGTCTGAGCCGCTGGAGGGTGCCTGATACCAATAAAACTGTTTACCTGAGCAATGTTCCAAACAGGTATTTTTGGCACATTCCTCAACTTTCCAGGCTTTTGTCGTTCTTTCTTCGACTAGTTTAGCCCTTTTTACACAGAACTCAGAGTTCAGTATCGCCACAATGACGACTGTCTTTATCTATTTCCACAGAACACCAGTGTGACTTTGACAGTGAGCTAGCTGCATGCAATTAAAAGAGGAGTAATGGGGTTCACACAGCAGGTCAGAGTATCGTGTGACATCTTACATGTATGATGAGCAGCATGTAAAATGAGCAGTATTTAACAATGGAATAGCATGCTAATAAGAATCGTTCCTGTCACGAGGTGGATGATCTCGTCCTCTTCTCTCCTAAACCAATGCGTGGTCTCCACAATTTGCAAACATTTCTGGTTGTTCTCCTTGTTCAAATTAGTCACTAACTGCTACTAGCTGCTTTTCAATCTCCCAGTTGTGGGTCTCACTTGACAAAATTTCACAGCCTTGTCTCGTTGCTTGGTCATGCCATTCAAACAGATGGTTAGTTCTTTGTTGTTATTACCTTTGATGCCATGTCACAACAAATGCGACCGCTCCTTACGCCTCTGCGATGTGACAGAACAGCCTGGTGCAACAGAGGCACAACAGGCCTGTCCTCATCCGCCTCTGTAAAAAGGGGCTTTTGAAACATGCTGACATCAAGATCAGAATGGGCATCTTTTCACTAAACTCAGTGGTGATGATGAGATAATAAATGTTTATTATCTTTATGCTGTCCTCTATAAAATCAAAAGGGATGAGCAAATTACCATGTGTTTTACACACAGTTTTGTGGACTAATGACCACTTTGGTCACCTTCTGTCCATAATGGGGGAATACGGATCCAGCGTGTATAAAGACCAATGAAGGCCAGCAATAAGTACTCATGACCAAATTTTATTTTGTACCAAAACACCTTTTATCTATAAAAACAGCAAAAGTAAATATTTAATATTTTGTGCTGCCAAAAGAATGGCCTGATTCACAATTAAAAACAATGTCT
>KV751324.1:18785556-18796557 GCA_001698575.1 Mola mola | reverse complement strand
GTTGAGATTGTGTGTGTTTGAGGAGGAGAACTTGTGATGGGAGAGGCTGTGTTTGGGGTCCCAACTTCCCAAGAGACTTTGAGGGAAAAAAACAACAAAAAAACAAAAAGGACACATGACGTGCACGGCCGTGAACAGTCTTCAAGTCGCAATAACATTACCACAACATTTGCTGCACTGGTGTGCGCACACAATAGCGGCGCCCCCCTCCCTCCTCCTCCCTGCATCATAGCGCGCTGTTGCCATCACGCGTTCACGTAATACCCCCGATAACACGCCGACTTGTGGGAAATGCTCGAGGATCTTAAATCTCTCTGAGAGCAGACTGGCTCTAAAATCTGCGGAAGGAGAGAACGCGAAAGGGAGAAAGAATCGGAAACCAAAAAATATCCTCAAGAGGATTGGACTGTTAAGCATCCCCGGTTTACTCCATCGAAGGTAAGTGAGCGCAAGAATCTTTGGGTTGATGATCTCGGAGCTTTTGCTCGTTTACTGCCGTGTCCAGCTCTCACACTAAAACTCGATCATCCGTGGTTGATTTGGAAAACTTTTGCCTGTGAGAGTTCTGGTTGGAATGTCGTGATTTGAGAGAGGTGGAGGAGAGTTTGTGATGCTCCGCCGCAGCATCACTCCAACCTGGGTGATGCGCAAGTGTTGTATATTTCAACTGTCAGTGCTGCTCGAGCGGAGAGGTTGTCAATGAATTCCCAGGCTGTGAAAGTTTGGTCATAAGACTGCTGAATAAAGCCCCAAAGATAATTTACAGTAGGAGCGTTTTAGTTGAGAAAGACTCAGTTTTTTACACAAGACACACACTCTTGATGCACTCAGACTGCAGCACCTCTTCAGTTCACATTTTCACAGGCTCACAGTCTCGAGGTGTCCCTGCCTTCTTGTCATTATTTTGTCATCATTTCACACCCAAAGAGCTTGTGATAAAAAAATGCCCACTTACTTTGCAAATGCTGAGCCACCTCTCCATACAGCCCAGAGGGAGAGCTGAATGGTTTAAGTGTCTGCATGTTCTCTCCACTGATACCCATGAACAGAGAGTCAAGGGTGACCCTCCTGGGGCCTTTACAAGGCTTTCATGCAGTGCCCTGCAGATTTCATTTACGCCTTGGGGACGTACACTTGGATTGGTCCTGCATGATACCGCATTAGCAGCTGAAAATACATATAAATTGTGCAGGGGGGAAATTTGGGAAGCATTGGTGCACGATGAGGTTCAGTGGGAAACAATAGACATCTGCAGTAAACATGAGAGGGGACCTTGTTTTGGAATCTCAGGAATCTGGATCCTGAATGTTTTTAAGATTATAGAATGGGGCCAATTGTTTGTATTATTGAATAGTTGGACTCTTTATTTTAAGCAACAAATTATTGTATTAATAAGAATGGTTGAAAGCATTACATTGCGAAAGACAAAAAAGATAAAAGTTATGCCCATGCTGCTGTATGTAGCACTACCACTGCTTTCTAGAAATACTACCACATCAAGTAAAGGTATATTTTTTCTTTTACGCACATCTTTGATGACTTTTTTGAGAAACAGTAAAAAAAAAAAAAAAAATGTACAAATTAATAAATGTTATACTGAATGTAACAGCCTTTACACTGTACTGTACACCTGGGCCATAGTGTGTCACAGAGGGCTTTCGGATACACTTAATTAAATTAGTTGTGGGATAACTGAGCCATACTGTATGATTTGAATAGCAAAATGTGAAAACAACAATGATTTCTCATTAATATTCTGGATTTTGATTTGTCAACTCAAGACGCTTAATGGATTTCCAGTCACACGAAGAGGTCTTGGGCAGTAACGCTGATGAGTGCACAGAGCTCTTCCATGCAGATGGTACTATGGCGCATACTGTAGCACTTGGTGACCATGGCAACAAAACAACATCAGAACAGACTGGTCAGATGAGCTACCGTAGTGATGCTCAAAAAAAGAGATGAATGGTGGCAGAAACACAAAGGATCTGATATTATACTCATCAAACATTTTCTCCCTCTGGATTCAGAGGAAAAAAAAACATTCTCTGTGATTGCAGCCAGCAAGAGCAACACTCAGACCATAAATGAGGCATTACAGGCCTTAAAGTTTGGCTCAAACCTCAGTGGCACCATCTGCCCCCTGCCACCAAGCCTCTCCGCTGTGGCCAAATCCACGACATTTTTCTGGCCTACTGCCACACTCTGAGGTTACTTGACATAGTTTAATGATGATAACACAAAGATCATTTAAACAGAAAGGGACCAAATCACTTGTATGCGTATAAAACAACAGTAAATTTTAATCGCGATCTAGTCTGCTGTGTGTCTCTCCTCATTGCTCTCAGACTACATTCAGACAATGTTTGACCAGTTTCAAATGTCCTCCATTGCACACACATTGTTCATGCATACTTCCCTGATGCCGACAGTGTGTGTTGACCTACAACAAACAAGGCAACAGTAAATATAAACATGAGCAGCTACTTGAGGCAAAAAACCACATCACAACGCAACAACACGACTCAGCAGGCAAATCAGCTGGGGTAACAAAAGGTAGAAAACAGGCCAGTCCAGGCTCCATCCCATTTAGAATAGATATTTATGGAAAGTTAAAAATCGCTCATAATGCAGCATGAGTAAATATACTATTACTACTAAACTACTATTTCATAATGACTCTGAACTCTAACGTGTGCATAATGCATAAGTCAACACTTAAATTAAGATGATG
This sequence comes from Mola mola, assembly GCA_001698575.1. Taxonomy (NCBI): domain Eukaryota; kingdom Metazoa; phylum Chordata; class Actinopteri; order Tetraodontiformes; family Molidae; genus Mola; species Mola mola. Next base: position 18,793,823 of record KV751324.1, on the reverse strand, counting down.
TTGGCTGCTTTCAATTAAGACATGTAAAATGAGAAATTTAAATTCAGCAAATCGGCCGGACCAGTCACCTATTATTTACCGCCTGTGTCTGACCAGTTTGACTCGGTTAACAAGTGTGTTTTAAAGCAAAAAGGAAAATGAAATACTAAATGAAAAGAATTACCAATAATTAAAATTTTAGCTAATTAGCCGTAATGTTCTTCTTTGGCCAAACGGCAAAAATCTGCAACAGGTTTATGGTGACATTTTAATCCATCCTTACATTTGTGTCTTCTTTAACACTGGACACGTGCTGAGCGTCTTAGGTGTCAAACGAGAGATCACAGGTTTATTTACAGAGAGATAGATAAAAGAATAAATGAATGATAGACATACGTTATTTTTCAGCTGCATACATGTCCATATTCTTAAGGTCTTTGACGCCTTAATGTTCTCAATCATCACATCCAATAACATATTACACTTTTATTCTTTTTTTTCTTCCAGTCCTGCTGGTATTGTGATCCAGATGTTCGTAATTTATTTTGCAGGAGATGACATCTTTGCGAGCCGTCTTTATCTTCATTTTGTCATTACAACAGTCACGTCGGGTTGATTTAATTTATGAATCCATAAGTCACATTTTTACTTGATGATTGAACCTTCTGATTGTTTACTGTGTAAGCGTAATGTTATCCAGCCATTGTATTAATATTTTCTCATAAGCCTAAACTGTGGTAGTTCATGAACAGTTCAAACCAAAACTAATCAAGAAAGACAAAAACCCTAACTGGAGCGTCCTGTTGTGTTATTTATGTCGTATACATTTGGAATCAAGGTTTACCCAGTTCCAATATGGACTATGTCAAATTGAAACCCCTATTGAGCTCCTGCTTGTTTTTTCTGGTTTTCATTTTTTCCTGTCTATCCTCTTTGTTAGCCCAGGTGCTGTAATGTGTCTGAAAAAGCTGATTTGAAACCCCAGACCTGTCTCGATCTGTTTCAAACTCGTTGGCACCAACGCTCTTATTTTCAATAAACCACTTTTTAAACCATGTAGCCATTTTTGAAAAAAATATTCCTAAAAGAAAATCACAGTTATTTCATGTTTGGGATATGAATAGGTATGATGGATATTATGGCCTTTACAACGAAAGGGTTACTTTGACCTACTTTATTGTAATGGAAAATCAATTGGACACAGATTCAGAATTTGTTTTGGCAAAGTAAAAATGACTTTGTCATTATCGTCCAAGGGTGTACGCAGGTTTTCTCGATCCTGAGCTCTGCAACTGTCCTGGTTTGAAATACAGCATTTAAATTCCTTTTAATGAAGAACAATTCATTCAGGTCTTTCAAAAGGCAAAGATAAAAGCCCCGTCATTCAGCAATAGTCAATGCCTTCAATCATTTTCTTCTCCTGGTGAAGGAGAAATGCCTTTTATCTCACTTTGAAAGGGGCATAAAACAATTGTGCACATAATTTTGTTTGATTTATCATACTTACTGTTTAGCGTCTGGTGTGCTCTGGTATTATGAGTGAGTCAAGAGAACAGGTGCAGGGATCTGTAATGGATTTTGAGGCCAAATGACTGCATTAAATGATCCCCTACCAACACTGCCACCTAACTCGGCTCATTATTATTTGTTTTTGCTAGGTTGAAAGTCAAATAGTGCTTTAAGAAACATTAGAGAACAATCAGTTTGTGCATGACAAAACTGTAATAAGGGAAAATCATTGTTGTTCATATGTGTTTCTGGATGAGCATCGTGCCGATCAGACACAAGAGGCACTGAAATAAATGTGTCTGGGTTTGGAGTGCCACAGCAAGAGATTCACACTTTGTTTGAGTAGTTCTCTGACCCGCTTTGCTCGCCCCTCAGAAACATGTTCTTTTCTTGTGCACGCCTCCGGAAAAAATATAGCCCTAAGTGAAGATGTCTGGGATGAGATGAAACAATTAAAGAAATGGCTGAATAGAAGAGAATGGTTCCCTTTGGGTACTCTGAATGCACTTTTAAAAAGATTGAAGCACGTCTGGTGTAGCGCGAGAAAGGAAGGTTTCGTTTCGTTTTTACGACAGCATGACCTAAAAACACTGGTTATGCCATAAAGTACAGATAATGAGTTTCATAGAGACATTGTTGATTAAGCTAATGTTTAATATCTGGGACATCGGCAGTGGATATTTTGGTTCTTGTTGGGTGGGGGCTGTCTGGTCTGCCATATTATCCTGTTGGGGAGTTCACTGATGAGGTGTCTTGTTGCCATTGGGGGGGTGTACTTTGCTCTGGTTGGTGGTATGAGTCAAAGTGACATCCACATGAATATCAGGACCCAAATTGTAATTGTAATGAGCTGATCCATATTGTTCATTTCACTTGTCAGTCATTTTGGTGTTGAATAATCAATAATGTGTTGTCGTAAATATTGTAAATGACAGAAAAACACCACCTATGAATTCCATAGGCGGTGGAAAATTTTCCTCAAACAGCTAAAATTACTTTAGTTGTGCCTTATCCCCTTGCTAGAAAAAAAATGCCTTAAAGGAGAACTTTGGTACTTTTCAACAAAAAGTCATAATGACCAAACTCCATACTGGTGTAATTTAAAAACAAGTTATCAGAATTATTCTCAAAATAAATCAGCTTTAACTTCTGACATTGAAAAATCCCACATGCTCAAAATGGTATAGCATTCATACCTACATAAGTACAGAGCCTCATCTGGGTCTGCAGAGCTTGTCTCTCCCTGGCAGTTAAGATTTTAATCCTTTGAACTGTCATACTGTCATGTCATATCATGGCCCAACTCTCACCTAGGGTCATGAGCTCTGGGTAGAGACCGAAAGAATGAGATCGTAAATACAAGCGGCCGAAATGTGGCTGGGCTCAGCCTTAGAGATAGGGTGAGGAGCTTGGACAGGAGAGGCTCAGAGTAGAGCTGCTGCTCCTCCACGGTGAGAGGAGCCAGTTGAGGAGGTCAGGAGGCCTCCTGGACGTCTCCCTGGGGAGGTGTTTCGGGCATGCCCATCCGGGAGGAGACCCCGGGGCAGACCAAGGACACGCTGGGGGAGATTATATCCTATTGTTCTATCCTATTGTTCTAGATGTTCCTGTTATTATAGGAACATCTGGATCTCCCCGCTTAAACTGCCATCCCCGCGACCCGGACCCGGATAAGCGGTAGAAAACAAAACGAAACGAAAAGAGCAGGTATCAGGGCAGCGAATCAATCTTGTTTAACTTGCCATGAGCACTTTTTCATTCATACCAAATTATTCTCCTTCAGTCTCTTAACTCTTTTGCCAGACGATGATGTAACTCAGTGTTTAGAGGTTGAAAAGTGACTTTCCCGTACTTGAGAACCAAGGTAAAGTTGCATAAAAGAACTGTTGTGAATTGTGAATGGTGCTATGTCAATTTGCTAAACTAAAAAAAAAATGCTAGCCATCCCATTTATTTGTCCAAAGTGAAGGAGAAGCCATGAAGTCATTCTGTGGGAAGGTTAAAATGATAAAGACAGAAAGCTGACACTGGAGCGCAGCCATATAAATACACAAAATGTACAAGATCCACATGATTAAAAAACTTAGTGGATTAATTTTTTTTCTCTCCAGGCAGCATATGGATTAAAGGCTGATAGGATCCATCCAATTAGCGCTTCTCTCAAATCAGAATAACAAAGCGATTTATATACAGTAACATGTTTTGTGTGAGCTTAGAGTAATCAGGCCTTTTGTGGACAGTTGCACACTGTACACAGCCCACTGCAACCTACGCAGCCAACCTTTGGATTCTCACTTAATTCATTGTATTTTCTATTGATTGAACAGAACGCAGTTAATTCCTCAGATTCAGAGTTGATATTAATAAACCTCTTAGGTGTACAGATATGACTGGATGCTAAATCCAGTAGAAATCTCTGCCTCTGGTAGGGTCTTGACTGAGACTCCAGACAACACCTCATTCAGAATTTCTTTCACTCCCACTCTTCTGTGTTGGCTTCCATTTCTACTGTAGGGCCTGCCAAAACACAAGCGCCTGTTCCACCGCCAGCAGTTAGCTGCCATGTAGTATTCTGACGCGCAGTAATTCAAGTCACCCTCATTTACAATTAAAAAGGCGCACGAGTAGCTACCTTCACTTTTCGTGCCTTTTGCTAAAACTACACTAAATGCTTAAAGGTAAAGGTAAAAAATTCCCCCCAAAACATATTTTCTCTAACTTATAGTGCTGTCAATTCATGCCGGCCTTTTCTAATGGAGCTACATGGCACTTTACTTGTGGTGCTCAAAAATACCTCATAAAAGCATTAGAAAAAAACTCAACAGCAAAGTTTCTTTTAAAAAAAAAAATGACTTAGTTACTCCAGATGTTAAACAGACCTCGTTCTGAGCAGCTTCATGTAGGAACTATTGTCTCTCTGTGTCTGTGTGCAGAAACAAGTGCACATGCCATGACTGAGCGATCGTTGTTTGTTTATCTATTCAAGATATTATATAGTATTGCATATTATAAATTTTTGAACCATTTTCAATTCTAGCACATCATTAATTTTGTGGTTTGTCATGTATGTTGTTGGCAGTGTTGAAAATCAAATAAAAAGCTCTGCTCTACCTCGGATTTTTATAGATTTTTTAGAAATAGATTTTTCAAAGCTATTTAATAAAATTAACATTTGATATTCTATGATTAATCCGCCTGGGAACTACAATGTTTCAAGGAGTTTACTATATACTATTTTACTATTTTACTATTTTGATTATGGCAAATATTTAAAATATTGAAATATTACAAAATTAAAACAAGAAAGGCTTGACATTTTTTGCTTAATGTGCAATGAATGATGAATGTATGAAAGTTTAACTCTTTGAAATAAATTGTAAAAATAAAAAATTTAGTTTTCATGATATTCTACTTTTTTAAAATGCAACGGGAGTTTTTCTACCTTATTTGTTATGTATTTAATTCACTATTTTGCAAAAAGAATTAGACATCCCTGCTTGTTATTCTACACTTTTCTCTGGAGATTAGGCCCAATCAACAATCAAACTTTAACCAAACTGGTTGATATTTCATGCTCATGCTCATGTAAATTGTGATTTTGGGCTGTACAAATAAAATTTGATTTAATTTGATTTGATCTTATCCATATTTACCACCCCTGCTATTACTTGGGACTCCACGTTGTAGCACTTTTCATAATTGTGTTACCATTAACGTAACTACGCTGTCGCTTCATTGTATTATATATTAATCAGCATAGGCTATGTTGTTGAATATAATTGTTATTTTACATAATGTTTGAGGTTTCTGTCGATTGTACCTCAGCAGGTGTGCAGACGATGTAAATACTGCGTGCTTGTCTGAAGTACTGTGTGAATATCATAATACTAACTGTAAACTAATTTCATTTTCACTAGCTTGCTGTAGCAAGAACCTATACTGCAAAATACAGTTGATCCAGTACAGCTGGAAAGTTAACACTTTGCTCATCTTTCAAGAGTCTCTTAGAATATAAAGCCAGGACAGAAGCAGCCACATGTCACGTCCATCTGAATATTTTTTGCTGTAGAGGAGATAATGACACTGATACTGCTGCCGCAGTACAGAGCTGACTCACTGCAGCTTAACAAGCGTTCACCGGGTAAAGTTTTGTTTTTGGGATATTTCATTTTTATGTTCCTTTGCTTTTGTGGCCATTTCAAATAATGTGTTCCCACAAGCCTAATAAAATTACCTGTATGCTGATGTCTGACTGAAAAAGGTTTGCAGAGAGAGATGAGGACCAAACTGCTCCCTATAAATGAGCACACTGATGTACCAAGTTATCACTGAGCTGCAGTTTCTTCTTTTTCTATTATTGTCTTTTTAATGAATTAGCTCTTTAAATCCATACATTGTTTCATGCTGCTCAGTAATACGACTACCAAGGGACAGTTTTTCTGGTGCTCATTTGCACTTTACTTTGAAGATGCTGGTGTGTCAAAAACAATGCCGTACCATTGCTCTAAGTCAGACATGCTGCATTTTGTTACAGGTCGTGTTGTGGCAGGACACTCCCTGGCTAGGGCCCGAGCTGCCATGCCATTTGGCTGTCTGACACTCGGACAAAAGAAGGATTACAACAATCCCTCAGAGGTGACCGACAAGTATGACCTCGGACAGATCGTTAAATCGTGAGTACATCCGTGTTGTCTACACAAAAAAATGCTCAAACTGTCACATATTCTGGTATATTTTGTCTTATTTTTTCTTTTTTCTTTTTTTTTTCCAAATAGAGAGGAATTTTGTGAGATATTCCGGGCGAAGGATAGGAACACCTTGAAAATGTACACCTGTAAAAAGTTCCACAAAAAGGATGGAAGGAAAGTGAGGAAAGCTGCCAAGAATGAGATAATGATCTTAAAGATGTAAGTTAAGTGTCTATACATGTGTGCATTTTTTCTCTTATCAACAAAACGAACAACTGCTTAGAATCAAATCTTGATATAAGTTAGTCCTCTGTCACATCAACTGTTGTTGAGCTCCAAAAGTCCAAAAAACATGTCAGTGATTCCCACTGTTACTTTGGATCAGGTGTTCCTTATCATGAATACGGGGCTGTGGTTTAGTCTGAGCAAATTTCAGACTTAACCAAAACATCAAATCTGCACAAATACAAGGATTCTTCTGTTTGATTAACATTTGATATGATGCCTGTCTTCTTAAAGAACTTAAAAACCCTTACTTTATTTCTTAATGTAAACTAATTTGATTTGTTGTTTCATGTCTACAGTCAGATAAAGTTGTTTTGGGGGGCTGGCTGACACGGACGTGGTTGGTAGTCTCATTTTTTAAAAAAAAAAACGTTAGAAAAAACAGACTGAGCCATGTCTAAGAAAACCAACAAGAAACAAGGCCACACATCCTCTAGCAAATATTATTCTTGTATGAATTGAAGTATGATTTAAAGGAAAACTCTGGTATTTTTCATCCTAAGCCCTATATAGATATAAAAAATTCCCCACTCGTCCCCTGTGGTTCCATCTCTTGTGTTTCCTCCATCGTAGCTGTTCCTAGGATTGTGCTCTTCTGGACTGAGGTCTCAGGTGTTATTCCTGGGATTTGTTGGAACCAATCTCCCAGTTGGGGAGTTACAGCCCCCAGTGCTCCTATCACCACTGGTACCACTGATGCTTTTACTCCCCACATCCTTTCCGGCTCCTCTTTCAGCCCTTGGTATTTCTCAAGCTTCTCGTGTTCCTTCTTCCTGATGTTGCTAACACTTGGGATTGCGACATCTACCACCACCGCCTTCTTATCCCGTTTGTCGACCACCACGATATCCGGTTGGTTAGCCACCACCATCTTATCGGTCTGGATCTGGAAGTCCCACTGGATCTTAGATCTGTCGTTCTCAGTCACATTCAGAGGGGTTTTCCCACTTTGAAAACCTGGAACATCCAGCCCATACTTGGTGCAGATAATCCTGAATACTATGCCGGCCACTTGTTTATGCCTTACCTGCCTGCATCTTGCACCCTGCTGTTATGTGCTACAGTTTTTCAGGGGCATCTTTGCACAGTCTCCACCATGCATGGCTCAGAATTAAGTAAAATGGAAAGTAGGTAGCAGTGATGAGTATGAAATTGCATGTAATCATGTTATTATGAAGCATAGTTTTTTAAAATTTCACTTACTTGGGGTGATTTCGGTGCTGTTATACTGGTGTAGTTATCAGCTGTTTTTACCTTTAACTATTTTGCAAGTTTAGCTCGATATCTTGTCCTGCTCATTGACTAATTACTGCCTTTTTTAACCCCAATTAAATCCCTCCACCCAAACCCACCCCCTCCTTACTCTCTCCACTCTTTTTCCTGCTTTCAAAGGGTGAAACACCACAACATCCTCCAGCTGGTCGATGCTTTTGAAACTAAGAAAGAGTACTTCCTTTTTCTGGAGCTGTAAGTATTATTGGAGGCACTTGAGAGAAAGATTTGGTACCGACTGACTTGCACTTGCACGGCTCTATGTGTGGCCCTGATTATTAACTGAGCTTGTTACATTGTTTTTTTTTGCATTCTTGCCTTTGACAAGTGACTTGCATTCAATTCAGATGTTCCGTCTCCTCAGTGCTACAGGCAGAGAGGTGTTTGACTGGATCTTAGACCAAGGATACTACTCTGAGAGGGACACCAGCAACGTGATGAGGCAGGTGCTGGAAGCTGTAGCTTACCTCCACTCTCTGAAAATCGTCCACAGAAATCTTAAGGTATGGGACAGTGCTGACATCTAGTGAAAAA